>CM065324.1:15059387-16259387 GCA_033032175.1 Saturnia japonica | reverse complement strand
CAACCGTAAACCTGCAAACATCTATTATCAGGACCAACCAAGACCATCCATACGTCCATTTAACCCGGGTTCGCCTAAACCTATTCCAACAAATAATAAATTTTGTAATTACTGCAAGAACCCAGGTCACGTTTTGCCTGAGTGTAGGAAACGTGCCTACAATAATCAAAGACACGCCCAGACCAAGCCTTACAAAAATCAACCCTATGTTCAACCCACGCGTACAATTCCGAAACCAAATTTAAATTCTTTCAACTACCAGGCGGCCTTCGAGGAGGGTACCTCGCAGGAAACCGCTTTAGCCCACTTCCCATTGACTCAGAACCAACCAATAATTACACAGTCAGAATTAATCCAAAACCTACAAAGAATAGAATAAATGTTGCTAAACCTATTATGAAAGAAATGCGTAGTGTGATGACGCAAACTGACACAGTCTATCGTAGACAAACTTGCGATGCATACACACAAACCAATACTTTAAACACTGAATCAATTACATCCAAAATAACTGAATCAAATTCTAATGCCTTCGAACAGGGTAACCAGCCCCAAACTCTTGGCATTCAATCTCAAGACAAACACAAATCTAATTCAAAATCAAATTTTAAATCAAATTTCAAGTCAAAATCCAAATCAAGATCCATGCCAAAATCAAAATATCATTGAAATTCTTCTAACCTTCC
Organism: Saturnia japonica; assembly: GCA_033032175.1. Classification (NCBI taxonomy): domain Eukaryota; kingdom Metazoa; phylum Arthropoda; class Insecta; order Lepidoptera; family Saturniidae; genus Saturnia; species Saturnia japonica. The sequence continues at coordinate 16,258,701 of CM065324.1, read as the reverse complement.
AATTATCAATTTATCAAATCTCAATGTCCCTCCTGACCAATTACTACATTGCAAATTCCATATAGATGGTCAGCCGATTACTTTGCTCGTAAACACGGGCGCTGGCATTTCGGTTTTACGTAAAGAGAAAATCGGTGCTAACCCGTTAGATGTATCGAACATCGTGTCTATCATAGGCGTCTCAAGTAAAAATAATCCGATTCGTAGCTATGGCACAACAGAAATATTACTTGACAATCTTCGTAAAACCACATTTCATGTAGCCAACTTGAATATTGAAGCCGATGGTATTTTAGGCCTCGACTTAATGACAAACACAGTGTCAAAATATATGTGGCTTCAAAAACTATGTATATAGGTAGCCGCCAATACAAATTATTTTATTTTGGCGAGAACGATAAAGTCGAAGAAGGCAAACAGTTAATAAACTGTCGTTCTGAAACAGTTATCACATGCTTTACTGATAATGTACAAACAGGAAACGCCATCGTAGATAGACAGGAAATATTTAAAGGTCTAACAGTCCTTAATGCTTTAATAAATATTTTCGATAATAAATTTATCATTACTTGTATCAATACTACTGACAAAGATTTAATTGTAAAAACTCCCATCATTAGTACGAGTCCCTTTGTTGAACCAATAGACGATAAACAAATAACTATTAATTCGTCAAACAAAGCAAATTCAACCGATCGACTTTACGATGTACACAAGCTCATTAGAAGAGACCACTTAAACAGAGAAGAAAATTACTCACTCAATAAAGTAATTGACGAATACCCAGAAATCTTTTATGTAGAAGGTGACCCTCTAACATTCACAAGTCATACCAAACATCAAATTCCCACAACTTCAGAAGTTCCTATACACACAAAAACTTATCGTTTCCCACAAATACACGAACAAGAAGTAAAAACTCAAGTTAGTAAACTTTTAGAACAGAATATCATCCGACCAAGTAGTTCACCATGGACAAGCCCCATCTGGATTGTTCCTAAAAAGGTGGATGCTTCTCGCAAAAAGAAATGGCGTATGGTTATTGATTACAGAAAATTAAACGAGATAACCATCGGTGACAGTTACCCATTACCTAATATCACAGATATACTCGATAAATTAGGACACTCAATCTATTTTACTACCCTTGACCTCGCCTCAGGATTTCACCAAATTGAATTAAACCCTAAAGACGTTCCAAAAACTGCCTTCAACACTCCCTACGGGCACTACGAATTCCTTAGAATGCCATTCGGCTTAAAAAATGCTCCAGCAACATTCCAACGTGTAATGGACAGTATCCTACATGGTCTACAGGGTGAACGTTGCTTCGTCTATTTAGATGACATTGTAGTATTTGCATCTAGTCTTCAAGAACATGAAGACAAACTACGCGAAGTTTTCACTAGATTACAACAATTCGAGCTGAAAATCCAGCCAGACAAATGCGAGTTTCTAAGGCGCGAAGTTGCGTATTTAGGTCATATTATTTCAAACGAAGGAGTAAAACCCAATCCTGATAAAGTATTAGCAGTAGAAGAATTCCCAGTACCAAAATCATGTAAAGATATTAAAGTATTTTTAGGTCTTACCGGATATTATATGTAGAAGGTTTATCGCCAACTTCAGTAAAATAACGAAACCTTTAACTAGTTTACTTAAAAAGGACATTTCTTTTGTATGGGGTGAATCTCAACAAAAAGCATTCGAAAAATGCAAGAGACTATTGATCAACCCTCCTTTCCTACAATATCCCGATTTTAGTAAAGAATTTATACTTACTACAGATGCTTCATTACATGCCATAGGCGACGTTCTCTCTCAAGGCGATATTGGTAAAGACCTACCGATCGCCTATGCCTCGAGAACTCTGAATAAAGCAGAAAGTAACTATTCAACAATAGAACGTGAACTATTAGCAATCGTTTGGGCGGTGAAACACTTCAGGCCGTACCTATTTGGCAGGAAGTTCACTATCGTCACCGACCACAAGCCACTAACTTGGTTATTCTCGGTTAAAAATCCAGGTAGCCGTTTAGTTCGATGGAGGCTTAAATTAGAGGAGTTTGAATATAACATAGTGTACAAAGCCGGTAAAAATAACACGAACGCTGACGCTTTATCTCGCCCTCCTTTATTGAATACCAACGTAATCAACTTAACACACGATGAAAATACAGTTGATAAAGATGACTATTTACACCTAAACCACGAACACTATTTTGAAAACCAGTACACTACATACGACACTCCAAACTTAAAATTTACTCCTGACAACATCTTTGATAAACGACATAAAAATATATTTATTGCTATATCTAGTATACTATCCCCCAACAATGACCTATCCGTTGAAGCTTATAAATCTTTGTTCCTAAGTACAACCCTATCTACAAAAACCTAAAGAAATATATCGAGTAGATCTTTTGATTTCAAATAATAAACAAAACCTTTATCTTGGTATCACTAGGCCCAACCACTTCGATCCTTTGGACTCTGAAAGTTATTTCAAATGTCTTCTTTCTTGTCTTCAAAACTATAAAGTACTTAAAGAACGACAAAACCTGTAAAATGCAGGGCAACGAACAATACCACATAACGGCATACCTAGCTGACACTTGCGACACCAAAGTTGTAATATGTGAAAATAAAGTTGTTCATCTACAAAAAGGGCAGGTACCAGAAGTTCTAAAAAGGTTTCATGACGATCCATTAGCAAGACATCGCGGTATTGTTGAAACCACTAGGAAAATTCGAGAAGGATATTTTTGGGATGGTATGACTCAAGACATAAAATCTTACATCAATTCTTGTCTAGTCTGCCAACGTAATAAAATCCTTAGAAAAACTTATAAGGCCCCTATGGTCATAACATCGCAAGCATCAGAACCTTTCGAACGTGTCTCAATGGACTTAGTATCCTATTCAGATATTACGGATAACTCTAATAAATATATTTTAACCCTCCAAGACGAACTCACGCGATTCGTTCAAGCGTACCCTTTACCTGATAAAGAGGCGATCACAGTTGCAAAACAACTGCTTACATTCTGCCAGCACTACGGTGTTCCTCGTAGGTTTCATTCCGACCAAGGAACAGAATTTATGAACAGTTTGATCAAGCAATTAGTTAAACTCTTAGGTACTAATCACACAACAAATACAGCTTACCACCCACAATCCAATGGTGAATTAGAAAGATTTCATGCAACATTGAGAGATCACATTAGGATGTACCAGAACCGTAGACAAAAAAATTGGGACTTAATAATACCACTTGCCATTATGTGCCACAACACTTCAGTTAACCAATCTACTGGATTCACCCCTCATGAACTGCTTTTCGGTTATAAACCGCGACCTTTATATTCTCTCAAAGTAAACAATGATTACAACGCACACGACTATATCAGAGATCTCAACGAACGTCTAAAAATAGCACGACAAGCAGCGCTGAAAAGCGTAGAATCCATGAAAGAGAAGGCTAAAGATCGATATGACAAAAATATCAAGAACGTAGCGAAATATACGATAGGTAGTAAGGTCATGCTCAAGGTTCCAAACCCTAACAACTTAGATGCCAAATGGGAAGGACCTTATAACATAATTCGTGTTGGATTTAATGAAAACTATGTGATCAGAAAATCAGGTCGTACGTTTAAGTTGATAGTACAGAAAACCAATTACCATCTAAGACTGTATAGTTCTATATCAAAATTTACTTACATATATATGTCTTTACACTATTTTTTTTTTTTTTTTACAAATCAAAAACAACAATTTTATATTTTATTAATCATTTAAGCTATTCACATAAATAAATTTTCATCTACATTCTCATTAGAGACCTTATAACTTTCAATCTCTTTCAGGTTCTCCGCAACCTACATTGCGGGAGATACCGTAATAAATCCTCTTCCATCCCACTCTGGGCTTTACTTTGAAGAGAACGGAGATTTGGTTATATCAGAGGGAATATGGAAACTAATCATATACAGAGATCTTGAACCCCTTTTCCTAACAAGAGATTCCATAAAACGACTTTCCAACAACTTTCAACTTTTAATAAATAAGTACCCTTCCACCAATACTCGCACAACAATTTCATTCCTAAACAACAACATTAAAAAAGTAGATTCACGTCTATCTGAATTAAATACGTATACAGGTACACATCGCGTAAAGCGCGAATTATTAGACGGACTTAGTTCTGTCCTTAAATGGCTCATTGGCACGCCTGACGCAAAGGACGTCAAAAGATTCGATGATTGCATAAATCTGTTAGAAAAGCAAGAATTAGAAACATCCGACATTCTTAGACAACAATTACAAATTATCTCTTCAACTATAACAAATTTCAACGACACCATTCATAAAATATCTTATGACGAAAACATCATTAACGCAAATCTAGAAGAATTAAATATATATTTAAACAATACAAACAAAATTATATTTGATTTAAAGGCAAGTGAGGACATTTCTTCTATATCTATAGAGATCCTAGAAACCGTTATGTCTTTGGAACAAGATTTAGATGATATTATACAAAGTATACTATTCGCGAAATCCGGTACAATACATCCATCTATTATATCCATTCATAGACTTTATAATGAATTACTATCTTCATCCCACATGAGAATGACTAACCAATTGATAGCACTACTAATTTTTTCCAATATGGATTTAATTCTAGAATCGTCCGAAGTAGTATCTTATATATACCATAATAAACTTACATATCTCCTAAGCTTCCCTTTAATAAAAAATGATAAATTTATTTTATATAGATTATATTGTTTGTTCTTGTTTTCTATATTTGTTCTAAGGGGGGAGGTGTTATGTTATAGCCGTTACTATTGTATTAAATGAGTTAGGACAATATTATTCTCTTTCAAAGTGTTTATCAATAAGTATAAATATATAATTTAGTTATTATAGATTAATTGTCATTAAGAAATATTGTTTATCTTTCCGAAACTATTATCATAAGTTCACATCCTCATTTAGATAACATTAGTAATTATGAAATATTGTTTACCTTTCCCAAACTATCATAAGTTCACATCCTCATTTAGATAACACTAGTAATTAAGAAATATTGTTTCCATACCCACGAATAACTTCCTATATAAACCCGATCCTGTACAATTCCTGTCATTCTATTTCCTAACTCAATCAAAGTACCACTGTATATTAATTATTAAGTAATAAAGTTACTATTAGTTTAAAAAGGGCCTTTTAAGTCGACTACCGCATAACAACGTATAATTCAATCAACTCCGATATCGATATTATTGAATGTGCAATTCTATGTTTTATAATATCGATATTAATCTGTCGAAAATATAGGTTTTTCGATATAAAGAGCTTAATTAGAATTATCGTCGTTTCGTTGTGTCAATTATTAAATTGTAGGTATAGGCAGTTTAAAAATGTTGACAAAAAGTATACAATCTAATGTAGTAAGAATATGCAGTATATCCGCAAGATTGTTTAGGTAGGTACCTACTATTTTTAATAACTCTGTTTTTTTCTTTCTGACTGACTATACTGTTAGCCTTAGTCGCCCTGGAGCCTCTGACAGCTTTTACAGCTTCACCGGACTTGAGGGCGAGCGCTTAAGATACTCAGTCATGAAAGCGTGGTAACAAAGCGGCCGAACCTCGGCTTGAACTGTTGCCTAACATACGAAAAAGTCACCATCCGACTAACTAATAACATCAGTTTTAAAAATAAAATGAAGTTGTTAATAGATATGTCACTGTATCTATAACCAACTTCTAAGATACCTACAATTCTAACTGAGGTCTTATAGTTATATAGGCTACCCGTGAGAAACAAAAAGGAACATCTCGTGAGCCAGAGTGTTAGCTAACCACCCCCGTTTCGTGCCGCTTAGGTAATAAGTGCTAGTCAAATCTTCTACAGATTTAACTGCTGTCATAAATTTCTAATTTCTAAATCTGTCCAGACTTGAGAGTGGTTTTTATAACATTTGTAATTTTTTATCCATATTGGCATCTTGATTACAGGACATTCTCCAGCAAACATTTACCTACTGCTGAGTAATATCTCCTTTCGTTCAAGCCAACCCTCTCGATATTGCGGGGCACTCATGCAAAGTTTATCCGCCACCCTGGCTATATTATGGACTACAATATAGAGTTCTTCATGAGGGGAGTGAACAAGTTTTTAAAGGGTCGGCAATGCGCACGTGATGTTTCTAGTATTGCAATCGTCCATAAGCTGCGGTGTCCGCACGCTTATTTGTCACCGACGTGGTACAAGAAAATCTGTCAAGCATCTATAACAAAAAGATTAAAAATTGCTTATCATCATGAATGGCACTTACAAGCCAAAATGTTTTTTTCTAGTTATGATAAAACTAATATACATCATAAGAAAAAGATATGATGTAACTGATAGCTTATCAACACACTTAAATATGATTATTTTTATCAATGTTCAGGTCAGTCTAGCCATGGCTTTCAACGGTAAAGTAGCCCTCATCACCGGCGGTAGCTCGGGTATCGGTGCTGCTACTGCCATCCAGTTTATTAAAGAAGGCGCTGAAGTAGCTATAGTCGGGAGAAATGTAGATAAACTTGAAAAAGTTGCTGCAGAATGCACCGCTGAGGGTAAAAAACCATTAATCATTAAAGCAGATTTATCCAAACAAGACGAAGTAAGCACAATTATAAAAAGAACTATTGACACCTTCGGAAAACTTGATATTCTTGTCAACAACGCAGGCATGTCAAAGTCAGGAAGTTTAATTGATGGGGACCTTCTAGAATCATATGACGTAGTTATGGCGACGAATCTACGAGCTATTGTGCATCTGACAACGATAGCCACCCCCCATATTGTTGAAGCAAAAGGTAATATCATCAATATATCTAGTATAGGAGGTATGAGTACCCCATCGAAACCCGGGCTTGCAGCCTATAGTATATCTAAAGCTGCTTTGAACCAGTTTACACGTTGTGCTGCTTCAGAATTGGCGCCTTTCGGTGTGCGAGTGAATTCGGTAAGCCCAGGGCCCGTAAAAACTGATATACTAGATAATTCGGGTTTAAAAGTAACTTGGGACGACTTTCAAAAGTTTACAGCTCTAAACAGATGTGGTGACCCGGTCGAAATAGCAGATTTGGTGTTATTCTTGGCAAGTGAAAAGGCACGCAGTATTACAGGCTCCAACTACGTTTCAGATAATGGAACGCTATTAAAGTTATAATATTGAATAACAGTTACTTACGCACAAAACTAATCAATTAAATCAGACTTTTTCTCAAATCTGAGGAATCAGACAAAACATTTAAGACGAAGTGATCTTAGTACTCTATATAGCTAACGACGCCTCCGGAAAAATATATATTCTTGTAAACCATACAGAAATAGTAAATTCACGAAATCAAGGAAACCTTATAGAGCCATCTGATGCGATTATGACGACCGCTCTCCGAGTTATGCATTTACGTACCCTCCAAACAATTGAAGCAGATGGAAATCTTATCAATTTAACCAGTATGGAGGGTAATGGGTATATACCCTATACTCACAGTATTGCATATGCACAGCTGGTGTGAAAGTTTTTGCGATGTGCTACAATATAATTGGCGTCGTTTGGTGAGAGAGTAAACACAATAAACCTGGGTCTTGTTAAAACTGATTTACTGGAATTAGATAGTTCAGAGTTACAAATTACCTTGACCTACTTCCATAAGTATACGGCTCTGAGGACAATTGGTGACCCTGAAGAAATCGCAGATTTGGTGCTATTCTTTGCAAGCGATAAGGCACGCAGTATTACAGAAGGCAACTACGTTTTAGATAAGGGAATGCTTTAAAAATTTAATAACCTTTACTAGAGCATATCGTTCGAAAGTAATGGTGTTATTATTTTTTGTGAAAAATAAGAAATAAAGTTGTTTCTGATTTTTGCCAATGGCTCCGTGAGTCGCGAAACGTACCATGATGTGCAACACCCGTAGTATAGGATCGAGTCAATGAGTTTTGGTTCATATTTCCACATATATATCCATCGAAGAAAGGAAACACACCAAAACTAGAAAGCTGCTGCTAGCGAACTGCTGGACATCTATCAGTTTTATGACCTATGCACTTCACAATATGTTATAAATTCTCTTGTTCTTGAATATACATAACACCTTTAATGTCTGCATTTATTATTTTCTAACTTACTTAAGTTATTGTTAAATCACAAAAAATAAAAAAATGTTCCAGAAGTACCAAGAAATATAGTTTTTATAAAAATAAATAAGTAACAAATAATATATTTGTTTATTTTTTGCTTTTTCCATTATTATACTAAGAATAGTTATTTTAAGTTTACAATTTTTTTTAACTTATTTTCTAAAGTACTATATTTCCCCGATTTAATTGTTGTATGGAGATATATATTTTTTTCATATTAATATTTCATATTTTATAACATTGGTGTGTGATTTGTTTATAATAAGTTGTTATTTTGTAACTATGGACTACTTCCTCAACCAAAACGTTATTTAAATATGATATCTTTATTAATATTTGTTTATTGAAGATAATAATTATATGTATTCTTTATAAATTCATATACAAACAAAAAGTTGTATTTCATTTCTATTTGATATTTTACAAAATGTTTTGTTCTAAATTGTCATTTGATCATGATGGTGCTACTGATAATTGTAAAAAAGGGAGTTTAACATGGTTAAGGAATAACTTACGTATTGAGTTTGCTACAATAAATATTGTTCTGAAGCGCCTACAATTTTCCTCGTCACCACCATCTAACCGAATCGATGTTTTTTTCATTATCTCTTGTTCAATCAAAATTAAATGACTGTCATACTTCGTTATAATTTAAAATAATCTGTTTTTTTTTAATTTTAGTAACATACATAACATATAATATTACTATTAATTAACTTATTACTGGCAAACAAACGTTCAGTTCGTTTGATTGTAAGCGATCACCGCTGTTAATGGACACTTGCAACACTAGAATAATCTCATGCACGTTGAGAAGCACGACGAGAACCTTTCAAAAACCTGTTCACTCCCTTCTTGAAAAATCCCATACCGTAGTCCTTAGCAAAATCTTAGCAGAGTATTTTTACGTTTATTAGTGATGTTACTGCCATCTATAGAAATAAGACAAATATATGTGGGACGTAGACAAAGAAAAACACTAATTAACTGGAAAACGTCTTTACTATGGGAATACACAAACAATTCGTCTTAAAATCACAATCTTACAACAGTTACAAAACACACCGTCTTCACTCAAACGTCATTCTTCAATCTCTCCTGTCGCCACCTATCTTATTATCGACGCAAGTTTCTTTTTTTTTTAATTCGGCATCTAAACTTTTGCCATCATCCCACATATATTTGTTTAAATTGTATGGTTACATAATTAAGATGATGATGAAATTGCGTTAGCGGGGTGGTAGAGTTGTACAGCCCGACTGGATCGCGACCACCATGCGTGTTAGGTATGACTTTGAACAAAAAACAAAGATGGCGCTGTTATAGGTTTTTAATTATAATTAAATTTTTAATCTTATCGAATAAACGTAAGCAGAATTTTTTGATTATATTTTATCTTAAACACTAAACTGAAATTATTCATGTTAAACGAAAGTTATGTATACCAAGCTAACAAAAACTATATTATAATTTTAACATCTCTAAGTATATCTCAAAGATTTTATTTATAATGTCAAACTTTTATTCCATAATTTTTGAATACGTTAAAACCACTGTTAGTATGAAAATCATAAATTTCTTTTTTCATATCTGGGATCTATTCGAACAATACCTCTTTGGACAGTTTGCAGAGACGGACTGTCCGCATTGTGAATTAAATCTATGGATGCAGACGTTATGCCCCGTGTACACTGTACACATTGGCCGATACTGACTATATACAGAAGTACTCTGTGGATACTGAACTGAACCACTCCAGGCCATCCCATCGCGTCGCTTTCGCCATTATGTACAGAGGCCTATGGCGTAACATGGCGGATAATTAATCAGTAGTGGCCAACAATGGTGTTGTTGTCGGTTTTTCGGAATCGTGGTGTAGCGTGGTCTGTGGTGTTCACACATTCACCCATTGTTCATTGCATTAGCTCATTAAGCCGCTTCAGCTACACAAGGACAGTTGCCTCGCTGAGCATGTTTTATCGTCTTTGTCATGGCTAATGTTTTGAAGAGCTATTCAACCTAATTCCCTCCTCTCCCTTCCATAGCAAAAACACACTCGCTGGGCTTCGAAGCTACAGTGTTATTAAAAGTTTACAATGTCTTGAGTAATTGCGTTAGGTTCTATAAAAAGCGACCTACTAAATTCATAAATTCAAGGAGCATGTAAAATAAGTTTTACTGTGTAAAGGTAGGCTGGATTGATGAAGGATGTAAGATGATACATTATGCTAAGATATTTTCGATGAAAATCCTATCAAGAGGTACCAACCAACCTTCTCTTATAAAAGACCTTACTGAAACCAATATTGGCTTACATAAAAAATTCGAAAGTTCTCTGCTGGCATTCGAACACAAAATACTCGAACGTATTTTCGATGAAGTGTTGGATAAAGAAAAATGGCGAACGCGGTACACCCATGAGCTATACGAGTATACAAAGAACCAAATATTGTTAAGAACATGCAAATTGGACGCCTACGACGGGTACAGGACATGTTATAAGGATGGAAGAGACCATGATACCCAAAAAAATGTCGATGGAATACCTGATCGATCATGATTCGTGGCCTAAACTCAGATGGTTAGATAGTGTTCATGAGGATTTAAAAACGTGTAAAAAGCTGGAAAGAGAAAACTATAAATAGATCGGTCTGGAGGGACATACTGGACCAAACTAAGGCCCACCCATGGCTTTAGAGGCATAGATGATGATGATGAAAAACATGAGGACATTGGATCCTTTAAGCCTAACGTGAAGAGATATTTATGTAGGCATGACAGCGGCGACCGCCGTTAAATTTAGATCTCTCGGTAGTCGCCGTTGTGTTTGGACTGTGCTGTGTCCAAAAATTCCTTTTTTTAAGACCAAAATTGAATAAAGGTTTTTTGATTTTGATCAGGGACAATACCGTCAATGTGTCAAGCTATTAAATATATTTTTTGAAATGATTCCTTTCTGTGCATTTTAAAAGAACAAAGATATTAAGAATATTGTTTATTTTACAAAATAAATGTAAATATTATGTAAAAAATATCAATATTACAATTATAAACAGGTAAAAGTTTGTGAGTTTGGATGTAAGTATATTGAAGACTAGCTATGCCCGTGGCTTCGCTCACATGGACTACAGAATGCCCGCGCGAAACTAGCTCCCCCGTTCCCGGCTATTTTAAAGACAAAAATGCTTATTGTGGGTATTTCTGAGAAAATAGATGTATACTCTCGCGGTATTTTTTGTAGTTCTTTTTAATGCCTACAATTATATTGTACATTAATTTGCTATATCTTATGGTTACTCAGCATAAGCTATTTAAGCGCCCGAATTGCTTCACCATGACCAGTTCTACCCTAATTCTTTTTCTAAAATAAAAGTAGCCAAGTTACTACCTATATCATCAGCTATCTATCAGTGAAAGTCCCATCAAAATCGGTCCAACCGTTTCGGAGTTTACCCGGAACAAACAGATGGACAGACAGATAGAAAGACAAAACTTAAAAAAATGGGGTTTTTGTTATAGGTATCGTATATAATTTTATATGCATTTAGTAAAAAAAAACTGTTATTTTGACATTACAAAAAGACACTTCAATTTTATTAATTGTATAGAAGAAGATAGATAATCTCTGGAACTGCTGATCCGATTCTTTCACTGATAAGATCAGTCTGATGGTTATAGGCTATTTTGAATTACTATTCCGTTTTATATTCTAATTGACGCGTCGCCGGTTGTTCATAAGCCTCTTCAAGATAACAGAGATGATGAAAATACTTTATGTCAACAAAATTCCGTTATCACACGCGTAAACTGAACCGGTGATACTTTTCGCTTTATCACTTGCTAAATACATAATCAGATCAGCCATCTCCTCAGGATCAGCTATCTTTCCCAGCGGAGGCAGCCCACTGCTCTGCTTAGTCCCAGCCATTCCCGTAGTCTTCATAATATTTGTCCTAACGGGTCCCGGGCTGATTGCGTTAACCCTTACCCCGTGCTGTGCTAATTCCAAAGCCGCTCCACGAGTAAAATGGTCTACTCCTACCTTTGATACACTATATGGTACAACATGTGCTATGGGTGGAGTTTTCGAGCCTGCTGAACTGGAAACGTTGACTATACAACCTTTTGTTGCAATGAGGTACGGCGCAGCAAAACTTGTCAATAAAACAACCGATCTCAGATTTACGCTTATAAGTTCATCAAATGCTTTGACCGAATTACCGCTTAATATGCTACCGAATCTCAAAATTCCAGCATTGTTGACGAGGATGTCTAACTTCTCATACCGATCTATGGTTTTCTGGACAATCGCTTTCGCTTCATCGTCCTTAGCTACGTTGGCTTCCAACAACAATGGAATTTTACCAAATTTGCTGATTTGTTCGCCAATTTCGTTAAGTTGATTCATGTTTATATCAGCGAGAGTTAAAGATGCTCCTTCTTCGGCGAAAAGTAGCGCTGCAGCTGCCCCGATCCCCGAACTAGCTCCTGTAATTATCACAACTTTGTCTTCGAAGCTCATAATGTTGGCTTCCTACTTAATTTTAAACAACTAATATATTTAATTACTTGGTTTGTATTTATTCAACAGCTATCTTAGGTAAGCCGTTTCTGATAATGTAGTTGTTTGTTGAATTTGTGATATCTGTTATCAAACAAAAAAAAAAAACGAAAAGTCTAAAGTATAAATACCAAATTTTGTGAATCTATCCCTTTGTTTTATTGAAACTAAACGTTAAAACGGTGAAATAGGAAGATATAAAATTATATGAAAGTTCTTCTTTGTAGTCATGCGATAACTGGTGAAAAATAATCAAGTTTCGATGGAGAAATAAACCCATTTATTGGTAATTAATTTATTAACATTACATTATATGACATACATGACCATATACTATTCGCCATTGATGTATGATAATAGATATTGTAGACCTTGATACTTGAAATTTCAATTATGGTCATACATTTTTTTTGATCCGCTGTAATAATTGTATCACACAATAGAACCCGTTGGTACAAGTTAGTTACGCTTAAGTATGTATTGTATAAATACAGTTAATAACTGATAAAGATTAAATAAAAATATCGAATTTGCGTAATTTATTATGATAAGTTGCGACCAAAGTCCAATGTACCGAGAAATATGCACATGAGTAAAAACAATGTGACGAGTTGTTTTTTAATCTAAGTTTGGGAAACTGATAAATAAGGCGCGGTTCGAGAATGGATTTGTTTTTTGCTTAATATTCTATACATTTAGCGTTTGATCATTTGATGGTAACTGACGATGTGGCCTAAGACACTCAAAGCTAGAGGGGCTGGCTTTCAAGAGCGAATGCTGGACGTCGATTGACGCAGTATCTGAGAATACAACCAACCAACCAATGGACCAACATTGATACAACACCGTGAAGGGTAAGAAAAGCATAACAATAACAATGAAATCGTCATAGACTCAATTAGTCAATAATATTTTTAAACCTTAAATAGGTACATAATTCTAAAATTTACTCGCTATTTCATTAAAAACCTTAAACGGTTAACCTTAAACCTTACATGGTTTAGTAAGTCATTTAGTGTCACTTGCTTGTATTTTCTATAAACTTCTCTAGATAAATTCCATTAACAACTCTCCTAATTAACCGTATTTTAAAATAATATATTTTAAATAACAGTGCATATTTTTTAACAAGTTCATTGTCTCTATTGTTCTTAACTTTGGATAACAAACCCACAATAAACTAAATTACCGTAACATAAAACAAAAATAACCTATTGTATTAACATAAACAACTAACTAATTACTCTAAATGTGTTTTTGGGTTCCGTATCTCAATTGGAAAGAATAAACCCTTTTATGATGAATTCGTTGTACGCCTATCCATCTGTGTATCAAGACCCTTTCTTTCAGGAGCACGTGGAGGTATCAAGTTGAAATTAATATCAAATACAACCACAACAATAATTTTATTTCAGACGACGAAAAATATACAGATCAATCAACTTTTATGGTAATCGGTCAAACAGTGTTGAAATTTATTAATCCTAGATATTTTACTGTGAAGCTGTGGAAACTTCTCCCGGCCAATATGTTCCCTCCTTCTTATGACATCTTAAATCGTAACGTGAGGAGATATTTTTACAGGCTGGTATGACAACGGCAACCACCGATTGATTTAGATCTCTCGGTCGTCGCTGTTGTTAGGATTGGGCTGTGCTTACCATAAGGAACAGAAACAATCAATGGGCCGAGTTTTTATTTAAAAAAATACAATTATACCAACATCCATTTTATTATTATTCACACAGAAAATATATCACAGATAGGAACATTTAAACGGAAAGATTATCATCACATATGAAGGATTATTAATTTTTTCAAAAATCATTAATTGACAATTATGCAAACGCGCAGACCGAAATTCATAAACCTACCCTTAAACAAATAACGATAATGTATTTCAAATCGATCAATCTATCTCCAGTTTCTTGAAGGAACCCTCGACACTGCCGAAGATGTCGGTAATGGTCTTCGGCTTCCCAGGTCGAAGTGACTCAATCACCCTTTTCTTGTTCTCAGCTTCGAAGTAATCTTTATTGTTTTTTAGATTATCTATAACGTCCGCTGTAAGAATATATAATATTTATTATAGCTATGATAAAGTTAAGTTCGAAATAAAACAAAAAATTAAAATGGAATTTACTATACATAATATCATCATCATTTAATCCGAGAAAGGTCTATTAAGTTGAAATTAATATGAAATACTTAGGTCTGCAAATTCTAGGAGCTTTGAAAAAATAAAACTTCAAAGACAACGCAATCAAAAGATACGGCTATTTATGTGGCATATTTTAACACCTGCAAGGAATAAAAACCTATAGGGCATAAGGTACCTATGGAGTAGTTGACTTAGAATCATGAAATTTGGCAAGAAGCAATGTCTTATGGTACAATTAAAGGAAAATATTCGAAAACCGTAAACATCTAATTACATTACAAGAAAATTACAATTACAAACTTATTTGCAGTTGGTAAACTGACCGCGGCATATATCAATGTATAGCAACAAAAGTTTTCCAATGACAAAGTTAAGTTTGTCCCTCAATACAGTATATCTTTTCGTTAAATTTGTTTGGTGTCTTCTTCAGTAGTATTACCTTATTATTTTGGTGAATGTGTGGCTGTACAACTACGGAACCCTCGGTGCGTGAGTCCGACTTGCACTTGGCCGATTTTAAATTCATTATGATTAGTTTATTACCTTGAGCTTTCTTGAAGGTCTTGTACTGGCCACCCGCCTCCTTTGGAAGCGCTTCGATAGGCAGAAACTTATCGATGGTCTTCGAGCCAATTTGATGTATGTGCAATATGTCCATCAGTTCTTTCTTCATAAAAGGTCGCAAAATCATCATAAGACGGTCCATGAACGAGGGTGCGTTGAGGAAATGCAAGTTTTTAAGTTTCAACAGCAATGCTTCCTGGGAATTGTACAAAGATGAAGTATTTAAAATATGTCGGAGAACATCTCAGATACTCAAGCCAACTTCGTCTGCACCTGGTATATCGTATTGAGGGAATAAAAAACTATTGTATCGTACCACAATAAGTAGTGAGACGAGTCCGGTAATGATATTAAATCTACTGAAAGCAGAGAAGAATTTTAAGCAACAACATGTGAATTCGATCTTAGTAAGCTACATAGTTTATTAATAAATTAATTTACCTTTCATGCTTTGAAGAAAGTGTTACATATACGAAGGCATTAAAAGTCACCAACATAATGTTTATGGTAGACTTGGTTAGATGGGATAAACGGAACATTTCATCGATGATGACAGAATGAATTACATAAATGAATCAAATGAAGAAAACTTTTGACATTAGGAAAAGTCAGAGGCACTTGGAACCGATGAGGATGCACAAAAGGGTTCAATGAATCTGAAAGAAGCCATAAAACAAAACGGAAATAACAGTAAAGTATATAGATAAAGGACAGAGAAAAGCAGTACTCCATCTTTTCTGTTTCTATAAAGACATGATATTCTTAAATTAATTGATTGAACTGATTAAAATTTCCTTTTATCAAAAATAACATTGGACTAAGTATCGTCGAGGCACAATTGTACTGGAATTACCTTTAAGAATTTCCACGATCCTAATAATATTTTGCTTATGCGGTCATTTCTAATGTTTGGATTCGTACTGTCTGTTAGCGCGTGTTAATTATAAGGCTTTAAATATTTCCCGCTAAACCTTCCACCACATAACCACTCCCCTTCCCCTGCTCCCCGCTCACAAAAAAGTCACTCTCGGTACGCAAGCGCATCGCCACGCGGACAACGCCGCACGCCTTAAATAGTTATATAACCGTTTGTACAACCGACGTTGAAAATCTAGCTTGGAAGGCCTTTGCCGCGGGTGACTTATAATGTAATTTCAAGAAGCACCATTAACACAGGGAGTTCCATAATTTACTCGCATCCTGCAGCTAATATTTAAGGCCTCTTCGAGCTAATACACCACTGTCCCTCTGACAAGTATGCATGAAAACATAAACTATATACAAACACAGTGGATGATGATGTTAATAAAAGTAGAGATTGTCTAAAATGCAGAACTAACTTCGTATTATTATATAATCATCGGATATTAAGATCTATTCACGTCAGTATAACAAAGTTGACAGACAAGGTACCTGTAAATAATATAAGAACTGTTGAACTGTCTGAACATCGAGCTTGGTGATATGAGACAGCGACACTCCATCCAAGTCTATGATTAAAACAAACCCTGGCCACGTCCCTTCCTGGAACTGCCAGAGATCTAGCACCATGAGAACACCTCTGTAGGCAACAGTTTTATGTTTTAAATTATGTCACGTGTTACAATGAGCTGTGGTAATAGATAACGGAGTAGTCTTCATTTTTTGATCACACCTTTGGTATATTTTGTAGATCAATTACAAATCAGTTACCTAAAAATAAGTACTAAGGTGCTTTTGATTCTAATACAATATATATAAGAATAAAGCAAAAATTTGCGTAAATAAAATGCAATATAAGTACTAGAAGTAACATTTAAATAGGTCATTGAGGGAATAACTGAAACTATAAAAGATACAGAAAGATAGATCCATGACATGACATCCGCGTGCATTTTTTTTTTAAACTTATACAAAAAGTGGGAATCGGTCCTACTCATTTTTAGAAAAAAAGGATGTCATTTTATTACTAAAATTGATTTGTACTAATTGGTTTTTGAAGAAGTTATGATTTAAGCAGTCCGTTTTGATTAGGGTATTATGTATCGGTACTCCATCTTGTTGGAAATACACTCCGACTGTGTCTTCACCCAATATTTCACGTAACAATTGTAACAGATCTTCTAATTTTTCGATAAACATGTTGTTCAAAGGTCCATCATTAATTTTACGGAACAAAACCTTATAATGCAGAAGTCCAACCCAGAAGTAAAAAAATTTTACTTGTCATCTTTCCTGCAATAGTCAAATCACAACTCCACATATTTAATAATAACTTCCAACAAAAATGAACTGCTATAAATGAGTTCGCCAGATTTAATCCCACTTAATTTGAAGGTGAAGTATAAAAAACCAGTACAACCCCGTTAAAGGTCTAATAATAGCCATAGAGGTAATTTTAAAGCAAATTTACCACTTGAAAATACATAATGCAGTAGCACCGTCGTTCCTAAAAGAGTAAAGGTCGCTGCATACGGTACGGTTGTAGAACGTGGACGGGGCGGAGACGGAACATGGCGTTATGAAAACACGGACGGGTGTTTAATGCATACGCACCGCAACAGTGACGTGAAACTAACGTGCTAGTGTTGTGAACAAGAAAAAGTACATTTTTGGATGGATTTTTTTTTGAAGAATTGTCTTTAATTGCTGTTGCTTTAGATGATGAAGTAGTTACAGCCGTTCAGAAAAAAAGGAGGTAGTCTGTACATCCTAAATGGCAGGAAAGAGAACAAGTAGGGGGATACCACACTCTTTACAAAGAGCTTTTAGAAGATGAGACTCAATTTTATAAGTATTTGTATGTTGACCATTTTGTTTGTTTCATGAATACGAGTCGTGCGCACTTTACTAATTAAACTCTCCGGTGCGACCGGGGCGACTGTGTCGCTGTATACGCAGCGGAACCACGGACGGGGCATGCTAAATATCGTCGGGAACGATATTTTTCCCGTCCGTGCACCCGTGACGTGTGCACATTCCTATACATTTTCTATGAAACGATGTTTCCAAAAATTGTCGTCCCGTTCCGTCCGGGTTAAAACACGTTACGTACGAAGCGCCCTTTAATGGCTGATATTGCTAACATTTCAATATAAAATAATGAAATACACCTATTTCTTTTAATTTTAGACACAGGATTTCCGAGCAAAATTTACTCCATACAAACTACACTATTAATTATTGTAATAAATTGACACAGTTACTTTTTTTTCTTAAAAATAATTTGGTCCGATTCCCGATCCCTGTATAAGACTGACTTATTTAAATGTATCAGTATAACTATCAAATAAAAAATGGAAGCAAAAAATAAGTTTTACATTCCACGAATATGCAATGGTTTTATGAAAATAAAATTATACTGTTTAAAAAAACTACCTATAACATAGGTTTGTAACATACCTTACCTTATAGCTTCTTGGAATACAAAATTCTTCACAGCATAATCTAAAAGTCGGCTGTAGAGGATTGCTGATCCATCGAAAGAACGTGTCTCCAGTGGCAAGAACAGGCTAAAATACAAGAAAATGGATTTATGCCTGTTACATTTTTATAAACAGTGTTAGTACTTTTAAAAGGTTACTCCATAAACTATACAAAGCTTACGCATCTGTGACCCTGCGAATACAGTTCTTGTCTAATAGAGTAGTCAATACAAAAGTAGACTCGACAGACATTTAAAAACCATAAAGAACAGAGGTTTTATAAAATGCAATATAGGTATGCGCTTGGGCTCGATCTTACCTGATGGTAGGTAAAGATGAGGGCGACGATGTATCGCGCTATCCTATTAAATGCCTATTAACTCTTCGCTTGAAGACTCCCAAGTTATAGGTGGATGGGAAAACGGACGACGGGAGTGAATTCCACTCCTTTGCCGTTCGCTTAATGAAAGACGAAGCATAAAGCTTCGTGCGAATTAGGGGAATTTTCACGACATAGGGGGAAAAGCGCTCACGGCGTCAACTAGACGTCGTAATGTTACTTTTTACTACTTATTTTTTAATTACGTTTTTACAGTTGTAAAACTTTCAAAAAGTAATAGATCAATAATGTTAAAAGTTTGTGGAGTTAAAAGTTGTCCAAGAAAACGAAAATTAAAAAATTACTTTTGGCACTATCTTTAAAATTTACGCATTTGCTACCACAGCGCCAGTCTCAACAGGGGTTTTTCGAAGGACACTTTTTCATGTATAGAGATGGTACCTACTCCATTTTAAGAACTTTAAAGACACAAGTGCAGTTATTTAAAAAATTTCTGAGTGCAGGCTAAGCTGGTATTGATACTTAATACGAAGACCCATTGACCGCGTTAGGAAGAAGTGCCTTTACATGGCTACAGGAATGAGAAGGCGAGGCAGGCCTTAGATTATTTGGATGTCCTATATATTAATACGTGAAGCAAAAGCTTTCTGTACCTTTTTAAGGGTATTGCGTGCACGAAAGACTTTGAGATTTGGCATGGTTAAAGTTTATATGGAGAAGGAGCGCAGAAAGCTAAAATTTATCTATAATAACTGTTACTAATATTTTAAATTACATAAATTAATACTGCGAATCCAAACCGACCATTGCCATTGAACTTAGATCCCCCCCCCCCCCCCAAATATTGACATTGTCACTCAACGAAAAGTGACAGCAAGTGATGTAGATAATACTCATTGTTTATGAATACTGTAAATGTCAAACAGAAAATAGTCTATGATTATAAAGTCATTGGTCGAATTTCAAACTTAGAACGATCGCTAGTAATAATGAAAATTTTAATTGAGCAAATACTAATATGATGTGAGTGATCCTACCAAAAAAGAGTACTTACTAATAACTCATTATATTGATCATCTTGTCATCTGCTAATCTGTCTTTAAAGACGTTGGTGAAGAGCGTACGTACAGTGAAGTGAAGATCCAATAATTGTTTCGATACCTCAGCGCTTCTGTTGCAACAGTGATATGTCAGAATGAGATCCAAATCTAAAAAATTGCGGATTTATTAAAATGAATGTTTTAAATGAAAAGGAAGAAAGATAAATTAATATAGTAGGTCCGGCTGAAAACCAGCGCTGTGGCAGTTTGCTACAGAATATGCTGTGCTGAGGTCTTTTGCAATGTTGAGTACAGCATTTATGTTTACAATTTATTGTTATCTCGTTTTTGTAATTATGTCCGCGTTTCTTCAACATGAAATAAATGTATTTTCAGTCTTTCTTTCTTTAAATAAGAGCTGAATGAATAAGTAATGCAGGAAAAAAATAAGGGAAATCTTTCAGCAGTCCACATGTCGCGTAGAAGTCTTTATGTCTACTGGTGCAGTGACTGACTCCAGTGTTCAGTTTCGGGATATGTTGTGTATAATGTATAAATGTGTACAGTAACTGCAGCCACTTGGACCAATTATTATTGAAATACACATAACAGGATCTGCCAGGATATACCGGCGACAATGACAATATATAAGTATTTTCGCGAAAGTTTTAGATAACTCTCTTGTGACTCTCTTTTGGTTTGTCGCGTTTCAGGATCAATCACTATATATTCAGCTGTCGAAAGGCTTGCAGGACGGCAGGAGAGTGAAGACCGTGTAACTATGAAAAAAAAAACAAAGTAATCATGAGGACTGCCGACAGAAGTGAAAACTTAAAACTTTAAACAAACAGTTGTTATTTTTGGATATCCAAATTAATTGTTTTATCTTAAATTAAAACTTGTAAATCAAAACTGTTTTACACAACAAATTTGTTTTGTCACGTTAGTAAAATAAATTCCTATAAAATACGCATTGCATAGTCATTGTAGGTTTAAAAAAAATTGATGTTCTTAATTTTTAGGTTATATTGCTACAAAGACTCCGTTTTCTTCGTTATCCAAACTATATATTTGTAAAATAATATTAATATATTTTATATTACTTCCTTCTTTCTTTTTTGTTTATTTCATTTATTTTATATACATTCATACATAGCTGGCCTAGCGTAAGTTATACTAATATGAACAGATATAGTGTTACCGTTAAACGCTTCAAAAAATGACGGGAGGATACATATTTAAAATGTATATTTTTTTATGAATTTTCTACCATAACTTCTTTGTCTATGAACCGATTTGAATGATATTTTTTTTGTTGGATAGGGAATACGGCAAGGGTTGTCCTATTTTAGTTTTATTAAAACTTCTCTTGTTGAGGTAATATTTATTTTATATAGATAATGGTTCATACCTACACATATGGGGATCCGATAGCTGTTATTAATAAAATCTGTATTTATATACTAAAATGATCTTATATTCACAATATATGTTAATTTAGAGTCATAAAAGAAAATCACAAAGTGTGACCCCGATAGATGGCGCAGTGGTCGAGCCATTGACTATTGAAAAACCCAGAACAACGATAATAAAAAATAAAAGATCACAACACGCTTTATTCTTTATTTTTAAAAAGATTTACTTTGAATTATTTTTATTATAGGTAATATTTGAAATTTTTATCCTTAACATTCAATAAAGTATCACAGTAGATTATTAGGAAATAAAAAACAACTAGAAAGGTAAGTTTAGAATTTTAAATTAATGATGACCAAGCTATTTGAATATCGTTAAAAAATATACATATATCTCATTATAAAACCGGTGTTACTTAGTAAGTCATGTTCAACCAAGGACATCTTTCGTATATTTATTTATTTACTGAATAATTGTAACTTTTTAAAAAGGGTATTTAATTAATGAATATAATATTTTTATGTAGGTACCTACATTTTAATGTTTCATTCAGTTTTTTATTTGCAAACTATACACTTCGTAAAAAACTTCTATAGGAAGGTTTGGATAGGGAGTAGATTCATGTAAGTCGTCATTGACATGGTCACGTGACATGTTAATAAATAAACTCGTTCAGAAATTTAAAGTTCATTTTTTTAAATACAATTTAGGTGGCAAACAAACATACGGCCCGCCTGACAGTAAGCGGCTACCGTGGCCTATGGACGCCTGTAATTAAAATATCATAAGTATCACTCTCCCTGCTCCAAAGCTCTGGAAATACAAGGTTATTTGGCTGCGATCTTCTATAAGGTGGAGGTTTTCCACCAGTCAAACTGTTCCAAGTAGAGGGAAATCTGCTAATAAATTTCTCTGTGGCCTACTTCTCAATCGAATTTAAAAAAAGGAGGATGTTTTCAATTCGAATATATATTTTTTTATGTGTGTTCAGCCATTCTTTGTTTATGAATTGATTTAAATTATTTTTATTTATTTATCTTTTTTGTTAGAAAGAGGATACTTAAACAGTGGTTCTCTTTAAGAAACTCTACCTTAACACCTTAACCTTAACCTTAACTCTGTGCTCGGTGTATTATTAACAAATTAAAAGAAAAACTCCTATCTAGGTAAACTTGGAATGTAACACATTATTTAAATGCAAAGTTTAATTGAAATCGTTGGAGCCGTTAGCTTTATCTCTATTCTTCATTTATACAATTAATAAAATTGAAGTGTCTGTTTGTAAGGTCAAAATAACAGTTTTTTTACTAAATGCATATGAAAGTATATGCGAAACCCATAATAGAAATCCCATTTTTTTAATTTTTATATATCTGTCTGTTTGTTACAAGTAATCTCCGAAACGGTTAGACTAATTTTGACGGGACTTTCACTGGTAGATAGCTGAATCTATAGGAAGTAACTTAGGCTACTTTTATTTTAGAAAAAGAATTAGGGTTCCGCACAAATTAAAAAAACTGGTCATGGTGAATCAATTCGGGCGTTTAAATGACTTACGCTGAGTAAACCATAAGAGATATAGCAAATTAATGTAGTACACAATTGTAGACATTAAAAAACCTACAAAAAAGTCAGCGAGAGTATATATCTGTCTTCTAAGAAACACCCACAATAAGCATTTTTGTATTAAAAATAGCCGGGAGCGGGGTAAGTATATTCGCGCATGCATTCTCTAGTCCACGTGAGCGAAGCTGCGAACACAGTTAGTTTTTAAATTATTATTTTTTTGCCAACAATACAATAAAATATATATTACACATACTCGTTAGGTACATAGTACGGACATTTTAGATTTAAAAGTATTTTCATATTTGTTACTCGTTACATTGCTTTTTAAATACTACATTTTACATTTTAAATTAATGTCTGTCATTCTACAATTTACTTCTCAACGATAGAAATGATGTGAAGAATTAATACGATTATATGATCTAATTTTACAATAATAAAATCAGCATGTAAGTGTGCAAATGATGGGCAAGGGCCTCTTTCCAATTAAACACAACAAGAAAACAACAGTTCTACATTTTTCCACATACATTGTTACTACAAAAAAAAATTCTCAATCTTCGCCGTGGTAGTAGCCTAAAAGCGTCAAATTAATATTTCCTTGGTCTATATCCCTCAACCGCCATAACTTTTTTTTTTCAGACATACAAGTAGGTAAATACAGCATGAAATAAATCGATGTAAATCTGAATTTATTATCTATTTATTTTATAAGTTATCTATGTGGATAATAAGCAAAAATGAGATATAAAGATTTAACTTCGGAACGATAAATACACCAAAACCATATAATATGTGAGTCGTAACTGCCTGCCACAGCCAGTGGCGTACAGCCAATCAGGATCGAGAAAAAGAGATATACGTAACGTTTGTCTGTATATAGTAAAGGAATGTGGTTCGGTATACATCTGTGTACTAGATGTTGGTCGGCGTTTTTTCGTAATTGGATGTTACTTTATTTAATTGAAATACTAGAGATACACCGCTGCTCCGCACGCATTTACTATGCATTAATTATTACAATCCCGTAATTTTATTTTTATTTACATTGTAGGCAATTCATTTACCCTATCAATTGAGGAATGACATATGGTGGACTATACGTGTATATTCATCTACAGTGAACAAAATTTTATCAAAATCAGTAACAAAATAATAATTAAAAAAAAATGAAACTTTTGACCGTAGTTGACTCGCCGTCATTTCAAATATCTTGATGTTTAATTTAATTATCGCAATACAGCTCTTATAATATTGCAAATTTATTATTTATTGGTTCAAGTGACCCTTTTAATGTGAAGGTGATAATAATCACCCCTACATGTTTATCAGGAAAATTAGAAAAAAAAATCTTGCACAAACAGAAATAATATAATAAGGATATAGATGTCTTAGGTAGAATACAAATGTAATATAGATACAACTATACTTAATGCGGCATAAGCACATACTG
Organism: Saturnia japonica; assembly: GCA_033032175.1. Lineage (NCBI taxonomy): Eukaryota > Metazoa > Arthropoda > Insecta > Lepidoptera > Saturniidae > Saturnia > Saturnia japonica. The sequence goes on along the minus strand of CM065324.1, from coordinate 16,233,970 downwards.
TATATTGGTATTGTAACTTGGTCTGAGGACTACAAACTAAACATTTCCTAAACCCCAGATCTTCCACACCGAGCCCAAAATCATGCCCTTCATTCAGTGTTGATAAGGTTTCAAACATTCATATAATGCGAAAGCTGTAAATTTAAACATATTTTTTTATAATAATACAGCGTACAAAGGATAAGTTATTGATATTATTCAGAATTTGATTAATGTATGCAAATTAGTGCACATAATAACGCAAACACACACACACACACCCAAAACATAAACACTCACGCATACCAGAAGCACTACATCGTTCTTTTTGATGCAAGTAATATAAATTAATAATATAGTTGATTAAAAGATTTTTTTTTAATAATACGATTGAAAGTATTTTTGCTAAGCCATTATGTAGAGGTGGGCGATTATAAATGATTTACATAATCGAGATATTTCGATGATGAGTGATAATTCATAGTCGAATTACGAATATTAATGATCGCTGGTACTTATTAAAAATTCAGAAAGCTAAAAAAAGGTCGCGCAGTCATAAACAAACTTCTTTACAAGAACTTCGGTCGTAATAATTACTAATTTTACGAAATTAGTAACCTAGCATTAGTGATTACTAATGGCATAATCGAGATAATTCGAGATATCATCATAATCGAAAGATTACATTAATATATCTCATAATCGCCCACCTCTACCAACATGTTAATTTATATAATTATGTATGTATGTTAGAATTTAAGAGCTGTAGATTTCCTGCAAATAAATATCAGCTTTTCTGTTCTCATAATCATCACTAAGAGTGAAGAGATTTAGAATGACATGATAAGTGATAAGAAAAAAAAACACTACCGAAGAAACTCACCAGAGAACAAGTTACGGGAATATAACTTTTATAATACAGCCTTGTTAATTTAATGTTTGTTCGTACAAACGTTTACAAACTGGATTTTCACAAAGACCGGTTCAGTTTTAATATACTTAATGGACCATATTTCAATAAACATAAACTAGTCATAACATATTTTAGACATAGCAAGATCAATAAACGTTTTTTTATAGGTTATTCGGTTCTATAATCAAATCCCGAAGTACATTACTGTTTTGCCGGACAATAAGTCCATCTTCCCCGATACTGACTCCGCAGTGAGATCCCACGAGGTTCACGTTCGACTGGCTGATTGCTCCCATACGAATCTGATCGAAGGTTCTGGTGAAGAAAGCAGCGAAGGTGGAAGCGAAGACAACGGCGCGGGCTGATAATACGGTGGTGATAGTGGTGTCTGGATGTACCTCCCTCCATGTGCATTTACTAAATTTATACAATTAATAATATTGAAGTGTCTGTTTGTAATGTCAAAATAAAAGCTTTTTACCGAAACGGTTGGACCGATTTTAACGGGGCTTTCACTAGTAGATAGCTGATGTTATAGGGAGTAATTTAGGCTACTTTTATATTAGAAAAATGAATTTGGGTTCCGCACAAATAAAAAAACTGGTCATGAATAATCAATTCGGGCGCTTAAATGGCTTAAATTAATGTACTACATAACTGTAGGTTTTAAAAAGATATACAAAAAGTCACAGAGAGTATACGTCTATCTTTTAAGAAACACCCACAATAAGCATTTTTGTCTATAAAATAGCCGGAAGCGGGGGAGCAAATTTCTCGCGGGCAGCATTCTGTAGTCCACGTGAGCGAAGCCACGGGCACAGTTATTTATAAATATGATTATTAACTGGAGTTTTTGGCGAGATCTTGAAGTAATATGTTGTGGTTTTTATTTTTAATTAACTTAGATTTTTGGCCCTATATTATATAATGTTGGTGGCGTTTCGCGTGATATAGTTTGATTTTTGTGCATACGTGGAATAGATTATAAATATAAACTGGTAACAAGGGAGCCACCATCTTGTTGGGATACCGAAATCGTTCTAAGACAGGACTATATCCACTTGATAATGGCAGTAATGGTCTTCAATAAAGAGGACTAATTACCAAGTTAGAAGGAAAAAAAAAAAAATTGTATATATTATTTGTATAGCTGTTGAGATAAAAACGATCGAGTTTGTTGTCGACTTTTCTGGATGACTGGGATCTTTATCCAAGCCGGTACACAGTTACAAATTTCAATGGTAATTTTATTAAAAAATTATCGGAAACTGATAGGTAAACTAATTAGGCAAAATTGAAACCGAATATTATCATTATATTAATACGCGAAGCAAAAACTTTGTACCCCTTCTTACGAAAATTGCGCGGATGGAAGTCTGTGAGATATGACATGGTTAAAGTTTATATGGAGGAGTGCAGAAAGCTAAAATTTATCTATAATATCTGTGACTAATATATTCAATTAAATTAATTAATACTGCGAATCCTAACACGTCCAGTGCCATGGAACTTAGACCCCCAAAAATATTGACATTGTCACTCAATGAAAAGTGACAGCAAGTGATATAATATTCACTGTTTAGGTTCATACTGCAAATGCTTACGCTTGGTAAACCATCAGAGATGCATCAACTGAATGTACTATAATTCAGGGGTTCCGAAAGTATGCGCCGCGGCGCCCTTGTGCGCCGTAGAAAGTGAAGAAGGGCGCCGTGAAGCGATTCTCTTTACCGTTCTCCAAAACCGAGCAAATATCGCTCAAAGATCAATGTTGAGCAAGTAATGCGAGTAGTGGTTGTCAAACCTTGTTCCACGCTTTGAAATAATGTGCGAAGATCACCAGTCTCACCCATCAGATTGACTAACTAGGTAGATATTGTCTATTTTTTTTTGCTTTTCTCATGTATCTCTTGAATGTTTTCTGTGTTAATTTTATAATCTTATAAATAGAATTTAAATTCATAAAGTGGCATAAACTTTTGTGCCTATCTACCTAACTAGTGTCATTGTATCTATACTATTTTTACGAGCTAGATAGGTTAGGTCGCCGAGACAACATAGCAAACATGTATTTGCGCCGCGGACTGAAAAAGATTGGGATAACTATATAATTGTAGATCTACAAGAGACCTACAAAAAATTCGGTGACAGCATATGTCTATACTTTATGGATCACCCACAATAAGCATTTTTGACTTCGAAATAAACGATGTATATTGAACTGCTTTATCCACTTTATCACGTATTCACTTTATCCACGTGCGCTGGCGTAAACGATAATGATAAGGAAATACAATATTCTACAATAATATTTATCCTTAGTGTATCTAAAAAAAGTCAGCGATAGCATATACCTATCTCTCATATATAAGCCACAATAAGGTATATTGTGACAAAGATTTGTTGAAATATAAAAAGCGATTTATAAGCATTGTTTGAGACATGCCATATTAATCCTTACGAAGAAAAATATTTCTTCATAAAGACAATTTTATGAAGTTAAATTTTGCTCTTTAGAGTATACTATTTGGACACATAGTTTAGGAGATAATGGAAAAGTATTGTATTGTATTGTACTTGCGAGAAGAACAATTATGATAGACTAAATGGGTGCGTTGGTGGCGCGGTGTTTGTCAGATAAAATTAACACGGGCGAAGCCGTGGGGCACAGCTAGTGATACAATATCCAAGTACTTTGCACCTGCAGTCAAACGTTTCAAATATATGATATTTTTGCCGCAATTGTACATTGTGTAATTTATACAAGTCATTGCATGCAAGAAAAAATTTGCACTTCATCATAAGTAATATGCGGATGAGGAAATATTAAAAAATTAAAAAATTGACTCGTCTAATACCTTTTAACTAGTAATGATAATTGGTTTGGACCTTGAATTGTCATCATGGTTAGCTTTTTATAATCCTCATAATTAAAGCTGATGAGTATAATTTTTTCAATTATATTATCCCATTTTGCTTAACCGTTACTAAATTATATTTATGTAATGAGCCATCTATACGAGGAAATTATAAATGCTGTATAGTAGGGTTGGTTTATAAATATATCGAAAACCTCGCCATTTTAAAGCTGTTTTGTTCACAATAATGACTTATTGTGTTATGCACTGGCAGATGCAATTATCAAAATATAATTACAACATGCGTTATTCAATCTAGACCCTAAGAAAGCAATTATGAAAGTCAATAAACTACCACCGGTTCGTAAAACATCCCAGTCATCGAGAAGTACCGGCAAAAAACTGTATTGGATTTATGTTTTTTTTTATTATGATTTTCTTTCATCTGTCTAAATAATATTTACAGTTGATAATTATCTATATATGAATTCGTGAAGCAAAACCTTTCTACCTCTTTTTAAGCGCATTGCGTGCCCAGAAGACTGTGAAATTTGTACGGAAAGTTTATACGGAGAAGGAGTGCAGAAAGCTAAAATTTATCTATAACATCTATTATTAGTTGTAAGGTTAATAATAATATATATGAATATTCGGGTAGTTTGTGTGTACCTACGTAAACATATAAAGTAATAATTAAATAATGCGCACATTATTAAAATATATTAGATATTATTATACACTAAGTAAATCAATATATTAGTTGTACAATTGATCGTTTGTGAGTTAGTCATCAAACTATCGCAGTCGTCGACCGATCATACGCGTTGACAAAACTCAGAAGCGAGGATAAAAAGGGATGCGGATAGAAAGACAGGGACATTCATTAGAATGAGAGGCACAGTAAGAGTGTGAAAAGATACCTAGGGCAAAAGTAATGTGATTATACAATGGAAATACTTTATCAAAAATAGACGAATACCGGAAGACTGAACCTGAGTTTCATTGCATCTGTTCTGAACTTCTATATAATATATTAAATTAAATTAATTAATACTGCGAAACCTAACCCGACCAGTGCCATTGAAGTTAGACCCCCCCCCCCCCCCAAATATTGACATTGTCACTCAACGAAAAGTAACAGCAAGTGATGTAGATAATAATCATTATTTAGGTTCAGGAATACTGTAAATGCCAAACAGAAAATAGTCTATGATCAAAAAGTCGCAGGTTGAATTTCAAACTTAGGGCGATCGCTAGTATTAATAATTTAGTGAATGCACATAGAGGGACTAACTATGTGTATAGTGGTCGAAAACCAGTCGACCGAAAATATCCTCTCCGCTTTAAATGAAACGTAATCTGTTTATATCTTCAAAATATTTAACAATAAAGGATTTTTTTTTATTACAATATTATAACAATAGCCTCTAAAAGTCATACTTTTGGGGAAATATCTCTTACACACGGAAGACGCAAGCTTAGACCATGCCAATCCTCGAAATATTAACTTCAAACATTTTCAAATCTACAGTTCCCCATATTTCAACAAGAATATTTCTCAAACGTTCAAGTTTTCTCACGGTATTTTCCTTTAGCTTCAGCTTATAATGTTACGGCTTGAACCTGAGGACATCAGATATTTTTACCACTGCTGCTAACCATTCAGAAATCGCGAATGAAAACTTGGTTAATAAACTCACCAGTTATATATTGGCTAGGCATGTGCGGCTGCCTCTCCACCCACTGCCTCAGTTTGTTGATATCCTCAGGTGTTATACCCGTTTTCTTCTTGTACTCCTCTTCCAGAGTTATAGTCTTTAAGTTTGACATTATGCTGGAAAGAAAAAAAAAGTTGATATCTCTATAATTATATACAATGTAAAAAGGCGGTATCAACGGCGTCCTAGACGCTGGCAACCCCCTACATTTGTCCGGGGCGCAAAAATTGGAGGGGGGGGGGCGTTTTGGCTGTAAGGATGATAAAAATTCTTCATAAAAAATTTCTGTTTTTACTTGGGTAAATCAACCAATATTATTATATTAATACGTGGACTAAAAACCTTAATATTTCAAATATAAAAACTTTAATATATTAAATAAAATAAATTAATACTGCGAATCCTAACCGGACAAGTGCCATTGAACTTAGACCCCCCCAAAATATTGACATTGTCATTCAACAAAAAGTGACAGCAAGTGATGTAGATAATACTCATTGCTTAGTTTCATGAATACTGCAAATGTCAAACAGAAAATAGTCTATGATCAAAAAGTTGCCGGTCGAATATCGACCTTAGGGCGATCGCTAATACAGTATTAAACAATCACCGAAAGTTCTGCGGATTCTGGAAATCTAAGAGCAGAGTTTTAGTATACCTATTTCGTACAAATGAAGTCACGCGCAATTACAATTTAAACAAACTATTTTTGAATTAGGAACGATTGATAGTTTTTAATATTACATTATAGAACTGTCTCATTATACTGTTGGTCGTAAGCGCGACTGCTATGCTCGAGGTCCTGGGTTCGATTCCCAGGTCGACCAAAGTTTTATTGGATCTCTCTATGAAATTCTCAGTAGCAGCTCGAAGTTTGGCTTTGTGCCCGATTAATGGCAACAGGCTCTAAACGGTGGCGATTATGAGATACACTAATGTAATCATTCGATTATGAAGATATCTCGATTATAGCCATTAGTAATTACTAATATTAGTAAAACTATGATGAGTAATATAAAATTAATTGTTATTATTAATGATGATGATTGTTATTATTATTCATAATCGAAGTACGATTAATAATTATTAATGCTAGGTTACTAATTTCATAGAATTAGTAATTATTACGTCCGAATGTGCTTTTTTATATCTCAATTCAGTCATCATCCATAATCACCCACCTCTGAGTATACTTATAGGGCTTTATTAAAAATTATCATTCATAATCATAATTCAATTATGAATGATCACTCATAATCGAAAGAACTCGATTATGTAAATCATTCATAATCGCCCACCTCTAAATCATAGGTAAAGACAAAATACATTACGAGTAATCCGTGACCACAAGTACACACAACTCGACAACACGAGCACGGAGCACAGACTAAATAATCAAATAATATATACTTATCGAATCGATTTGTAAACACGAATTTAGTTTAAGATGACCTACTTTTTAGAACTTTAATCTGTTAATTCTTCGTACTTAAGTTCTTTTTATTTATTTAATTATCTAATTTCTGGTAATGAAGTATCGTTGTTGTATTTTTTATTATTTGAACTTATTAACATTAAACTACTTAACTTGAAGGAGGTTCTGAATTCTAACGTCTTTTTTTAATGTATGTTCATGATTCTTTTTTTGTTGGTTAAGGGATACCTCAAGGGTGGTCCCATTTAAATTTCATTGGCGTTGGACCTTCGACCTCAAAGATAGACCAGGGCATTCCTCATATCGTAGTAGTTGGTTCTCTTTTATGTTAAAAATTCTCTTGTATAAAATAAATTTCAAGTAATTACATTCTGGGATAGAACTGGTATATTGTACGCAGAGTTACCATAAAATTTCATACAAACAAAAGATTCTTGAGAACGTAATAAAGTTTACCTTTGTGACCTTGCGACTTAATATGTTATCATACATTTGTAATATTACTATTGTGTGTGACTAATTAACAATAAGTACATATTTATAATAAAATTTCAGGGTCAGCAAAGTGTGGGTAAAGTGGGTGATTGGCCCATTTATTGCTTGATTATTAATTTTATATTCCTATGTTACATGTTTCTTTCTAAATATACGGTTTTATTAAAATATTAATACAAGTTATTTGATTGTTAATGAAAATTTTAAAATGTTTTCGTTTATATTGAAAATTATATAAATATTGTGTTGATGATGGCTCAGTTGATAGCGTGTGCGAACTCCGCGCAATGAGCCTGCGCCCGGTGAAGGATTACATCGTGTTGAAACTATATCATAGTGGTAGGATATTTTCTAATACCCGCCTGGCTAGCTACCACCCTTAAGTTGAAAACCTGTTACCAATAACCTATGGGTGTTTCCCGGCAGTTAGATTTGAGATCCACTTTCCGCACTGGGCTTAGCGTGTTACCATCTTGAGCCACATCGTCGCATCACCATAACACTAACCTTTAAACGAAAAATAATAGTTTATTTTTTGTCCCGGGCTAAGTAACCTCTAGAGAACTAGTACGAGCGCTGAGACACGACAGGAGGAGGAGATAATTAAAAAAGATTTATAAATACTAGCGATCGCCCTAAGCTCGAAATTCGACCAGCGACTTTTTGATCATAGACTACTTTCTGTTTGACATTTGCAGTATTCATGAACCTAAACAATGAGTATTATCTACATCACTTGCTGTCACTTTTCGTTGAGTGACAATGTCAATATTTTGGGGGGTCTAAGTTCAATGGCATTGGTCATGTTATCGCAGTATTAATTTATTTTATTTAATATATTAGTAACAGATATTATAGATAAATTTTAGCTTTCTGCACTCCTTCTCCATATAAACTTTAACCATGCCAAATCTCACAGTCTTCGGTGCACGTAATATGCTTAAAAAGGTACCGAAAGCCTTTGTTTTACTTATTAATATATAGATGTATGTGTTATATATCAGCACTCCAACGACTCTCAGTATTTTTATTTTATATCTTCCAATGATAATCTAAACTAAGACCATTAGTATTAGTATTTTTTAAATAATAGCACAGTACAGTTCAAAGAGAATGGCGACCACCGACAGATCGTAGTTTATCAACGGTCGCCACTGTCACGCAGACCTGTATAAATTTAACTGTATATGCACAGGTTGATCCTGAAACACAACACGCAAATGCGAATCACCACACGTATGGTGGTCGCGACCCAGTCGGGCTGCACAGCCATACCACCCCGCTAGGCCCAGCTGTAAATCAGGCAAGCAATTCGCCATAGCACATGCTGAGCTGGCTTTCTTTTCGATATTGAATGCGGTATTTTCCTTGCAACGTTTCAATATTATAAGTTAATTCAGTGAATTCATAAAATAAATGTGTTTTATTTCTGTTATTTCTCTCTCTCTAGCATGTTTTGCTCTTCTTTCTTTCGCTCTACATACAGTTTTGTATTTAACTCTGAAACTATTTGTCTGATTCATAATATTGGTTATGTTTTTCGAGCATATCTATGTACATATGTAGGTATGTATGTCTATTACTTCGGCACGCTCTATAGCCTAAACAGCTTTATGGATTTTAGCCTAAAGGTGTCGATAGATTCGACTTAATTGTGAAAGTGATATAGGCTATATAATATTTATGTACGACGTCTGGAATTCAAATAAAAAGCAAAAATAGAAAAGATATTTTGTTTATGGTTGGTATGGTTTTTTGTTTCCTTTTTAATAATGAGGGGTCTCTTTAGCATGTTTTGTCCTTCTTACTTTCGCCCTACATCTAGTTTTGTATTAAACTCTGAAACTATTAGTCCGATTCTAAATATTATTTACTGATAGAAATCTACAAAATCTCTGAGTGTTATTTTTATTTTTAAATTTAATATTTAATTAACTCAAATAAGATCATGGAGGGTGACGAGTATTAGAATTCTATGTTACACATAATTACTGAGAGTAAATACTTCATACTAAAAAGCGTTATCTGCCAGTCATCCAAGGGTGTAAGAGAAAGATGTCTGCAAAGTGTAGGTACAAATGCTGGATGGCAGTATACGACAGTTATGTCAGAGCGTCACTGAGATGGGATTATCAGGATGTGCATGGTGAACACGAGCCAATCGAATTCAGACACATACCACCCTAATCCAGTGCTGGTTATATCCTGGCTGATTTCGGAAAGCGACTTGCGTAAGCTTAGCATTATGGCAGGTAATTTTTTGTCCTGTGTCCTTGATAGAAGAATTATAATTTTTTTATTATTCGGAATTATCAGGCAATAGTGTTGGGTTTAAGCCAGAGTTTTCAACCTGAAGCGCGGCAACTTTCTTACCAGCAACGTAGAATTTATCGTATTTCGACCAGAACTATCATATTTACCGTTTTACGCTCCAGGTGACCTTTTTAGGAATTCTTTGAATTACCTAATCATCACATAATAATCAAATATTATCGTTATCGTACGAAGGCATGCGGTTATCCTATATTGATGACAATTATTGTAGGTTGTGAACCCTGGTTCAAACCAGCGCCATATCACGTTCCGCGACGAAATATTTGCCTCGTAATGGAACATGCTATGCTAATTTTATATCATCCTTATCGCATGAATTGCTATATATGCTAATTTTATGTTTATAGTAAAAATAAACAACCTGAACTTTATCAAAAGGCAAAGTAATCCAAAAAAAATCTCGTTATAACATCATGGAGCTCAATACCCTTGTAATTATTTACCTCCGTACAAGGCCGTCAAATTAGGCACTTAAGAATTTTAATTTTTGTACCATTAATAATGAAAAGTTATCAAAAGTAAGCGAGTGGTGATCGCTCGCGTTGTTACCACCACGTTAAAGATTTGTAGCCATGCATGTTCTGTTTACATTGTATTTAAATTCTAGTTACAATAGAAACCGAATCGCATACCACCCATTACATTGTTCTGCGTACTTCGTAAAGTATATGAACCTGGAGATGTCACATATTTTACTTCGCAATTACGTCATACACTAAACAAATATTACTAACGCAATTCCGTTTCAGATATATTCCATGTTCGTTTAATAGAATTATGAAAAAATATTTTCTAAATTAAAAAAAAATAATTTGTAAGAGTCAGTTGCTACACGCATTAGTGTACGTTTTGAATGTCCGCTAACTTAAACCAGCTTAGCGGTACTGGCGTCCCTTGAGGCGGCTGATTCAAGGCTGATTAGAGGCGTTATGGTCGAGTACTTTAGACAGGTAGAATAACGAAGTACCGCTATAAGTGAGCAAAATATAGAACTTTTGAAATTGCAAACTCGCGGTGTATTTTGCTGGCTGGCGTTGTGGTTTATCCCTGTACCTTTTATTGGGAACCGAACTTTGGCCAGCAGTAAGACACTTTATTATTATACAAAGGCAAACGATATTATTTATATATTGTAATAATAATTAAATTAATAATAAAATATAAAATATTACTTACATTTGTTTTTTTACTTAAAAACACTTGGAAGTCGTAAACACGTTCACACTCGACGCGCGATTTAAGTTTAATATTATCGCTCTGAGTTTTATTAATATTTTAAATACACTGATGTGGTTCCTCGTGCAGGTTATTTACCTTAGAAAACGCTGGTTTTATCCAGATCAAGTCTTCCTATGAACTATTCTAGTAGCTAGTACATAGCGACGACTGACATCAGTTTTTATTAAAAAACAAGACATGTCGTATCGCTAACGTCGCGTGGGTTTATTTAAACAAATAGACGACGCCTTCAAACTGATTTGTATTTACATATAGTATAATAGGTAAATTAAATTAGCGCTATATATAGAAAAAGTAAAACGAAAAAAATAATATGAAATTATTTATATATTCATATGTGAAGGGAAACTTTCGGTACCTTTTTAAGCGTATTGCGTGCACGGAAGACTGATATTTGGCAAGGTTAATGTTTATATGGAAAAGGAGTGCAAAAAGCTAAAATGTATCTATAATATCTGTTACTAATTAATATTAAATTAATACTGCGATTCCTGACTCGACCGGTGCCATTGAACTTAGATCCCCCAAAATATTGACATTGTCACTCAACGTAAACTAACAGCAAGTGATGTAGATAATACTCATTGTTTATGAATACTGTAAACGTCAAACAGAAAATAGTCGCTGATCGAATTTCGACCTTAGGGCGATCGTTAGTACATATAATCAATCTAAGTATGTACCATTATCCTATAACATTATATTATAACGTGCATACACTTTCGCCATGTTATAGGTAGTTCAATTGATTCCATTACTGAAAAAAAGTGCGAGCGAGAATCAATAAAACCTTTGAAGGCGGTTTGGGCAGCCTCATCGGAATTGAATTGTTTTCCTTGCAAGAAATTGTCCAAATACCGAAAAAAGTGATAATCGGTTGAAGCAATGTTGTGTATACGATGTGTTAGAAGTATGAGGTCTAGCGTTGTCCATTATTGTCTGACCAGATCTTAGGCTGCTGTAGTGTATGACAGCAGCACTGGTCTACCAAACACACACCAGTACATTTTTCTGAGTCAACTTTCGGAAACCTGAACGTTTGAGAAATGTTATCGTAGTGTGGTACTACAATATGGGAAAAATATAGAAATGTCGACTTCTCGTTGTCTGAAATCGCCAAAACCTCGTGGACTGGCGAGGTGATTAATCCCATACCTTCACTCGGGAAGAGGCCTTTACCCACCGTTGCGATATTTACAGGCTGATATAATTATTCTGAAATCGATGCTATTGAAAGATCTAGAAACAGTCAGAAAAGCTGTTAATAAAATTTCCATATAAAAGTTATCACTCGATACGAAAGAAAGAACGAACAATAACCAAGCCCGCTTTCAGCCGTGTCAATTAATGGGGGTTTAGGATAAGATTTTAAGTTATAAAAAGGGCTAATTAACATCTTAAGATTTGAACCACCCAAGCCAACCTCACCTGCATGTGGTATACGGTGCATCCTGCTGAATAATGAGCGATGAAACGGCGATAGCGAGGTGTAAGGCTGTATAGTCTTACTAGATTTCGACCACCATATATATGGTGAAAAGCTCATCATAGTGATTTGATTATAGAATAGAATAGAATAGAAAATACTTTATGGTTTCAAACATACACTGTACAATAAAAATAAAAAGTAGATAAGAAAATGGAATAGAAACAACAGACGGCCTTATTGCTTAAAGCAATTTCTTCCAGGCAACCTTACAAAGGATTGGAAGAATGAAAGAACGAGATCATTAAAATATAAAGATAGACTAGTTAATATCGTACATATACATATATAAACAATAGTATTAGTAATAAAAATAAAAGCTACAATTCTATATATATATATATATATAGTATGAAATTATATATACATACACATACGCACGCACATACATACAAGCATCAATAGAACTGACCTAAGCTATAAATAGGAATCCGTAATTAAGTTTTTACATATATTAAGTGTATGTATGTACGTCGCGTTTGGTTACCACAATATTTTCCTTCATTGAAACTCAGGATCAATAAAGGAATCAAACTTACTTGATTAACGTAATGTCTCCATGAACACGCTGACAGTCAGCCATTTTCAACATAGATCATATTAAATTTAAATTAAATACATCCCAGGTAATCGATCATTTTAACCTAATTTAAAAGTTGTTAATATCTAATTTAAAATTCGATTAGACACCAGGCTGTATTTTAAATAGCTTTTAACCAACATCAAGAAAAATTAAAAGGTTCTCAATTTGACTGTATATATATATATTAAAGATGTTTAGGTATAACTTTCTTGTTTATGAAACGATTTAGGCTTTTTTTTTTCATTGAAAAGGGTATACTCAGGTTGGAATATTTTTAATTTTATTGGCATTGGACCTTAGTTAAAAGTTGTCTTTTAAATACTCAATTACGTTTCGACCCTAAATTTACAATATAATAACATTAATAACTAAAATACATCTACGCAGTAGCAGCTCGGAGTTTGATTTCGTGCCCGATTAATGGCAATAGGCTCGCCCCCTATTACATGGAACCTAAAAACATACTTGGCGAACTGTGTACACCTCTGCCTAACCTTTCGAGGAATACAGGCGTGATGGTATGTATGTATTTTGATAAACATTACACATTACTTTTACCATTTTTTCTGTCTGACCTTGCTATTAGCCTTAGGGGCCCTATCCAAAAACAGAGCCGCTGGGGCTTTTATAACTTTACCGGGCTTGGGGGCGAGCGCTTATGACACTCAGCTGTGAAAGCGTGGGCAACCAGCGCGCAAGGGTGCCAAAGTGGCTGGACATCGGCATGGGCTGTTGCCGCGATTGCAATGAGGTCGCGATCTGTCTAATTCCCTATCCGTAAAATCGAGCTAAATTAATATATACAGATATACATGTTCCTTCCTCCCAGGTGGAAGGAAGGAACATGTGTATGTGCATTTAGTGATCTGAAATATATTCTACACTAACTAGTGCAAAAAAAGAAAAAAAGGTTCCTTACAGAACCTATGTACCTGTGAGGTGTGCACGTATGTACATATGTGCGTGTGTGTGTGATGTTTGTATGTGAGTAGCTAAGTGTTGTACGTAAAATGTCACTTGTATCGCGCGGGCGGCTGCCAGACTCAAGGGTTTCACCCCGAGGAACGGACCTAGGCTTGAGTTGCCGCAGGAGAGGGAGGTCGCGGCGGTGGGTGTACGGGAGTCTGTCCTGTCTTTTCATCCGCATCACTTTTTATTCTTGCTTCTATGTTTTGTCAATGCGTATGATTGGTCGAAGCCTATGATCGGACGACGACTACGATTGGTTGACGACTAACTCACAAACGACCAATTGTACAACTAATATATTGATTTACTCATTTTATAATAATTCTAATATATTTTAATAATGTGTGCATTATTTAATTATTAGTTTATATGTTTAAGTACTCACAAACTACCCGTAATTCTAATATATTATTTTAACCTTACAATGATTGGTCGACGACTAATTTTATTAATTGGGCATTTTATATAATTCAATAATGTACGTATTATTTAATAATTAGTTAAAATATTTACTTGCAAACTACCCGAATATTCATATATATTATTATTAACCTTACAATAGTGAGGACTAAAAAAGAATACAGAGAGAGAGGTAGGGCACACAGAAACTTTGGTGATTTCTCTCTACTAGGGGCAGTCAAGGAACCTAGTATTATGTTCTTGCGGTGAGTAGGTTTTCCAAAGGGCTTTAGGGTAGGGAGGTCCAAGGTCGGTAACGCGTAAGTGATACCTAAAACATTAGAAGCGACCAAAAGCTACGATAGCGATTTACCGTCAGGTAGGCTGTATGCTTATTTGCCACTTTTTTTGTACTATTATGTCAAAAAAGTACCGGGAAAATATGAAAAATATACACTAAATATATATGATCTAACTAAGATCAGCACTGTATTAATTAATCTAAATGACAGATGCAACTCAAACTTCGCGCCAAAACGAAAAACAGTTATGCCAATCTAACAAAAAAAAAACAATTTGGAACAATGAACAAATCATCCATTCCCGATACTCTTTTGACTGAATGTATATATAATTTTTTTTATAGAAATGTTTATGATCTAGGATATTGTTTTATACTACAACGAATTTATATATGAGAGTCAAGGTTAAACAAAAACTGTAAATTTGTTCATTTGTGTGGGTAATCGTGTATGCTGTCTAGGTTTTTGTGAGAACGATACTCAAACACATATAAATACAGTGAGCCGTCACGAAGTACATACATAAAACGAACACAGCATAATTAATGTGTAGATATCCTTGTGATTCTGTTCCGTGTTGAAAAAGTGGCACCAAAAGTCAATATAAAAAACACAAGAGATATAGTGTTCTTGATACTATTTGTATTTATAATTCATTTTGGATGTACTTTTATTTAATACAGTAAACAATATTTAAAATATCAATTAATTTACATTTACAATTTGTGAGAACTCCATTTATTTATTTTTCCCATTAACATAGAGATTTTTTTAAATTGTACAATACCAATCGTATTATGTGTAAGAAATGCCTTGTGACATTAAAATCATTCATTTGTCACTTAAATTATCTTCCTTTATTTTAATTAACTAATTCATATGTATACTAATATAATAAAGCGGAAGAAATTTTTTGTTTGTTTGTTTAAAAACGCTAATATCTGGAACCACTGGTCGTATAAAAAAAAATATTTTTGATCATATACCCAATTCACAAGTAATAGTATAGGCTATCTAACATTAGGCTACACATCTCAGCTAGCCTTAAATATTAATTTTTGTTAAGTAAGTTGGAAGTCAGAGCACTCATGAACTTGGAAGTCAGAGCACTCGGGAACTGTTTTATCCGTGTGCGTTTGTGTAATAGTTAATGCTACGTAAATACAATGTTCTACAAAAATATTGGTCCTTTGTATATCTAAAAAAGTCCGCGTTAGATATGCCTATCTCTTATACATACGCCACAATAAGCTATGTTGTGACAAACATTTAAAAAAAAACGTGATTTATGAACATTATTTTTAGGCATGACATATTAAGTTTTACAAAGAAAAGTTACTTCATCATAAAGACAATTTAATGAAGTTAAATTTTGCTCTTTGCAGCATGTTATTTGGACGCATAGTGTAGGAGATACTGAAAAATTAATATAATTTGTACTTGCGGTAGGAACAATTATGATAGACTACATGGGTGCGTTGGCGGCGCGGTGTTTGTTGGATAAAATTAACACGGGTAAATTCCTAGCTCTCAATTTCAAAGATTTAGGTAGCACGGAGATTTATCCTTATTCTTGGAAGTATGCTTATATTGTACCGCTTTCTAAATTAACCAACCGCAAAGCTTCTGATTATTCTCTCCTTCTTTTCCAAAATTTTAGATTCTAATGTCAATAAGCAAATTACCTATTTCTTCACTGTTAACGAGTTATTAAATCAATTTCAGTCTGACTTTCAAACCGCCCATAGTACTACTACTGCTCTGTTTAACATTACGGAAGACATTAGAACTAATATGGAAAAAGGTATGGTCACAGTATTGATCCTTATAGATTTTAGCAATGCATTTAATGCTGTTGACCACGATCTTCTGATTGTCGATCTTTCTTGTCTTAAGATATCTTAAATAAACTTGATCGTCTACTCAATAACTGTATCCGTTTCGTCTTCCGTCTTCGGAAGTTTGATCATGTATCTGAATACCGAGCGAGGTTGAAATGTCTACCTATTCGGCAACGTAGGAACGTAACAATATTTTGTCTTTTTTTCTCCGCACTTAATAATCCCAAATCTCCTAAATATTTAAAAATACTATTTTAATATCTCGCGGATACGCATAATACACAGCTAAGATCTTCTGATTGTTTTATACTCAGTATACCAAGTCATCATACTAATTTCCGCGACCAATTTTTCGCCGTAACAGCAGCACAACTGTGGAATTCGCTTCCTATTTACATCCAACTGGCAAACTCTCAGGATTCCTTCAAATATTTGCTATGTAGGTTTTACTTGGAGCAGTTGAATATAGGCTATTTTTTTTTTTTACTAAATACAATAGTTATAAAAAACCCCGTCGAATCCGAAAAGGGTGTAGCCCCCCCCCCTCCCCTCTCCCATCAACCCCCAGGACATTATCAAAAAATATCAAAATTTTATTTATTATCAAAATAAAAATGTTACTGCGACTTAAAATTAACATATTTCATTTTAGTTTCCCTAAAACTTAGCAAATTTTTAAAACGTGATAACACCTTCGCCAGCCTCGGTGTGTCACGGCGCGGCGCGGCGCTTGATCGTAGGCCGTACACTGCGCCTTGCCGCCTGTATTTGCCATTAAGTTTCCTCATTTAACTACTTTTTTTTTACATTTTAATAGGGGTATTTTTTACTTATAATTTGAGATAGATAACATAAACAAAATACAATCTCGATACTTAAAAACACCTTTACGGATCCGACGGGTTCTTTATTACATATTGTATTAAACACATGTTTCATATACCTTTCACTTGCTCCCTTGGAGGACTGGTGGAGTATTAGCATTAAGTACCTCCAATTGTACTTTAATGTTCAATAAAGTATATACATATAATAAAACAGATATTTTACGTGTGTATGCTAATTCTTTACTGGTACTTATTATGTTAGTGCGAAAAGTGACATGAATAAATAAATAAATAGCCAAGCAAGAATAAGTATTACATTATCATGGATCTATGAATGAATATTTTATTCAAAATTTTTAAATTAATATTCTCAATATGGTAACGCTTTTAATTTTCGTATGAAATAATAGCGATATTTTTGACATTAACAACTTAATCTCTAAGTAGCTCGTTTAAGTCTTTCTTAAAGAAAATATAGACATTTTACAGTATTTATAAGAACAAGTAAAATGTTGAATATAAATTTTTCGTATTGAAATAATCCACGATATGTAAATTTGTTTTTGTCAAAATGCATACGAAACAATATTGAAGCAGTTGAACAATTTTTTTACACAATAGCAATTCGCCCAGAGTAATAAATAGTTTTAGCTTTTTAAAAGGTTTTGAATTCTTTAATAAAATTATTTTATCATCATATGTCCAGTTTTGTATAATTTCATGTCTGATATAAATGTTATATGATTATAACCAAGATAATATATACTAATAATTCACACAACTCTGGCCACGTGGAACTTCACGTATGATAAATAGTGACAAAAAAACTGACGATTTAGCCGTGTCTAACGCTTTGGTAAAACCTTTATTTCCGGACGCCGTGCCGGACGCAGCGTGTTCCTTACAGATAGATGTCAGTCATGCCTGACGCTCATTACTTTTAATCGATTGATATGCAGTCATACGTCTACGCTGCCGCGCTGTGAATTTAACCTCCACCAAATACCTATAGGTGTCTTCCGACAGCTTCATTTGAGAGCCAGTACCCCAGTAGGCTTAGCATGTTACCATTTTGCATCACATCATCACTTAACATTAGGTGGGATTATGGCCATAATCCTAAACTCATTAAGAAAAAGAAATATAGTAAATATTTATACAATTTCATAAAAAACTTGGTACTTCAGTATAAAAATAAATTAGTATAAATAGCGACATCTACCTTATAATTTTAGAATGAAATTAACCGATCTGATTCTAATGAATAAATATAAAAACAAAACAATAAATCCTCTATATGAATAAACCAAATGCATTAAATTAATAATACATGTACCGCTTACAGTAAATATACTTGCGTGTGCAAAAATAGTATAATCAATACAAATTCAAGAAGATATTAATTCGGAATAAACCTAACACAAAAATGATTTCGTGGCTTTATGAAGTTATATCATTATTTATGTTCATGCTTGTAATGTCTCAGAAAATTAAATTTAAAACTACTAAAATATTACACATGTAGCGACATCTATGATTAGTTGTAATAATTAGTACATAAGTTTGTTGTATTTTCTTTAAATATGTGAAAATATTTGTATTAACTTCATTTAATTTTAGTTCATTTGTTTATTTACTTATATTTGTAATGTAAAATAATATTGTAATTATTTTTTAAATTAAAAACACATACAAATATACTTTAAAACTATTCATATACCATAAAAAATGTCCATACCTGTAAAAGTAAAATAGAGTATAAAAAATTATCATTCCGAACTTTGTTAAATTCGCTCCAGTAATTTCTACGTGATTGACACTCACCGATGACAAACAGATAAAAGCGTTTAAAAATACATCGAAATATGTTCTGTAATCGAGTCTTAAGATTATGTTTTCTGAAATATTTTTAATATTAAGACTTCGGCTCTCTACTATTTTGTTAAAGTATAGAAAAATAGTTTATAGCTTTGTGTCTGAATGTTTCAAAAAAAGTGAATTCAACAACGTTTTTATATTCTAATAGCGATGAAATAATGTATACTTGAGAGCTGGCAGCGGGGTGCAAATGGGTGCACTTACACCTCCCTGTTGGGAAAGAAAATACATAGAAAATATTAAGATAAAAAAAGTTACTGTTTGAATTAAAACTAAAGGTATCTCGCAAATACTTAATTTGACTTGGGCATTTAATGTAGATTAAAATTGTCCTTCAATGTTTTCCATTTGAATGATTACCGTTGAAAAGATATCACGAATTAAAAATTACGCTTGACCAAAGAAATCCCTTTAAGCAAAAACGGTTGCGGTCGGTTCGTACCGCGCACTTTTTGTAACTATGTAATTACATAACATACCATCACGCCTGTATCATCGAAGTGTTAGGCAGAAGTGTACACCCACAGTTCCCCGAGTATGTTTCAGGTCCCATGTAATAGGGGACGAGCCTATTGCCATTAATCGGGCACAAAGTCAAACACCGAACTGCTACTGAGAATTTCATAGAAAACCCCAGTGACACTTTGCTCGACCTGGGAATCGAACCTAGGATCTAACAGTCGTGTTTAGGACCACCAGGGTAATAAGGCAGTTATAAATTTATCAATAGTAAAGCGATAAACTATAAACCGGGTTTTTATAAACATAAAATATATCTACTACTTTTTAAACTGTACCCTATCCTCTGAACACCACTATATCCTTGTGTTAAATTTAAATATATAAGTTATTTACTTATTAGACGATAAATAATTGAATGGTTAGTAGATAGAATTTCGGACAATAATATTTTCTTTTTCTTACTTTTTAGAGAGCGATATTCCGTAATCGGGTTTTAGTTTTTAAACTTATTTTTTCAATGGTAATAAAATTAGTTCTAAAATAATACATTATTTGCGAAGGTGTTTTTATATACATGGTATTAATCCTTATCGAATTAAATATTCTATTTATCACAAGTATTTAATTTTGTACAAAATTGACCTTTAAAGTAATTGATATAAATGAATATCTCAGGAGATATCAGAGTTTTAAAATTACTCAGCAGTAAAATAATGATCAAGTACTGCGAGCGCATTATTAATATGCAGAATTGTACCTATAATACATTGCCTACGAGCCACTCTCTCTACCCCTTTCTCATTCTCTCTCTCTTATATGACGCAAACGAAGTTGCGCAGGTTAGCTAGTATAGACATAACATTTGTCTTTAAAAAATCTTTTTTAACCTTTGTGTTCGAATGTGGATCATTAAAAAAATCGCATGTTTTATAATACTGAAGTAGAGTAAAAGAATTTAATTGACATTCGAAAACTTGTTGTATTAGTTTTCGGTACTTCTAGGTATCACGGTTTGCGCCTTGCGGTCAGAATGTAGTGTTGAGAACCGGACAGATACAAGGTCGATGGCGCATGAGAATTGAGATGCCTACATCACGGTGACGTCACACGACATGTTATCACTACTATTTGAAGCAAAGTCACTTTAAACTCGCATCAATTGATGCAATTAACGGGCCTCGTGTCGAAGTTGTAGTAAGCCTTACTTTTCGATCCCCGCCCGCACATGACTGACTTTTTGTGATGAGCATAATTGTCGGTCGTTTGTCTGGGAGTTAAATATCTCTATATATGTATGATATACATATATCAGCTTTTTAGTTACCAAAATACAAGCTTTGGTTAGCTTGGAATTAAACTGACCGTGTGTGAAATTGTGTCCCCATATTATAAAAAAACCATAATTGTGAATGGTGTCTGGGTTACGAAAATATATTTCATTGATAAAATAATTTGCAAATTGGTCTTCATATGCACAAACAAGTATGACATATGTTTTACTTTCTTCAAGTTTCACCCACTCTTGTCTTTTCCCTTCCATGTACTATATTTTTTAATTATCATATGATTTATAGTATATGTTTCTACGGAGATCAATATTTAAGAACAGATTAAAAATCAAAGATTTTGATAACTATTATGCGGTAAACAAACTACAAAGGGAAATGATTTTCTCAGCCCTAATGAATGAACGAAAAGATTGGTCTTTATGTTGTAATCAACAGGTATTAAGAGAGAGAAAAAGTAACGTTGTGAATAGTGTAAATAGATGAGTTTGTAAAAAATAAACAAAAGTGAGCCAACACTGAAAGGTATAGATACATACATAAATAGTTTCATAAAAAAAACATACCAAAAACATATCTACAAATCTTATTATATTAAGTGAGCAATTCTTGTTGGTTTGTCTGTTTGGTTTTTCGGAAACGACTCCAAGGATTTGGGTGAAATTTCGTATTTAGATAATGTTTTGTCAAGTGCGATCACCCAGATATTATCTGTATTATTAATAAAATTGAAGGGTCTGTTTGTAATGTTAAAAGAACAGCTTTTTACTTATACGATACCTATAACAAAAAACTTTTTTTTATTTGTGTCTGACTGTCTGTTTGTTCCGGGTAATCTCTGAAACGGTTGGACCGATTTTGACGGGACTTTCACTAATATATAGCTAGTGTTATAGGAAGTAACTTAGGCTGCTTTAATTTTAGAAATATATTAGGGTTCCGCACAAATAAAAAAACTGATGATGGTGAATCAATTCGGGTGCTTAAATGAGTTACGCTGAGTAAACCATAAGTACCACATAATTATAGTCATTTAAAAGTCCCATAAAAAGTCATGGAGACTATACATCTATCTTCCACGGAACACCCACAATAAGCATTTTTGTCTTTAAAATAGCCGGGAGCGGGGGAGCAAGATTCGCGCGGGCATTCTGTAGTCCACATGATCGAAGCCACGGGCACAGCTAGTAAATATTATAAATACAAATCGTTTACAATGCATTTCGTTTTCGTAAAAAAATTGTATTGAATACATTAGGCTCACTTATTATCGGACTATGACTAAAAAGTGCAACAATGGACTACGATGTTCTGTTTTCCTTTTTGTTAAGATTAATTTCATATACAACGAACTCATAATCTTCTCGCCTAGATAAAAGCGAAGAGAGTTCCGAACAAACAGTACCTCCGCACTTCACCAAAATTTACTCAAGCATTTCCCTGACTTAACGACTCACGTTTAAAGCACAAATTCTCTCATCAGATATCATATGGCATTAAACTATTCTGGAACAGTATCGGAACGCGCGTTCAGTACTGCCTTCACTTCGCGGACTAACAGTTCTGTGTTGCTTTGTAACCTGCGTGGTTACTGTACTACGATAAAAGTGAGTGTTTCTATCTTATAAATTACTTTAATATTTCTTACGAAACATTTCCTGGGAATTCTATCTTACACATAATTATATACTGTATTTTTTTGTATATTTTGTAACTTGTTAATTGATTATGTACATTTAGGCAATGTACACAATGTATTTGTAATTGCGAAAATATTAGATAATCTTCATATTTCATACTTGTTTAGTATGATGCGTCGTAATAAAGGGGTCCGGCAGTGAGTGATAAAATTAATTGGTTGTTTTTAATGTTATTCTCGTCTCTGAATTCGATTTTAAAAGGAAATATTCATCGAATACCTCAAAGTAACACGATTTCTTAAATGTAAATTAGATGGAATTTAGAAACACTAAATTCAGCTTTATATTTCAACAAATAAAGTTGAGGTATTTTATTCAAATAGACGGTTTGATGCCTTCGTCGCGGTTCGATACAATAAGATTTACTTTACGACCATTTTAATGGTAGCTCGCATTTTTTTTTTGCGTAAATGTAAATTGGCTTACCTTTTCGTAATTTATTTATACAAGTTATTGCTCGTGACTTCGATTTTGTTGATGTGTTGTTAACGACGATGTTACGGTATATAAAGAAATAAGTAAACTTAAAGAGAAGTAGGACACAGGGAAATTTCTTTTGAGACTTCTTTTTACTTGGGACAGTCCGGCTGGTGGAATACCCTTACAGAAGATCCCAGCCAAATGATCTAATGTTGTGTTCCTGCTATGAGTTGGGTTTCCAGAGCTCTTTAAAAGACGAGCTAATTAAACATATACAAGCGTCCATAAGCTGCAGAAGCCGTTTACCATCAGGCGGGCCGTATGCTTGTTTGCCACCTTTGTATAAAAAAGCAAAAATATTTTTAGTGTGTCGTCATTAATACATTTACACTAACGTTGCAATATATACCATACGAAACAGTGGCTGTCATCAAAGATTCACCATAATACGGTCACCGCTGTTTTTAAATTTTTATATATCTAAGATAGCAAACAGGCATGCAGCTTGCCTGATCGTAAGCGACTACAGTAGCCTATGGACGCTTGTAATGTCATAAGTATAAGTAAGTAAGTGGGTCGGCGACCTTGAACCCCCTACCCCAAGAAGCATCGGAAAGTCTACTTATCACAGGAACACAAAATAAGGTTAACCCTCAAGTAGAGAGAAATCTCCAAATACATTTATTGCTATCTACAGTCGCGTTAAAAGAAACAATTCAATATATTTTATACCTACAATAAATATTATATCGACCGATTGATAACTCATTGCTGAAGAAAGACCAATTCTCGAGGCAATGCTGGGCAATGTGAGGAGAGGGGGATATCTCCCGACCTTAAAAAAAATATTAAAAGTTAGACATACCATCACGCCTGTGTCCCCGAAGGGTTATACACAAAAAGTACTAATGTACATCCTCAGTTTATTATTGTCATTAATCAGGCAAAAAGCAAAATTCTAAGCTGGTATTGATAGAGAAACCCAATAACACTTTATACGATCTAGTAATCGAAGCCAGAACCTCGAACATAGTAGTCGCACTTACGACCACTAGAGTAATGAGGATAATATTTTTCAAATGTATGAAATGTTTGCAAATGTAGGAGTGGTCGAAGATTTTTTATTTATAACAATAAAAGAAGTGACTACGCACATATTTTTCATTTTTGAAGTGAATACTTCTTTAGCATCGATGTGATTTGAAAGCCGATGAAACGAAAAAGCGAAAGCGACAGTAAAAAGAGACAGACACATAATATATTCATAAGATTTAACGTAGGAGAAAATGAGATAGGAAAGTTTTAGGTAATAGTTAAATGGTACAAAAGAGCTTTGTCGCCACGCAATAATGAATTTTATTACCTCACCAAAAAAGGCACGAAACAAAAACTTTTTAGACAACACTTATGACATTCTGTTACTGATTGATATTGTGTTAGGTTACTATGGATATTTCAAATGTGCATTAATTTAAAATGATATTGTGAATTACGATTGTGAGTACTTGTATGTACATTTTCATAAATTTTAAATTAGTGTGTATTTGAACATTTTGCAAGAAGGAGAACACACTGGGCGGGAAATAGTTCCAAAGCTTCACAGTACAGCAAAGATAAGGTGCAGAGAAATTTTGTTTCGTGCCTTTATTGAGTTTACCGTAAATCTGTGGCTGCTGCGCAGTATTGGCAATTGAAGTCAAAAGTCAATACTTCTACTTTTTAAGTTTCCTTAAAATGTTTACCTCGATCGTCTTTTGGTTTCTTAATTTCTGTATTAATTTTTTACCAAAAATACCTGGATTAAGTCGCATGTGTTGTCATCTGTACTACAGAGAACAAATCAAATCAACAATATAGAATTATATGTTTATTTTATAGACACCGTAACAAATGGCCACAAATCATTATTTGTATCCGATGAACTCTATGACCTTTAGCTGTGTCGGTTGTTCTTAAATGACCTCGCCTTTAACATGCGTATTAGAATTGTGCAAGCAATTAATCTACCGTCATTTTTGTGCCATATGTAAAACAAACCTCGGTAATCCTACTTCTGTTTTTTGTCATATCCTTACAAAATATGGATGACGAGTAACCATACAAAGAAACTGGATGCTCGCTCATTTTTGTCTGCCTTGATTATCACAAAAACGATTATTCTTAAATCGATATTTTTTTGTGCAATAAAAACTATAGTGTTCAGGAATGTTTAAAGAAAGAGACAGCGCCACGAGTTATCATCTGTCACATTTTTTGAAGTGAAACTTTCTTTACGACCCTTACGTTTTGAAACGCGATGTAACGAAAAAGCGACAATAAAATGAGACAAACGCATACATCTATACGATTTAACGTGGGAGAGAATGAGATAGAATACACTATTAATTCAATTCTTCATTTTCACGTCTATGATTGTCTTTGAATTGATCTAGTGGTATGACGACCAGACTTGTATGCATTATTGCATATACTATACAATATGGTCGATACTTCGTGTACCGCTGATTTAAGATTTAAAAAAAAAACATATTAAAGAATTTTATATTTATGTTTTTTGAAGTTTTCAGTTCTACCGCAGAGAACTACACATTTTTTTTAACAGACTGTACTATTTTCACCGGACTTGGTCAGTCAGTTTAATAGAAATTATATGTACAGTATTAGAAGTTAAGTAAAAATTTAATTATCAGAATAGGAGATAAACGATTTTTGACAAGATGTTTTTTATAATTATTTTATGAATTTCGTGAAATGACGTACTTAAATACTATATTAGCCTTTATCACTCCTGCTATTAAAACGAATCTAACGACACCTCGTAAGTTAAAATCCATCAAGCCGTTTAAGCAAAAACATAACCTTCCTTTTCCGCAGTCGGATAAAAATAATAAAACCATCATTCTTTATTTCAGAATAAAAAAGAAACTATTAAATTAATTATTATACGATACGGAGCTGACCTTGAAAATTCGCGAAGTCTACCTATTAATCCCAATACTGGATTTTTGACCTTATGATATCATATTAGAATGTCATATGTATAGGTGTCGTTTTTTTTTTTAATGAACTATCACACTAACTAATACAGTGCCATTTTATTAATATATATTCCGTAAATATTGAAACTTCTTCGTAAACTTTAACAGGAACGAAATCGAGGTGAGAGTTATGGGATTCAATCTATCGGAATACTCCAGAACCTATGACTAATTGAATCGACTTTAGTTCGTTAAAAGATTAACGTATGAAACATGATGCTTTCAGTCGAGGCAGTAGGCTTCTGAGTGTTTATTTAACAACATTTTATATAGTGATCATAAAAAAGAAAAGTTTGGAAAGTGCACGCTTCATAACACTCGATTGATTTTTAAGAAAAAAAAACAAGTTGTACCCTTGACTTATTTATATTATTTAGACTATAGATATAGTAACATCTATAATTTAGACAACTTAATAAAATAGGCTTTAATTTTAGTTCCAAATAAATAGTGAAATTTTCCGAAGTTATCGTAACCACCTTGTAAAAAACCTAGACGTCCACGTGAATTTTTTTTCAAACAGTTTCTTTATAAATAGCAAAAAAATTTTTTTTTTACAGAATATAAGATAGATTATTTGAACTTTTTTCCTGAAATATATCTACTCGTATTATCTTATAAGACCCAATTGGTTGTGGTAGAGGCAGTTTAAGAGCAAAAAATTGCTCGACTTTGACGTGTCGAGAGTAGAGCATAACCTCAACCACTTCAAAAACTAAACGGAACAAAATGTATTGAAGCTTCAATGATTTAATACCGTTTCTAATTGTAATACAAATGAAGCCAACTTTGCCCAAGCGTATCTTACTCGTTGCCCAACAGTGTAGACAGTACCGAGTGAGGTAAGCCCGATTCTATCTAACATGTAATGGTGCAACTTGTTGCGCTCATGTTGGGGGATATATGTACATCCGGGTGTGGTGATGTTCCCATCAGGTTGGCATGCATATTTTAGTGACCCAGAGGAGTGCAGAATGATATCCGGAGATGCCCTATACATTCAAACAAAGTGAATAATGTTGAGAGTGGGGTAAAGTGGAATGGATCTAAGAAAAGACAACTGCAGTGGAGTGGAGTGGAGTGCAGTGATAAGGAATTTATATCAGGCTACACCGATACCACCGTGTATCTAGTTACACGATAAGCCAGTATAGTACCAGGTTATTATGTTGACGGTGGCTGTGAAATGATTCTTATAACTCAACAACCGCTACTGTCCTTAGACTGTGCATTACTTACCATTTAAAGGAACGAAAACGCAACTAAGCCGAATTTAGATTTGAAAAAAAAAACTAATTCGACAGCACACAGAATCTTAAGGCAGCCCAATCTACTGATGGTACACTAATGGATAAAAATCGTGGAAGTTATTATAGCAGGGCAATAGAATACTCATCCAAAATCAGTCACAGTGGCTCGATTCGTCGAGGTTATATACTCAGAATTATATTTCTAACTGAGAATAGTAATTACCAAGGCGCGTAATAGTAATTATCCTATCTATAATATATTATATAAAATTATTAATCTACTAAAATTCACTACAAAACTTTGTTTTCTTTTAATCATCAAAAGCAGCTAACAGGCTGACGATACTCTAGAGGGTAAGTGATCACAGTCTCTTATAAACAATTAAAACACGGTGACTATCGCCTTGTATCGCCGACTTCAGTGTTATGTTTTATGACGTAATTATGTCTGTTGGAATCAGCATGGATCGCATTCCTGAAGACTCTGTGACCCTTAGGACGAACCCACAATTAAATATTCATTGGAAACCATTAATATACTTAAATATCAAAATTATTGATTCTAAAATAAAATTAACTGTCATATATTCAATATCATAATTTAAATTAAGAATAAATAAATTGTTTTTTTTATTCGAACGAAGTTCCTTGTCTCGGCTTGCTGTAGGAGTTGAATTGTAGTAATCGTCACGTGAGTAAAAAGCGTTATACCTCCTCCATGCGTCTTTTTCTCTCTTTCTCTTTCTTTTATATACGAGTGTGTTTATTTGCGCGTGAGTATCGAGATTCGGGCAGACAAGCACCATGCGCGGCAGCTTGTATATCCCTTCCTCAGTCGGCTGCCGAACAACAAAACATTGCACTTTGGGCGGGGCCCTTCAGAGTCTTATCGCAAAATAAAAGCTCGTTCAGTAATATAATCGTTTATCAGTTATTTTGTATGGTACTTATTATATATATATATATATATATATTTATTAATATTTTACTTATTTTGTTCTTTAGTAACTGCATTCCTGACGGGTTCCCCCGCCGTAAATGTTTTTATAGTATTTACATTATTAGTTAACTAGACCAGAGTGCCTTTTGATAGCATTTTAAGTGAAATAGTACCCCATTTTACATTGACCATTAAGTTATCAGTAATGGAAACAGTCTATAAGCAACGGTGACTGTTTAAAAATGAATATACAATGACAGTGAGTGCTGTTATGCCGTAATGTAATTACCACGTTAAAAAAATAAATGTAACTGCATAGATATTGGCTAATCAGAGTTTAAGATACAATGACAGGTTTCACACTATGTGTGTGGTTGTCGCGATCCGATTAAAAACTATTTTTCCACCACCATGACTAGTTTAATGTAAACAAAAACTATAATATAAACCAAATAATAATTCTTAATTTAAACTAATAATAGCGTATTAAATTAAATCAAATTAATATTTTTTTATTTAAACAAACTCTAATCAAAATTAATTGTTATAATAATAATTAAAGCTATTATATTATTTAAATATTGGCTATCTGATTGTTTATTTTTTATGTTTGTTAATTACATAGAAATCGTTAATATGATCCTAAACAGTGTCTATCGATCAGCAAAAAATATGATCTCAAAACTAAAGACCTAGTGTCAAATGAATTTGAATTTGAGAAATTATTTTAGGGATATAAGTGTCGAATATCATCTTCAGACTTGAGACACCCAAGCCAAACTCACATGGGTAACTTGGCACTCCTCCTGAGTAACGAATGAGGAAATAAATATAGCTTTGTGGCAGGGCTCCGACTGCATCGTAACCACCATGCATATAACTTCTATTTACGCAGGTCGGTTTGACAGCGAAGCTGTCGATGGATGCTTGATCTTTTGATTGTCGCTACTGTTTTTGGACTGAACTATGCTTACGCTGACCGTTAGCACATCTGTTTCATAGCCGATACTCAATACCGTTGATTATTCTACTATTAAGCACCGAGAACTACCTCGTGTTAGTCAAGGTGTTTGACATCTCGGCTTTGAAACTCAAACTCGCAGTTTCGAATCCATATTAATGCCAAAAGTTGACATCCGAAGCAAATCACTCATGTTAATTAGAAATGAGCATTTCATAATAAGATACGCATCGTATCTAAAAGTTTTTAGGCTGAACAAAAACGATCACATGTTTCGATTTTTGTACGCTGACAATTTCATTAGACATACCGCCAACAAAAAAAAATGTTGTTGATAACAGTGTGGAACCCGCATTATAATTAATATATTGAAATGATTGAAAGGATATAATTTAAATTCATTAAACGTCATAATTGTAAGTTTAATAATCAGCTCTTAATTCCTAAGTTACCCCTCCTACTTAAACGTAGAATGAAAAGAGATCAGATGTTTTTATTCAAATTAGTTAATAATTTAATTGACTCGCCTTGTCTTCTTTGTGAACTCTGATTTAGATGCCCTAGGTCCAATGCCAGAAAATAATATTTATTTGATGTGCCTTTATGCAAAACGAATTATGTTGCTATAGAACGTTTAATTTGAATAATTTACATTTCAGTGACCTTGATATATATATCCAGTAAGTCTTTTAATTCTTATAAAAAATATTCATTGCCAAATGTGATGTCATTAATAGTTTAATAGTTTAGTTTACTTTAACTTAACTATAATATTGTAATTTTATATTTCTCTTCCTTTTGTCCTTTTCATAGATAAACTACATTTATATTTAGTAAATAAAATCTAATACGGTGTGCATTGTGTTGTTATATATGAGGAAACTTTATTGGTTTATGATTAGTTTTAAGCATTATAATCTGTATGTTTCCCTTAAAAATAAATAAATAAACTATTGAAATATTGTAGACTCTCTAAACAGAGTCCGGTCTCGAAAAGTGACTTATGCAACAGTGGTATAGTGTAAAAAATATCCTCAAAATTATTATTAAACAAAACCAGAGACACGTATTGACCAATGAATGTCATAATATCTATTTTCATCCCCAATGTACCCTAAAAATATTTAATGAAATATGCGTATACACTGCCATGTATCAAGTTATTGGTCACCTTGACCTGACCAAGTTGCAAGAAACTTTACTTTCGTCAATCAGGCGCCGGCGCCGAGGCGTATGAAAAAAATAACAGTATCAAGTTTCACACGTTATACCTACATAATATTGCGTGGTTATATTACGTTATATAATTGTGTTCAATTATTTCTAAATTTAAATCAATTGCCATGGATGTACAATTGTACACTAAGATGCTAAAAAGGGTATTTCAAATTTCATTCCACGCGTGGGAGTCGAACGAGCTAGTTCATAATATTATAGGAGTTTACTCTATATGAATCGATTTACACAAAAAAAACCCCGGTGTGGAAATTCTATGACGACTAAAATTTATAAAAATGTTAACAAAAGCGTTACGTTAAGCGTTAACAAAAAGCGTTACAGTGTATATACATACATCATCTTACTTTTAGATGAATCATTAACCACTAAATCAGTCAGTCAGTCAATCAATCATCTCCTTAGCCTTTTGCATATTGAAAGACAATCGTACTTAATGAGTACGTACTCCAGTCGTACCTCGGAGCTGACACACACACACTTTTTTTACATCTTTTCATTGTTGCGTAACGATGGCCAATGGCCATCTTAGCTATGGTCTTGACTGACTCCGTACAGTGAACCTGTGTGTGCTGTGAGTGAACGTGTGATTGATCTACGCAGGCAAACCTATATAGACAAACCTCTTTATGTACAACATAACAAATTAATAGTTAGATAGTAGTTAATATGCATTATGTCAATTTAATGGTGAGTAGTCACAGCAGCCAACAAATATAACCAACCTCTCACTAACTAGTGCGCCAGTTCTAGTTAGAAAGAACTAGTTCGCTAGTTCTACAGATCTGCTGTTTTCCCGTAAAATCAACAATGAGATTTAGCTTAGACAGCACTCAAAGATCTCTCCGATATTGAGTTTTTCGCTTTACAATAGTAATAACTTATTTTTGTTTAACTCTTTTATAATAAAATTGTTTTAAATAAACCTTTAAATGTCACCCTAGTGCAAGGAACGCCTCCTCAGTCGGACTTTGCTCGTACAAACGATGTCGTTTCTAGTACCCTTACACATTAACTCGATGTTAATTATCTGGAACTTTATATTTGAATTTGCGAACACTTTTCCGTTATTATATTCTGTTTCGAAAGCTATATTATTTATTATTCCTTAATTTAGCATCGCGTGTCACTGAAAACACGTAATGTCACAAATAAATTAATAAAATTGCTCTCTGAAAAGATCTCTGTAAGCCAATGAAAGTCTTATCAAAATCAGCAGGGTTAAATCTTGGGACCCATATAAAAAAGAGACCGCCTCTTCATAATTTTTTAAAATTAAGTTATGTACATGTGACGGATGTGTGCAACATGATGAAGTTAGCCAAGAATGATAATAATGTGAATTGATTTTATTGACTTTTTTAAATTGTGTAAAAATAATGAAACTGTGTATAAATAAATATTAGTAATTAATTCAATTTAAAATAATATTCATTTTTATGACCTTCAATTATTTCTACGCAATAAAAATAAAAGTCAGTAAAATTAATTGACATTATAATTTGGAGATTTCCATTTCACAGTTACTCCAGGGCCTCGCAAACTTAAAATCCGGTCCTAGGCAATAGATTTTCAAAACAATATACCTAGAGATAAGGCCCGATTTATTCAAAAGTTGTTAACTAAAAACTCCGTCTGAAAGCACCTTTGCTTAGCTATTGTTGCTTTAAAATTAACATAAGTTTATCCACCACTTAGGAGATGATCATCGGCCACACTAAGTATTGTAATCGTGACCGCAAGGTCGTGAGGTGGATGTTTAGAAACATGTTTCGCTTATTCTAATTATAGATAAGTATCGCTTAAGATATATTCGCACGAGCGCTTTTGTATTACGCATTCAAAATAAAAACAATGAAACCGTCGCGTTAGAAAAGTGCCACTTTATATTATGTATTTTAATAAACAAAAAATTTGATAAATTTTTGTATGCACGAAGTATGTATGTCATTCCGAAACGGGGATGATTTGAATTGTGGCAAAATAAATGCTAGTTCGATGACTTAGTTAATAAAAATTGTCCCTAAAATAATAAATGTGCCACCAGAATCGAACCATGCGAATATTATAACCGCTCAATCCATCCGCTATCATAATGTTGCGACGCGACGCGGGACCGTTGTTAACATTCTACTACACCGCGCCGCCCCACAGTGCAATGAGATGCGCAGACTCAAACTCGACTACCACAAGGCTAGAAACATAGTCAACGGGATTTCTATTTCGGTGAGTTCTTCGGAAACTCACCGTAAACTAACCACCCTCCTCCGGCAGAAAGGTCTGCAATTTTATACGTATTCGCTCGCGGAGGAGCGCGTCCTCCGAGTGGTCATCCGCCGCATTCCGGTGGAGCTCGACCCGTCGGAGGTGTGCTCCTCGCTCAAGGAGCAAAGTTATCCCATCCGGGAAGTACACCGGATGCACAGTAAAGATAAGCGGCCACTACAAATGGTAGTGGCCATATTGGACCTTTCCCCCGAGGGAAAGGCCATCTTCCAGCTAGAGACGGTGTGCGGGCTCTCCGGGATTAACGTGGAGCCCCCACACAAAAACCACCAGCCTGCGCAGTGCCACAACTGCCAGCTGTACGGGCACGCTGCCCGTAACTGTCATTCTCGTCCGCGGTGCGTAAAGTGCCGAGAGGACCACCCCACACGGGAGTGCACGCGCGAGCGTGACTCCGTCGTCCCCCCGAGCTGCGTGTTATGCGGGGAGGAGGGGCATCCCGCGAATTATCGCGGTTGCCCCAAGGCCCCGCGTACCACGCGGCCACGCACGCAGAGGCAGGCGGCCCCCCGGGCGGCGCCCCCCACCTCAGCCATCAAAGCGCAACCCCCGCTGGCGTCGGGGGAATTTCCCGCGCTGCCGGTCCCGCGCCAGTCCCCGGCCACCGCCGGCCTCTCCGCACCCCGCGCGGTGCAACCGCAACCCGTGCGTTCATCGCAGAACGCATGGGGCCCCCGTCGCCCCAATCCACAGCCCCTTATGGCTATGGATATTCCCGCGCCCCGCGCGCCTGCGCCCCGCGCGCCCGCTAACGCTGTCGTTAATAGTAACGACTTAATGATACTGCTCCTTCGCGAGCACGATATCCGCGAGCTCATTGACTACAATGACCATCTGGAGCGCTTCGGTCTCATCAAGACCGCTTGCGCGTTCCCCCGCCTCTCAGAGACACTACAACGTCTCGACCGTGAGGCGTGTAATAATAACTTAGGGCCTTTCAATGGCAAAGTTTAAACCGAAAGCGTTAAATCTTTCGTTTTTTAACGCACGGAACCTATATCCGCAGCGTGATCTCGTCGCGACCTTTCTTAAAGATCACCAAGTAGATGTTCTTTTAGTGCAGGAGACGCTCTTAAAGCGTGCTAAACGTGATCCAAAAATCGCGAACTACAATATTGTAAGAAATGACCGGGCCGGCCGCGGGGGCGGCACTCTCATTTATTACAAACGATCGTTATATTGTACGCCGGTAGATCCTCCGATACTTACCAATATGGAAGTATCCGTGTGTAGACTAGGAATGACCGACCACCCGTCCATAACGTTAGTCTCAGTTTATCTCTCGCCGAGGAAAGAGCCTCTCAGGTCTGACCTAGAAAAGCTACTTTCGCTCGGTGAATCGGTCATTATAGCGGGTGACCTCAATTGTGGACACACTTCGTTTGGCAATTGGAGAGACTCCAGTAATGGGGTTAAACTCGAAGAGCTAACGAACGTGCTAAACTTTGATGTCATAGCGCCACCCACTCCCACCCACTTTCAAGACAACTGTATGCCGACAGTGCTTGATGTAGCTCTCATTAAAGGTATCGCGCTTCGGTTACGACTCATTCGGGTCGTACACGAGCTCGACTCCGACCACCGTCCGGTCATCATGCAGCTAGGTCAACCAGACGACTCTAGCCCTCCTTCGGTCCAAGTGGTTGACTATGCCAAGCTAAAACATTATCTTGCGGACAGGCCGTCCTCGTCCAGCTTAGATAGGATCCCGGACGTATTGGGGTCCGTTGCGGACGTAGATCTCGCGATCGATTCCCTGGTCGACCACCTGCAGGCCGGCATCGGAGAGGCCTCGAGAGAGGTCGAAGAGGCGAGCGATCGCCGCTTCGTACTCCCTGCCGACGTGCGGGCGTTGTTGACGGAAAAGAACGCGGCGACTCGTGCGCACGACCACTATCCGACCGAGGAAAACCGCGCACGTTTACGCGCACTTCAAAGATCGGTTAGAGCCCGTATATTAGAACTCAGAAGTCACAGATGGGACGCCCTCGTCGAAGGGCTAAGGCCGTCGCATCTGGCTTACTGGAAATTAGCTCACAGCCTCAAAATAGAGGCTTCTTATCTTATGCCCCCCCTCGAGAGGGGTCCCGGTATACCGCTCGCCTTCGATAGCAGCGACAAGGCGGAGTGCCTCGCCACTTGTTTGGAGAGCCAGTGCTCTCCGAACAGTGTCGATGCAAATACCGACCGGGTCGAGGGTATCGATGGATGCGTGCGGGAGCTGGATAAGCTCCCCGCGACAGACTCCCTGTCCCCAGTCACGTCTGAGGAGGTTCTTTCCATTATAAAAAGCCTTAAGCTTAGAAAAGCACCAGGTCCCGACGGGATCAGGAATGAAGTACTTAGACTTCTTCCCGATCGCCTCATAGCTCTTTTGGTCTGCATCTTCAATGTAGCCATAGCCCACTGCCATTTTCCAGCCGCCTGGAAAAAGGCCATAGTCATAGGTATCCGTAAGCCCGGCAAGAGCGCGTCGCTTCCCGACAGCTATCGCCCGATCAGTCTCCTAAATACTTTAGGGAAAATGTACGAGCGGATCCTTCTGAACCGTCTCAAGTCAGTAATAGAGGAGAAAGACCTCTATCCGCCTGAGCAATTCGGTTTCCGTGCTAGATATTCTTGCACTCATCAAGTGCACCGCCTCACGGAGCACGTTGCATTTAATTTTGCTGAATTATATAAACCCCGCCGTACACTTGCGGTCTTTTTCGACGTTGCCAAGGCCTTCGATAAGGTCTGGCACGAGGGATTGATCTACAAGTTGTATCACTTTGAAGTCCCCGATAGACTAATTAAAATAATTCGCGACTATCTAACAGATCGCACCTTTCGCTATAGAGTGGAAGGTGAATTGTCCACGCCCCGTCCAATACGCTCAGGCGTTCCCCAAGGTTCGATCCTGGCTCCTAGCCTATTTAACCTGTACGTCAGTGACCTACCTCGACTCCCGGAGGTCGAGGTAGGGCTATACGCTGACGATACAGTCTTATATGCCTCAGATAGGAATAGATCCCACCTCAGACACAAAGTCCAACGCTCCGTGACCACTCTCGGGAAGTGGTTTAACGAGTGGCGTATAGCCGTTAATCCCTCGAAGAGCGCCGCGATGCTCTTCGATGCGGATTCGTCACAGATACCGTGGAAGCTTAAACCTGTTAAGCTCTACGATAATCCGATTCCGTATGTAAGAGAGACCAAATATCTAGGGGTAACCCTAGATAGTAGGCTCTCTTTTAGACCCCACATCCGTAAGGTTAGGAACAGGGCCGCGTGGGTCCTGGGCCGGTTGCATCCTCT
Source organism: Saturnia japonica (assembly GCA_033032175.1). Taxonomy (NCBI): domain Eukaryota; kingdom Metazoa; phylum Arthropoda; class Insecta; order Lepidoptera; family Saturniidae; genus Saturnia; species Saturnia japonica. The sequence goes on along the minus strand of CM065324.1, from coordinate 16,197,838 downwards.
GTTGTGTTCGGTGAGTAAAATGTCCACGCGACATAAGCTCACGCTCTACAAGACGTGTATTCGACCAATTTTGACATACAGTTGCGCCGTGTTCGCACATATGTCCGAGTCGAGTTTCAAACGGTTACAATCGATACAGAATAGGTTCCTCTATCGTCTCACCGGGGCCCCGTGGTATGTTCGAAGCGTAGATCTCCATAGAGATATGGAGCTTCCTTCGATACATGCCTACGTTAAACAGCTCTCCCGTTCGTATTTCGACACCGCGTCGAACCACGCGAATCCGTTAATAAAAACAGCCGCCACTTATGTTCCGGCACCCACGGACATCCGGTGCAAACGCCGGCCGCGCAATATTTTTATTGATCCCGACGATCACATCGAAAATTCGAATAAATATTACACATCCGTCTCTCCAAACAGAGCGTGCCAGCGCCCACGCCCGCGTAACCACCGTTCTCTCCGCAGAGGGCGGGCGGTCAATTTCGCTCCAGCACACCCGTCACGTCCACCCTCTCTAGCGGTAACCCAAGCCTAGGTCCGTTCCTCGGTGTGAAACCCTTGGGTCAGGCAACCGCCCGCGCGATACAAGTGACACTGTACGTGCATCACTTAGCTACCTACATACAACACTACACACGTATGAACATACACACGTGCACACCACACAGGTACATAGGTTCTGTGAGGGACCTTTTTTTTTCTTTTTTTACGCTAGTTAGTTAGCGCTAGTTAGTGTAGAAACATTCCGATTATTGAATACACATACGCACGGTTCCTTCCTTCCTCCCAGGAGGAAGGGAACGTGCCTATGTGTATATTTAGTTAGCTCGAATCGTAGGTGTAGGGATTCGAATAGATCGCGACCTATTTGCGAACGCGACGACCGCCCGAGCCGAGGTCCGGCCACTTTGGCACCCTCGTGCGAGTCGTCCACAAAACTTTCGCGGCTGAGTGCCCTCTGCGCTCGCCCCCAAGTCCGGTGAAGCTGTAAAAGCCGCAGCGGCTTTAGGGCCCCTAAGGCTAACAATGTAGTCAGTTATAAAAAAAAAAAAAAAAAAAGCCGCCCCACAGTTGGAAAAAATTGCCGCTAGAGGCAATTGGATACTTAACATTCTTTTTTTCGTTTTTGATAAAAACTTTTTATGTAGTTTGATTTAGACCATAGCTATAATACTTTTGATGTATATCTTTTTTTCTTATAGGTCTACTGTTGAAATATTGAGTTCGTCTACAAAAATCATTCTCTTTGAGATATTATATTTTAAATGTTTTAAATTTGTTTTATTCTGAAAGTAAAAGTTTCCTTTTAAGTAACATTTGATGAACACATTTTTACCCTTGAAAAAGGTTTTAATTTATTATTTCGGAGGATAGTTTAAAGCACTCGAACTACGAGTCATAAAAACTAGGTACAATTCGAGTATTGTATAGATTGCATAAACACCAAATGTTACACGATGTAAAAAGGACAACTGTAGAAATATAGTTGTAAGCAGTTAGTTCTCTCTGATTCTTGATGGTGTTAAGACACACTTCCGAAAACTCTATTTCAATAATAAAAATCTTCCAATGAACAAAATCTTCAATCATTATAAAGAATACACTGTCACATATCCATAATCCCAACATCTACCTATCAATCCGTGTAAGTTTCAGCTCTAGATGTGTTAAGATGAAGCAACAGGGTCTAATTAAAGTTTTTTTTTTAAATAAATATACAAGGACACAATTTAACACACGGCCATTTAATTCCAAACTAAGCAAAGCTTGTAATATGGTAACTAAACAGCTGATATACATACACACAAAGTCAGGCATGGGCGGTGATCGAACCCGTGACCTCTCGGCTCAATAGTAGGGTTTACTACCACTGCGCCACGAGGACTGTCAAGTTTAGCTTCCATACAACAAGTATCTACTAAGACGTTTAATTACTTAATTATGCATTATTTAAAAATAAGATATACATCAATAGTCTTGTAATTATGGACTAAATGAAAGTATATAAACAGTTTTTGTCAAAAACGAAAAAAAATATATATTTGAAAATCCTATTACCTGTAGCGGCAGTTTGTACGCACGCCCGCGCGCCCTGGGTAATTCCAGGCCACGGCATACAACAGACAGTTCAGTAAAACCCTAAAGAACCCCATTGACTAACACTTGGCCGACAGATATTAGCCTGTAAGTTAATCGTAATAGATCACACACTTGCAGTTAGCGATGCACTGTGCGAACTGACGGTCAGTTAACAGGGTCGATATTCGAACATTACCGACAGGCAAGAATCGCTTAGTGAGTGAACTATACCGACATTGGATGGAAAGCCAACTGATCAGACGAAAGACGACTGTAATGGGGCCCTTAACTGTCTTCCCCGTCCGTCCGTCGTACCTGTGCAATGGGAAGACGGGCCCTTTAAACTATAACCTATCCTAACCAATCCAGTGCGCGACCAAGACTGGCTACAATATAAACCATAAGAAACAAAGCTATTTATTTGGTGAAAAATCTATTTCTTTGTTGACTGGAACGAATTATGTGATACCAATTTGGGGTTGTACTCAGAGATAAAATAAATATGCCTTTAAACCTTAAAATATTTATTACTTAAAAACAACAACTTATACGTCCTACGCTCTGATCGTCTTGTGCACCCCATCTTAGATTTTATTTATCCGTCCCTCTCATTCATCCACTCCTTTCATTCCGTCTTACGTTCCATTTCCCACGCAAATAGAAATAATATGATACAAAAATATTTGTTGGGAATATACGTTTTAATCAGGGGGTACATTGGTGACGAACATAATCTTTGGTGACACAAAATATCGTTGTCTTCCGAAATTAACAGACTGTTCAAATTATTAATAACACTTTTAGGAATTCTATAATTAATTATAATAAAACAAGCTAAATTATTAAAAACCCCGAATGCAACAACAAAAACCACTTGACTAAAAATATTTCTTTATATTTTTCCTTGTTATTTGATTCACAGACGTCGCATAAAATATTATATACCCTACGTCACTCCAACAATTAAGACGAATCTAACGAGTCCTCGAATGCTAAAATCATTCATCTATTTAAGCTACAGAGCTTGCCAACGAAATATACATACATACGTTCGAAAAACATAACACTCCCTTTTCGCAATCGGGTAATTATGAAACGTAAATAATAGTAATATTAAACGCTTGCGGAGTCGCTGACACAGCTATTTCCATTTCATTTATTTTCTCGTTGACAGCTCCTGTGAAAACTTGAACGAGCATCTTTTTTTACATTATGTATGCATTAATTTATAGAAATATGACGTTTACCACACGTACAAGGTTATACCTACCAGAGTCAGGAGAAACTGATAGGGACGGGAATAAATTAGGTATTAAAAATGGTAGGTAGGTAGATGCAAATTCTTAACCGAGACAAAACTAATCAACACGATAAAGATGTGCAATAAATATTTCTTCGTTTTACAAGTTGAAGGGCGTAAGTCAGAACCATCTTGTTCTCAACCGACGCCCTTACGCTTCTCATGCGAAGAGTCATTATAAAAAACTCATGTAAATAAACAACAATAATAAATATGGTTGAAGAAAACTTCCAACAGACTGTTCACTTGACGCAAGTAGGGCTCTAGGGTAAGCTACCATTGCGTCATCGCGTCTATCGACGATGTAGGCAACGGGTCTAAGATTTCGGTGAAGCAAAATACCGATTTGAAAAAAGAACGGAGGTTACTAAACTCGAATATATTTTTCCAGCCATAACTTCTTTGTTTATAAACCGATTTCGATGATTTTTTTTTTTTTGTTGTGATCGGGGATTCCTCAAGGGTTGTCCCATTTTAATTTCATTGGCATTGGACCTTCGACTTTGAAGATACACTAGGGAATTTCTCGAAATCATTGAAGTTGGTTTGATCAAATCCACAGAAATAAAGTAAAACCCATGCCGTAACATCTATATACGTCATAGGTATAATTCACCCAACTTATCATTACTATTTCCACTGTCTTGGTTATTTATATTATTTTTCAACTAGTTGACAGACGTTGTTCGGTTTTTTCTATCAATTGATTAATAACTCGACTACAGCGCCACGTATATCGATAATTGTTTCCGTTACGAAAGCAACATAAATAGAATTATTAAGCATATCTATCGATGAAATCGTGAGTTGTAATCATAATTTTCAAAAAAAATTGATAAAAGGTCGAAATTTTCCGGGTAATTTTGTTCCACCTATAAATCCTATTCGGACTATTATTAACAAAAAAAAAAAAGAATTAGCCAAATCGGTCCAGCCGTTCTCAAGTAAGTTCATGTTTATTTATAGACTATCTTGCTCCCCCGCTCTAGGCTATTTTAAATATAAAAATGCTTATTGTGGGTGCTCCTTAGAATATAGATGCATATTCTCGCAGACTTTTTTGTAGATATTTTAATGCCTATAATTATATAGTACATAAATTTGCTATATCTGTTATGGTTTATTCAGTATAAGCCGTTTAAGCGCCCGAATTGATTTAACATAACCAGTTTTTTTTTATTTGTGCGAAGCCCTAATTATTTTTCTAAAACAATAGTAATCTAAGTTACTCTATGTATCATCAGCTATCTATCACTGAAAGTTCCGTCAAAATCGGTCTAGCCGTTTCAGAGGTTACCCGGAACAAACAGACAGACAGACAAAAATTAAAAAATGGGCTTTTTGTTATAGGTATCGTATATGCATTTAGTAAAAAACTGTTATTTTGACATTAGGAACATACACTTCAATTTTATTAATTGTACGTATTGATGATGACTTACTGATGATAAACAGATATCAGCTATTGATTGTCGACGCTGTAAGACAACTAAATGTACGTCACTTATTATTTGGTGCAGTACTCTGATTTTGTAGAATTTCTATACAATAACAGTAGACAAGCTGTTCTCACGAAGCTGTGACCAAAGTGTCATCGATAATTTTATTTCGATTCAGAATATAATAAGTAGAAACAAAGATATAGAATTTATTATTGCTATAGGCGACAATACGAACGGTTGTCCGGGTACATTTCGAGCGCTGTTGTATCGTTTTTGAAAAGGTTTTATAATTTTAAATGGTAAGTTTTAATTTTTTATACTAAATAATTTTGTCGACGACGGGTTATTAATGTTACTAGTCTTTAGATATCCCTCTGATGGGCAAACACCTCTCTCCAAGGTAAGGCGTCGACAAATTGACACTTTATTTGCCATTACATGGCAGTGCGACAACAAAAGTACTCAAGCGTTTAGGTTTTGAAGTACTTTACTAGGAAAAAATCGTCATTACATGCCGAGAGTCGAACCTGTGTGTAGTGGCGTAGGAAGCCGGTTCTTTTTCTAATAAACACCCCAATAGTAATAGGAACCGATCTGGGCCGCCACCGAAATCCATTGTGTGCTCTAACAGGGACTTTAAAAAATAAATTATTTTCGTGGCTTGGAATGTTTACTTTTATTGATTGGTGTATCTAGTAAATTTAGGCATGTATGTATTAATATTTTCGTATTATTATTGTACCTAGTTATAATTACAGCTTCTATAGTAGTCTATAGATTTTGTTATGGAATTAGTTTTTGGTTTTTTTCCAAACTGTTATAACAATAAATTATTTTATTATGCTCTTATTTCTATGTTCCTAGGTACATGATGCTTACTTCGGTGAAATCCCTATACACTTTTTCTGTACTATTGTTTATTATCCACTAATTTGTTGGCTTATTTTATTTATTTAAATGATTTAACAATATATAGGCATAGCTGTACAAATTCTTCATTTATCCTCTGTTTTAGTTATAATTTCCGAGAGGCTATTTTATTTCAATTTTCTCTGATACCTATTTAGAATTTTAATCGTTTTCTATCGTATAGGGGACAGTCTAATAGCGCATGAAACCCATTAGTTGTTTTGCTCGTCGCATATGCAAGCAGGACTCTCTTTTGTTTTGAAGTGATGTACGTAATCGGCGAAGGCTTCATGCCCTGTCAGGAATTGCGTTAGTTTGCAAATATTTATAAATGCTGGCGCTGAATCAGTATACAATGCCTTTGGAAAAGCTGGTTCCCGTTCTGGATGACGTCCGTTTAAAAAAAACCACAAACCATCACATTGCTTTACAAATGTGGGAATAAAGAAAACTTAAATAAAAAAGTTGTCCGACTAGAATGTGTTTGCTGCTCTAGCCGCTCTAAAGCGTGACCTGCCGCCCAGGGTGACTACTCATGCTAATTATGCTACTGCTGTAGATACCAGCCTGATATTTTACTATTGTTATTCATCCAATCATCAGTTCATGTTCTTGTTTCGAGTTCACCCCTTAGATGGTTAAATTAGATAGGCAACAAAATCGAGTGTTAATTAACAAAAAGCAAAGTCGTTATGTTGTCTTTCCGCGTAGCATGTTCGCGCATATTATACTGAACGCGTGTATATGCATATATACTTAACTGACTTGTATACGAAACTAATAATATCTGGAATACATTAATAATTTAACTTTACCTATTGTATATATTTGTATATAATCGTACTTGCAAAGTAAATTCCAATCGCATATCGAAAAAGAGATATCGCCCCGCTATCCGCTTTGTATAACGAGAATTATATCGGAATCGGCGTTAATTTATAAATTCGTGAAGAAACTAGAACGTATGATAAATGTTTCGTACTCAAAGTTTGAAACTCGACGTTTGAAATTGTATATTCGTGTGCTGGCGACGTAATTAACTTTGCTTTACACTTTATAAGCCAATATTTGATTTACTTTTAATTTCAAAGTTACTCTGTATATTCAAAAAGACATAAAAAGTAGACGGAGTCGCTTGGATATGTTGGTTTTTAATAAATATTACATATATAACAGTAATAAATATTATGTAAGTACATAATTCTACATTCTAATGTGTAAATAGTATCTACGTGGGAAATACGCAATAAGCGATGAGATGTTGATAACTGCGCACTAGCCAAGTGAAATCATGTTATGATGTAGTTGCCTATTAAAAATTAAATTAAAAGATGGTTTAAATCACGATTCTTCAATGTTATAGTGTTGTGTAATTGTGTTCAATGAATTATGTTCCGGATAATCATATCAGTTTAAAGAATCCGATTATATCGCTTTTTCTTTCAAATTTGACATGTAAAAATACGAATTGAATTCTTGGATTTAAAAAATTATCACAAACACGCTCTAAGATAAAACTGGGATACAAGTGGAGATATATTATGGCTGATATATCAATCTTTGATTTAGAATACAATACGTTATTATTTAGTAAAAATAAACCTATTATAAATGTGAAATTAACTCTGTTTTACTCCTTTATCTACGTTTTTACACATAAACCACTGAACCAACCTTTGTTGTTGAAGTGACGTTTTACTTTTAAAAAAAATTGTTAATTTGAATTTATATATATGCATCTGTGTAAATAGCTGATGTTTTCAGGGGAAATGCACAGAGGGAAGCACACTCCTTGCTTTTGTTATAGAACAGTATAGTGTCGATACTGAGTCCCATTTTCTTTGTCACGTTTCGGGATCAGTCAAGTGGTTACCCAGCTACCGAAGCTTGCAGGCTGGTATAAAAGCGAAGACCGGCGGTTGATAGCCTTACTCTCGCTGCTCATAGTTATTTTTAGACTGCACTGTACATAGGGTCGGGCATAGTGTCGACACTTTGCCTACTATAAAAATATAAGACCATGGTCTATTGATAACAGATAAAATAATATTTAAAAATTGATATAAATAGAAAAATAAATGATAAATAAAAACAAACTCAATGGAATTTCGCTTAATAACTCGCTATGATAAATTAACATACTTCGTGAGAACAAGCCGATGCTGAGTGACGCGTCGGACCTCTAAAGGTCATCTAAACGTGTTCGCAGAACTGGTAACGTGCAACCGGTAATGGTACAACCAGGATCCTGGGCAAGCCCGCTCCGTCTATCAAAGTCGGTTCACATCCACAAAAAAATGTGTGTGTGTGTGTATATATATATATATATATATATAGATATATATATAAGTACATTTGAATTGAGAACCTCCTCATTTTTTGAAGTCAGTTAAAAATATAGTCACTGTGACGTCTTTATCACAATATCCTACCTCCAGTTTTTATAATTAAGGCTGCAATATTAAAGTAATAACCTGTATTTTGTAATGAAAATTATACACTCCCCACAATATCTTTTTTCACTTTTTTATTTTATTTCCCATTAATGAAGAAAGATAATTCTCAGGCGAGTAGGCATAGATAAAACGCAAAACTAACAAAACAACTTGCAATAATGGGTCGTTTTATTATGGTCATAAAACGCCTGCACGATGCTAGACCAAGTTAATTATATTCTCGTATAAAAATCTAAGGTTATACCTTGAATTAACTTTTCTTCTTCTTATTTGTTGGCAACGTGTACTTGAACACAATTATGCCAATATCACGTAGATAGAATATTTTTATAATCTTCACAGTTCAAACAATGTTTTAAACAAGATGGTGGCTCTCTTGCTTAAAAATCATCAGTTTTTGTAGCAAATTGAAATTCATGCTTCATATTTTATTATATAACTAAGCAAACATACATAAAGGTCGCATGATGGTAAGCGGCCACCATACCCTAGGGACGCTTGTAATACTTAGGTATTAATTAGTATTACTAGCGCAATACCTACCTTGAAACCAAAGCTCTGGAAACACCCAAACACAATAACAACCCCAAAATATCTGTAAATTTAGTACAACAATAATCTTTTGTAATAGTAATAAACAACAGTGTATAACAATTTATATGTAATTTAGTGATAAGTTTCGTTATTAGTTATACTAAACTAAGGCTCACTTAGTTATAGTACATAGCTGCATTTGCAAGTGCATCTATTTTCATGGCAATTTTGAAAGTTTAATATTATAAAAGCACCCATTTAAAAAAGGTGTGGACTAAGAGTTCGCAGATTTGCATATTAGAAAAAAAAAGTCTACTCACCGCAGGAACACAACACAAGGTTATTTGTCTGCGACCTTCTGTAGGGTGAAGGTGTTCCACCAGTCGGACTGCCTTAAGTAGAGAGAAATTTCCAACAAGATTTCTCTATGCCCTACCACTCTTTATTATCCATAATTAAAATCAAAATAATCTTTATTCAATTTAAATTCCTAATTCACTTCACTTGTGCACAATGATCAAACTATATAACGCAAAATGCGTGCAACCGGTAATGGTACAACCAGGATCCTGGGCAAGCCCGCTCCGTCTCCGTTTAGAGGTTAATAGGTATTATAGTGCTCGTTGGAATTCCCTACCACATTTTTGAAGTTAAACTTCTCTGTCACGTTTAGAAGAGGGTAAAATTGAGAGGTGCGAGAAAGAAATCTTGTGACGGAATCGCAAAATGATATGAAGATAACCATTGATAATAATAATGTAAATAATTAAATTTTAATTCATTTTTACACATTTTAATTCAGTAAAATGTATGATAATATTAATGGCTAAATTAATCATATTTTCGGTACGCGAGATATGTTTTTTGTAGTTATTTTTGTTTTGTTACGCCAATGAAGTATTTACTTTTTACGTTTTCCTTTGAATAATAAATACGTTTTTATCTACGCGCGAATCATGTGACGGAAGTGCAACATTATGGAGTTAGCCAGTAATGATAATAATGGGAATTTAATTTATTGACCCTTATTTTTTTACATAAATATACCATGACGCCGTATTCATCGAAGGGTTAGGCAGAGGTGCACTAATGTACACCCATAGTTCGCCGAGTATTTTTAGGTCCCATTTAATAGGGGGCGCGCCTATTGCCATTAATCAGTCGGTCAAAATTTCGTAGAAAACCCCAATAACACTTTGCTCGACCTGGGAATCGAACCCAGGACCTCAAGCATAGCAGACTCGCTTACGACCACTAGGCTAATGAGGTTTTAAATTTGTAAAAATAATTTAATTTACACATTATTTTGATTTGATTAAAATGTTACTTATTTGTACATTGTTAAATTATATTTAAACAATAAATAAATCAGTAAAATGAATTTATATTATTATAATTAATTGTTAACTTAATTGTATTTTTGGTACGCGGGATAAACAGATTATTTGAAGTTACTTTTGTTTTGTTAAACCTTCCTTTATCGAGCTTTTCGGTTTCTTGTGGGCTTTAAATCCACGTCGATTGACACCACGTCCGAAGAAGCCTACCACTGAGCAATATCAAAAATTAAACGCTGATTAAAGTTTAGCGGAAATAAGGAACAGAGATAAAAGTTTCTCATCCGCCATAGAAAAGGGAGGACCTCCGACAAGACGGGTATTATGTCTGGTGGGCAGCTGCCCAACGGTTGTTTTTTTTTTTCGATCTGACTACACTGTTAGCCTTAGGGACCCTATCCAAAAACAGAGACGCTGCGGCTTTTACAGCTTCACCGAACTTGGACCCAGCGGTTGTTGTCGGGTTCATCTATATATACTCAATTGTTCGGTTAATTTCTATATCGCGATGTAGGATGTCAGTTGTGGTGAGAGATGTCGCTATGTGTAGGATGCGTCAGTGTGGCGATAGATGTCGCTAGAAAAGTATATTTCCTTCTTTGTTTAATAAACGTTGTTAAAATAAAACAAAGCTGTAGATAAGCGTTGCTTATGGTATATCATCTCTTTTATAGTAATACGGCGTAAAACCATCACGTTGTCTGACGGTAACTACAGTAAAATCCAGCATGATAATTTTTAACAAAAAAAGAAAACAACAATTATTTTGAAAATTTCCCTGGTGTATCTTCAAAGTCGAAGGTCCAATGCCAATGAAATTAAAATGAAACTACCCTTGAAGTACTCTCTTTTTACAACGAAAAAAGAACCATCCAAATCGGTTCATAAACAAAGAAGTAATAGATGAATATTCATAAAAAATGACTATATCCATTCGATTTGATAACCTCCTCCTTTGCTTGAAGTGGGTTAAATTCAATGGTGACCACCAATGAATCGGCAAATCTTTGCCAATCGCTTCTGCCCTGCCCGCCGGTGAGCTTCCTGGTAGCTGAAATCTTGAAATCCTGATTCCTGGAATGCCACAAACCACAAGACAATTTTAACAAAAAAGAATACCAGATTCAATTATTTTCAGGAGTTCTTTGGTGTATCTTCGAAGTCGAAGGTCCAATGCCAATTAAATTAAAATAGTACCACCCTTCAGGAAACCCCTTTCCAACGAAAAAATAATCATCAAAGTCGATTCATAAAGAAAGAAATTACGGCTGAACATCCACAAAAAAATGTGTGTGTGTGTATATATATATATATAAGTACATTTGAATTGAGAACCTCCTCATTTTTTGAAGTCAGTTAAAAATATAGACGCTGTGACGTCTTTATCACAATATCCTACCTCCAGTTTTTATAATTAAGGCTGCAATATTAAAGTAATAACCTGTATTTTGTAATGAAAATTATACACTCCCCACAATATCTTTTTTCACTATTTTTTTTTATTTCCCATTAATGAAGAAAGATAATTCTCAGGCGAGTAGGCATAGATAAAACGCAAAACTAACAAAACAACTTGCAATAATGGGTCGTTTTATTATGGTCATAAAACGCCTGCACGATGCTAGACCAAGTTAATTATATTCTCGTATAAAAATCTAAGGTTATACCTTGAATTAACTTTTCTTCTTCTTATTTGTTGGCAACGTGTACTTGAACACAATTATGCCAATATCACGTAGATAGAATATTTTTATAATTTTCACAGTTCAAACAATGTTTTAAACAAGATGGTGGCTCTCTTGCTTAAAAATCATCAGTTTTTGTAGCAAATTGAAATTCATGCTTCATATTTTATTATATAACTAAGCAAACATACATAAAGGTCGCATGATGGTAAGCGGCCACCATACCCTAGGGACGCTTGTAATACTTAGGTATTAATTAGTATTACTAGCGCAATACCTACCTTGAAACCAAAGCTCTGGAAACACCCAAACACAATAACAACCCCAAAATATCTGTAAATTTAGTACAACAATAATCTTTTGTAATAGTAATAAACAACAGTGTATAACAATTTATATGTAATTTAGTGATAAGTTTCGTTATTAGTTATACTAAACTAAGGCTCACTTAGTTATAGTACATAGCTGCATTTGCAAGTGCATCTTTTTTCATGGCAATTTTGAATGTTTAATATTATAAAAGCACCCATTTAAAAAAAGGTGTGGACTAAGAGTTCGCAGATTTGCATATCAGAAAAAAAAAGTCTACTCACCGCAGGAACACAACACAAGGTTATTTGTCTGCGACCTTCTGTAGGGTGAAGGTGTTCCACCAGTCGGACTGCCTTAAGTAGAGAGAAATTTCCAACAAGATTTCTCTATGCCCTACCACTCTTTATTATCCATAATTAAAATCAAAATAATCTTTATTCAATTTAAATTCCTAATTCACTTCACTTGTGCACAATGATCAAACTATATAACGCAAAATGCGAAATTAAATGCACAACATAATTTTGTTAAAAACTCTGAATTAACTGTTTAATCTTTGATAAACTCCAGATGTTGAGTCACACGCTACTTCTGTTGGTAGCCGTGGTGGTGACCAGCGGCGACGTGTCCCACTTGGAGACAACGACGACCGAGAACCCGCCGCCGAGGCCGTACGTGTTCTCGTACACGGCGGGACGGTACCCGGGACACGTGGACCGCGAGCACACTGAAGTCAGCGACGGCTCTGGTGTCGTCAGAGGTAACATTCAACTGTACTTTATTTATCATGGTAAATATAAGTCACTAGCTGTGCCGCACGGTTTTATCCGTGTTAAATTATATTCGATTGCTCCGTTTAAAATCGACTCTTAATTCAATACTTATATTATTACTAGCGGTACGCCCGCGGCTCCACATGCGTTTGTTACTATGCTGTATTTATTTGTATCCCGTAATTTTATGTTTATTTTCATTGTTGAGAATTCATATTATGCCGTATCAATTGAGGAATGGCATGTATTTCCCGTTCATAATTTTCATCAAAATCGGTTAAAAATTAATGAAATTTTAAATTTTTGTAATTTCTTTTTTTTTACTTTTCATAAAAGTATTATTGGTAATTCTCATAGCATGGAATGACTTATATTTCCCGTATACAAAATCTCATTAAAAATCGGTCAAGAATTAACGAAAATAGTTTATTTTTGGATATTCTTTTTTAATGATTTCTAAAAGTTATATAGAAATTTGAGTATCGAATTAAATTCAGACAGACCGATAAACAATTTTTATTTTAATATCATATTCGTGATCAGTATCGTTCATATAGTATGCCTGTCGGGAAATTTTGGAAAATATTTCATTATCTGTACATTACAGACAGAACTACGGATTTTTTAATACAGATTAGGTAGGTACTATTTTAATATATATTAGTAAATAAAAAAAACTTGACATACTCGGAACATCTCGTTATTAAATTAACCAACCTCAGAAAAGGAGAGAGATACTCACCTCAAATGTATATTTTTTATGGATGTTAAACCATAACTTCTTTGTTCGAAGCCATTTAGATGATTTTTTTTATTAGAAAAGGGAACTCATTTAAATCTTTACCGTTCCCATTATAATTTAATTGGAATTGAACATTAGACTTCGAAGATACATCAGGGAAATCCTCAAAATCATTAAAGTTGGTTTTCTTCTATGTTAACAATGATCTTGTCAATTTTCCGGTTAATTGGTAGATTTCACATTTCTGATTTTGCTGTATCTGTAAAGCTTATGTAATTTAGATATGTCTGAATAGTTTAATTACGATGACTGGTTGAAAAGTCAGCAATGTAAAGCGTTCCCTGAGCGTCTCATTTTACTATGCATCTCATAACCCTGAGCACGGTCATCTACGTACGATGCTTATAAGGAAGAACGAAGCAAAAGGCAATAAATAGTTGGCGCGCTATAACATAGTTTAACCCAAATATTATTCATTCCACGTATAAAGCCTGGGGAAACAAACGATCTCAGAATGACTTAACAAGAAATATATCTAGTAAAACTGCCCTAAGGTCGAAATTAGACCAGCGACTTTTTGATCATAGACTATTTTCTGTTTGACATTTACAGTATTCATAAACAATGAGTATTATCTACATCACTTTTCGTTAAGTGACAATGTCAATATTTTGGGGGCTCTAAGTTCAATGGTGCCGGTCAGTTTAGGATCCGCAGTATTAATTTATTTTATTTAATATATTGGTAACAGATATTATAGATAAATTTCAGCTTTCTGCATTCCATCTCCATATAAACTTTAACCATGCCAAATCTCACAGTCTTCCGTGTACGCAATACACTTAAAAAGGGGTAGAAAGCTTTTGCTTCACGTATTAATATATAGATGTGTAATAGATGCTTAGTAATAATTTGCTAGATTGAGTGATAAAGATATCAGCGATCAGCAATTAACATGGCGATAGTACATTCCTGTCGGATTGTATAGCAATTATCTATCTAACAATTTACTACAATAGGAGGTCGAAATGACCTCATACTTATATTAATATCATTGCATTTCTATCAGACAGAGGTTTTATCCACCCCATACACAACTTAATACGCTACAAAAAAATATAAAGACACATTTATTTGGCGTTACAAAATACGGATAGAATTATCTATAGGGAAGTACAATAAAGAAAGACAGAAGAAAGTATTATAGAGTTGTCAAATGTAAAATGCACACGGCGTCGAAAAAGGCACATACAAGTTTACTATTTTTCGGCTAGGCGCTCTCTAACATTTATTACTAACAAGATTTAACATTGATAGGCTAACAAAGAGATAGCTGGGTGGTAAAACACGACCGTTGTCGACCACCCTGAACCAGGTGAGCCTAAAGCGCAATTAAATTGAAGCTTTTAAAAAAAAAAAACAAACTTCTAAATTTATATATCTCATTTTGTTGGGTACGCGTCACTTCCCCTCTGCGTGAGGGGGGGGGGGGGGGGGTGACGCTTCCCCGGTTTGGACGGGCGTTTTGTTGCGCCGGATGCCCGTCTCGTAGACGCCGTACGGATGCCGGTGGGACGCGATGTTAGTGAGGGGGTCCGGGGGGTGCAATAATGCACGACCGCTTGAGGTGCCGGGTCTTCAATAAAAGTCGAATTCTTCAATATTGCTTGCAGGACGACCAAAGATTTCTTCTTGTTGTTACTCGTAGTTACTTGTTCTCGTTGATTTGCGCCGTGCCCCATACGGCGCCTCTTCGAGCTTAAGTAGTTCGGAGAGTGACCGTAAAGAGAGCCCCGCTTTATTTCGTATTTTAATTTTAGTTTTCACTTTGGTCGCCCTGTTAATTGCTCTATATTTCTTTAATTATATATCTTGTGTATACATGTTATATGTCAAAATATTCCTTGTCGTATTACCTATCCATTACACATTCACATATTATATACATCATGTATATATTCCGTACATAAGCCAAAAACAATGCAATTTACGGGTGGCATCACCGCTTTCTGTTCGTAAAGTTTCCATAACATTGAATATTCTTACTCTATTGACTTATTCTATGCATTTATCTATTCTATATTAGTTATATTTCCATATATGTGACACACAATACATAAACATTTATATACAACTTAATACCTAACATGCAACTTATAATGTAGCGTAGTCGCTAATATTTATCTATATTGTCATCCATATCAATCTATTTTATCATAACACATAGTACAGACAATAATATAACATAATATCCTAACACGGGACATGAAAATAACAGTTCTGTCGCCAACACATTTAGTATGCGCGCCTGCAGGCATCCTACCCTTACGACGACCGAGAACCCGCCGCCGAGGCCGTACGTGTTCTCGTACACGGCGGGACGGTACCCGGGACACGTGGACCGCGAGCACACTGAAGTCAGCGACGGCTCTGGTGTCGTCAGAGGTAACATTCAACTGTACTTTATTTATCATGGTAAATATAAGTCACTAGCTGTGCCGCACGGTTTTATCCGTGTTAAATTATATTCGATTGCTCCGTTTAAAATCGACTCTTAATTCAATACTTATATTATTACTAGCGGTACGCCCGCGTCTCCACATGCGTTTGTTACTATGCTGTATTTATTTGTATCCCGTAATTTTATGTTTATTTTCATTGTTGAGAATTCATATTATGCCGTATCAATTGAGGAATGGCATGTATTTCCCGTTCATAATTTTCATCAAAATCGGTTAAAAATTAATGAAATTTTAAATTTTTGTAATTTCTTTTTTTTTACTTTTTATAAAAGTATTATTGGTAATTCTCATAGCATGGAATGACTTATATTTCCCGTATACAAAATCTCATTAAAAATCGGTCAAGAATTAACGAAAATAGTTTATTTTTGGATATTCTTTTTTAATGATTTCTAAAAGTTATATAGAAATTTGAGTATCGAATTAAATTCAGACAGACCGATAGACAATTTTAATTTTAATATCATATTCGTGATCAGTATCGTTCATATAGTATGCCTGTCGGGAAATTTTGGAAAATATTTCATTATCTGTACATTACAGACAGAACTACGGATTTTTTAATACAGATTAGGTAGGTACTATTTTAATATATATTAGTAAATAAAAAAAACTTGACATACTCGGAACATCTCGTTATTAAATTAACCAACCTCAGAAAAGGAGAGAGATACTCACCTCAAATGTATATTTTTTATGGATGTTAAACCATAACTTCTTTGTTCGAAGCCATTTAGATGATTTTTTTTATTAGAAAAGGGAACTCATTTAAATCTTTATCGTTCCCATTATAATTTAATTGGAATTGAACATTAGACTTCGAAGATACATCAGGGAAATCCTCAAAATCATTAAAGTTGGTTTTCTTCTATGTTAACAATGATCTTGTCAATTTTCCGGTTAATTGGTAGATTTCACATTTCTGATTTTGCTGTATCTGTAAAGCTTATGTAATTTAGATATGTCTGAATAGTTTAATTACGATGACTGGTTGAAAAGTCAGCAATGTAAAGCGTTCCCTGAGCGTCTCATTTTACTATGCATCTCATAACCCTGAGCACGGTCATCTACGTACGATGCTTATAAGGAAGAACGAAGCAAAAGGCAATAAATAGTTGGCGCGCTATAACATAGTTTAACCCAAATATTATTCATTCCACGTATAAAGCCTGGGGAAACAAACGATCTCAGAATGACTTAACAAGAAATATATCTAGTAAAACTGCCCTAAGGTCGAAATTAGACCAGCGACTTTTTGATCATAGACTATTTTCTGTTTGACATTTACAGTATTCATAAACAATGAGTATTATCTACATCACTTTTCGTTAAGTGACAATGTCAATATTTTGGGGGGTCTAAGTTCAATGGTGCCGGTCAGTTTAGGATCCGCAGTATTAATTTATTTTATTTAATATATTGGTAACAGATATTATAGATAAATTTCAGCTTTCTGCATTCCATCTCCATATAAACTTTAACCATGACAAATCTCACAGTCTTCCGTGTACGCAATACACTTAAAAAGGGGTAGAAAGCTTTTGCTTCACGTATTAATATATAGATGTGTAATAGATGCTTAGTAATAATTTGCTAGATTGAGTGATAAAGATATCAGCGATCAGCAATTAACATGGCGATAGTACATTCCTGTCGGATTGTATAGCAATTATCTATCTAACAATTTACTACAATAGGAGGTCGAAATGACCTCATACTTATATTAATATCATTGCATTTCTATCAGACAGAGGTTTTATCCACCCCATACACAACTTAATACGCTACAAAAAAATATAAAGACACATTTATTTGGCGTTACAAAATACGGATAGAATTATCTATAGGGAAGTACAATAAAGAAAGACAGAAGAAAGTATTATAGAGTTGTCAAATGTAAAATGCACACGGCGTCGAAAAAGGCACATACAAGTTTACTATTTTTCGGCTAGGCGCTCTCTAACATTTATTACTAACAAGATTTAACATTGATAGGCTAACAAAGAGATAGCTGGGTGGTAAAACACGACCGTTGTCGACCACCCTGAACCAGGTGAGCCTAAAGCGCAATTAAATTGAAGCTTTTAAAAAAAAAAAAACAAACTTCTAAATTTATATATCTCATTTTGTTGGGTACGCGTCACTTCCCCTCTGCGTGAGGGGGGGGGGGGGGGGGGGGGGGGGGGGTGACGCTTCCCCGGTTTGGACGGGCGTTTTGTTGCGCCGGATGCCCGTCTCGTAGACGCCGTACGGATGCCGGTGGGACGCGATGTTAGTGAGGGGGTCCAGGGGGTGCAATAATGCACGACCGCTTGAGGTGCCGGGTCTTCAATAAAAGTCGAATTCTTCAATATTGCTTGCAGGACGACCAAAGATTTCTTCTTGTTGTTACTCGTAGTTACTTGTTCTCGTTGATTTGCGCCGTGCCCCATACGGCGCCTCTTCGAGCTTAAGTAGTTCGGAGAGTGACCGTAAAGAGAGCCCCGCTTTATTTCGTATTTTAATTTTAGTTTTCACTTTGGTCGCCCTGTTAATTGCTCTATATTTCTTTAATTATATATCTTGTGTATACATGTTATATGTCAAAATATTCCTTGTCGTATTACCTATCCATTACACATTCACATATTATATACATCATGTATATATTCCGTACATAAGCCAAAAACAATGCAATTTACGGGTGGCATCACCGCTTTCTGTTCGTAAAGTTTCCATAACATTGAATATTCTTACTCTATTGACTTATTCTATGCATTTATCTATTCTATATTAGTTATATTTCCATATATGTGACACACAATACATAAACATTTATATACAACTTAATACCTAACATGCAACTTATAATGTAGCGTAGTCGCTAATATTTATCTATATTGTCATCCATATCAATCTATTTTATCATAACACATAGTACACACAATAATACAATAATATAACATAATATCCTAACACGGGACATGAAAATAACAGTTCTGTCGCCAACACATTTAGTATGCGCGCCTGCAGGCATCCTACCCTTCTAATTAGTGGCCAAAGATGGATGCGGTTCTCCCGTACCTGTTTTCATTATAAAATATTATTTACTTTTTAATTCGATCATTTATAAATAGAAGGTTGTTTTTTTTTTAAATATAAATTTTATATTTTTTTCAATGCTTTATCCAATTAAGGAGTCGTAAAGATCCAGTAACGCAAGAGACGTAGTTAAGATAGACATAAGATCCATTCGACTTCGTATAGCAGCAGAAAATAATACTCATTTAGCTTCTAAGCAATAAATGTACGTTTTAAAATTACTAATAAGAACAAAGATATATAAATAAGATTCAAACACCCGTAACCCTGATATGTCACCAGAATAAATGTAACGGATTCAGTGAAGTTGTTTTGGATAATTTGGCCTTAGAATTTTAAATAGTCGAAATTAATTAAATCAGTCTAGTCGAACTACCAAGGAATATAAAATAAGTTTCTTCTTAAATATTATAGAATAGATATTATGAACTCTAGTTAAATTAAAAAATGCTATCTTATTTAGCAAACACGCGATAATTTTTTTAGTTATAACTGGAAAGGTAATATAATAATTTTTAAATTAACTTTCTGTGCCAGCGGCTCTGCTTATGTTTTAATAATTTTCATATTCACACTTACTTACACCATGTTAAAAATATTGAACTAAAACGAAAAACGTTGTTTTTTATTATTATTTTTACGATTTCCTAAAGTATTATTGGCAATTCTTATAACCATCAATCGGGGAATGACGGTATGGCATTCCGTAATCCGTCATATATGTATTCTATGTAAAAAAATCATGAAAATTGGTTAAGCCTAATTTCACTTAGGTAAATCCCTACACACACAAACATGTAGATCAAAATGTTTTTTTTTTTATGTGAACAGTGGTTTTTATAATAGATGATACTAACATTGCAAAATTTGAAGAAAAAAACATTTTTACAGACAACTGCAAATTTATAACCAATTTTCTGTCATTTTACTTAACTTTGATGGCATTTATACCATATCTTTAGTTTATGTACAAGTTAAGTTCGAACGAAACACTTATATGAATTTTGACAGAAATATTTCTTTAGGTAGTAGTTAACTTCAATTGTCCACGTTAAATAACTATTCACTATTTATACTTGCACAAAGCTTTAGAAAAAATAATTCTATTCTTGAAAATACAAGAAGTAGATAAGCTGCAACCAGGATTCTGTTGCCAAATAAAACAGAAAAAAGAATACTGCATTCGCTCTTTATGATGTAGTATGTAAAGGTCAACATCCTATCATTCGACCTTTTAATTTTAATTATACCACTTTATCACTAATCACTTTAAAAACTTGTTTAGGTAAAAAAATAAAACCGACCAATTTAAATTCCAGGCAAGTTCGCGTACGTGGATCCACGGAACAAGGTCCGGGCTGTAGAGTACGTTGCCGACCAGGATGGTTTCCACCCGGTGCTGAGCGACGTTCCACCAGAACACCCCACTGACTCCGAATCCGTTGCTCTAGCGAAGGACAAACACTTCCAGCTGTACGCGAAGATTGCACAGGATCACGCTAACTACCCACATCCTGATGGTAAGTAATACAGTTCTACAAGATAAGACTGGTAGCGCATATTCCGTCTTAATGCAATAGCTTTTATGTTGCACTAAAACTTAGTTCGAACTTCGTGACTAATTTAGTCTAAGTCTTAAAAGCAAAAAGCTCTCTATGTCGTATCTTTCTCGTACCATGAACCTGTGGAACCATCTCCTGGACAATGTGTTCTCTCCTTCTTACAACATCGGGTCCACCAACCACCAATGGATTTAGATTTCTTGGTGGTCGTTTTTGTGTTTGGATTGTACTATACTTACCATTAGGGACACTACCGTCAATTTGTTAAGCTACAATAAAAAAAAACTGTGGAGGCGGTTAACGTAGTCTATAGACGCTTCTGACAACAGAAGTATAACTAGGACATTGCCGACCTTGACCCCTTTTCTCCAAGGAGTTCTGGAAACCTTACTCGTCGTAGGAATACAGCATAAGGTTATTTGACTGAAATCTTCCGTAGGGTAGGTAAATAAATCACTTACAAAATTTATCTGTGCTCTGAATGTGTGATTTGGTCGAGTTAATCCATTTTTTCAATTTTTTTGGCACTCCATACAATGCTTAATGGTTCATCAATTAAGCTAATCTGAACCTGCCATTTTAGCTAAGTCCATGGCTGCTTAAGGATTTGCTGGAATCGAGATTAAATGAAAATTAAAACAACTTACAGACAATATCAAAGTTACGAAATATTCTTTGGGATATTTTATATAAATTTGCTTCAGAAGAGAAATCGTTTCACATCTTCAATTTTCATATTCATAACTTTGTTCTATATTTCTTCTTCCATCCCTTCAAAAATAATCGTTACCATAAGCTTTATTAGGTTATTTACATTATTCCGTAGGCTAGTCATCTTGCAAAATACCTCGCACTTGTGTACTGTACGCGACCGCAGTGCGAACGAAATTTTTCTTTCTGACTGTCTATACTATTAGCCTTAGGGGCCCTATTCAAAACAGAGCCACTGATGCCTTTTACATCTTCACCGAACTTGGGGGCGAGCGCTTAGAGCACTCAGCCGCGAGTTCGAACGAATTGTTTTAAAATATTTTATTTATTATATTACTCGTCATTCGATGTAGCCCGACTGAGGCTTAACTGATTCCAAAGTAACGCAATGTAGCGACTCACTATTAAGACTTTATCGTAAGGTACGTAGTGAAGAAAAACACATTGAGGAAAGTTAAACGTTTGAGAAAATATTCAAATTATATTGGAAATACAGTCATATCTCTGTTGCCGTGATTTAACGCGTCCCTTTCCTCGAGAACAAAGAAGGCCTTTACACAGTAGTAGGAAGTTTACAGAATAGTGATGTTATATCCTTATTGTACGTAATGGCCTCGAATTTTCAATCACCTTACAAAAGTGATTCGATAATAAAATTTCAAAATCTACGTTTCCAGCTGAGGTATCATTCCCACGTCAGTCACAAGCCGTAGCTGCAGCCACCGCAAAGCACGCCCAGCTGTTCCGAGTGATCGCAGAGCAGCACGCCAGGATAGCAGCCGAGAGGGAAGCTCTGCTTAGAGAAGAAGAAGAGAAACAGCAGCTTCAGGAGTTGGGACAATAGGCAATGATTAAAGGACTTTAGCACTCCAAAGAACTTTTCGATGGAAATTGATTCTAAGATGTTACTTAGACTTGAGTGATGGTCCTCTTTGATCATAATCTTCAAGGACATTATTAAAGATGACTATCAGTTGACCATTCGATATCCTTTTTTAACTATTCGTAGTATAAAGTAACATATAACGAAAGATATCATGTAAATTTGTATTGAACATTCAAATATTTGAGTAATTATCTAATTTTAGTTTTCCAAAAAATATATATTGCAACAGTTTTTTTCCTTAAAGTTTATTTACCTAATATCCGTGGAGCCTGATGCATATTTACACAATAACCTGCGTTTTGCAAGATCGTGTAGCTTAGCACAATTTTATGTGTAATTTTAAACTTGCAGTTCTTGTAAATTATTTGTGGCAATTGAAGTAATTTTTTCTTCTTCCAAGCCATATAGTATAATGTCTTTAACATAAATAAAACTGCATTAGGACATAACATAGTAAAAACACATTTCTATATCAGGGACCGATTTTGGCTGTGAACTAATTTCAAGCTTTTATTATGAACAATTTTTTTTTCTATAAAGATATTAAAAAAGTATTAGGCGGGGTGACAATTGCGTTAAACAAGAAATTACTTGGTAAGAAGTTTTTTTAAATGTGCGATTGTATAAGAGTACTCTGGTAAGACGACTCTTAAGTGAAAGTTTTTGAAAGGATCTTAGTTCATAATGCTGTTCTTTTTATTTTTATAAATTAACTAACGATATTTAACCCTATATTGGGGGACATTGATGACATTTTACTTATTATAGTTTGGTAACTGTGTACAAATGAAGCGGATTAGAAATAACAAGGAGCATGAATTCTGGTATACCACAAAAACTCCCGAATAAAAGGGCTAACATTTTGCAAAAGACGTGCATTTAGTAGCTTTAATAAATTTTTAAAAATCGCAAAAGAGGTAAATATATTAAATTCCAACGCACTACAATTTCTGTGTAAATACGTATTAGGTTCCCGGATTATATAATATATTAGATTTTTTATTTTTAACTTCATCCATATACAGTACATTGTTGTCTATCGAAGATATAAATCTAAGAAAAAGGTTGTAAATGTAAATTCAATATATTTTAGTAAAATTATTCTAGTTTAGTATTATTAACATGATATTGTAATTATAATTTCAATTCATATTTTGTGTCATATTTTTCTTTGAAATTTTTATTTATATAATAAGCTTAAAATCAATAAATACTCTCTAGAAATGCCATAATTTGTATAAATCGTTTAATTAGAATTGCTAGTTTTTATTTTATTTTTGGTAATTTTTACTTATTATTTTAATGAAAATTAATATTCTATCGAAAAGTGATTAAATACCTGTGAAAATATATTGTTTTTTTTTTATTTATTTATTTTTACTATATTTGAGAATAAATGTAAATATTAAAGTACAAAATAAATTCAATGGAATACCTTAAAGAAAATAAAATAAAACATGCACATAAATCGTGCGTACAAACTTTATTGCCAAAACTCTCGTGGTAAAATCATTAGTTCAGTTTAATCATTTACTTGTTTATCCGGTGCTATCTGCAATACAAAATATATTTCAATTAATTCTTAATCAAAAGACACAACTTTATCCCCACTCTCGACTATACCAGTTCTGAATGTAGTGATGACATGAAACAAACAAAACTATGTTTTTGGGGATCCCCGGTATTAGTAAAAATCTCAGTCGTTCAGATTTCACTAACCATGTTTTCCGTCATTCGTCAATCGATAGTGTGAAATTCAAATTAAATGTAAATTTACGTAAACTTCATTTCAAATTTGAAATCGAAAATATTATATTAATTCTAGGCCCTGAGAAGGTACTGATGAGTGTCAAAACCCTATCACGTTTCTTTCTGTTGGTAAAAATGGTGATTCAGAATCGAACTGGTCTTTCTTCGGGACGGAATCTCATCATAGATACCCTCTCGCTTAACTTCTAATCGCTAAACGAAACCGTGTACCAAGTACAGCCTTTAGCGAGGTGAAACGTGGTTCACTTGAGCATGAGCTTCCGCCGTCAGAAATGAGCTATAGAACTATAGGAGCTTAGGCTAGCCAAATTTAACCCATTTAAATCGATAAAAACATTTTTTAACAAAACTTACTCATAGTAATTACTGGGAATAACTACAAATTACATAATACAATTTGTAAGAAGTAGACTTACTGGTTGGTGCTGGTGGTGGTGGACCTCCCGGACCTCCTGGACCACCAGGTCCTCCGCGACCACACCCAGCTGCCTGACGACCGCCAGTATTCATGCCGGTCTGTAATACAGATTTAACGAACAAGTTTAACCATTCTAAATCATGGCTAAATAAACACTAAGCTGCTATGTTTGTGTTCGAAATACTCTGTCTGCAACACAGACTACCTGTACCACTTAATTCATGCCATCTTATTTGTCAGAAATAATCATCAGAACTAGCTTTTGAGAGGACTACAGTTCATAGTGATGACTTAAAATCGTGTAGACACTGAAGATAAAAACACAAAAAACAATCTAAATATTGCATATTCATTCAACCAATCTGCATTCAGCCGAGTTGATGTAAGGATAGTTGGTATAGAAGAGAGTGTTTTCAACATAATGTTCAGTGTTTTTTTTTTGTTTGGAGACCTTTTAAGTTTCGGTGGTGAAAGAATGACAAAAAATATATAATGCGCATTGTTTGGGATGTGGCAAATATTAATAAAATTTAGAAGATGTTTAGTATTGGGTGAAGTAAGAAGCGGTGTGAATGATTAATTGGATTTATCAATCTAAAGTAAATATAAGTTTAGGAGTGATAGAGATAATTTTTTCTTTACCTTTTATGCCTACCTTGAAATGGGAACGGCTTATTTTATTTTATTCTAAAAGGAAATTTACACCTAAATACAAGAAATTAAATAAAGAAAAAGAGTTATAGAAGGCCAATTAAAGTTTTTCACAAGTATAAAAAGAAGAATTGTAAACAGTAGTCGATAGGGCATAGGATGCACATAAAAAAAATAAAAATAATTACATAACGGTTAAAGAAATATACTGAGTTATAAATTTGTACATTACCTTACATTATATTACATCTAAATAAATAACTTTCGCAATATTTTTGTAATTAGGTAAATGTTTTGCCTATAACATGTCTTTGCAAATGGTACGTGCAAGAGATTCGCTACTCTTACCGAGACTGTTGGAGCATTTAACCCGAGTTACCCAAGCAGCTTCGCACATTCGATCGTACCGTTTGCTATATTGAGGAGGAAAGTTATGTTTTCTACACGTCTCCTCTCATGCAGTGGAAGTAAATGAAATTATTCTCCACCGGCAGGAATAGTTAGATAAAAATAGTAATGATGGATAAATAAAAAACAAAAAAATTACATACCACGGCAACGAGTAGAACAGCCATAACAGCTAAAAGTATTCCCAAAAATTTCATGTTGCCTCTGGAAAGTGTAGAATACCTTATCAACACCATAATGCATTCGTTTTTATACCAGACGCACAGGAAACTATTAAATAATTGGATAATAATTATTTCGACGTGAAATGTAACAAAATATTATTATAAAGTGATAAATGTCTGAAAAATACAGCAATTTATTTAATCGACAGAGCGTACAAATACCACAATAATAGTTGTTAGCATTTATCCAAAGCGTTTACCTTTTATTGTGTTGTTATATTTTGGGTCCATCACGAGTCATACTATAGAAATAAAAACGATAATTTGTCTGAAATAATGCTAATAATAATATAATATCCGCTATGCGGTTAACTTTTATACGGTGGAAGTGGGAGCGAGAGGTATTCCAGCGAAATCTCTCTATAACTTGCTAAAAGACCTTGGCCTATTGAGAACTGCAGTAAGTTCTATTTTAGAACGGGTATCTAATGCAGCATTAACAAATTCTTAACGAATCTGGTTTGACAGGGAGGGTATCGCGGGCAGTCAAGATGAGCGCTGATGTGCATCATAAGGGGGCCCCTTAAACCTACACCTGGGTCGCAAGTCCCAGGGGTTGCGCGTGTTCCCTCTATCTGCTACACGATGGACCCGGCACCCGCACGGTGAATCCATGGAATGCTAAGATGTTTGTCTCTGAATAGTTTAATGTCACAATAATACTTAAAGATGACATAGGGGATCTGAGATTAAGTTTAATGATCAATATTATTGAGTAGTCCAAGACGTGAATGAGTCCTGTTGTTGACTCATGATTACATGAAATAATACGTTTCATTATCCGTATTAGGTACGTGATGTTTGAATGGTTAAAATCAATGGAACACCAGAAGCTGATTGTCTACTTTCTTTCGTAGTGTTTAGGCCTGACAGCCGTACATATAAGAATAGGTCTAATAATAGTTTTATATATCCGTATTTTGCTGAGAAGCCTGGAAATTAAATCCTAAATAAAGGGCTGCACAACATCGTAGAGTATTTTGTATATGAATTTAGGTCTCCTCTTCTCTGTTGTTGGTGTCGGTAATAGTGCATCTGAAGTATTTAAAATTAACTAATGCTACCCCCAACATGTAGGCTATTAGGCTGAGTATATGTATATTGTGTCGTTTCATGTGGATGTATTCATATTTTGTCTGGTTGAGCCTAAACATCTTAGATACCTTTTGCTCCAAGACACTGGCAGCTTGCACAACTTCTTCACGGGATTAAAGCCAAGTTATCCGCGTGTCACTCCATTACCGTGTGTGTCTCTTATCCAACTCCAAGCCTAAGTCTAATATTATAGCTCTCCACAGTGTCTGTTCAAGAGCTAAGTTGAATAGTATCATCGCTAGGAAATCTCCTTGCTTTAGTCCAGTATTCACCGGATATTCCTCTTTTATGAACAAGGCAACAAACTTTTTAGGGATGTTAAAATTTATAATAATTGAGTGTAAGGCTCTTATATCTATGCTGTCATAGGCATTCGTGAATTCCACAAATTTACAGTTTGTGCATCATACTCCCATCCATTTTACCATAATAT
The DNA here is from genome assembly GCA_033032175.1 of Saturnia japonica. Classification (NCBI taxonomy): domain Eukaryota; kingdom Metazoa; phylum Arthropoda; class Insecta; order Lepidoptera; family Saturniidae; genus Saturnia; species Saturnia japonica. Next base: position 16,170,505 of record CM065324.1, on the reverse strand, counting down.
GATTTGTTGTGCCACGATTTTTGTGGAAACCACATTGATAATCTCCAAGTTTTCTTTCAACGTGTGGTTCTAGTCATTTTAGGAACACTATATTTATTTATTTACACATTATGCGTAAATACGCAATGGCGGACTTAATGCCTAAGGCATTCTCTGCCAGTCAACCATTAGGTGATGCAGAGATAAATGTTGGTAGGTGTAAAAGGTAAGGGTTTTTTGAAATTATGTTTAATCTATTTAATATCACAATATATAAATAAAATATCAACACAAAAACATAATATATATAAGACATATATAATAAATATATACTACACATATACAATACATACACATAACAACATCATACATAAATATCAATACAATAAATAAAAATATAATTAGTCAACATCAAGTACTAAATACAGCATTAACCAGATAATTCTGCAAGATTAGATTTATTTATTAGATTTTATTTATTTATTTAGATTTATTTATTTATTATTTATTTATTATTTATTTATTTATTTATTATTTATTTATTATTTATTTATTTATTATTTATTTATTTATTATTTATTTATTAAGATTTATTTATTTATTATTATTATTTGTTTATTTATTTATTTTTGACATTTATTCACGTTAGACAAGATCTTTGAACCTGTTATAAACAGAACAATCCCTCGGTTATTAGGTACACTCCTTTTTAAAACCTTCTTTATGGAATGGGCATACGGTTGTTCTGCTAATTCTTAAATTTAAACAAAAGCTCTAACAGTTAACTATTACTTTTTCCAAATTATCGGTTATATCTACTTTCGGTTTTAATTTTGTACCACACTTTCAATCTCACTTCATTGCTGTTTTTTTTTTCTTTAAATTCTCTTATTAATATATTATTGCAATTGGAATTTTAAAAAAATAAGTAGTTTAATATTTTATTTAATAACACCATTTCCCACGTAATATAACATAACATGTAGAAAACTAGACTAGAACCAGTTTCCTGAAACTGCGTTGTATAAGTTTTCGAAAGTGGTAGGCTTCCTAGGCCTCAGTTTTTCATCAACTCGCCTTTTATTCTCAAATTCGAAGAAATCTTCGTTTGCTTTCAACCACTGCCACGTCTCATCTGAAAAATGTAAAAATAAAAGTTTCAACTCACTAATTCACTAAATGCTGCTGTTGTTGGCATTTTAATTTGTAAATCTATATTAACCTACATGTACACTATATTATACATTATTTGTACAATTTTAAACTTTTCTTAATAAAATCTTGTACATAAAAGGAGCGAAATGCAGAGATTGCGAAAATGATTTATTAAAAAACAACAGAATTAAATCATGGTACTTGTAAGCTGGTATGACGACAGCCACAAATACCTGTTAAATTACGTTCGCTGCCTTTAACACTATTCTGTGCTTTAAGAAACAGTTTAATCTGGAATACAGCATATAAGGATTATTTCGAAAATTTAACAAAATGTCATATTTCTTTAGAAACAAAATAAATAGTGCTGTCCCACTCATAAGACGTTTCTAAACAAATGAACCTGCAATAATTGCTAATTGTTTGTATATCATATTTATAAATTAAACAATATTACTTTGAATAGTTGCGACATCTTTGTATTCTCCTCCGTAGTCTTTGGGAAAAGCCTTTTTAGGTACTTTCTGGTATATGTTGTCCGAGCCGACTGGATGGATTTTGATGATGTCCAACAGGGACTTCTTTAAAAAGGGTCGCATCATCATCATCAGCTTATCAATGACCGTTGGAGCGTTAATGAAGTTTATTTCTTTGATTTTAATCAACATACATTCCTGAAAGTGAGATGACCATATCCATAAAAATAAATCATAGCAGATCCCTCATTATTTGATGGTATTACAGCAGTTGTTGTATGTAAACTCATACAGAGGATTGCAATGTTACTTATTACTACTTGTTTTGACGTCTGAGTTTGGTATTCCTAAATCAACATTGTATGCACTTGTATATTATAAAAATATTAAAAGTCTGCAAGTAATTTTATATCAGAACTATATCAGCTTTCTAATCTATAGTAATAATGATATTATAAAGCTGAAGAGTTTGTTTGTTTGTTTGGTTGAACACGCTAATCTCAGGAACTACCGTTTCGAATGGAAAAATTATTTAAATCTTGGATAGCTCATTTATCGAGGAAGGCTATGGGCTATATAACATCACGCTAAGACCAATAAGAGCGGTCTACTCAAAGATCAATAAGGTCTACTCAATATAACCTTCTTTATGGTAACAAAATTTGTTATAAAGTAATGAATAATTTCCGAGGGTGTTTTTATATACATTGTTTTAATTCTTATCAAAATAAATACGTTATTCTTTACAAGTATTTAATTTTGAACAAAATTTCCCAATATAGTTATTGTTTTAAATGAATATCTTGGGAGATATCACAATTTTAAAATAACTCGGCAGCAAAATAATGATCAAGTATCGCGAGCGCACTTTTATTATGTAGAATAATGTGGGAGGCGGGCGGTACCTAATAATACAATGCCTACGACCCTCTCTCTCTCTCTTTCTTTCTTACATGATGCAGAGGTAATTGCGCGGGTCTGCTAGTGAATTGATAAAACTTTGACTTTAAATTTCGTAGGTGGTAGGGCACGACAATTGTGTCTGATAGATTGCGACCACCATACACCAACTATAAAGCTCGCCGTCGCGTCGTCGTGGTACGCTTAGACGTATTGTGTACCTAGATCAGCTGGTTTATATCCAGTTATCATACAGGATGGTAAGGATCTCTGTATATGACTGGGTTACGACCACCATGCACATAAATACGTAACAGTGACTCTCTTATTATTAGTTATGCGCGTTTCTATCCCAACTTTGTTTATGTTCAGCTGCCGAGAGTCTTTCATGCCAGCATGACGACGGCGACCGTTGACGGGTTGCTGATCTATCGGTGGTCGCTGTTGTTGTACTTTGCATGCCATTAGACACAGAGCCGTCGCATTGGCGTGACATGAAAAAAGCTTATAGCCTATTCATCTTCAAAAATAATTACCTGTACAAAATACAGCACCTTCCTTATTGTCATGATTTCGGTTTTGAGGATGTAACTGAGAGTAATTCCTTCCATGTCTATAAAAACTTCACACCTGGAATAGAATCATCGTTTGCTGTTATCGAGTTTTTGTTTTAATCGTAGCACAACCACTACCGTGGGATAAAAAAGGACCATTATAATATATGTCTACTGTTATGTTGTTGGGCTTCTGCCCATTCGTAACATAACAGCATTTAGCGCTCTGTTATACCCCTGTCGTGTAAGCTTTAATGCTGCCTTAACAACCCTATGTCAGCAGAACCTCGCTAGACTTAACGAATTAACGATAGTACAGTCAGTCGGACTTCTACTCTAAAACAAAACGGTTGCTCATGGATCATCTCTTCCATCGCGGAATTATAGTTAATATCGAAATCAAATAAAGTTCTCCGCGTGTGAAAGTTAGTCTTTTTTTAAAAAGACATCCTACAAAACCCGTATAACAGCTCGCTACATCGCTTCGTGTTTCGGGATCAGAGACGGCATCAGGTTAGAAGATTGTCATCTCTTCGCAGTTAAAATACTATTTACCATTACTTTAAAGGTCGGGCAAAGATTAAAAACAAAAGGAAACAGCAGGTAATACTTTAAATTAATAGCGTTTGGCGTCAATAAGTATTCCTGTTCCTGACAAAGGCGTTCATATTCTTTTACCTTGTTTTTGATGTTCTAAAGGTATTTATTGTTAATTTACCCTAGTTTCCTTACGAGGTTTCTATAGAGATAAATAATATAGTTCTATTGAATGTGCGTATTCCTTTACTCCGATATAGTAGTACATTAATAATCGCGGAGGGACGACGACTGAAGCCCGTGTGCGCTCTCAACCACGATATATCGTTTTGCTAAGTTTGCAATCTTTACCGGAGCGCACACGCTGCTACATTCTGTTTTAAAAGGTTTTAATTTGTCTCAACGCTTTCATCATGGTCATAGATAAAGTTATTCATAGTTGGCTATAATCAAAAATAATCAAAGGCGAAAACTATGACAAGGACTCTTTCTCAAATATACCTTTGAAGGACTCAGTGTAAAAGGAGGTTAGGAACACGCTGCCTGGGGATTGCTCCATAATTCTAGCAGTTTCAACGAAAACGAAACAAATGAATGTTTTATGCGTCAACATAAATCGGATAAATGAATTATGCACTGCGTACAGTCGGAAGGTAACGTTTGACTCATCACTTCAGTCAATGAGACCATAATATCTATTTCCTTCCTGTTACTATTTCTATATTTTTATTAGCTAAAGATTTGCCTGACAACACTGAGTTTCATTCAGTGTTCCGTGCTAGTGTATCAGTTCATGTTATTTTGATCAACACCTGTGAAGACCTTCTTAAATAATATTTTGAACTTACCCTGAACAAGTGCCATTCTCGTACTGCCAAAGATCAAAAATAAACATAAACGACTTGGCGAATTTACTCAATTGATATTTCTTAATATCTGTATCGAGAAGCCTTATGTATACAGAAATGTATCCATCCACAGTCGGCGTTGGCATCAGAAAATAAAATCTGAAAAAAAAAAAACAATTTTCAAACAATTGAAAGAAAAAATATTAAAAAGGCGTCAGTACTCAGTAATCTACTGGAACGCAAACCATGCAAACCTCACCTCACACATGGCGAAAAAAAAAACAATTGTGTAAAACTCATAAAGGTGTATATATTTATATATACTTAATCATATATTTACATACGCGACAGGAAATTTGAGACTTTAACTATGCAATCATGAAAACACAACGCATTTCATTTAATATTTGCTTTAATATTTATCCATGAATTATTTAAAGTTAATTAATGTGTTTAGTGTTTCTTAGATTAGAAGATTTCTTAGGTTGGATTAATTACACTAGACAAATTAAGCTACAGTAAAACAATCCTTCTCAAGCGACATTGTAATTTAATTCTTGAAAGTAACAGAGTTTTGATTCCAAATCGTATGTCTTGCAAAGAGAAGTGAACGACAGCTACAAAATAAATATTTGGAGTGTATTTTATTTTTTACTTACACTGTATTTAATATCATTTCCAAATTTCCATCGACAGTACGATTTTTATAAAAAAACTCATATTGCGTCCGCGTAGTGAAATGAAGATCGATTAATTGTTTTGCTGTCTCTATTTTGTTATCACAGCAATGATATGCAACCAGTAAATCCACATCTGAAATTAAATTAATCATTAATATAGTTAATTTTGGTCAACTGTTCGTGATACATCAGTCTCTCCCACTTTGTGACGTTCTGTCCACTTTCTCAACATTCTATTTATCCACACTAATACAAAAATAGGAACGAAAGCAACTGATAACAGAAAGAAATATACTTAGAAAACTTGGATCCGGCATGGAGGATACGCAAAAACTTGAAGAAAATTGGAAAACATTAAAACGCATTATCTGCAATAACTCACTAAGCTATAGAATAGGAGATGACCGTAAAAGATAATTCAACGTTATAGAAAAACTGCTGAAGGAAGACCCGTGGGATATCTGAAGCATAGATAGTTTAACGCAATAAAGAAATACCATCAAGAACTTTTAGCGGATGAATGGTGGACGTCCGCGCAGTGTAAACAGAGATGACGTCTTTCAATATCGGGTCCAAGATACACTTTAAGTCTCTGTGCTATTACAATTCGCTCATCTAAAACTACAATGACGTAATTGTAATGTTATTATATAAATGTTAATTATATGTTAATTATATTGAGTAATTCATCTTATTATTATCATGCAATGGTTTATTGATGATAATAAAAATTAAAAATAAGTAATGAAATCTCATTAAAATTTATATTAAATTACCAATTACTAAAACCTGACCCACATTTGAGACATTTTTTTGGATAAAATAATCTAACAATACAAATATGACAAATAGTTATGTTGTGCAGATATGAACAATCTCTTCAAGTATGAATGAAGTGTTTTATTGAGAAAAAATAATATCAATGATGTTGAATGCAAAGGTTTTAGAGAAACTTTTTACTAAATATGAATCAAAATTTTGTAGGGTTGTACTTACAGCTAAGTACTTTTGGTAACTACTTTTAAAAATTAAAATTTAAAAATGCATTTTCCCAAAATAAAGTAATCTATAACCAACAAAAAGAATCAAAATGTTGCTCTTAAAAACGATCTCAACTTTGCCATAACATAACTTTCTCCGAGACAAAGTTTAAATTTTAGCCGATTCCATAACGACATTTGTACCCTACATCGATAAATATTTGAAGTAGAATTGTCACATCAAAATCCCAATAATTTCGGCATTTTTTCAATTACGTCATTGTAGTTTTGGATTAGCGAATTGTTTAGTTAGTTCTTAACAAATTAAAGAAATAAATATGCTTAGAACTTATAGCTTTTGGGGTAGCGGTTAAGACCTCTGCAAGGGACATATATAATTTTTTTTTTAAATCAGATTTCTCAAATGTATGCTACTGTTAACAAATTCGCTCAATTATTATTGTAAATATAAAATAACAGGTTTAATTAACTGAAGTAATCTGATCGTTACGCTAGATGCTAGCAAGGTCACTGTAGCAAGGTAAATGTTGTTTATTATGTCATACATTATGATTCAGGAACTTCTGAGTTATGCTTATCTACCTTTCCTTCTTTAATAAACATGTTTTTCTTCACCGAATGGGTTCTAAGAAAGAAAGGTAATCGAATGTATAGTAATAATTGAATTCTAATTAGTACATGTAAGACCAATTCCAAGGTTCGAACCTACGTTTGGATCGTTATTTTACTAATCCAATCGATCGATTATCGTACATAATTATAATGTCATTCTTGATTTTAAATCATTACATTATTTATACCAACTACGCGATACTATTTGAAATGAGAGTTAAGTTTATGTATCAAGGATCATATTTGTAAATGAAAATAAAATATCTAATCCACACAATGTAACAAAGAAACAAGGAAAAAATACAAACTGTTCCTAGTTGAACTATAATATATAATACTAAACAATGAAATGATTTTAAATAAATGATTAAATATTAATCAAAGATAACATTATCGATAACATAACATACCATCACGCCTGTATCCCCGAAGGGATAGGGAGAGGTGTACTAATACACCCACAGTTCGCCGTGTATGTTTTTTAGGTCCCATGTAATAGGGGACGAGCATATTGCCATTAATCGGGCACAAAGCAAAAAAACTCCGAGCGGCTACGGAGAATTTCCTAGAATAACCCAATTACACTTTGCTCGACCTGGTAATCGAACCCAGGACTTCGATCATAGCAGTCGCGCTTACGACCACTAGGCTGATGAGGCAGTCGATAGACAGTTATTGTGAAAATAGCCGAGGTATGAAGAAGCAAGGTGTAAAAGTAGTTATAATAAATGTCTGTTTCACAAAACAACCTGTACAACTATCATTGACATTAATTCTTACAAGCTATAAGTCGTCATCTCTTTCAACGTTCGGGCGGACGCGGGTGACGTGGCAGCTTATAATAGGTCTTTGCCTATGAAATTGCCGTTCTGCAGTACTGGCCATTTCAAATCAAAATAATTTTTGTTTGGCTAAGAATTCTAATTTCAAATTAATTTTATTTTAAAAACATGGAATTCTTTTTCCAAAAGTAGTCATTTGTTTATTTATTAGTGTTACATTTTCATCGCATTTCAGTTTTTTTTGTCATCATGGATACGTTAAAAATTCGAGTAAATATGGAATATGAGTACCGTCGTGGCAGCAACGCGGCACAAGCGGCACGAAACATCAAACGACGTTTACGGAGCTAACACTACAAAACCAACGCACCACCTATTATTGGTTTGCTCGCTTCCGTTCTGGGAATTACGACCTGAAAAATGAACCTCGCAGTCGTCCGAAAACTTAGGTTGACAATGACGAATTAAAGGCGATTGTGGAAGCTGATGATACACAATCTACGACTGAATTAGCAGCAACTTTCGACGTTAGCGTCAAAACAATATTTGGTCCATTTGCGTCAAATTGGCAAGGTAAAAAAGCTTGACAAATGGGTGCCCACGAACTCAATGATCGCCAGCGCGAAGTACGCGTCGAGACGTGCCTTGCACTGCTCAACAGACACACAAATGAAGGAATTTTGAACCGCATTGTTACCTGCGATGAAAAATGGATTCTGTTTGATAACCGCAAGCGCTCAGCAAGTTGGTTGAATCCTGGTTTAGCACCTAAACAATGCCCTAAACGAAAACTTACCCCTAGAAAAGTGATGGTCACTGTTTGGTGGTCTAGCGCCGGTGTGATTCATCACAGCTTCTTACCAAACGGGGTGAGCATTACTGCAGATGTATACTGTGAAGAACTGAACACAATGATGGAGAAGCTGGCACATCTCCGACCAGCATTGGTCAATCGCTCGTATCCGCTGCTTCTGCACGACAACGCGCGACCTCATACTGCACAGCAGACGGTCTCCAAGTTGCAAGGAACTGGGGTTGGAAGTTCTCCGTCATCCGCTCTACTCACCAGACCTTGCGCCTACAGACTACTACTTTTTCCAGAATTTGGATAACTCCTTGGCGGGAAAAAAATTCAATACCCCAGAGGCAGTATATAATGTCTTTGAACAATTTGTTGCCTCCCGTCCAGCTGATTTCTTTAAGAAGGGCATCAATAAACTGCCACTGCGCTGGCAAAGATGCATTGATTGCATGGGTGATTACTTCGATTAATACAAATAAAAAATACATGAAAAAAATTCGTTTAAATTTTTTCATACAAAACGGCAATTTCATAGGTAAAGACCTAATATTAGAATATCTCGCCAAATTTTACACGTTTACGTTCTAAAAGCACTTGTATTCAATACAGGTAATAAAAAATATCTACATTATATGTTGTTATATCCGTGGGTAATGAAAATGCCGTTATATTAAACGTAAATAATTTATTTGTACTCAGTGTAAAAAATTCAAACAGACTCACTATACCGATGTTCACTATACAGTGATCGTAATGACAATATCTTTCTCTATAGTCCTTTTGCAGATTCCTTCCTTTTTAACGCTTGTTGTTTCCACTTCGTTGTCCAGAACAGAACTGTCCTGGCTCGTAACACGGCTCGCTTATATAATATCAAAATAAAAAGAGTGTCGAAATTTCTAGAAATGCCTCGAACTTTACGTCATCGTTTAAATGGGAAGTTCCCCATCTTCAGACAACTTTTTTATTGCTAAGTTATAAATATTCGCTGAACATGAAAACTGTCACACGCAAACCATGGGAATCTCAGGTGCGACAACTGAAACACTTCTAAAGATGGACGGCTAGGCTGTTTCTCTACTTGATGAGTAATTAATGGCTTACGTTGGCATGTAGGTTTTATTTACATGAATTAATGAAACTTTCTTGGGATTAATTTATCTGTAACGGTTGGAGTCTAGACAGTTGTTTTTGGAATCTATCATGTTCAACACCAGGCATAAAGCCGTCACTTTGCCTTGCTACTATTTAAAAAAAAAAAAACATTTTAAATATTATCCATTGCCGGTCGCCATGATTTTTGAATTATTACATATTTACAATAGAATTAAATATAATCATACATACATAGAATAAAAACGTTTTCGGTCAACACAAATATAACCCTGACTCTTAAAGTGGACGTTTGGCAAGCCGCAAGCAAACCGAACAAAGTGGTGTATTTTATGTTTAAAAAAATTGTATATTGATAGATCATAACTTCATAAATACCTCATTAGCCTAGTGATCCTAAACGCTACTGCTATGCTCGAATAAAATGATGAAAATTAATACCGGAGAAAATAACTTCGCAAATAACGTAATATTTTAAATTATTTTGTTGAAGATAAAAATGGTTACTGCGAGTCAACCTTACGAGATAGACATATGCTATAACGGACTTTTCTCTAGGTTTTTTAAAGAACTACAATTCTTCAGAATATTATTTTGATCGATTTGAACATTTGTATCGATTAGACAGCGTAAGCCATGTAAGCGCCTGAAAATAATTTTTTGATTTGATTACAAATAATTGATTTTTGTCCACTATACAAAAACTTAATTGTAATATATTGTATATATGAACCCTTGGCAAAAATTTGTCTAAATGTTAGTGAAAACCGCATTAAAATCCGTTGCGTAGTTTAAAAGACATACATACGTACATACGGACAGACAGCGAGAAGCGACTTTACTTTATACTATGTGTAGATAGATTTTATTTAAATGTTACACCTGATAGTAAATCACCAGGCAGATGAGGCTGCGTGTCCAACCACTCTCTTAGCTTCTTGATGTCTTCTGGTTTTATATCTGGATTCTTTTCGTACTCTCTTTCTATTGATATTTGATTGACTGCCATTTCCCTGTAACAAACTGTGTCTGCTTTTATATACTTATTACATATAACTGCTAAAATGTTTATTCACGATCTGTTTGTAAAATCCTACGTTGAAAGACATTCAGAAATGGGTAACAGAAAAAATACACAGCAATATGCAATTCTTCGTCTACCATCATATTATCCTAAACCCTATAGAAAATAATTGGGGAATTGGAAAAATATATATTGCTTTATATAACATTGAACGGAACGTGAGGGAAATAATGAAATTAATGGAAAGTCCATTATTTGGTATTTTTAGTGGATATGTTCAATAAACATACATTTACCTAACTGAGCTGTTGATTTATTTTAATTTTGAACATACAAATATAAAAAATTTTTGTCATAATATTATAAGTAAAATAACTAATAGAATTCTCTTGTGTACTTGATTTTATCTCTTGACACGCACACATTGACACTGTATCTATACACGCTTTACGCAACATAATGCCGCGCGAACAAATGAATTGAATTGTCTATACGTATATACACATAACCAAGATTTTTCTAGTATATATGCTTCTTGCAACTATTTTTCATTTTGCTTCTTTAACAATTGCGTATTATCGTATACAACAGCATAAACATTTCATATAATAATTCAATAAATCATGAAGTATGTACCGCAATAACATAATAAAATAATGTAATACTTTCTAATTGAAGCAATGACGCCTCAGTTGATATTGTGTACGGAATGAGCCTGCAGCGCCCGGTGAAGGAAAATATCGTGATGAAACCATAGCATGATGGTAAGGCTTTCTCTAATGTCCGCCTGGCTATCTACCATCCTCAAGTTGAAAATCTGTTATCAATCACCAATAGGTGTGTTCCGGCAGCTGCACTTGAGAGCCAGCGCCCCACTAGACTTAGCGAACTTAAATAAATCATCCTAGAATAGAACAGAGCAGTTGATTAAATATGCCCCACATGAAAATGGTTACGAGTTAGTTTTTCTATATCAATCTAGTAAGGTAGGTAATATAAGTACGTAATAGTTATATTGTAATAATTTTATAAAGTAAATACAATAATTATACATAAATTTATCCGTCTGTCTGCAATCTTTTTGTTATTATTCGTAATTTAACTTTAATGCTGCCACTACCGTAACCTTCCTCTAGAACAGTGGTTCACAAAGTGGTTTATATCGACCCCCAAGGGTCAACGACGATCTACAAGAGGTTCGTGTCCTCGAAAAACAATTGGAGTCCATGAGATGTAAGTGAGAATCAACGATAATAGTTCTCATTTAAGCATATCATGACTTTCTTTTTGCTCGCCATGAATGAGTTAATCCACATACACAAAAAGTACTTACATACATAATACTTCCTTATATAACTTTCAAACTTATTACATGTCAGCTATCTATAGAAAATATAAAATTATCTATGAAGTAAACATTTTAAAAACATATTTTTTTCTAAAACGTGATTAGGAATTTACTATTAGGTATATATTCTGATACATGAAAATCTTTTAGAATCATTAGGAAATAGCTGTTTCCCGTAGCTTCACTCGCGTACGTTATTATTTTGTCTGCAAGTTGATGAAATTGCAAAAAAAAAACAATATCTGGTAGGCGGGGGTCTACCGGGTCTAGTCTAGTCGGTCTATCTACGGGGGTTATGGAGGATCAAAGCTACATAGAAATTTATTTGCAAATTTTTATCTACTTTGGTCAGTCTGGATGGTGAAATACCTAGTTAAATTAAACTAATTAATCTAACTAGCGATCGCCCTAAGGTTAAAATTCGAGCAGCGACTTTTTGATCATAGACTATTTTCTGTTTGACATTTGCAGTATGAACCTAAACAATGAGTATTATCTACATCACTTGCTGTCACTTTTCGTTGAATGACAACGTCAATATTTTGGGGGTCTAAGTTCAAAGGCACTGGTCGGGTTAAGATTCGCAGTATTCATTTATTTAATTTAATATATTAGTAACGGACATATAGATAAATTTTAGCTTTCTGCACTCCTTCTCTATATAAACTTTAACCATGCCAAATCTCACAGTCTTCCATGCACGCAATACGCTTAAAAAGGTAAACTAATAAACGCGTTGAACTTTAGAAAAAATAGTAAAAGTTTCGTGACAAGGAATATGTGAAAATGAAAACACTACTAGATGTTCGGAAAACTTCTCAGTCTTCGAGAAAAGCCGGCAAGAAACATGATCGGGTTTGTATTTTTTTTACTATATAAACTATAATCGTATTATTTTATTTGAATCGATGTACAGATAGGAAGTTCTTCTTCCTCTTCTTCTTCGTAACTTGGCAACCGGTCCTCTTTAATGAAGACCATTACTGCCATTATCGAGTAAATTATAGTCTCATGAGTTATGACGATTCAGTATCCTAACAAAATGGTGGCTCCCTTATTAGAACTTTCTAAGAAGATTTTGTGGTATCTCAGAAAGAATGTTTTTAGCTTATATTTATAATCCACTTCACTTATGCACAAAAACCAAACTATGTCACGCAAAACGCCGCTAATATTACATAATATAGAGTCAAAAACCTAAGTTATTGAATAAAAATAAAAACCACAACATGTAACTTCAAGATCCCGCTAAAAACTCCAAACAAAAAAGTTATGGCTGAACATCCCTAATAAAGATATATTCGGATTCATTCAAATTGAAAAGAAACCTTCTCCTTTTTTGATGTCGGTTAAATAATTAACTTACCTTGTAAAATTATTTTACATAAATTAACTCTTAATTAAACTTATTAAAAAAAACACTTATAAAACGTCTGTACTGTCTTAGAAACAATGGTACAAATGAGGCAGAATTCATTTAATTATAAAACGTAACATACTAATGTAAATTAACTCTTTATCAAGGTTTTCTCAATATTCTTTTGTACCTCTGGATTTATCAGATTCATTTCCATGTTTTGGACTTTCTGTACTAGATCGAGATCATCATACACAGTAATCAAAGAACGAGGCAGGATCTGTATTCGACTGGGTCATTGTGATAAGCCCGTCATAACAGCGACAACAAACGAAGAATACCGATCTTTGGATGGTTGCCGTAGATTTAGCATTGTACTGTGCTAATCTATAGACAACTTAAAATTGTATATTATATTAATGATTGGTTTTCACTGGCACTTCAAATAGATACCGCGCTACCTACAAAAAGTAGCTCCTGGAATACTGCAATTTAATATAATATTATAATGTGTAGTGACTATTTGTAATTAAGCTTTTTAACATGACAGTGTTTTCAGTATGACACTACCTCAAGCACCAGAATTGATTCACCATGAACAGGTTTTTTTTATTTGCGCGGAACCCCAATTCTTTTCCTTAAAAGAAAAGTAGCCTAAGTTACTCCCTATTATACTCCCGTCAAAATCGGTCCAACCGTTTCAGAGATTACCCGGAACAAATAGACAGACAGACAAATCTTTTTAAATTGGTTTTTTGTTGTAAGTGTCGTATATACTTTCAAATGCATTTAGTAAAAATAAAACATTACAAAAAGGTACTTGAATTTTATTGATTGTATAAATAATTGTGCATTTAATTTGATTGTAACTTAAATGAATAACAACTTATAATTATTTTATATATACCTTATTCGCATTTGCAAAAGACCAAAATATAACATTCGAAACATCCCTGGTACGGCCTGTGGATCGTGGACGGAGGTCACCGAGTGAAATGGACAAGCGTTTCATAGAAGTATGGAATTTAAAACTTTTTAAAATAATAATCAAATATTTTAAATCCGTCAACCTGTAAAGTTTATGATTTGAAAGTTTATGATATAATTTTCATATCAAGTGAAACTATTAATGAGTTTAAAAAACTCGTTTATAATTTCAATAAGATGTACCTATGTTTGCGATTTTTTTATATGTATTAAAGTATTCTTAATTGTGTTTTTCAATCCGTCAAGCCCTGCTTAGATAGGTCAAGAATGACCAAATGTTCAACATTCAAAATCAGTGAAATAAACTCATTTGAAAATGTTGATTCCAGACTTGACAGCCCCTTAAATATATTTTAATTGCCATCAGAAGATGAAATTCCAAATTAATATGTTTTTTTTTAATCATTTTTGTAACGAAAATATTAATTTGAAACTGATATGTTCGTCAATATAGTGGAACACAAGCCTTAAAATGCTTTACCAGGAAAACACCTAAAATCATAAAATGTAAAAATATGCAAAGTCTCGCAATGAAGTTCTTTCACTACAAAAAGTTGTGAAATCTCATTTAAAACCAAATCAGTTATTTCTAGTTAGAGTCTGTGGAAGTACCTATGCAACACTTTGTTATAAATTGTTATTTAATCTATTACCAACATTTATAGTGTCCTTATCAATATTAGACACCTTTATTTCTATAATAATTTTAATAACTTGGTAATTGAACGGCAACATAATTATAAAAATATAATTCGCTATTTCGAATACTAATTAAATCTAAACATTGCAACTTAGAAGTAAAGTATTTTAATTGGTAGAATATGTTGCGTTCAACTGCCAAGTCATTATAATACAAGGAAGGATATAGGAATCAGGAAGAGATGGAAGCATTTCGTTGATTAATTGTTGGCAGGATGTTTTGAGAAGTATTCATTAATTTTGAGTAATTTCCTTTCACTTGAATTATAATTAGAGTTTTTTATAATAGCTCGGCACATCGACGGTACTGTCCAAGATGGTAAGCACAGCACAATCAGGAAAACAACGGCGACCACAGATAGATCTAAATCCATCACGTCCATCCATCCATTTATCTTCACGTTACGTTTAAAGTAGAAGAAGGAAGAAAGAGGGAACACACAGGCCGGGAGAAGGTTCCACAGTTTCACGGTACATAGAGAACTATTCAATTAGTGCCGAGATGGAGGTTACCGTAAAACTGTAACTCCGAAGCCTAGCGCGTGTAGTTCTGTTATGCAAGGGATATGAGGGTATTATATTGAACAGCTCTTCATAACACTCAACATCATACAGACTATAGAACACTAGCGAGCTTATATTCTTGGGCAGTTGAAGCGGTTTGATGTATTTGGAGGCTCTGCATCATAAACAATGCGAACAGCCCGTCTCTGCAACCTGTCAAAGCATCGAGGAAGTATTTCACGAATCCATCCCAGAGATGCGAACAGTATTCCATACAGGGCCAAACTTTTGCATTATAAAGAAGATACAAATGACCGGGCATGAAAAACCGTCGCACCATATTCAAGATTCCCAGTCTCCGAAATGTAGTAGAGATGACACGCCCGATGTAATCTCTCGAGCAGAGATCGCTGCGAATGTCCACACCTAGGTTATTGTGGCTGTCATGCATCGCTAGCGAGACATTCTAAAATGTGGGAAAGGGAAGAAACGGAGATATCTTTGAAGAAAATGCGCACACTTGAATTTTATTGGCAATAAACTCAACCAAGTTACTTGTTCCCCATGTAGACACAAGTTCAATGACAAGTACCTCTCATCTCTTTTTTGTTTCTTCCCGACCGCGTGAAGGATTGTTAAAATAGTGCCCATGACTATTGCTGTAATCTTTCAGCGTTTTTATGAAAAAGTTATTTTCAATGGCACCAGTTCTACTCACAAAACGACGTAATACATCAGCATTATTATTAGTGCCGTCTATTTTTTTCGTGTTCATATGAAATACTACCTTTTGTATTTTTTTCGTGTTCATATACAATACTGTCTTTTGATCGATATTAAGCTTTTCGATCATCCTTTGTAGATCTACATCGTCTTCTACTAGATTGATTCTTTCAATTTAAAGTCGTCCATTGCGTTTGCTGCTTTCAAAGCTTCATTATATAAATGATTTTCAGGACCCTCGTCATTATCAGCGTTTTCTCTCTCTTCGTTAATTTCGGCAACTTTCATTACTATCATTTCAAATGCATTTTGTATTTTGTACTTTAAATATGTGGTGAAATGAATTGAAATTATACTAATTTAAGCCAATTTAATTTATTTTACTTTTTCTTTATTTCATCTTTTATATTTGAAATAATAAACAAAAATGCATGTATTTTCATTATTATATTCATAGATGGTCCAAACGCTATATGTTAGGTATAACACACTTTAAAATTATCACTATATTAGCGTTATGCCCGCGGCTCCGCACACGTTTATAGTTACGCAGTAGTTATTTACATCCCGTAATTTTATTTTTACCCATATTGTTGACAATTCGTATGCTGTCGTATCAATATAAGAATGGCGTGTATTTTCCGTGTACAATTTTCATCATATAATTCCTTTTATTTATTTCTTACTAAATATCTCTAATTTGAGACGACGGGTAATTTATACAAACTTTCACCCAAGTTTTATTTTCACCATAATATGTGGAATAACACAAAGAAATAATTCACTTGTAGCAAAACTGATTCAGATAATTTACAAAAGGTATATCGGTTAGAATATATAAAATCCCGCGAGCCGCGATTGACAGTGCACGTCGTATTTCTATCATAAAATAAAACAGTAATTATGCCGTACTGCGTAGTTAAACAATTAAAAATACTTCAGCCAATCTTAAAAAGAATACTGGACTATCATTTAATAGGTAATTATTAGAAATACAATACATTTCTTAGTAAGTATAACAATGTCAATAAATCAACAATCAACAAACTGGTTGTTATGGCAGCCGATGTCAGTTCACCATTATCGCGCATGCGCATTTGCTGTTCCCATATTTTCTTCATAGAAACTTTCATCCCCTATTTTCAACGCTTAAAATTGTATTTTAGCTACAAAAAGTAACATATGTCCTTTCCCAAGTTCCAATCTATCTCTATACCAAAATTCATCAAAATTGGTTCAGCGGTCTAAGCGTGAAAACGTAACAGACAGAAAGACAGAGTTAATTTCACATTTATAATATTAAAGTATGGATATATTGAACTACTCATATCTTATGTGTTCTGGATAATATCGTAAATGATTTAACTTGGATATTCCTCAAAGGGCTTTTGATTCGTTGTTATTGATTTGGATTAAAATGAAATTAAAAGTCCTGATAGAAAGTGGTCAGACGCCTGACAGAATATCGATCGATCAAAAATAGTTAATGTGAGGCAAGACTGACTGCTAACCGTGAGTAACACGATAGGTGGACACTTAGGGATCTGAGACATTTCCAAAACACGAAACATTGTTTAACCACTTATGTTGATTTCAGAACACCTACATATTTAATCGCTCTTTTTCATAAGCGAGATTCCACGCGGACGAAGTCGCAGGCACAGCTAGTAATATAATATAATCATTTTGCCTAAATAAAATAAAAACTTTTTCAACAAACGTTTAACGTTTGAAGTGGACGTTTAACAAGCCACCAGTAAACCGAACAAATAGTTTTATAATACATTTAATTTAAAAGTTACACCTGATATGAAATCACCAGGCAGATGAGGCTGCGTATCTAACCAGTTTCGCAGCTTCTTGATATTTTCTGGTTTTATATTAGGATTCTTTTCGTACTCCCTTTCTATTGATATCTGATTAACCACCATTTCCCTGTAACAAACTAGCTCTGCTTATTTACACTTGCACTGACTACTAAAAGATTTCTTCATGATTCGATTGTAAAACCCTACGTTGGGAAGGAGAAGGTAGGGAAACGCAATGGTTGTGGACTAATTGCAGATCTTCACGGAACGATAAAGTACAAGTTTGCCAATTTGTTTTTATTCATAACGAAATGAAAGAAGGTAATAATTAACCATTGCCAAGGATTATTGTACAGTTATTAACACAGCATAAATATTTGGAATCAACGCATCGATATTTTCTACGGCCTATAGAAAAAATGATTTTATTAAATTAATTATGAAATCTAGGTACAAATTTTGTTTTACATTTGTATCTGAAACCAGATTTCTCTCAATGCAACAGTTCTCTTATCTTCGTGCACCTTTTGTGCTTTACTTTAGCGAGGCCGTTAATAATATGGAGACGATACATACAAGCTCCTGTATGAAATAATTAAAGGCACTTCGTAATGCGTTATTAATCAGTCCTATCCATTCACTATTATGGTTTAGCAAACGTAAATAATATAAATTTTAAAGAGACTCAAATTTATAGACAGAGGGAATATCAATCAATCATACAAAAATTTCTTATAGACTTACTTGACCAAAGCCGCCCAATTAAGTTTAGAGGCGGGAGAAATATTGATAATTATGTATTGAACTACTAGTACTGCAGGAAGTGCCTGCGGGCCAGGATTTGGGCAGTCTTGAACTAGACTGTACAGCGTCAGATCTATAGATATCTACTGAGATCACATAATATAAAAAATCGGTACTTAAGTTTTAAGTTTCTAATGTAACTAAAATTAAATTAAAACAAAAAATTTATCCACATGACAGTAGTTACAATTTTGTCCCTTGTATATCTTGTATACTGAACGTAGTACGAAGATGTTGAAAAAAACTGCATATATAAAATATGTAAGTATATACATAATTATAGTTATTCATATATCCATTTATCCGCCTGTTTGACTTGTTTGTGTTATTATTCGTAATTTATGTATAAATAATGCTGCCACTACCGCGACCTTCCTCCAAACAATCCTTGCGTGACCTCCATTTAAAGACATTAAAACTATGACACAAAAACACAATCAGCACTAGAAGCTAACACGCAAAGATCAATGGGAAAAGAGACGGGAGTAAATTTTCATAGAACTTAATCAATCCCTGCACCGCATATTTGTGAAAAAATTCCCCGTTTTCCCAATTTCTCGCTCTTCAGAGCATCTTGCTAGCAAAGTGTGACAGCCTCAATTTCCTAGGTGTGGATGAAAATCAAAATCAAAAAATTATCTCTATTTAATTTAGGCCCTAAGAAGGCACTTATGAACGTCAAAACACTACTGCCGGTTCGGAAAATATCCCAGACAATGAGAAGAACCGGTAAGAAACTCGATCGGGTTTATCTGATTTTTCCAACTATACAAAAGAGTTAATAAAAACAATAATAATAATTTAGTGGATGCACAGAGAGGGAGTAATTTCCAGACATCACTATCATTCAAACCCATAGCATGGTGGTAGGGCTTTTTTAATATCCGCCTGGCTAGCTACCACCCTCGAGTTGAAAAGCTGTCACCAAACACCTACAGGTGTGTTCCGGCAGTTGCACTAGAGAGCTAGTCTTCCACTAGGCTTAGCGTGCTACCATCTAGGACCACATCGTCACTTAAGACCAGGTGAGATTGTGGGCACAACGCTAAACCACACACACACACACACAAACGGCGAGCACCAAGAAATCCGCAATACATTGTCGATCCTCGCTGCCACGCCGGTCTGTAAACCTCTCGCAGATAAATATGACTGGGCCAATATCGAAACGCGACAAACTAAAATACAGTCAGTGTGACAAAGGAAAGCATAATAAGGAAGCTCAACACTTCAGAAATATAATCGTTGTATCAACATTTTGTTGGGAAAAAAAACATCACCGATTATTCATAAAAGGTTTGCAACGGTGACAATTACAATATTTTAGACAGAAATTACTACAATCTTAATGACAGAGGCTTACGACATGATTACATACTGTAAGCAGTCTGCATTAAATTCATTAATAAAAGCAACAACAAAAAGTGCGCAATTCTTTTAGAAATGAACCAAAATATTACAAACATAATACTAATATGAATAATTTATAATATTTATTAGTTAGTAAGATAGATTACTTGTTGTTTAACTTGAGGAGTGGCTCGGTAGTTATATCCATACCTTCTCACAAAGGTGTCCCTATATACAGCAGCGGGAATTTACAATTTCACAATATTATCTAAATATTTAAAAAATAACTTAAATTATTTTAACAAAAATAAATTTATTATATAAAAATAATATTCACGAAATTTTACCCCCTAATCAAAATTTATTAAAAAGAAAAATACGTCTGTCTGTACGGTCTCAGATACAATGATACAAATGACGTGGAATTCATTGAACTTGCGGTCGCCCAATGATCGAAATTCGACCAGCGACTTTTTAATCATAGACTATTTTCTGTTTGACATTTACAGTATGAACCTAAACAATGAATACTATATCACTTGCTGTCACTTTTCATTGAGTGACAATGTCAATATTTTGGGGGCTCTAAGTTCAATGGCACTGGACACGGTAGGATTCGCAGTATTAATATATTTTATTTAATATATTAGTAACAGATATTATAGATAAATTTTAGCTTTCTGCACTAAGGAGTGCATATAAACTTTAGCCATGCCAATCGTAAAAGTCTTCCGTGCACGCAATACACTTAAAAAGTACCGAAAGCTTTTCCTTCACATATTAATATATAGATTCTAAAATGTGCAACTGTAAAACGTCAAGATTTATTTTATAATCTTTAACTAGAATAAAAACTATATAGTAAAAAAAAAACAAATCAATATGACTATAAGAACATGTTTTCAATTATTTTTGTCAAGGATTTCTCATTAACCTTTTCTTCCTCTGGATTTATCAGATGCATTTATATATTTTGGCCTTTAAATAAGTTAATTATTAAATCATATTTCTTTATTAATAAATAAGAAAACCCTAAATATATCAATGTAGAATAAAATAACTATTCATTTATTTAAATTTTCCATGAGTTTTTTTTGTCTGGGTGTACGTGATTGAATACTCGAATCTGAAAACGTGACATAATCGTACAATATTCATATGCACGCGTGTTATTCTTATTAGGTTATCTTGCGACAACCCAGTGATCACATATATATCGCTGTGATATCTGAATGACATCGCACATTATCGTCAGTTACTTACGTATAAAATGACTCAGCCGTGAGTTATATTTTACTCACTATTTCACACTTTTTTATGTATTATATTGAAGTAACAAGCATGATATAACTAAAATGTACATTTGACATCCGTTTAATATATGAATAATGCGCTTAATGACTTAACTCTGATATCATTTTGATTAAACGTATGGACGTTGGAAGGCTAATATCTTTATATTTAATCAACTGAATTGTCAAACTAGAAATTACTGCTGAAGTAGGATGCTAAAATACAGTACAGTAGGATAGTAGTAAAGTAGGGTAGTAGTAAAATACAGTAGGATAATAAAATGAAGTGACTAAAATCAGAAACACAATTCACACTTTCACAGCATTTATCTCTCTCTTACTCGTGTTAACTGTAACAAAAACTAATAATTATTTTTTCTGCTGAACTGATTATACTGTTGGCTAGGCCTTTACAGGTTCACCTGGTTTATGAACGGGCACAAAAGCACTTAGCCATATAATAATAATTGGCTCTTTTTTTCAAACTGACTATACAGTTTTATCTGACATATGGACGGTCGCAGAAGCACTCAGCCGAGCAATGGTAGTTGATCCTTCTTTTCGATCTGACTAATCTGACTATATTAGCCTTAAAAGTACTGGAGCCTCAGATGGCTTTTACAGCTTAAAATCAAAACCAAAATAATCTTTATTCAATTTAGGCCCTAAAAAGGCACGTATGAACGTCAAAACACTATTTCACCGGGCTTGGGGTAATTGGCCCATAAAACAAAACCTTATACAATACAATACCTTATGCTTAAAACCAAACGATACCCAGTACAAAATCTTGGCAGTGCCATCTCATATTAATAAAAACAAAAAACAACCAGAAAATATTTGACTGTATTGATATATAATATCAAGTGTCCGTAAAAAGTGACTTCCCAGTTTTTTTTTTATACCACTAAGGTGCTAAGCAAACGGCCCGTTTGACGGTAAGCGGCTACCGAAGCCGTAGTTATCACTAGCGCGTTGAGCTCCAGAAACCCACCATAGGAACACAAAACAAGATTATTTACAGACTGAACCACTCCACCAGCTCACGGCATATTATTAGCTACTATAAACAACAAATCTAAATAAGTTGTTGATGAGCTACTGCTCTATTAACCTAGTGGTCCCAAGCGCGACTGCTATGCTCGAGATCCTGGGTTCGATCCCCAGGTCGAGCAAAGTGTTATTGGGTTTTTCCTATGAAATTCTCAGTAGCAGCTCGGAGTTTGACTTTGTGCCCGATTAATGGCAACAGGCCTTATTACATGTGACTTAAAAACCTACTTGGCGAACTGTGGGTTTTTCTATTAGGTACACCTCTGCCAAAAATTTCGGGGAATACAGGCGTGATGGTATGTTATGTGTTGATAAGCCTTCGAATTTATTATTGCAGTTCTCACTTTTGTCAATTGTAATTAAGTCTTTGAATATTAATTGATTAATTATTATTACAATTAAAATTAAACAAATCGAAGTACTTTAAATGTTTTATTAACTCCGTTTCTCATATAACATAACATAGCATATAGTACTCTAGTCTATATCCAGTTTCCTGATACTGCCTTCTATTCCAAACAGGTTCTCGACCGTGGTAGGCTTCCCTGGCCTCAGTTTCTCATTAACTCGCCGTTTATTCTCCAGTTTGAAGAAATCTTCGTTTGATTTCAACCACTGCAACATCTCGTCTGGAAAATGTATGAATGAACAAATCTTCAACCAATTTAGTTCATATTATACACATTAATGAGAATTACTAGCTTCGCATTTATTGTTTTGTGCGAGCACTGGCACAATTTTATAAAAAAGACTAGCTGTGTCGAACGATTTAATCATTGTTAAATTTATTCGAGTAATTCTCCACAGCGTCGTTGCCTACGCACCCGTGTATTCTGTTCTTGCTATCCCTTCCCATACTAGTTTACAGCTTTTCACGTTTGTTCACGTTCATAAATAACTTTTTAATTTTCAAAATTTCTTTGTCACAAAATACCTAGTTGTAGCTTGTGTATAAAAGATAGGAATATGGTATCGTAGTTTTTTTATAGACGTACTCAAGGCCAATATTTTTGTCGAATATTGTATTTACCCATCACTAACTATTACGCCAGCGCACGCGGATTAAGCAGTTCGGGGGCGCTTTTTATTACGACTTACTTAACAAAAATCAATATTTAAAGCCAGTTAGCTAATGCTAGATAGCCTATAATATAGATATAAGCAAACAATCAAACAAAAAACAGTACAACATACCAGTAGAGATAAATGACAAATCGGTAAACAAAGGAAACACTTTCGAGTAAGTAGATTTATAATTTGCGAAAACCTGCAAATTCTTTGCTTGCGCCATAACTAGTTGATACACATCTCTGAGTTAAAATGAATTTTAATAAAAATGCATTAACACTAGTAACGATTAATATGATGGCAAACACAGGCAATCACCATACATCCGATAAAAAAAATCTCATCAAATTAAGTACAGAATGAAATCGTGATCGTTGTATGTTGGCATTAAAACAATAAGTAATAAACAATTGTAATAAATGAAAATCTCCACTGTCTTTAACACTGTACCTACTGTGCTTTATCAAAGTATTTCATCTGAAGTACATTCAATAAATATATCGATATTTTGGTGAACGTGTGCCACTCCTAAGTGGTTTCTAAACAAGCGAGCCTACAATTACTAATTAGTATATCATACTTATAAACTAAATAATTTTACTTTGAATAGTTTTCACATCTTTGTATTCTCCTCCGTAGTCTTTGGGAAAAGCCTTTTTAGGTACTTTCTGGTAAACGCTGTCAGAGCCGACTGGATGGATTTTGATGATGTCCAACAGGGACTTCTTTAAAAAGGGTCGCATCATCATCATCAGTTTATCAATGACCGTTGGAGAATTCAAGAAGTTTATTTCTTTGATTTTAATCAACATACATTCCTGAAAGTAAGATTAACATAGATATAAAAATAAATCGGAGCTGTCCCTTTCTTACTTTGTTGGTATTACAGCATTTGTGGCACTTATGATGATAAGTCTATAATATAAGATACTAGCGATCGCCCTAAGCTCTAAATTTGACCTGCGACTTTTTGATCATAGACTGTTTTTTGTTTGACATTTGTTTAGGAGGTCTAAGTTCAATGGCACGATTGGGTTAGGTTTCGCAGTATTAATTTATTTAATTTAAAATATTAGTAACAGATATTATAGATAAATTTTAGCTTTCTGCACTCGTTCTCCATATAAACTTTAACCATGCCAAATCTCACAGCCCTCCGTGCACGCAATACGTTTAAAATGGTACCGAAAGCTATTGCTTCACGTATTAATATATAGATTATTATTTATATTTATATCCGAATATTAGGTTTATAAATACTATAAAAATATTAAGAAACTGTAACTAATTTCACATCAGAACTTAGTAAAAATTATCAACTTTCAAATTAATAACAAACTATATAGTGGCACGCCTAGGAAGGAGCGTCGTGTTCCGTGATCATCTGGTGTATGTCCAGTAATTAAGCAGGATGGTAGGAACTTGGATCGTGACTATCATACACATCGTGATAAAGCTGTCACAGTGACTCTGTTTTGCTTATCCGCGTTTCGTAACCAGCCAGTGTATATTCAGCTACGAATCGCTTGCAGGGTGGCATAACAACGGTGACCGTCGATGATTTGCCAATCTTTCAGATTTTACAGTACTTACCGTCAGACGCAATGCCGTCACTTTGGCGTGCAATAAAAATACTCATAGCTTCTTCACCTTCATAAATAATTACCTGTACAAAATACAGCGCTTTCCTTAAGTTCATGATTTCAATCCTTACGATGTGACTAAGAGAAAACCCTTCCATATCTACAGTAACTACGCACCTGGAATGGAATCATCATCTGTTGTTAACAAGTTTCTTTTACAGGGACAATTAAAATATCTACTCTAATATTTTCGGTCCTCTGTCCTTCCATAACATCACAGCCTTTAAGGCACATTACATCGCTTCGCGTTTCTGACTCAGAGAGATACCTAGTCAGTTTCACAATTACGGGCTTACAAGCCGGTATCGGCGTAGAAGATTCTTATTTATTGGCAGTTAAAATATTATTTACCATTATATAAAAGGCCGCACAAAGATTATGTAAAAAGACATAGCAGCTTTGGGTGGTATGGGAGGAACGGGGTGTAAAGTTTTTCATCCACCATGGAAAAGGGAGGACCCTCCGACCAGACGAGCCTTATGTCTGACGGGCTACTGCCCAACGGTTGTTGTCAGGTTCTTGTTTATACGTTCCATTGCTCCGATAACTTTAATATCGCGATGTAGGATACGTCATTTAGTTCGTATGTGGCGAGATAGATGTCGCTACACAGGTGATACTTTAAATTTATAGCGTTTGGCGTCAATACTTACCTGTTTCTGTCAAAAGCTTTCAAAGCTTTCATAGTCTGGTTTGAAGGGTTTTAATCTGTGTCAGCCTTTTCGTCATGGTCATACATGAAATTATTCGTAAGTGTCGTTATCAGAAATGGTCAAAGGCGAAAACTATAACGAGGGCTGATTTTCAAATATAACATTGAAGGACTCAACGTAATAGTAAGCTAGGAACATACTGCTTATGATTGTTCCATAGTTCTAGGAGTTTATTATAATCATGCACTTCGTACAGTCGGAAGGTAATAAGCTATAACTTCGATCAACCGATACCAGCCGTGACTAAATCATGATGTGCAGAACGAGACCATATTATATTTATATTCCACCAGACCTATGGTGGTTACGATGGCAATACAATCGAGTACTTGTGTCATCCTGCCCGTTAATATTTCTGTTTATTTTTTTTAGATAAACATTTTCCATAGAGGTGTGTGATTATGTATGATTTACATAAGCCTTTGATGTAAGAACCAAGAGACGGGCGATTATGAATGATAACTGGTACCTATTAAAAACGAAGAGTGGAAAGCTAAAGAAATGGTCGTTCGGTCGTAATAATTACTAATTTTATAAAATTAGTAACTTAGCATTAGTTATTACTAATTGTACTTCGATTATGAATGATCACTCATCTTCGAACTAGTAATAGTAGTAATTACTAATGACTATCATCGAGACATCTCGAGATATCTTTATAATCGACTGATTATATTAACATTAGTATATCTTATAATCGCCCACCGCTAATTTTCCTGCCTACACTGAGATTCATTCACTGTTCTGTGGAGATGCTGGTGTATCAACTAATGTTATTTGAATCTATAATTGTGGAGACCTTTTAAAATAATTAAACTTTTTAACATACCCTGGACAAGAGCCATTCTCGTACTGCCAAAGATCAAAAATAAGCATAAATAACTTGACAGTTTCAGTAAACTGATAATTCCTAGGATCTATATCAAGAAGCCTTAAGTACACAGAAAGGTATCCGTCCACAGTCGGTGTTGGCATTGGGTAGAAAAATCTAAAAATAATACAATTTTCACACAATTGAAACGGAAATTGATTAAAGCGTAGTGATGTGGCGTCAGTAATCACCTGGAAGGCAAATCGTTCACCCCACATACATGGTGAAAAGCAAAAAAAAAACAATGGTCTTAAACTCAAATAGACTAACATACTCGACAAGAAAAGTCGAGGGTATGCTCAACATTACCGATATAATCTCGAAACTACGACGTATTTATATTTAAAAAGATATATTTGTAAAAATAAATAAAGATATATTTATTAAAAGCCATTTCCGAGAAAGCAATTACACATATATATATACAAGAATTGCTCACTTAATATAATAAGATATATGCTATAATATTAATACATCATGTAATTTAAATTTAATTTGTGTTCAGTGTTTTCTTAGATAATAATATTTGTCATAATAAAATAAAAGTTAGAGTTATGCTAGTGTGAGGAGTGTCGCCAATTAAAATACACTAAAACGTATCTCGCAAGCTGCATTGTAGTCTAATCCTTGCTTTTTATCATTATGGTCACAACCTCACCTGATCTTAAGTGACGATGTGGCACAAAATGATAACACACTAAGCGTAGTGGAAGACTGGCTCTCAAGTACAGCTACTGATACAAACTATTGGTGTACAACAAGGCGGTAACAAGGCGGACATTAGAAAAAGCATTACCACCATGCTATAATTTCATCGTGAGGTTTTCCTCCACTGGAAGATCAGGCTCATTGTAAGGATCCGAACTCATATAGATCGACGCCGAGCCCGTACACGGTACCATCTGAGTCATCATTGTTCAAACAGTAAACAAAATGAACGACATTGAAATATTTTGTAAAATAAATAATTAGAGTGTATTTTGTCTTTAACTTACACCATCTTTAATGTCATTTCCAAATTTCTGTCAACAGCACGATCTTTAAAAAATTGCTCGAATAGCGTTCGCGTCGTGAAATGAAGGTCGATTACTTGTTTTGCTATCTCTATACTGTTATCACAGCAATTATAAGCAACAAGTAAATCCACATCTGAAATGAAATTCATCATTCATTAGTTCATTTTGGTCAACTGTTCCTGATTCGTCGTCTCTCCCACATTCTATTCATTCATTCACACTAACACAAAAGGAGGAACGAAAACTACTGATAACATGAAGAAACATACTTAAAAATCTTGAAACCGACAAAGTAAGATGATTAAAGATGGAGGATCTGTAAGAACTTGGAAATAGAAGATATAATAGACGAGACAAATAGCATCAACGATGGCTCGGTCTTACTTGTGAGAATGGGAGGGGATCGTAAGCGTTTCTATATCAAATAACTGTAGGAAGACCAGTTGGACGTCCCAATTAGCACATGGTTTGAGGCTGTAGAAAAAGATCAGTAAGAACTCCAAGCGGATAAGTGGTGGATGTTGCCCAGTTTCGATCACTGCGCCATTGCATTTAAATAGGTAATTAATTTGTTTATAACAAGTTAAACAAAATTAGAACTTATAGCATCGCGGTTGTAATTGATATAGTAGAAAAAATTTAAAAACCGGATTTCACAAAATTTTGCTACATGTACCATATTTGCTCGATTATTATTATAATTATGCAACAACAATATATTATTGAAGTAATCTGCTTGTTACGCTAGGTGCTGACGAGGTCACACATAAAGTTACAATTATTACATTGCCTTTTTCTTTTTAATTTTCTAATCAGTAAGTCGGCAAATTTACCGTTCTGTCCCTGATAGTACAATCAAAATATCCAAATACCACCACATCGGCTACCACCGAGAGATCGAAATCTATTGGCGTTTGGCCGCTATCATTCCAGCCAGCATATACATTACCCTGTTATATATG
Source organism: Saturnia japonica (assembly GCA_033032175.1). Taxonomy (NCBI): domain Eukaryota; kingdom Metazoa; phylum Arthropoda; class Insecta; order Lepidoptera; family Saturniidae; genus Saturnia; species Saturnia japonica. Next base: position 16,141,844 of record CM065324.1, on the reverse strand, counting down.
TCCATTACGAATTATATTTACCGTTCAGCTTAGAGCTTGCCATATTATAGTTATTGGCACACGGTTGAAAGATTTTTCTAAGTCTATAGAAACCATCCAAATGTTTTGTTTTCTTGCGCTTTTTCCATTAGCAGTCTAATTGCGTCCGTAGTTCCTTTTCCGGCAGTAAACTAAACTGATTGATCAGATCTTGGTGGCATTCATTAATGACACGTTCCCAGATTTTGAGGGTGTGAGATATAAGTGTTATACCCCGAAAGTTTGCACATACCTCAAAACTTACTACTTCAGTATAGACAATAATTTTATCACGTGGCCAGCGTTATGCGTATTTACAGCTCGTTCGCGCCCCTACTATACTCATAGACCCCAAGTGTTGAATTATTTTGATTTTCGATCATTTGAAAAACTATGCGGCAAATAACATGCCATAAAGGGCAAAGTTCCTCTTTATAAAATTATCTTTACTAGCGGTCGCCCAATGATCGAAATCGTTGGAGCCGTTTCAGAGAAATCAATCATATATATACAAGAATTGCTCACTTAATATAATAAGATATATATCGGAAAGTGACTTTCGTTCGTAAGGATTATTAATCCATGCTTAATAATAATGCTCATAAAGCCCTTTTTAATTTTCAATAACATTTTTTTTTTACAAATTACCTCAGTATGGCTTATGTATAAATGATAAGTATATATTTACAATAACCTAGTATATAGTTTTTGCTTAATTACAATAAAATCGTTTACGACCATCATAAATAACCTTGACTCTTTATGTGGACGTTTAACAAACCGCAAGCAAACTCACAAACAGTATTATGTACAATACATTTTATTTAAAGTTACACCTGATATTAAATCACCAGGCAGATGAGGCTGTGTGTCCAACCAGTCTCGCAGCTTCTTGATATCTTCTGGTTTTATATCTGGATTCTTTTCGTACTCCCTTTCTATTGATATCTGATTGACTGCCATTTCCCTGTAACAAACTATCTCTGTATTTATAGTTCTAAGTAATGCATATTCACGATTAGTTCGAAAAACTTTACGTTGCCAAATTTAGGGGAGCGCACTGGCTGTGGCTATTTCAGTCTTCACGGAACATCAAAGAAAGAAATAAAAAGAGATAAACACATAAATCTACAGGATTTTGCCCTTCGAGAGAATGAGATGGAATACATTATACACGGTTAATGCAACGGTTCAGGGCTATAATCGTCTTCGAATTGGCCTAGCGGTATGACAACCAGACTTGTACACATTATTGCATATACAGTAGGGGTGATATATAGTTCGAGTCAGCTGATTTAGGACTTTAAACAAGAGATTTTAAAGAAGATATTCTTATGCTTCCAGAAGGCTTTACTTCTACGGTGTGTGAACTGCACACGTTCTTTTTTTCGCGACATAATGGAAGACAAAATATATTTACAGCTATTAAATTAGCTTATAATCAGAAGCAATGCATCGACATCTTTCTATATCTTATAAAAAGACTAATTTTACTAATCCAATTACAATTAAAAACACATTTTATTTAACATTTGTACCTGTAACCGAGGTTTTACTAGAATCTATGCTTCATGCAAATATTTTTATTTTTATTGTTCTTGGCTCAGGAGAAATCAGACGACACATTTGAATGGCAAAAACGGCGATGACCCAACTAGAGAAAATGTGGAAAGACCAAAACATACTCAAGAGGAGGAAATTGTATATCGTCAAGACATTAGTCTTTCCCATTTTTCTATAAAGCGCTGAATCCTGGACCGTAAGGGTCGCAGACCGGCGATGTATCGACGCATTCCACGGACGGTCCAAAGGACAAACGTCTCTGTTCTTGAGGAGCTAAAGGTTTCTCGGAGACTATCGAACATCTGCCTCCAGAGAGTGCTGCAATACTTTGGCTATAAAGTTCAGTGGCTTTCCGAAGATCAGGAGAAATTAATATTCACGGAATAGATGGAAGGAAGGATACCAAGGGAACGCAACCCGATAAGGTGATCCGACAAAGACTCCAAGCAGCTAGACACAAAGATGGCAGGAGAACTTAATCACGCTAAAGACCACGAAAAATGGAAGCTACTCTGTCACGACTGACTACACTGTTAGGCTGAGGGGCCCTAAACAAATAGAGCCCACTGATTGTTTTTACAACTTTACCGGGCTGTATTAATAAGTTTAAATGTATTATAGTAGGTACACTTACCTTTAAAAGAATAACTGACTGACAATACACCGCCCAAACTACCATAGTTACGACCGTCAAAATTTGAATGGGGGTCTTTTTATACTTTAGGAAAAGAAAGAAGAAGGAAGGATTTTTGGAAATCTAACCTCTAAAGAAATGAAATTTCTCTCTTTTATTTTTAAAAGTTATATCTATTAAAATCGATATTTATAACGGGACATAAGTCATCTATGATGCGACCGAAGTCGTGAGAAAAGTGCTAGTTCGTAAACAAAACTGTTTAGAATTAGAACAGAGCGGTTGGCAAATTTCCCACATGAAAATTGTTACGATTTTGTGTTCTGTATCGCTTCTATACTAGTATATAGCAGTTGAACGCCAAAAAACTGTATACAAATATAAATACAATATAAAATGTATAATAATTGACATTATTATACATACATTTACCCATTTTTGTCCAATTTAGTGTTATTATTCGTAATTTATGTATAATGCTGCCGCTACCGTGACCTTCCTCTAAAAACAATCCTTGCGCGACATCCATTAAAAAGAAACTCTTACACAAACACATAATCAGCACATAAAGTATCACGCAATAATCATTATTATATTTTGTGAGCAACATATCACTGGCTTACCACATGCTGAAGACATGGTGTTTTTATGGCTGACAATTGGACAAACGATAAGATGTCCAAAGGTACTGATCTCGCCATGTTGTAATCAAATTTCTGAATCTGTGTAATCTTAAGTAGTAGCACTGTCGGCTGACGGTGAAGAATAATGTTTTGAAGAACAAATGTTCTCGTGGTATAAATTTAAAAAAAAGACAACAAACACTATTGTATCGTACTACATACTATGTACCACCTACCTATATGGTATTGTATAATCCATACTTGATATTATAAATGCAAAAGAAACTGTGTCTGTCTGGCTATCCATCTGTCTGTTACGTTTTCACGCCTAACCCGCTAAACCAATTTTGATGTATTTTGGTGTAGAGATAGATTGGAACTTGTGAAGGGGTACTTTTTGTAGCGAAAATAAAACTTTAAGGGTAGAAAATAGGGGTTGAAAATTTGTAAGAAAAAATATGGGAACACCAGAGCTCATGCGAGGTAATTTCAGCTGCCACGCTAACCGGTTTGCTGATTTGTTAAGCACATGTGCAGTAATTATGAAATGACATCGTTGTCAATGACAACTGGTTTGTTGATTTATTGACATTGTTATACAAGGTGTCCAGAAAGGGTATCGGGTATTTGTAAGTTCAATGAAACAAAAATTATTTGTATGCAATAAAAAAGTTTATTGTTTATTATTAGCATATGAATTGGAGAATTATTTGGAAAAGATGATGTTATCCAAATGATGACCGTTACGTTGCTGGCACTCTTCTAAACGGAAACGAAGATTGGCGATAACACGTTGACACATAGCTATCGATATTGCTGCCATTTCTGACCTGATGTTTTGCTTTAACTGGGTTAGATTCGTCGGATTGTTTTGATAAACCTTACTTTTAAGGTATCCCCATGCAAAATAGTCAATCGGGCTAAGGTCGGGGCTTCTGGGAGGCCAGTTGATGTTACCCCTTCGCGAAATGACTTTATTAGGGAATAATTCGTTAACAACTTCCATTGAGTCATTTGAGGTATGGCAAGTGGCCCCATCTTGCTGGAACCACGTTCTTGAGTTGAAACCTGCAAACTCCTGCAACTCTGGGACCAAAAATCTTCGCAACATATCGCAATAACGGTCACTATTCATATTAATTGCTCGGCCTCGTTGATCTTCATGAAAATAAGGACCAATTATGCCTTTAGCAGACATAGCGGCCCAAACAACGACCTTTGGGCTATGCAGGGGTCATTCATGCTTTCGTCTCGGATTCTCCACTGCCCAGTACCGACAATTCTGCTTATTAACATGACCATTCAGGTGAAAATTTGCTTCGTCACTGAACAGTATGTTGTTAAAGTTGTTAAATCGCTGCAGCATTTCGTTCGCAAAATTCAGTCGATTAGCATAGTCCGTATCCTTCAATTCTTGAACCAATTGTATTTTATAGGCTTTTAGATGTAAGTCTTTCTTTAAAATCGAATGTAAAGACGATTTTTTGATGTTTAACGCTTGGCTTCGCTTTCGGATGGATAAAGACGGATTTTGACGAACCGACGCCTCAACTTCTTCAATTGTTTCTTCATCGCGAACTGAACGAGGACGACCAGAGTTTTGAATTTTAACTGTCGCACCTGTATTCTCGAACATCCTGATCCATTTCCTAATGCTATCGTCACTTGGCGCGTGGCGTGTACGATATTCCGCACGATAGAGACGTTGAGCAGTCACTATTGAATCACCATTACGATAATACGCTCGTACGCAAAATGCGCGATGCGTCCCAGAGTACTGTTCCATCGTGACTAAAACTCCACAAAATGGAGGACGCTAAGAACCCCTCCCCGCACCCTTTAGACGCCCCGTTTCGAATATGGAGCGAAAACAAATACCCGATACCCTTTCTGGACACCTTGTACTTATATTATTTCCATTTCTTCTCGATGACAGTTCTAATTTGATAGTTGTGTGTTGTGACCAAATAAGTAATAACCATCGAGTGACAGTGACGATTCATCAGATTTTGCTTAAAATAAATAAATAAAGATTACCTGTCGTTATAATTATTTCGTTTCATTGTCGAGTACCTACCTATACCTACTTATTTTACAACAGCTTCGAAAATTTTGAAGAAGTTGGCATTATCAATCAAGAATTAATACGTGTAACATCTTGTAATGAAATATAATATTAGTTAATACATTTGTACAAAAGTATCCGGCAGTAGTTTAGTTTCTTACATTTTGTAAAAGAATATCGGGTCTGTTATCGTGTTACGTTTATCGATATAGCTCCATCCCTATCAGTTTCTCCGACTCTAGTATAACCTTGTACGTGTGTAAACGTCATATTTTTATATAATAATGAATACATATTATAAAAAAGACACTCGTTCAAGTTTTCACAGGAGCTGTCATCGAGAAAATAAAGAAATGGAAATAGTATAATAAGAAATGTATTGTATTTCTAACTTAACTATGAAATTATAGTCCAATATTCTTTTTAAGATTGACTGAAGTGTTTTTAAACTCTTTAACTACGAAATACAACTTAATTACTGTTTTATTTCATGATAGAAATATGACGTGCGCTGTCAATCACGGCTCGCGGAAGTTTATACAATTCTAAGCGATATGCCTATTGTAAATTATCTGAATTATAGTTTTGCTACGAGTGAATTACTTCACTGTATTATTCCACATATGGGGAAAATAAAACTTGGATGAAAGTTTGTATGAACCCGTCATATCTCAAATTAGGGATATTTTTAATTATGCTTTTGGTAAGAAAGAAATAAAAAGAGTTATTTGATAAAAAATTTGCACGGGAAATACACGCAATTCCTCAATTGATACGGCATATTAATTGTCAACAATATGGGTAAAAATAAAATTACGGGATGTAAATAACTACTGTGTAACTATAAACGCGTGCGGAGCCGCGAACACAACTAATATAAAAAGTTCCCTATTATTATATACTACGGTTTACACGGTTTCATCCGTATTAATTTTATATAATAAACACCGCAACGCTAACGGACCTGTGTAGTCTATTATAATTATTGTTCTTGTCGCAAGAACTAATTATTTGATTTTTTTAATTATGTTCTAAACTATGTGTCAAAATAACATACTATAAGGTAAAAAACTTAACTTTATAAAATTTTATTCATGACGAAGAAACTTTTATTCCTAAGAATTAATATGCCATGTCTAAAAATAATGTTCATAAATCACTTATTAATTTTTAACAATTGTTTGTTACAAAATAGCTTTATGTATAGGAGATAGTCATGTGCTATTGCGAACTTTTTTTATATATATTAAGAGTCAGTATTTTTGTAGCAAATTGTATTTACGTATTATTAACTGTAGCGACATCTCTCGCCACAACTGACACATCAACGCATCGACACAACTACGTAGCGACACATAGCGACATCTATCGAGCCACATAGGACGCATCCTACTATCCTACATTGCGCTATAGAAATTAACTCTATCGTCAAGTATATATACAAGAACCCGACTACAACAGTCGGGGCAGCTGCCCGCCAGACAGCACCCGTCTGGCCGGAGGATCCTTCCTTTTCTATGGCGGATGAGGAACTTTACTTTCTGTTCCTCCCTCCGCTAAATTAACCATCACGACAGCGCAAGCGGATAAAGCAACTCGGAAGGGCTTCCACCTACGACTTAACAAAAATCAATATTTAAGGATTGCTGAGAGTTGTAGCCTAATGATTATCTATCATTCTCATCATTATCATCTATCGCCTATAGTATTCGTCGTGAGTATGGCTGTCATATACAAAAAGATTTTTTAGAATCCGACTGGGGTAGTTCCAGAGATTAGCATGTTTAAACAAACAAATAAAAAACTCTTCCGCTTTAACACACACAAATACTCGTGGTCTACCTCAAACTGCCTGGTTGTAAACCCAAAGAAGTCCAGTTTTATGGTAATTGGCTCTAAACGTAACATGCTAAAATTAAATAGTTCACATCTTAATATTGTAGTTAACAATGAGCCCGTGCAGCATGTTCATGATGCCAGAAACCTTGGACAAATTTTTGATAGTTCATCGAGGTTCGAAAAACGTATTAATAACTGTGTAAGAAACTGTTTCTATCGTCTTAAGATACTATACAAAATTAGACCATATTTAAACGAGGACCTCTGACTACAGTTATGTGAATTTATTGTCCTTTCCAATTCAGCGTGTTCGGAATGCTTGTGTGCGTTTGAAAATGGAAGCGAGGAAAAAGCTACATTTGGCTAGCATGCTCTTTGATATAATGTCTACTAAATCTCCAAATTAGCTATATAATAAATTTATGTGGCCCACCATGGAAATAGATACTGCTCGTACGTATTTGCTATATATACCACGTCATAAAACTGTAGCTTTTCGTGGTTCTTTTAGATATGCTGCCACTAAGTGCTGGAACAATATACCACCTCCTATTTCATATATTACGCCGTGGTTTTTGTTTCAGCTTCAAAGCTAAATTGAAAAAATATTTGTTACTATTGCAAGAATGAATTTACTATACAATTCAATTATGTTGGCTCAGTAGATAAATATGTTTTTCTCAAGTGGTGGGCAGTCTATCTCAACGTGTATGGGATATGACTATATTTATATAATAATAATGATGATGAATATGTATGATTATAGTGTATATATAATTATATAAGCAGTATACAGTTGGGAGATGTATATATATATAGCACAAATGTTACTTATTCGTATGAAGTTACGATTATTTTGTTTGATAATTAATATGTTGTTATATTAGTTCGTCCGTGAGGTTTTACATGCCTACTGGCCCTGTCAGAATATCAGCGCTGTAGTACTTGCGCTTGTCGGCCTGCAGCATTATGCTGAGACAGGGACCTATTCGACCCCATGCAAACACTACATTTATTGTGTCATTTTATTTGTTTTTTTTTTAATTTAAACATTTGTGTGTTTTTATTGCCGAATAAATTCTTTTTCTTTCTTCTTTCTTTATTATATGAATATTTAATATAGATATATTATAGAAATACACCTACTGATCTCGGAATACGACATACTAAAAGAAAATCATATATGTGTTTATCACTATATGTATGGTGGTCGCGATCTCTACCACGCTGCTATATTACTGCATATACACCGATTGCTCTCGGAACACGACAAACCAAAAGAAAATCATACATGTGTTTATCACTATATGTATGGTGGTCGCGATCTCTACCACGCTGCTATATTACTGCATATACGCGGACTGCTCTGGGAACACGACAAACCAAAAGAAAATCATACATGTGTTTATCACTATATGTATGGTGGTCGCGATCTCTACCACGCCGCTATATTACTGCATATACACCGATTGCTCTCGGAACACGACAAACCAAAAGAAAATCATACATGTGTTTATCACTATATGTATGGTGGTCGCGATCTCTACCACGCCGCTATATTACTGTGTAAATAAAAAGACTTGGTTGACACCATATTCGTTTTATTCTCTTTCCCTCTTACACTAATTACAATATATATAAACTATCTCACTTACACACTTCCTGTCATTCTCTTCATTCGTTTACTCTTTCATACTTGCAAAACTTAAATAAACTATCCTTTTCTTAAATAAATACGTTCCATTTCTTTGTACCTTACAACTGCATATACACCGATTGCTCTCGGAGCACGACAAACCTAAAGAAAATTATACTTGTGTTTATCACTATGTCTATGGTGGCCGCGACCCCTAACACCCCGTTATAATACTGTATTTAAATGAATGATCTCGGAATACGACATACCAAAATAAAAATTATACATGGGCTTATTATTATTATATGTAGATATGGTGGTCGCGATCCCTACCACCCCGCTATATTATTGCATAAACACTGACTGATCTCTAAACACTATAAACCAGTAGAAAATCATAGAGCGATTTTCACGTGTATGGTATTGTAAACCATCCCTTATTGTACCACCTTGCCGATTAATTTTTCAAAAAAGTGAAACCCTTTTATTTCTTCCTAAAATCATAAATATGAATTTCCATATTACCTAAATTGAGAAATAGCCCACTATTTCTTTATTTATTTTTATTGTATGAAGAACCCATCTTCATACAAAATTTCATCTCCTATTTTACCCGTTCATGTTTTATTTGCGCCATAAGGTACCCTATGTCCGTCTCCAAGATCCAGTATATCTCTATTCATAAAAATTAGTTTGATGGGTTCTTCATACAAACCTTCACCCCCTATTTCACCCATTAAAGTTTTATTTTCACCACATAAGGTAGCCAAATTCTTTCTCCAAAGTCCAATATATCTCTATACCAAAATTCATCAAAATTGGGTTCTTCATACCAACTTTCACCGCCCATTTCACCCCTTCCAATTTTTATTTCCAAAGTAGCCTATGTCCTTTTTAAACCAAAAATCTTCAAAATTGGTTCAGCGGTCTAGGCGTGAAAATGCAACAGACGGAACAGACTATTACTTTATTACTTTCGCATTTATAATTTTAGTAGGTATGGATTATTCAATTCATTATGCATTCTTTTTCTATGGTGTCATTTATCAATTAAAATACTTACAGTAAATTATTACCCAACAGCAAAATAACGACAACGGTTTATAATAATAAATTTTTGAAATGAATTCTTTTTCCCTATATACCTGTAGTAAATTCTCTATATATATATATATATATATATATATATATATATCTTTCTATGTTTCTCTATAATAACTGATAACTTTAGTAAGGTAAAAATGACAAAAGATCGATTGTTGTGGTGTCCTTTTAATTTTCTATTTTAGGAATTTTTATATTGTTAATACAAATCCGAAAGTGAATAGAAAAAAGTCGATTTTTGAGAGATCGATCTTTTAGACATTGATTTATTGTGAATCGATTCATAAGAGTTCGATTCGAATTGATCTTTTTCGAAATGAATTGGCATCCCTAGCAGCGGCACAGCTATATTCAATTGACAAATTTCCAGCCTATGCTGAGCCCCTTTTAATATGATTTATCTCATAAATCTGAGGTCAAACTATATTGAATTTTAAAATTTTGAAACTCTTCATTCCATCATCGTTTTACAAACCATAATATACAGATAACTAAAATTTCAGTCAATTCAATTGAAGAGCTATTTTATAGCATTTTTATCTAACAAATATTCGACGTGATTTTGTAAATTCATATAACTTTTTATTTATGAACTTATTGAAGTAAAACAAACACTAAATGTTAAGTGAAACTTACCACAATATATTAGTGACAACCGTTTCCAAATCAGTTAAGCCATTTCTGAGATTAGCGCGCACAAACGTTGGCAAACAGACAAACAGACAAAAATTCTAACAACCATTGTTTTGGATTCTGCTGCGTTGATAAAGGCCCCCATTAGTAGTTTTTCTCATATATCTTCTATCTACAGACATCGATCAGTTACGTTTTTATTATATGTATAGATATAGATAGATAGATGTATACCTGTTTTATATTATTATTATATAAAATATTATCATATCTGTAATAATGTCATATGTCAGAACTAGTCATGCAAAACATATCAGAAAAATATTTGATAAAGTAATAGATTAATTGGTTTATCTTTGATAATTGAAATATTCAGTGTTATAAGTTTGGATATATTTTTTATATTATTTTAAACAATGTAATGTGGATATCATAATTTAGAAAGGACCTTGATGGCTGTCATCGTGTCATGGATGGACGAACTTAACTCCAATAAGCACAAAAGCACTCCGTGCTAAGGGCATTGAAAATATTACTGGCGATGACATTGCTAAGAATGTGTGTGGCATCAGGCAGATAATAATTATATAGGAATTAATAAATCAATTCTATTTATGCCTACAAAATTAGAGTCGATCTAATTACCGTCTGGGGCGCAAAAGATTTATATAAAACAAGAAGATACACTATCAGTAGGTAACAATAAAATCTAGGAGTTAGGAGCTTCAATATGAACATTACCTGTTGGATGGATACAGCTGTAATTGATGGTTCTGGGCTTACGACAACCCCAGTTATCTTGCAATTTTGTATTAACTAACGTATTATTATTAGTTTTATACTCTATATTTGTACTTTATAAATAATATTAGATTTATTTAGTCGTGTTGTTCCCGGCTTAGAATAGGACCCCACCATCTTTCTTTATGGAAAGCAACTAAGGGCCTTTTTGGTGACTAACTTATGCCAAACATAGCATTCGGCCGTAAAACTTACGCCAAATCTATTACATCATGAAAATTAATAGTAGCATGAAGATATGCTGTGCCGGCGCCATCTAGTGTCGGATAAGAGCAAGAGAATATATGAGAAGTTCCCTGGTATATCTTCGAAGTCAAAGTTCCAATTTCAATGAAAATAAAATGGGACCACCCTTTGCAACGATATAAATAGTCGTTGAAATCGACTCATATGCAAAGAAGCTGTGGTTTGAACATCCATAAAAAAATGCATTCGAATTCATAACCTTCTTTTTTCAAGTTACTTAAAAAGAGCACAATTTTAGAAATAGAAACAAAAAGGAAACAAACAAATTTCAGCAATTAAGAATAATAATATAAATATATTTTACTTGGTGAGGCTTAAACCAAGGCCGGTGAAGAGGTCAAAGCCTCTAACAGCTCCAGGATCCATAAGGCTATCAGTGTAGTCAATTCGAAAAAAATAGTCGAGTTTAATCTTTGTATATAATATATAGATTGAAGAGTATGCTGTTGTCCTTTTTTGTTTTACTACTTAAACACTTGGTTCTGATCAAAAAAAAAAAAAAATCACGATGGCTTCATGCAGTAAAAGATTATTAAAGTTATAAGAAACTAAGGTTTTTATAAGCTCTACGAGTCAACGATGTTTTTTCTCACCGATATGTGAATTTAGTAAACACCGCAGTCACCACTCACGGAGTCTCAGGTATCAAGTTTAAATATTTAAAATATATTTATACAATACCTCGTGAACTGGCGTGGAACTTAAAACAGTTACTTTCTTTAGGGAGCACTAGGGAGTTATTTTATTAATTTAAAAAATTACAATATTAATATCTAAGTACCTATATCAAAATTAACTTGCCCTAAAATTGTTTACAAAAAACAATTATTAAATTTTAAAAACTTCGAATCAAAATTAATTTCACAAATCACTTAAAAACGTCTGTACTGTCTCAAATACACTGATACTAATGACGTTGATTCATTAAATTCTAAAACGTATTGCAATGCTATAGAACGTCAAAAGATATGAATCTAAATAATATTAAAACTTTTAACAAATAATATTACTTATTACCTAACTGCCCTCATAACATAAATAAATTTATCACATGTAAGTCAGGAAATACATCGATTTAAATGTAAATTTGTGTGTGAATTAAGTGAACGTATTGGTTATAGAACGGATAAATAATAGCGCATAATTAAAAATATGGCAATTAATTTATAACGCATTTTGCTCCAACAATTCTATCAGGAACTTAATTTTTTATGTCACATGTTAACAGAATGATCGAATTTTATGTTCTCATCTCTTCAAATATATAAATAAGAATATATATTAAAACATTTGATTAGTTTTGTCTAGTTTATTGTTTTTTTAAGGGTGTAGAATTAGGTCTTTAAAGCTGAGACGCCCGCACCAACTTCACCTGCACGTGGTGCACCCTACTGAGTAACGAACGAGAAAATGCCAATATCAGGGTAGGGATGTTTTTCCCGAGTTGGTCGCGACTACCATACATGTGGTGATAAGTCCACAATAACGATTCGTGCATATCCAGTTAAATTAATGGAGGCCGGCATGACAGCATAGACCGTTGCTGGATTAGGATCTCTCGGTGGTCGCCGTTGTGTTAGGATTGTACTCTGCTTACCCTCAGGGAGAGTAACGTCAATTGGCCGTGCTAATAATATAAAAAAAATATCATATTTTAAAGCATCACTATTAGACACTTCTATTATTCCTAACAAATATTTGTATAAATTAGTTTTCTGGGATCATTAAGAAAAACAAGTCATGTCTTGAATTAATTGTAATATTTCCGACGGTTACATACATTGCGATAATAAAAAAACAAGAATAAAATATAATCAGACACGACAAAAATAAATGAATAATAACTAAAATGGTTTCACACGACGCTTAAATAATAGGTACATAAAATACATAAAAAATATCGATACAGTGATTTTAAAATAAAAAAGGAGCTGTTTCCGCCCGGGATCGAACCGGGGGCCTTGTGCGTGTGAAGCACACGTGATAACCGCTACACTACGGAAACTCAGATAAATGTCGTGAAATTATAAATCTGTATTCTCTTTTCAATATCGTATCTACAGTTAGTTTCTATTACCTTATAAATTTTTGTATACACAAATAAGCAATTGTAAGCTGTAACAAAGATTTGGCTCGGTACCCAGACATCACGATAAATGACAAAAGTTCGAATTGTACAATAAACTAGATTTCCATGGCATAGCATGATGGTAGGGCCTTTTTCTAATACCCACCTGGCTAGCTACCACCCTCAATTTGCAAATCTGTCGTCAAGCACCAATAGGTGTGTTCTGACAGCTGACTTTCACTCGTAAATAGCTGATGTTATAAGGAGTAACTTAGGTATGTTTTATTTTAGTAAAATAATTATTACCTAGGGTACCGCGCAAATAAATAATAACTGTCGTGGTGAATCAATTCGGCCGCTTAAATGGTTTATGCCGAGTAAAGTATAAAAGATATAACAAATAATAATAATACGTGAATTAATTGTATGTTTAAAAATTAAAGTAAATTATTGAGTAATATTGGTCTAAAGATAAAATGCCTAAAACAATACAAATCTGGCAAATTGTATTTGTTTCTTTATTTAATTTCCCCTTTGGACAATTAATATTTTTTGTCTGTCAGTCACGTGATTTGAAACGCTCATTAGAAAACCTAACGTCACTAATCTGGAAATATGATTGAACGTAAGACTCTTGCGTAAGTTCTCAAACTTGTCATTGTTATCATACACTATGACATATAAAATGAATGATGACGTCACGGTACCATATTGCAGCGTTTTTGTGGCTAATTTTTTAAATTAAATAAAAAAAAATTAATTAGTATAAATGGTGTTAAAAAATTCATATGTATTATTTTCAAAAATATTCTAAAAGTTGTCAACTCCTGGATTGTAGACATCAAAACGACGTATAAAAAACTTAGCGAGAGAATATTATGTCTCTCTTCTAAGGATCACCCACAATAATCATTTTTGTTTATAAAATAACCTGGAATGCCCGATCGATGGCATTCTGTAATCCACGTGAGCGCAGCTGCAGGCACAGCTAGTTATAAATATATTACCACCCCGCTAACAAAGGCACGTGTGCCCAGACGGTACTTAGAAAACTTGGTATTATTATTTAATCAACTAATTTTAGTTGATTAACATTATCGCAATATGAGATGGATATCGACAAATTGTGTATCGATAATAAATCATCGACGCTGCCGCGTCACTAACCGTCGTGAAACCGAACGTGATGTTGTCGATGAGAACTACATCAAAAAAACTCGCTTGGCTTGACTTATACATTTTGCATAAAAATACGTATTAAAAGATAACTGACAATACTGGTGAAGTGTAGATGGTGCTGCAGTAGCTTTTGGATATCACAAATGTTTGATCAAACCCTAAGGATACCTAGGCCATCGATTAAGTAAAACATCATAACGCATACATAGGTACCTTACTTTTACTTGTAGTTTTTTGCGATTCTAAACGCTATCCTATATGATAGTCTATAAAATTAAAATAACAGACGTTTGCCTATGTACGCGTATCACGCAAAAATTATAGGGGAAGGTGTTATCAATTTTTAGGGTTCCCTTCAAAAGGAAAAAGGAACCCTTATAGGATCACTTCATCGTCCGTTTGTCTGCCTGTCTCTCTTTCAAGACCCTTTTTCTCAGGAGCGCGTGGAGGCATCAACTTAAATTTAATATCAAATACTCAGGTCTATGATCCCTTGGAGCTGTGAAAAAATTAAACTTTTAAGTCAACGCAATCAAAAGATACAGCAGTTTATGCCGCATGTTTTAACACTCGCAAAGGAAATAAAAACCTATAGGGTACTTTCTGTTGACCTAGAAACATGAAATTTGTCAAGAAGCAATGTCTTATACCAGGACCTCGATCATAGCAGTCGCGCTTACGACCGCTAGGCTGATGAGGCAGTCACTTACTTAGGTATGTTAAACGTATAACTACGCCTACGCCCATATGGTAGGCATGTTGATTGCAAATCCCAGTGTGTGACCGCAATAGATGCTACTTAAAAATTCGCGGAAACTAAAATGTATTACTTTACAAGTACGGAGCTGTTTGAATATTTAATCTTTCTCACTGGTATTGTATACAGTTAATAGCTGCTGGAGAACTTGGTTTTATAGATTGCCGCTATTTATGATGCCTACAAAATGTAGAATGTTTATGATTCAGCAACGTCTGTCTAGCCTGCTAGTAAGGTTTTTGCTTGTACTATTCTCGATAGCGGATGTTTTTTTTAGATCTGACTACACTGTTAGCCTTAGGGGCCCTGAAGCCGCTGCGGCTTTTACAGCTTCACCGGACTTGGGGGCGAGCGCTTAGGGCACTCAGCCGCTAAAGTTTTTGACGACCCGCACGAGGGTCGCGATCGGGCTATTTCCCTACTCCTACGAATTCGAGCTAACTAATATATACTCATATGCATATTCCTTTCCTCCTGGGAGGAAGGAGGGAAACATGCGTATGTGTATTTAGTGATCGGAATGGTTTTTCTATACTAACCAGCTTGACTACTAACTAGACTTGTATCTTGTACCTTCACCTTGAGGGTCTAGTGAGCCCCAGATTTAATCGACATTATTGATTTTTTTTATAGTAGCACGTAATGGAACTGTCGCTGATGGTAAGTACAATACAGTCCAAACCACAACGGCGACCACCGAGAGATCTAGATCTATCAACGGTCGTCACCACAATCCTATACCTCTCGACAGCTGGATATTCACTGGTGATGGTAACCGTCAATTGAATTCAATTGAAGCAATGATGAGACAGAACGCCCGGTGAACGAATACATCGTAATTAAACTACAAGGTGTCCAGAAAGGGTATCGGGTATTTGTTTTCGCGCCATATTCGAAACGGGGCGTCTAAAGGGTGAGGGGAGGGGTTCGTGGCGTCCGCCATTCTGTGGAGTTTTAGTCACGATGGAACAGTACTCGGGGACGCATCGCGCATTTTGCGTACGAGCGTATTATCGTAATGGTGATTCAATAGTGACTGCTCAACGTCTCTATCGTGCGGAATATCGTACACGCCACGCGCCAAGTGACGATAGCATTAGGAAATGGATCAGGATGTTCGAGAATACAGGTGCGACAGTTAAAATTCAAAACTCTGGTCGTCCTCGTTCAGTTCGCGATGAAGAAACAATTGAAGAAGTTGAGGCGTCGGTTCGTCAAAATCCGTCTTTATCTATCCGAAAGCGAAGCCAAGCGTTGAACATCAAAAAATCGTCTTTACATTCGATTTTAAAGAAAGACTTACATCTAAAAGCCTATAAAATTCAATTGGTTCAAGAATTGAAGGATACGGACTATGCTAATCGACTGAATTTTACGAACGAAATGCTGCAGCGATTTAACAACTTTAACAACATACTATTCAGTGACGAAGCAAATTTTCACCTGAAAGGTCATGTTAATAAGCAGAATTGTCGGTACTGGGCAGTGGAGAATCCGAGACGAAAGCATGAAAACGACCCCTGCATAGCCCAAAGGTCGTTGTTTGGGCCGCTATGTCTGCTAAAGGCATAATTGGTCCTTATTTTCATGAAGATCAACGAGGCCGAACAATTAATGTGTATAGTGACCGTTATTGCGATATGTTGCGAAATTTTTTGGTCCCAGAGTTGCAGGAGTTTGCAGGTTTCAACTCAAGAACGTGGTTCCAGCAAAATGGGGTCACTTGCCATACCTCAAATGACTCAATGGAAGTTGTTAACGAATTATTCCCTAATAAAGTCATTTCGCGAAGGGGTAACATCAACTGGCCTCCCAGAAGTCCCGACCTTAGCCCGCTTGACAATTTTGCATGGGGATACCTTAAAAGTAAGGTTTATCAAAACAATCCGACGAATCTAACCCAGTTAAAGCAAAACATCAGGTCAGAAATGGCAGCAATATCGATAGCTATGTGTCAACGTGTTATCGCCAATCTTCGTTTCCGTTTAGAAGAGTGCCAGCAACGTAACGGTCATCATTTGGATAACATCATCTTTTCCAAATAATTCTCCAATTCATATGCTATTAATAAACAATAAACTTTTTTATTGCATACAAATAATTTTTGTTTCATTGAACTTACAAATACCCGATACCCTTTCTGGACACCTTGTATATCATGATGGTAGCTATCAGCCTCAAGTTGATAATCGGTCGCTAAGCACCAATATGTGTGTTGCAGCAGTTGTACTTGAGAACCGTCCCCCCTACTAAGCTTGTTTCGATGTGACACATCGTCACTTAATATCAGGTGAAATTGTAATCAAAACGTTAGCCTATAAGGAATTTAAAAAACATGCTAACCGAACCGAACGAAATATTTAACACTGTTTATAAGATCAATGGACTATTCGGAATAGATCAATTTACACGCAAAGCTTGTAACACAAGCCACGCTACGGTTTCTGTCTAAACTCTGTTCTCTGGTTTCGTCAAAACAGTTTATGATAGATAACCTTTTTTAAAATTACATAAACCTCTCACGATATCGAATAGCTTGTGTTCCCTTGTACAAATAACAGCCTTCGTTTTTTTAACCTTTACCACAGTATAGAATGTTTATAGTGAGACAAGTTTGTTGAATTTAATTTTTTTTTTTTGTTGATTCAGTATAATTTATTACTTTTAATTAATTAAAGAAACATGTTCTGTAAATATTCGATATGCTTGGGAATATGGTTGTAACATGTTAGTCAAATGTAGAGAAAACTTGTGTGTCGCGATCGATTCCTCCACATTACTCACAAGCACTTAGATATGGGCATTTTTATAGTAACGATGCCACTTGCAAATACCGATATCCGATGCCAATACGATGGCATCTAGTCGTAGATACTTGAAAACTGATCCATCTTATCATGGCAATAACGTCATTCTGTGAAGCTCGCTTTTTTCTACACAAAAAACATTTATAAATAAAAATATATATTATTATACCAGCTGTGCCCGCGGCTTCGCTCACGTGGACTACAGAATGCCCCCGCGAATCTTGGTCCCCCGCTCCCGGCTATTTTAGGGACAAAAATGGTTATTGTGGATGTTCCTTATAAGATAGATGTATACTCTCGTTGACTTTTTTGTAGGCCTTTTTATTGTCTACAATTGTTTCGTACATTAATTTGCTATATCTCTTATGTTTTACTCAGCGTAAGCCATTTCAGCGCCCGGATTGATTCACCATGACCAGTGTTTTTTTAATTTGTGCGCAAACCTAATTAATGTTCTAAGATAAAAGTAGCCTAAGTTACTCCCTATATCAGCTATCTATCAGTGAAAGTCCCGTCAAAATTGGTCCAGCCATTTCGGAGATTACGCGGAATAAACAGACAGATTTTTTTTTTAATTGTTTTTTTGTTAAATGTATCTTGTATACTTTCATGTGCATTTTGTAAAAAGCTGTTATTTTGACATTACAAACAGACACTTCAATTTTATTAATTGTATAGATTTATAATAAAAACTAAATTTCAAAGTAAATATAATTTTTTTTTTATTAGCTTCTGTGTTTATATTTTTTTTAATAATGGATAAAATGGAAGTGTCTAAACAAACGCCCGCATTATAATTTCGTCAAGCAATATATAAACATTTTCTATAAAGTTTAAATAAAACAAAACTATCAATCTGACTTTTAGGTTCGCGTGACACAACACACAAACGAAACGGCTCTGTGTGAAATGGTTGCTTCATTTTTACAATATCCAATCCACTTACTGTGAGGCGATATATTATTTTTATGATTTAATATGTATGTAGTAATAGAATTTTATTGCACTATGAGAGTGCAGTCAATTCTGCGATGATCTGTGACCCCGGGTCCGGTCCATCGCAGCCTCTCGTAAAACTTCTCCCTGTTGTCGGGTTATAGTTGGTCGCAGTCGAAATCTGCCGAGCGCGTAACAGCACGCGTGCGCCTCCTGTCGGCAAAAACACGCTCGTGGCGCGCGGTTATTATTTTTTTTATCTGTGATTGTGTTTTAAAAAAAGGTTTGTGTTTTATTATTTATTATATCAATGTAAAATTAATAGTTAAATAAATTGATTAATATCATGGAAAATAATTAAAAAATTAGATTTTCTTTGTGCCGTATTAAAAAGTAATTTAATTTATTTTAAAAAACTAAACTAATTATACTTTAAAATGGCATATAATTTACTGTCAATAAGGATTTTTTTATTTATTTGTTGAAGAGTGTTCAGAAATCGTTCCCGGTATTTCAAAAAAGGATGAAATCTAAAAAAAAAAGTAACAAACAATTTTAATTATTATTAGAACATGCATTAATATTTGTTTTGACAACAAGCAAGCTTATTCATAAAATCATGCAAACAATAACGCTGTTACTTTCGGATAAAATGAAATAACATAGTAAAATAGTTCCAGTTTCTAAAACACTAACCAAAGTTTTGAAATAATTCTGACACGGTTTAGTATGTATTTAAGTAATACATTTTTTTTATGGATGTTCAGCTATAATTTCATTGTTTATGAACTAATTTCAATTATTTTTTTTTGTTTATTAGGAGATCCTTTAGGGGTGGTTCCACTTTAATATCCTTGGCATTGGACCTTCAACTTTCACGATACACCAGAGAACCCTTCTAAATAAATGTAGTTGGTTTTATTTTTTGTTAAAAATTGTTTTTTTCTAATGACGAGTGTCAGTTATATCAATATCGGCTGAATATTCATTAAAAAATATATATTCGAATTGAGTACATGACCTCCGCCTTTGTTGAATTCGATTAAAAGGATTATCAAGAAATACATAATATATATAACAATAACAAATAATATATAATATACTAGCGGCCCGCCTCGGCTTCGCACGGGTATTTAACAAAAATTGCAAAATTAAAAATTATAATACACACGAACAAACCCTTCTATTTGCGTCAGGTTATTAAAAAAATAAAATTGTAAATAAAGTTTGAGTATTATTATTTTAATGACTATTTTGTTATTATTTTTTATATTTTTTTTGTTATTTTTTAATGGCTTTAATTTTTTTTCTAATTTTTTGTAATAGATCATATATACAAAACAAAAGCCATTCAATTTATTGAGTTCATGTGGAGGCAGTCCAGAACAGTTTAGACAATTTAAAAATTCCTGTGGGTAATGGACTACGTCTTCGATATTAGTTACAGTGTCGATCGATTTGTAATTTTTTATTTGGCCGGGGACTTTTTGAATAATCAAATTGTTTATTTCGTCCACCGTATCATTCCTAGGTGTCACTATTGCTCTAGGGCCTATAACACGACACATCCAAAAGGATATCAAGATTTCTGCTTAAATTTGGAGTGGCAAGCTGCTTGATAGGCCTCTTTGAGTTCTCCCTCAACGGTTTTTAAGTACTCGAATGAATGAATAGTAGTACGACAAAGTGACTGACCTGTGCCTGATGGTAAGCACAGTGCATCTAAGAACGACGACCACCGAGAGATTTACAATCCGCTGCCAACCTTTATTACTTATAACAAGCTGTATTCACTTTTTAAGGCACACGTCAAATTTTTTTTTTTTACTGTCATAAATATGTGTCATTTTTATCGGTGTGAAGTCTGGTTTGTAAACTAAATAATAAATCAATAAATTAAAAAAAATACTATTTATAACCTACAACTAGTAATTTTAAATTAAGTATTTATTAAATTTACTATACTGCATTATTTAATATATACTAGATTTGTACTTATTAAAGTAAGAGAAACTAAATGACAAAGGTTGGCATAAAAGTCTTAAATTTCTGTTGCGGAAAATAACGTGAAAAAATCCTTAGCGTAGGCTTCTTCAAATGCCCACCTGGTTACTACCACTCTGAAATTAAACATCTATTGCCACGCCCCTGTCAGTGTATTCTAAGTAAATGGTGCTTGAATGTTGATCTAAGCTCAATCTTGAGCTTAGTATTTGTGTTAAAAAAAAAATTTTGCTTAGGCCTCTGTAATTTCAGTAATAACGTCGGCTATACACGCTAAGGTCTACTGGAGTGTATTGAAGGAGACCTGTGCAGTTTCAGAAACGCGAAAATCGATTTATTGGAGTCGTGTGTATGGTCGGCTTAACGAATCTGATGAAACAAACTCATACATCGTGCCATTGTAAAAAAATTAAATTTAAATGAAGCATGGCCTACACAAGAATTAACCAATCCTTTGACGGTAGATTCGCTTTAGAGATGCTACACAGATATATTATTATAGCGTTATTGTTGTAAAACACAATACCTCCGTTGAATTAAATCCATTGTTACAATAGACAGACTTATCTCATCCAGAGATTTCTGCCATATTAAATGAAGGTTAAACGTTTCAAGTTTCGCGCCATTAACATTAAAATACATATTAGTTTTACTGTTCATTAATCCTGGTGTTTACTTTTTTTTAAATATATGGAGACAATTTTCACACACGGTAATTGAATTCCAAACTAAGCGTAGGTTGATTTATAGGAACTTAACAACTGATTATAAATAATACATATATTTAACCCAACACTTAATTTTCTGCTGGAACTGGTATAAATGTTCTTCTTCTTTTCTTGTTTTGGCGCCGCAAAAAGCAATTGCCAGTGTCAATGTTTTATGCTTTCGTAGTACTTTCTAATATTCAATGTGGAGTCTGACAAGATGTTGGCTCACTTGTTAGAACTATCTTGGGAGATTTTGTGGCAACTCAAAATGCATGATTCCAATTTATATTTATAATCCATTTCATTTATGCACAATAAAAAAAAACTATATCACGCAAAATGCCACCAATATTTTATAATATAGAGTCAAAAAATCTAAGTTAATGTGGTAAAGGTGCCATGTAAAAACTACAACATGGCTTCAGGATCCCGCCAAAATCTCGGTGCTCGGCGATGGATGATTATTTTTGACAGTTTTCATGTAACTAATAATCTAAATCAGAATACATTCTTGTCTTTTTAATGTCTAACAAGGATTTATTTAACGTACCATCACGCCTGTATTCCCAAAGTAAAACTAATGTATACCCACAGTTTGCCGGGTACGTTTTAGGTTCCATTTAATAGGCAGAGGGCGAGCCTATTGCCATTAATCGGGCACAAAGCCAACCTCCGAGCTGCTACTGAGAAGTTCATAGGAAATTCAATAACACTTTACTCGACCTAGGAATCGAACCCAAGACCTCGAGCATAGCAGTCCGGCTTACAACCAATATGATTTATTAGAATTTGTTTGGTTTTCATTCAAAATTGAAAATACTTTATTATATTTATCACGTAAGGAGGCACGTTTTAAACGTTAAAATTTACCACCACTGTTCCAGCAAATATCTCACTCATCTAGAAGAGACGGTAAGAAACTCGATCGTGTTTACCAAATTTTTTACTGTGTACAAATATCCTATCTTTATTAATACTGTGTAGCGGTCGCCCAATGATCGAAATTCGACCAGCGACTTTTTAATCATAGACTATTTTCTGTATGACATTTGCAGTATGAACCTAACAATGAATATTATATCACTTAATGTCACTTTTCATTGAGTGACCAATGTCAATATTTTGGGGGATCTAAGTCCAATGGTACCGGTCGGTTTAGGATTCGCAGTATTATGTAATTTATAATATTAATAACAGATATTATAGATAAATTTTAGCATGCTGCACTCCTACTCCATATAAACTTTAACCATGCCAAATCTCAAAGTCGCCCGTGCACACAATACGCTTAACAAGGTACTGAAAACCTTTGCTTCACGTATTATTATATAGATACTTCTCACACAAATCATACAGACATCAATCAACACAAAAAGAGAATCAGGGAAATGTAATACTGATGAAGGTATCTGTTGTTATGTATGAGCAAGCCGTTGCGATGCGCTTCTCTCCTAACATTATCAAGACGTCCAAATTACTGAATGTCGCACAACATCTTTCACGGTCACTGGTATCTTCACGACGTTCGTACGATTTACCATTTGACATCACCAGAAAAGGCAGACGTACCAGTACCCAGAAAAATTTGAAAATATACTAACTTTCAATATCAATCGATAGTCCCGGCGTTTTGCCCACCGATGAGCTAAGATAGCTTGTTTAAATGTACAAACTTTTTTTTTATTCTATTTTTTTGCGACGTCTGTACCAGGATTATTATACTATTTTCTACCATCCCCGACCCGGGGTGAGAAACTCGATCGTGTTTACCAAGTTTTTTACTGTGTACAAATATCCTATCTTTATTATACTGTGTAGCGGTCGCCCAATGATCGAAATTCGACCAGCGACTTTTTAATCATAGACTATTTTCTGTATGACATTTGCAGTATGAACCTAAAACAATGAATATTATATCACTTAATGTCACTTTTCATTGAGTGCCAATGTCAATATTTTGGGGGATCTAAGTCCAATGGTACCGGTCGGTTTCAAGGATTCGCAGTATTATGTAGTTTATAATATTAATAACAGATATTATAGATAAATTTTAGCATGCTGCACTCCTACTCCATATAAACTTTAACCATGCCAAATCTAAAAGTCGCCCGTGCACACAATACGCTTAACAAGGTACTGAAAGCCTTTGCTTCACGTATTAATATATAGATACTTCTCACACAAATCATACAGACATCAATCAACACAAAAAGAGAACCAGGGAAATGTAATACTGATGAAGGTATCTGTTGTTATGTATGAGCAAGCCGTTGCGATGCGCTTCTCTCCTAAAATTATAAGACGTTCAAATTACTGAATGTCGCACAACATCTTTCACGGTCACTGGTATCTTCACGACGTTCGTACGATTTACCATTTGACATCACCAGAAAAGGCAGACGTACCAGTTCCCCCAGAAAAATTTGAAAATATACTAACTTTCAATATCAATCGATAGTCCCGGCGTTTTGCCCACCGATGAGCTAAAAAACAAAAGGTCGCATGGAGCGGAAGACATGCTAATTTTGCCCACCGATAGGCTAAGATAGTTTGTTTAAATGTACCAACATTTTTTTAATTCTAATTTTTTGCGACGTCTGTACCAGGATTATTATATTATTATTTTCTACCATCCCCGACCCGGGGTGACAAACCTCGCTTCGCACTGTATCAAGGTATAATATCTCCTTATAGCTTATCACCTATAGATACATATAGACACTTTTAGACACTCACAAAACCCAAAACAAAAACACTAGTACCGGTTTGGAAAACATCCCAGTCATCGAGCCACGTACAAGCATTTTCCAAAGGATCTCATTTCCGAGGCTACTCATAATCAACAGTCAATAAACAGCCTACTGTTGTTCCTGAGTTTATTATACATACTTTAGTTAAATTAACTCTACTTCTTTGAATAGTTGATGTTATGTGAATGAATGAATTAAATGACGAATGAAAATCAAAAATAAAATGAAAAAAAAAATGGGAAAAAAATGAAATGAACACTAGATATTATGTGACGTAAAATAGCGAGTATCACACTGTCATTACCACAATACAAAACAAATTTGGGAAACAACTTCATCTTGTAGACTTTTTGTTACTATATGCCGACGCATCCTAAAATCCGCTCTCATAACGCGCCTACAAAAATATAACTTCAAAATGATCAAACTATAAGACCTCCGGGTCCTGGGTAAAATAAGCCACGAGTACAACAATACTTGTAAAACAGAAAGAAACAATGTTACTCACTGTATATTTCCCACACGATTATTAGAGTTAAAGCAAGAGTAATTAAATTTATAAAAAGTTGTAGATGCATAAAATTGTAGGTGTATTTATTAATATTTAGTGCCCTTTCGTAATATCAACGGTTACGTTACGGTTACGTCGCTCTGTCGCAATTACCGTAACTTATTTATATTATTTTGCGGTTTAGGCTTATCAACATAGACCGATTATAAATAGACATGAACTGTAAACGATTACTACTTACTGAACTGCTGCAAGAAATTATGACCTTTTTTTAAATAATCAATTGTATTTGTAATAATGAATAATATAAATAATATATTCATATTAATTGTTGTGTGTTTACTTAAATATTATATAGGTTTTATATATTAGGTTTTTTTTAAACTGTAAATACAACAATAAATTCCTTTAAAATTTTCATTGTGACTGATTTGTCATAATATAAAGGAAATTACTAAAATTCAATTAACAATAAATACCAAATAGGTGAGAATGTTAAAATTAGACTAGATTTCTACTAATTTGACAATATTATTTTTTATGAAACTTTGTATATTTATTTTCTACTAGCCGTGCGGCAAATTATATATCCCAACTGCATCATTAAGGGCTTCAGAACATTTAACCGACATACTTCTTGAAGCATGACCAATGCATGTAGAATTCTGTGGTTTAGATCTAGACCCCTCACTCTGGTTTAAACTGCGTATTGACGAGCCCACAATCATATAAGCGGAGCTGAGTGATCACTGAGTGATCATAATATATTAGGTACATTTTTGCATTTGCCAAGCCATTACATTTATAATGCAATGCATTTTGTCAAAGACCAGCACAGTTTTAATACTATATACAAATAGATATTTTCATACCATGTTTTCGAATTAATAAGACCAATAAACGTTTTTTAGTTAATAGTACTAGGTTCTATAATATGATCCCGACGTACGTTACTGATTTGCCGGAGAATGAGTTCAAGGACCATGTCAAACAGGTTTTACGTTATTATAGCATGAATGATAGTGATGTCTGGAAGTGACTTCCTCTCTGTTCATCCACTAAATTATTAATGTTATTATTAACTGTAAATATTATTTGTACAGTTGTGAAGAAATAAGATAAATTCGATCGAGGTACTCTTCTCGACTGTACCTACATTGTATAAAGTTTTTTAAAATATTTTGTTTTGATTTCGAGGCTGTGGTGTCCGATAATACATGAGAGCTAGACCAAGGTTTTCGCGTTCAGGATTCATTGTAACCGAAACTCACACGGTTTATTTTATTTAGGTTTTTGAAGTACCAAATTTTATTGATAGATGGCATTGACGGTTGCACCCACATACACGCCTGGCCAAAAATGGTCAGTGTTTAAAATGACCACAGTTCTTTTAATTTTCTCAAGTCGTAACGACGTTAAACAACTGCTTTGGACAGTATAGTCCAAAGCTGAATGGAGATTTGCTGTGGTTATTATGCGACCGAAACAACCCAGTCGAGCAACATCTAAACAACTTATTCATTAAAACTACTTAAAATAGTTCTACGGAGACTTTGGCGGACTTGATTTGTAATATTATTATTAATTTTTTTTTAATTCATAAACTTATACTATTTTGGTGGCCTTTTACGTGATGAGGTTTTGTTATTGTACACAAGTGAAGAGGATTTTAAAAAAAACACTAGAAACATGCGTTTTAATTTGCCACAAAAATTCGTCTGTTCTGTAAAAAGGGAACCGCCATCTTTTTAGGGCTATGTTTGAAAATTACAAGAATAATTATTACAAAAACATTCTATTCGTGTGACGTTCAGAGTTTTTGATTGAACACAGTTGCCATTACAAAAACAAAGAATATGTCTATGGGTAACGATTATTTGTTATTTATATGTGTAAACAAAGTACCGAGTTTTTTTTTATTAATGTGATAGTCATTATAATGTTACATAATTCAAAACCATTGATATTAAAATGTGTTCTCGTTAAACAAGCAATTGAATTTTCGCACAGTTCATTCTACTTTCCGTGGGAAATATTATACTAATTAACATCGTGTAGTAGGCAAGGGGGCGCTGATAAAATTGTTCTTTAGAGCCAGGTAGAATTGACCTATGCGAATAAATAAAAAAAAAGATAGCTAATGTGCAATAATAATGTGAAAGATAATATATGCAAGAATATAGAGAAGTGAGTATTTAATCTTTCTGCTTACTACGTATAGACAAAGTGTAATTATATGTAGATAGATAAAATAAACACATTTCTATGTATATTATGTAACATTACTTACATCTGATCCGGTTACTTTAAACACGGTTAATCGTTTTCAGTTGGAAACCAATTAGGTTTCGTTTCATAAGTTCTATATAGTTTTGAACATACATACATACATAAAATCTTGCCTATTTCCGAACGGGGTAGGCAGAGATCCACGTCCTTCCACTTGCTACGATCCTGGCATACATCTTTCGCTTCTTCAACATCCATCAATCTTTTCATGCATGCTCACCGGTTTTGAGTAGGTACTCTTAACCTGACCTTTCTTCAGAACGTCTCCGATTTGATCGAGGAACGTTCGTCTAGGCCTTCCTCTTCCAACGTTTCCACTCACACTTGCATTATAAATTTGTTTAGTCATTCTTCTTTCATTCATCCTCTCAACATGCTCAAACCATCTATGCATCCCTTTCTCAATCCCTGTGACTATATCTTTTTTACACCAAAATGTTCTCTTATCACACTATTTCTTATCCTGTCACTCAATTTCCCTCCTAACGTACCTCTTAGCGCTCTCATTTCTACTGCATTTATTTTATTTTAATGATTTTTCTACCACACTTAGTGTTTACTTCCGTGCATGCGTCTTGGAACCAACAGTGCTATATGTAAAGCCAAACGAACTTTCGTAGAAATTTTCTGGCTGCTCATAAAGGAGTGCAATGCTTCATTCACCATATTACTAGCATTTACTCTCCTTTCTATATCATTCTCAACATACTCAGAATAATAACTCGCTCGGTGAAACGTTCTGCTCAAATATAGACTCAAACTGAGCACATTTAGCGATTCGCTTCACTGAGCAGCTCTTGTAACCGAACGTTTTAAATTTCAATTTCTGTTTTAATATTACGACATGCCATAATAAACTCATCTAATGTTATGCAATGGGCCTATGTAAAGATATTTCAAGGTTCATTGCGCTATGAGATGAGTCGCTTAAGTAATTCGTAATAAAATTGAAACTCGAACAAGAGTGAATAAAAATCTAAAATTTTTACCAACCTTGACGAGTAGGTAAACTATAACACTGGTTTTCGCTGTTCCCTCAGTAAATGACATGTGGTACTATTTTCCTTTTAGTGTTAAACTTTCCTGAGTAGAGTTTCCTTCTCTACATCAATCGTTTAATTAAGATTAAGATTAGTATCTTGAGATTATTATCTACAATTAAGATCATGATTCAATTCGTAACCCGTGTTCGCAAGCGTACGATAAAGACATGCCTACGTACGATGTACAATAAAACAGAAGGTAGAATAAGGCCTCTGGCTAACGCACCGAAACGATTAGCTAAAAACTACAACGGTCCCCGAGAGCAGAAGACAATTATCTCCATTTCGACACAAATTAAAAAATGATCTATATTAATTATATCTTTATCATACCATAAAAAAACTGTGAAACTATCTCCCCACCAATGCGTTCCTTCTCTCGGGTCCTATAAGCGTAAAGTGAAGAGATATTTATGCAGGACGGCATGAAAGCGGCGACCGCCGTTAAATTTCGATTTCTCTGTGGTCGCCATTTGTGTTTTTGGATTGTACAGTGTTTACCATCAAGGACAGTAGGTACCGTCAATTTGCCGAACTACTCTAAAAAAAACATTAAAACATTTGCAAAAGTTATAAAGAAATTCGCAAAGTTTTACATTTACCGAACCGTGCAGATGTGGAATATTCTTACAGCCAACTTGTTCCCTTCCTCCTATGATATGGGTCCTTCAAACGAGGCTTGAAGAGGCATTTCAGCAGACCAGCATGACATCGAGGACTGCCGATGAAATTTGTACCTTGTTTGTACCTACTGTACAGTCATTTTGCCTACTTAGTATAAAAAAATATTACGTATGCCGTTACAGACAATATTTTGATACGTATCATAATTCTGGGCCTATAAATGACAACTCTACGATGCTGATGAAATAGCTGGTTTATGGACAATGATTCTAATTCTAACTCAACGTAATAAGTATAATTAGCGGTCGTCCAATGATCGAAATTCGACCAGCGAATTTTAGCGACTTTTTAATCATAGACCATTTTCTGTTTGACATTTACAGTATTCATAAACAATGAGTATTATCTACATCACTTGCTGTCACTTTTTATTGAGTGACAATGTCAATATTTTGGGGGATCTAAGTTCCATGACATTTTTCGGCTTAGGTTTCGCAGTATATATTTATTTTATTTAATATATTAGTAACAGACATTAAAGATAAATTTTAGCTTTTTGCACTCCTTCTCCATATATTCTTTAACTATGCCAAATCTCACAGTCTTCCGAGCACGCAATACGCTTAAAAAGGTACTGAAAGCTTTTGCTTCACGTATTAATATATAGATAAAATATCTGCTATGCACAATAAAGGCAAGCAGAAGAACACAATAAACTTACATAGCTTGTCAAAGATAACATCAAATGTTACGAAAGACATCCATAGTTGTGGTGAAAACTCACCGCGTGACAAATCAACACGCATGCGCATTGCTCACATTAGGAAAAACTAATACGGTTATACCTAGTTCACACTTACGTAACTTGAAACAAGTTTTATGTCTTAGTAAATGATCTGAATCGACGATTAAACCTTATTCATGCGAGAGTTTAAAGAGCGTTGGTGTTTTTAACCCGCTCAAAATATTTGCGTTCGTATGGGCGTTTACTAAAAACACATCGATGAACATAATGATAAAATAAAAAAAGATGTTTGTGTTGTAAATCAACTTTCGTACTAAAAAAGTTCTTTAAAACAAGATATATAAAAAACCTTAAAAGGAATTGCAGGCGGCGTCAATTTCAGACAAGTCTATCTCTATTCCTGTATTTTATCCCTAGATACTAATCACCAGAGCAAAAATGATCATACCATACAATCTATATTTACCACTGGCATGTTCCTATGATTTGACTTTTTCGATAAATTAATTATTATAAGAACAAGTTCGACGATTATTAAAACCTAGCTGTGCCCCACGGTTTCACCCGTGTTAATTTTATCTGACAAACACCGCGCCAACACCGCACCCGTGTAGTCTATGTTATTTGTTTTCCCGCAAGTACAAATTATTTTAATTTTTCCATATGATCTCCTAAACTATATGTCCTAATAGCATTCTCTAATGAGCAAATTTTAACTTCATAAAATTGTCTTTATGATGACATAACTTTTGTTTGTTAGAATTAATGTGCCATGTCTAAAAATAATGCTTATAAATCACTTTTTAATTTTCTATAAATCTATGTCACAAAATACCATAATGTGGCTTATATATAAGATATAGAGATATGATATTGCTAATTTTTTTAAAGATATACTAAGGACCAATATTATTGTAGAACATTGTATGTCCATATTTTTAACGATTACGCCAGCGCACGCGGTTAAAGCAGTTCGGGAGGGCCTCGACTTCCGACTTACGTAACAGAAATCAATATTTAAGGCTATCTGAGAGTTGTAGCCTAATCTTAAATAGCCTATACTATTTCTCGAGAGACTGGCTATCATATAGGTACAAAAATAATTTTTGAAATCCGACTGGTAGTTCCAGAGGTTAGCGTATTTAAACAAATAAAACTGTTCCACTTTATTATGTTATAGTATAGTATAGATTAAATAAAAAGATGTAGGCATAGCTAAAATTCTACCCTTGCAAGTTCTGCAATACTTTTCTTCACGGCGTTAGCCAATATTACTCTTACGTCTCAGCCTTACACAAGGGCTTTATTATCGTCTGTATTTATGAAGCCTAATAACATTTTAATGCGCGCTGTAAATACAATTGCACCTACGGAGTCTCACACTTTCTGATACTTTTTGAATGACATTCGAGCGATGTCGGTAGCTTTGACAGCTTCATCAAGCTTGTTCTTTCTGGCACTTAGCAGCTTACAGACCACGTTTCGAATAATAGCTTCATCTCGATATTGTAGGCTGGACACGGCATTCCGAGAAACGATATTGGGACCTTCAATGGTTAAGAAGTCATTGAATATATTAGATTGATAAAATATTCGATAATTATCAGAAATCATTATTTTAATTTGATTTCAACAAATTTAATGACCGGGGTTTTCCTTGACACGTAACTACGTTCCAGTTTACTCTATACTATTTTGTATGTTTACAAAAAAAACATATGTTATTTAATTTATATATTTTTTTAAAATAAAATACATCCAACTGTAATGCTCCACGTTCGGCAAGACTTATCGCGACATTTTGAAAAGACTCTCTCGCCATTGAAATCATTCTCAACTAACATGGGCACAAAGTAAGATATCAAAACTTGGCATATCAAGGCGTTAATCTGCGAAATAGATTCCAAAATGTAGATTAATTTAAAACATTTTATTTTATAAGTGTAGATGTATATCTCGCGCTCTATTTTGGTAATAAAAAAAGTCAGGAATTACCTGACATTCTCTTAGTCACGTATTATCCAGTGTCATGGTTGCACATAAATACAACTCAAAATATATATTCATTTCTTTCTAACAATAACAATAACGTACGATGTGTTTCATATTATTTCCTTTTTTACTACTATAAAACTGAAAGCGTTATTTATAGTTTGTATGTATAGTTTAATTACGCTGTTTTTTAGTGCAATGATGTTGGCGTATGACACGTCTATATATAAAATGTCATTGATTTTATTTACTTGTTTAATATATATAATTATTTAAACAATTTATTTATTTAGTAAAAAATATTTTTTTTTTTTTTTTTAAATAGTCCCACAAAACTGCACTGATCATTTGTGTTGCAATCCTCTGCTAGTCTCGTTGACAAACTTTTTATACAGATTTCTATTATCTGGAGAAAATAACCCTTCAAATGTATTTATTTTTTGGGTTATTTAGACATCCGAAGTAACACATAAGGGGGTGCCGAGCTGTATAAAATTAAACTAAAACGGTGTTTGGGGCAGGACATATGGCAAGGTATATTCAAAGTATGGTCAGCAAAACAATTCATATTTAATCAGACCTAGAGAAGGACACGAATCAGGGATGATTGCTGTAAAACGCTAGAAACTGTCAATAATGATCAAATAAAAGCACAAGTGCAAAACCCATAATAGAATGCACATTGTCCTTTAATAATAATGTCAAAAAGAGATAGTCTAATACAAATAACAGCAAGAGATAAGAAGGACAATAAAATTCAAGGTGTTAACGCTTTAAGCGTATGCGGTAACTGCAAGGTCAATTTTGTTTCGTACCAATATTTGAACGACGATTGGCGATTTTTTTTTTTTAATCTTTTACATACATGTTACAATAATCACAACGTATTACAATAACCCAAAGTAGTCAAAATTTAAGTGGCTTTAGTGGTTCGTGTAAAAACCATAGTTTCTCAATAATGGCCGAGTTATTTACGAGTAGGTATTCAAATCCGTCTACGGTTGTAATCAATGTCAGCCTACACCGCAATGTGTATATTATTATTATATTATAAATAAAACCTAATATTTAAATTATTTTTGACCGTTAGATTTTTTTGGGTTCCGTACCTTTAATGACAACAAGGAAACCTTAAAAGTTAACTTTTTTGGCCATTTGTCTGTGAGAATCCCAAGGTCCTTTTTCTATAAAACGGTTTTAAGATAACGATTTTGTTTTTAAATTAATATTGAACACTAAGATTTATGCCTTCTTATTGCTGTCATAATATCAGGTTTCTAAGTTAACGCAATAAAGAGTTACGGCCATTCAAATTAAAAGTCTAAAACTGACCAATTATCAAAACTTATAGGGTACTTCCCGGTGACATGTGGTCTTGAAATTTGGCTCGAAAGTAGGTAAAGTTACAAAATTAATCCATAAATAATATATTTAAAATTCCGTCTGTAGTTATGACAGGACAAAGTTATATTTTCTATTCATTTCATGAAATATATTATACGAACGACAGCAAATTAAAAGATTATCTGATAAACAGGTGTCTCGAATAGGAGGCATTGGTAAATATATTATAACTATCTGTGCCCGTGGCTCTACTCGCGTGGAATACAGAATGTCGGTATATTGGTAACCCCGCTTCCACATACCGAGGTCACCCACTGGTTATTTTAAAGATTATTTTTTGCGCGAAACTCTAATTATTTTTCTAATATTAAAGTAGCGTAAACTACTCCTTATAAAATCAGCTATCTGCCAGTGAAAGTCCCGTCAAAATCGGTCCAACCGTTACGGAGATGAAAAATAAAAATAAAATATTTTTCGATATGAGTACCTTATATACTTTCATATGCATTTTAGTAAAGAGCTGCTTTTTGACATTATTAACAGACAATTCAATTTTAATAATTGTATAAAACATAGAAAATATATTTAGATAAAACATGTAATAGTGCCGGAACCTTCGGGATTTAAGTTCTACTCGCTACTTGCCCAATATATTTCGATAGAATGCATTCACGTAGTAATTTCCTATGTATAGTTTTTGCAGCCGGTTGCCCTTCAACGCGAACTCGAGCTAACAAAACAAATCAAACGTCACATAACAGAATTATAATTTGTTTATGCACGTGACCTTAGTTTGTATAGAAACTGTACACTGCATTTTTATTCATATAAAATTCATTATTTTTTATAAGCACCAACCGCTGTACTCCAGTAAATCCGCTAGAGAGTCTGAGGGATCTGGTGTCTTTTTAGGCTTAGTATGTCCCATAATCAGCCACATCACCACATTTCAACAGAGAACAAAGTACTTAGAGTTTTTAAAATAATTCAATAATTAGTTTTCGAGCCTGCAAATATAAGTAATATTTGATCTTATCCCAAAGTTTTAAGACCCGATGGCAATATGTTTCAACTAGATGTAACTCCATAAATGAGTTCGTTTTTATAACCTACAATTTTTAAAAGAGCCTGGTGACTCAATAGTTGAGTGCCCTACCATTGATTTGAGAGATCGCAGGTTCGATTCCCACTCATGAATTATTTTTATGCGATGAGCGTTTAATGTCAGTTTTGTGCCTAGATATTAATCTATATATGAACAGTTTAGTGACTATTATACAAGCTTTGCTTAGTTTAAAATTAAATGGCCGTTTGTAAAATTACGTCACCATATTTAATTATGTTTTATTTATTTAATTGAAACTTTTAAATATGTTTAAAATCTATATTTTTCTATAATTGCTCTTCTGTTTTCTATGTAGTTAGTTTGAATCCACGGATAGAAAGTTATCTCATGCATAACATAACATAATGTATTGCAATAATTTCCAAAGCTGTCCCCGTTCGATACCGCCGCGTCGCGTCGCGTCGATAATAACGCTCGTTTATCGACAACACTATTGTCACTCACGATATAGTCATTTAATAGTGATGTAACGCATGTCGATTGTGTTGCGATGTCTGTAATTTGGAGTCTATGGTAAACGGTTGTCTAGAAATTCTCAAATTCTCTACGTAATTATGCTGATTGACAAATTCGTTATTATGATTTTACATTCGAAGTTGGATACTTTCAATGAACTATCCGAGTTCTATCAAATGATAGAAAAGAAAGTAAACTCAGAGAAGCCTAATAATCGGAGCTGTATTAATCGGGACAGTTTGGAACTGTTATATATAAAGTGGAAAAGATATTACTAATTATTACTACTTCTGGTTTGTGTGAGACAATAGTCAACTGTTTTATTGTGGGACATGTGTTATGATTATAATTTAATTTTCCAGCATACCTTACAATTTCCAGATAATATGGGTTTTACAAATTATTAGTACACAATTTTAATGTCCATAACCGAGACGTTCATCTTGCTCCGACAGCTCAGCGTAGAGATCCTTGCCTAGGATCTCTCCGTGTTGAGTAGGTAGGCCAAACAAGGTTGAATCACGAGGCTCGCCCTCAGCGGACAACGTGGTGTGAGCCGTATGAACAAGCTCAGTACAAGTGAAGACGTCGCTGCATCAAGTGGAACGTCGGAATCCGTTCAGCTCTCGATATGGCGAAACAAAAAATATATATATCAGTAATTTATATATTAATCCAGGTATAAGTTCCTGGAATATTATTGTCTTCTTCAATAGGGTACTTCACCCATAAAATAATTATTTTATCAAAATGTAGATATTTAAATTATAAACATATCAACTATTCAAAGGTCATCTAAACAATGCCATCATCCGATCGATCCTGAAAAATCTGTCATCCTCCCTGTTCTAATTTTCTATTTTCGTTTGAATTCAAAATTTCATCTTACTAGACTTTTCTTATTTTAAAAATTCAAAATAAATCTAATCATAGATTTATTTTGCTAAACTAGAACCTGGATAGAATATTTGTCTATACCTGAGAAACTCCTAACTGCGCATGCTCTATTACTATCAAAGAATTATCAATGACAGAGATTGTCATAATATTGCAATGTAAACAATACGATCCTAAAATATTAACAAAGCTCTTGTTAAACCAAAATTATCAAGTTATAAATTATCTAAACGCATCAATACATAAACCTATCATTAATTGGTATCCTGGAAATAAAAGAATAGGTACACCAAAACAATAATAAGGTAAATCAAATGAACTTATGATGAATAATATAAAGTAGATATTAAATAAGATAAATAAGATTATCTTCCAGATAAATAATATAACACATGCTCTTCTATAGTTCAGCTTAAGGATGTTTACTTTGTTAGAGAGAGATACAAACAAATATGAATTTCGACATGCTTTTCACTTTTTACAATTATAGTAATAGAAAGAGTTAGCACCATGTAACAGGCTGTTATTTTAGAACAGATTTTTTGAAGTGTTATTTCTCTGGAAGAGGAACACACGGAAAAGGTTTCTTAGTTTACCTGTTAAAGCTTACTCCTTGGCATATTCATGACTAATATAGAAAGATCTATAACTGATGTGCTAGATACCCATAGAGCCGGCTTGAGGATAGTTTAAATATGGAGTGAAATTTCAATACCTAAATGTAATAAGTCTAAATATTCTACTAAATAACATATAACAGTGCAATGTATAAGGTACCTAACAAACACGGAAGTTAACCTGCTCCACTTATCAACTGACTTTTAGATCAAGTTATGACTTACTTAACTTTTAGTTATAAAAATTACAATAAAAACTGGACACGTCACTTTGTTTATTTTTTAAATTAAGCATTGCGTGCATTATTATTCTAATACATTTATTTTTTTGTTGACGGTGACAATCTAGCTTGTGGTTCGCCTGATGATAAGTGGTCACCGCAGCCTATGGACGCGTGCAACACCAAAATCATCATTTTTTAAAATTGCCTCATTAAAAGTACTGTCCCTGATGGTAAGCAAATCTCAATCCAAACACAACGGTGACCACCGAGAGATCTAAATACATCCGTTATGCACATTTCAAACCCTTTATAAGCCTCTTGAAAACCCTCATATTGTAGTTCCTTGAGAAACCTCAGCAGAGAGTTAATTCCACATCCGGAGCGTTCGCGGAAAGAAACTCCTCTTATTATGAAATTTGATGCTAGTAAAAAACCACAAAGATTTTTTTTTTTTTGAACTGAACTAAGCTGGAGGCGATAGGTCATATTGTAAATACATCGTTATATTCATTGTACAAGGTCAAGGTGGATAATTACGTTGAAAAATATAAATATTTCTGATAATTTTGTCTCGTCGTCGTCACGAACATAGATCACAGACGCTCACGGATAAATACCGCCTACAGTATAGTTGCATAATTATCTCTAAAGATATTATAATTATGTCGGTTTTTTTAACAATATTTCTAAGTATTTTAGTATGGTTTGAACGATAACTACATCTGCATTTGAGCCTTAGTCACCTAATCTACTGAAATAAAAAGTAGTCAGTTAAATGCATTCTTATTTAAACTTACTAGCGGTCGCCCAGTGATCGAAATTCGTCCAGCGACTTTTTAATCATAGACTATTTTCTGTTTGACATTTGCAGTATGAACCTAAACAATGAATATTATATCACTTGCTGTCACTTTTCATTGAGTGACAATGTCAATATATTGGGGGGTCTAAATTCAATGGCACTAGTCGTGTTAAGATTCGCAGTATTAATTCATTTTATTTAATATATTAGTAACAGATATTATAGATAAATTTTAGCTTTCTGCACTCCATCTCCATATAAACTTTAACCATGCTAAATCTCACAGTCTTCCGTGCACGCAATACGCTTAAAAAAGGGTTATAAAAATTTTGCTTCACGTATTAATATAATGATACTGTAATTAATGCGAACAAAATCGCGGACGATTGCTAGTTATTTATAAAGTAAAGGAGAAATCAAAACTTAAAAATTAATAAATCAAACCATGAAACGCTCCCAGCGATAGTTACGTACACACGGACGACAGACCTAACATTAGGTACAAGTGCTTGTTGTCATTCACCCTGACAAATCGTTAGATAAGTGATAGTCTATATTATAAGGTACCTATTATATGCACATTTTCAAAATGATAATATCTCGAGTAGGTAGGTATTAGGTGGGATGTAGACCGAAAGCTAAGCTGACGTATGCTGAGTTTACTATACCCGTTTAGTACATATTTGTTACTAGCTGAGCCCGTGGCTTCGCTCACGTGGACTACAGAATGCCCACGCGAATCTTGCTCCCCGCTTCCGGCTATTTTAAAGTAAAAAATGCTTATTGTGGGTGTTCCTTAGAAGATAGACGTATACACTCTACCTAGCTTTTTGTAAGTTTTTTAATGCTTTCAATTATATCATACATTAATTTGCTTTATCTGTTATGGTCTACTCAGTGTAAGCCATTTAAGCGCCCGAATTGATTCACCATGACCAGTTTTATTTTATTTGTGCGGAACACTAATTCTTTTTCTAAAATAAAAGTAGCCTAAGTTACTCCCAATATCATCAGCTATCATCTGTCAGTGAAAGTTCCGTCAAAATCGGTCCAACCGTTTCGGAGACTACCCGGAACAATCAAACAGACAGACAGACAGACAAAAATTTCAAAAATGGACTTTTTATTATGTGTATCGTATATACTTTCATATGCATTTTGTTAAAAAACTGTTATTTTGACGTTACAAACAGACATTTTTGAATGGATGATACTGGCCGCTTACCAGAGCAAGCTAGCTATTTCAAACATCTGTTCGTAGGATGCTAGAATACAAGTTAATCACAACCAAGAGGATGCGACGACTGGAAAGACTTAGAAAGGAGCAGTAGGGGGACTTACCACGTATCCTGGTTGTATCTGCCACGATCCGAGGGTGCACCCTGAACTTCCTCACACGTCTTGAACAGTCTAAAACACTTCTAGAGCACTAGAAAGACGTATTTCACCAGCTTTCCGATAGTTATAATTAATTTACAACGAAATTATGCAGAGCGTGTGTGTCACTGCAGTTCCGCGGCGGCCATTACACCGTTCTCGGTTTACGAAGAAATGCGCGGCAGATTTGCGCGCGTATTTTAAATACAATTGTGCCCCCAAGGAATTGGAGAAATTAGAAAGGGAAAAGGGATGTCGCAACAACTTTAATTTTATTAATTGTATAGATGGAAGATAATTACTATCTTTAACTTATAACAGATATCGGCTTCCCTCTTATCTATCGATGTTATAGGATATTGATGTATATTATGTAGATAAGAAAAACTATCCATTGATAGGATATTAAAGAAAATAAGGACAAAAGATTATATTTGTCTATATTTAGAAACTGAAACAACCGTTAGATAGGTTATTGACAACGGCCGTTAGTTTAGCTTATCTCGGATAGCTACGCGGATAGCTTAGCCCCTCCCCCCTACCGTGGCACCCCCTTGCACTTACTTCGCCAGTGCTGTGCAGTGTCGTGTGTCGTTTCATAATCGATGATATTGATGGTGACTGATACTTCCGTCAAATTGAACTTCACAACACTGACTGACCTTTCGCTTAGTTCTTGATGTCCACGGGACATATTTCTAGTTTAGCTTAACTTAGTTTAACTGGTGTAGCTTAGTTTTCGTTCTTCATCCAGCCTTATTGTGGTCCGCAATGTCTGCGATGACGTTGAGAGATACCTCTTGGGCATGGAGAATTTTTTTTTGGACATTTCTCTCTATTTGGGGCAATACCTCCACCCTACTGCCTCATTAGCGTTGTGGTTGTAGGCGCGACTGCTATGCACAAGGTCCTGGGTTCGATTCTCAGGTCCAGCAAAGTGTTATTGGTTTTTTTTGAGAAACTATCAGTATCAGCTCGGAGTTTGGCTTTGTGCTCGATTAATGGCAATGTGTTCGCCCTCTATTTTACATGGGACCTAAAAACATACCAGGTGAATTGTGGGTGTACTTTAGTATACATCTGCTTAACTCTTCGGGGATACAGGCGTGATGGTATGCTTATACTACAAGAAACCGCAGCCAAATAACCTTGTGGTGTTACTGCGCAGAGTAGGGTTTCCAGAGCTCTTTGGGGTAGGGGGGTTCAAGGTCGGGAATGCGTTAGTGATACCTATGGTATTATAAGCGTCCATTGGCTGCAAAAGTATACGCTTGCATCAGACAGCTATTTGCTTGTTTTCACCTATGTTGTATAATAAAACATGGATTCTTTGACAACCGCCAAGAGATGAGGACCTTGTCGTGGTCGTCAACCGTTACTCAAACCGACCACCATGATATCCTCTAGGTAGTTACATTTTATGTATATGAAGACAGGCATATTTGTTGTAAACACAAGTACACGGACACGTTTGTACGTATATCTATCTCGCTTAATATAAAATCAAGGTAGAGCGAGTAGTAGTACTTTACCTATGTGACCTGCACTTCAAATAGAACTCTTTGTAACTCTCATACAGTTTTAGTTTCTAATTACTTGTCTAATGAATATGTAAATAATTAATAAATAAATATGAGGGAACAATTTCACATACGGCCATTTAATTCCAAACTAAGCAAAGCTTGTATTATGATAACTAAACAGAAATGGTCGGGGATCAAACCCGCGACCTCTCGACTCAATAGTAGGGCTTACTACCACTGCGCCACGGGGCCTGTATATAAAATTCATAAATAAATTATTAATTAATTTATAAATTGCCTATGAGCAATAACATTGCTAATTCTACGAATTCACATCGCCATTGGATGTGGGTAAGTTATTAAAATAATTCCGTTTATAATGTAAAACTATCGGACCTTGAATTTATTGTTCCCTTCATCGAGGCAAGAGCAGACGGCTGGTGAGAGGCGTTCGCGGCAGGAAGGCATCTTCGTGTAATGTCAAGGAACAAGCGAACACAACAGCCGACCGAACTTGTTTCCCATTTCAAATACGAATTTTAGTATTATTGCAATAAAATGCAAGGTTAGAGTTTTGACCATATTCTCACATAATGTTAAAAGTCGATGTGGCATAAGACGAGAAAACGTTAAGTCTAGTGGGTGTCTATCTATCAAGTACAGTTGCTGGGAACAAATCAAAAGTTATTTACAAGGTTTATTGAAATTAAAATCTTTTAAGAGTTATTTTATTATTCAGTTTCGGTTTTGGACAGTTTCGGCCAAAATTAACCTGAAACTTAGGCAAAACCGAAACTCCGTGTTCATGAAGCGTCGTTCGGCTTATTTCGGGGTAATAACATGAACTACATTAAAAATATTTTCAACACAATTAAAATTTAATGAGGAATATGTACATATAAAACAGGCGCAAACGATTTGCCCGTAACAATGAGCTACGCCAACGATGATAGTACCAAGCGGGCCTGCACAGCGAGAGTGCATCGCGGCGCGGTACCCGATCAACACTCGAACCTACCAGGCGTGAAGAGAGCGAAACATCAAAGGTACACACGCAGTGAGGTGCCTGCACGGAGGCGTGTCGTCGGCGTAGCTATGGAGAAAACCTATTAAGAACATTAATATCTACCTAAATACATACAATATAACATTAAGGAATAGTAAACTTTAAACATTACAATACAAACGGCATATAATCACGTTATGTATGAATTATAAACATTACAAGCGCGATAGAATTCACATATAAGCCTAACTATTCCTATATAATCACAAACATTACACATAACTGGTTTAAAACAAAGATTATCAATGAAAATATAGTTCAGTACGTTTCTATGCTATTCCTACGAAATTACAAGCTTTATTGCTACGTAGTTACTATCTTTTAATACCTAGTCAAGTCATGCGCGAGTGGAGGACTTTATAGAAAGATTTTAATTTTTTGAAGAGCGTTTATTCGCGATCATTAATGTCTTAAGACTAACTTAAAATACTCTTACAACTCCGAAGCAACCACCAGACGCGTCTTACAGGTGAGCTTATTGCAACGTTGCGTCTGGCTTCTCTAGAATACAGAGTGCTGTTTAGGGATATTCATAGAGGATGATTCTATAACTACCTACATTTTATTTATATAATACAGAAACAGTAAATCAATGCTTTTTCAAATATAATTGTTCATTTCTTAAGCCTAAAATCTTATACCTACAACTAAATATCAATATTATATCTCTTAAACCATCACGCCTAGCCCTATGCGTCGCTAACAACATACATGTTGATAAAGTTTACTGACAAGAGCCAATTTTTGACATATTTATTAGTTTTGTATATGTTAAATTGCATAAATAGGTGCAGAATTATTATTCTTTCATAGTTGCTTAAATTTATTAATATTTTAATATCATTTAACGCGAGTTTACTGTCTGTATATGTGCAAGAATTAATAAAATACAATAATTTCAATATATAATGGAATTTTTTACATGTCTAAATAAGTTTCGGTTTCGGCCAAAACTGAGACAGAAACGGATATTTCGGTTTTCGGCATTAAATCATGATTCGGTCGGACACTAGACAATTTTCTAATACTCGTCTGAATCGCTTCCACCCTTAAGTTCAAAATTTATCATAAAATACCCATATCTTCTATCAGAGCTCCCTTGAGAACTGTGAATCTAGTAATC
The DNA here is from genome assembly GCA_033032175.1 of Saturnia japonica. Lineage (NCBI taxonomy): Eukaryota > Metazoa > Arthropoda > Insecta > Lepidoptera > Saturniidae > Saturnia > Saturnia japonica. Next base: position 16,099,712 of record CM065324.1, on the reverse strand, counting down.
ACAAACTACAATGTAATAAAGAAAAAAAAATCGACCAACATTTACATCGTAAGCCAACAATCATTATAAAATCAACAATAATTATTCACACAATTATTACACTTATATAATAACTGTGCGAAATATCTCATTACGTTCACAATTTCAATGTGGTCGGAACTTTAATAGAAGTTTTTTTTATATTAAATTATAATTATGCTAGCTGTGCCCGCGGCTCCGCTCGTTGGTCGAGCGAACGCGCGAATACCGCTGCCGCTGCCTTCCCTCCCTACCTCCCTACGGTGGTCGCCAGCCACTTTTGTAGATCTTTTTAAGACCTATAATTAAGTCCTGCATTAATTTGATGTATATCTAATGGTTTACTCAGCGTAAGCCATTGAAACATCCCAAGAGTATCTTTGTTAGAGCATGCATATATTCCTTCATAACTCGGCCACAATTAGCGCCATCTACAAACAAAACCAAAAACTCACGTGCGACGAGTCACAGTTGAAAAAACAGAAAAAGACAAAACGTGTCGCCTAACAGAGCGCATAAAACTATTGCGTCTCCGTCGCAAATTAAAAGAATAAATCAAATAATAGTTAAGCTCGGACTTCACAAACCCCCCGGGGTTCCATAGTCCAAAATCAACAACAGCACGCCCGAGGTGAGTGGCCGGCAACATACCTATCCAAATTCCTACCCCGCATGTTAGGGAGAAAACATCTAAAACAATACACTCTTTCTTCCGAATTGAATCACCATTATCAGCACTGCTTGTTTCATATAATAATTTAACTAACAAAATTTATCCTATAACTTGGCCATATATCATAGCTATGAATTAGAAAAAAAACATGTATGTGGGAAAAGTAGTTTTCACATCAAAACAACATAAACGGACAGAAATGAGACAGGCAAAGAGACTTTGAGTTTTTATTATATATAGAAGATATTTATTTTTGCTATTCTTATCTATTAGACCCAGTATATTCATAAGTTAATTATAAAATATACAACCGTCTGCGACTTCGTTTGCGTTAATAAACATTAAAAAAAATCGCATCACTTATTAGTAGTAAAGATCTTAAATTATTACCCATTTTTAAAATATTAACTTTTGAATACATATAATCAAAATACAAAGATGGCTGATTATATTTTATGTTGCAAGATTTAAAACAGGGTCATATAAGATAGTCAACTGAAGGCTTTTGAAATTATGAAATCGTCTGTGATCATTTAAATACATATTTGAAAACGGCACAAATTCTCTCATCGAAATAATTGCAATATGCCACTCATAAACAGCGTCTTATGCTGTTTCTTTCTAAGATGTGTTGTTTAGTCAAGTGAGTGAACGAGACAGACCGCAGTAGCTCTATTTACATCGTATGGAAAAAACCATGTTTAAACTAATAACCTTAAAATATTGCAAGTCAATATTTTCCAAACTAGTTTATTTCATTTTGGAATGTATTTATTTAATATTTGGAATATTTACTCGTCGGGTTGTGAAACTCAGTAGTTTTCACTTTTCCCCAAGCTCGGTTATTAATCAGGTGAGATTCCGCAACGAAAATATAATATAATCTATTGTTTAATAATAAATCAAGACGACCATTTAATTATATGGCTATGGAACACCCAGAAACATCAAGTGTCGTATATTACTAAGCTACTTCATAAAGAAATTAAAGAACCTAAGCATCATCTTCTTACCTCTTAATATGTATATTAAGGGGTACTTATTAATAAATTAACCCTTATTATGAATAAATTAATATAGAATTTGAAAAAAAAACAAGTTACTTAAATTAAAGTTAATTTACAATTGATAATATTATTGTAGGATTAAATAAAGTAACACATAAGCTTCGCTGAAGTGAGCGTAAATATTCAAGCAATCGGAATTTGCACGGCTTACTTCCTTAAGCGATTCATTCTCTTGAACATGCTCGTGTATACGGCGCTTAAAACAAGTGCTGATAGTGTATACCTAATAAAATAAGAATACATTAGCGGGTTCCCGCGACATCATTCACACGACCCATCAGATAACTTAGATGGACCTCATTATGCCGGTAACAACTTCAAGGCATACATTTTAATTTAGCGTTGCTGCTTATTTACGTATGCAGGCAGTCATAACGACGGTGACTGTAAACGTATCCTCGTTTCGAAGCGGTGGTCACTGTCTTTGTGCTGTATTTTCTCTTATCTCTCTTATGAAAATGAGTCAAGGAATGAGGATCCTTGCGACAGTGGCTATCTTTTACTGCTATGCCCGTTACATTTGATATAAACTGGCTGATCCTAAATTCGATCCGAGATCAGACAAATCCGAGTCACTGTGACGTTATATTTACCACGTATATTCAGTCAGACGCTGAGACTTTATGTAACCTAACAATCCAGTAGTTATTTTAATTAATTTAAGAAATCGTAAAACATCTCTCGACTCCGGATTTGAACCCGGACATACTACATCACTTTCCCATTCCACCAGTGACCTAACAAGGATTATCTCGATCATGGATCTGCCAATAAGTTATTCTTATCTGTAACAATTTTTTGCGCGAAATCATGACATCTGGTAGTATTTTACAAATTACAAGAAGTTTTTGTAAGTATAATTGTTTTGGCTCGTTTAGTATAGAGTAAAATTAAAAGCTGCGCGCGCATCATGTGACGGAAGTGCGCGACATCATGCCATCGTTGATAATAATGTGAATAAGTTTTACTGACTTTTTTTAAATTATGTATAAATAATTGAACCTTATTTAATTTTATTTCATTAAAATTTAAATAATAAAAAAATATAAATTGCCATTATTATCAATGTTGGCAAACGCAATACGAGGAATACATTTTTGTTGTTGTTACGCCAAAGAAGAATAACTTCTTACGTGCGTACATTATTACATTCTTTATGGCAGAAAAAAAGGACAAATGGAGGTCTTAAAGCTAAAAGCATTCTCTGCCAGTCTTCTAGGAGAGCAAGAGAAAGGTATGCAAGGTGTGCATAATATTTAGTAAATTAAAAAAAGAAAAATCTAGCCAATATTTAATTGCTCCAAGTAAAACCTACGTAGCGAATACTTGAAGGAATCGCCAGAGTTGGCTAGTTGGATGTTGATAAAAAGCGAGTTCCATAGTTGTGCCTGTGTTGCGGCGAAGGATTGGTCGCGGAAATTAGTATGATGACTTGGTATACTGAGAATTAAAGAATCAGACGATCTTAGCTGTGTATTATGTGTTTCCGCGAGAGATTGAAATAGTTTTTTTTTAATATTTAGGGGATTTGGGATTATTAAGTACAGGGAAAAGAAGACAAAATGATCTTACGTTCCTACGTTGCCGAATAGATAGCCATTTCAAACTCGCCCGGTATTCAGATACATGATCAAACTTCTGAAGACGGAAGATGAAACGGATACAGTTATTGAGAAAACGATCAAGTTTATTTAAGAGATCTTCTGAGAGGTCCAAGTAAGCAACGTCTGCATAACCCAGAAGAGGGAGAAGGAGAGTATTTATTAGGGAGACCTTTGTATCAACAGGAAGAAAGTTTTTCAAACGCATGAGAGAATGAAGAGTACATAAGTACACACAATCTTTTTGTATCTAACGTTAATATATCTTTTTGTTATATATGAAAACATATTGATACGTGAACATGATTATCATATTTTTGTCGTTTTAATTCTATGAGATGTTGAAATTTCGAGTTTGAAAATGTATGTTTTAAAAAAAAACAAAAATAACAAGGCAATGTGACGTAACTATGCTTGATGGGAAGTATGGTGCAATCCGAAAACATCGTTGACCACAGAGAGATCACCAGTCGTCCTTGTCATGCCGGACTGCGTCAATAGAAACTGAATAAGCACTGGCTGATCTCTCTAAACGAATCACTATGACGGACTTTTCACTATATGTATGGTAGTCGTAATCCAATCAGGCTGTAAAGCCCTACGACCCCGCTATCACTATTTCCTCGTTTGTTATTCAGCAGGGTGCAAACTTGCTTTGCTGTTGGCTCGGTGTCTCAAGTCATATGATATTATTTGATCCCGTTTACACCTCAAATATTTATTTTTAAGGTCGAAATTCTATACTAACCTCCAAGGGTTGACGAACAGCTGCAAAGGGTCCGAGTCAGTGCAAAGAAAAAATTGGGGGTCCATGAGATGTAAATGTGGGTCTAGTATAATGAATCTCATTTAAACAGAACGTGATTTTAATTTTGGCTTTCCATGACTGGTATAAGCCACACAAACGAATAGTACTTATATGAATCAATGTCATGTGGGCAGGGTGTCTACCCAAAACCGAGAAACATGGCAAGTGGTCTATACGAAAGAAAAAACTTTGGGGATCTCCGTTTTAAAGTAATATTTATTTTTATATTATGTGAGTTCATTGATCTATGTATACGAAAATACTTCCAACTTGCTTCCCAGGCGCCATCTGTAAAAGGAATATTGTTTGAAGTAACTGTTCTGCCATACATTGTTATTGCAACTAGCAAATGCCCTCGGGATATATGTAGCAATAAATAATTATGCTAAGCCTTCAACATGGTATATAACCTTGATATTTACGAACATCATCGAACAAAAATCACAACATTTCACGAACCTTCACGAATGACGATAAGTAGATTGGTCACGATTCGATAAAACTGCCATCATGCTGATCTACACCGCATACTTAGTTATTTACTGTAAAGCTTTGGTCTCACGAACGCACAACCCGCAGCGGTACGCGGCTCCAACGCAGCGTCATGAAGCGGTGTAGCTGTCTGTGTGGAGAAGCGATCAGTTGATTATGTTGTTTTTGCCGCAGTTATCAAAGTAAACGTATCAACGTGAACAACATTTTTTAAATTTGTGCTTAACTGGATGAGGAAAAGAAGAGGTAGGTATTTATTTATTGTATTTTAGAAAATGGATGGAAAAATGCGTGTTGTTACGAAAATTTAATAAAAACGCTTTTATTCGAATTAATTCTATCAAATTATCTTCAAATACATCCATATCAATCCGTAACACACATCGCAGCGTTGGAAGCATACGACGCATACGAAGCAAAAGTCAAGTCTAGACATTTATCATACGCATGTGTCCGGTGGCGCATACCGCGTACCGCAGCTTTATGATACGATCACGAGACCAAAGCTTAAGTGAGGTTTGCTGACTATGAGTTATTAACATAATTATTATTGCAAATAATATTATTAATATCCATTTTATCTTTTAAATATCATCTATTATCATTTTTATTTGTATATTTTATTGTAATATAGTAAAGCAGGGGAGTTTTTTTGTTTATTTGTTTAAAGAAGCTAATCTCTGGTACTACCAGTCGGATTCGAATAATTCTTTTTGATTATGATAACCAGGTTCACGAGGAATAGTGTAGGCTATCTAATGTTAGGCTACACACCTCGGCAAGCCTTAAATATTAACTTTTGTTAAGTAAATCGGAAGTCGAAGCGTTCCCGAACTGTTGTATCCGCGTGCGCTGGAGTAATGGTTTGTGATATGTAAATATAATGTTCGACAAAAACATTGGTCATTAATATATCTAAAAAATTCCGCGATAGCATATGCCTATCTCTTATACATAAGCCACAATAAGGTACTTTGTGACAAACACTTGTTGGAAGTTAAAAAATTATATATTAGCATTATTTTTAGGCATAGCATTTTAAACCTTACGAACGAAAGTTATTTTCTTCATCCGCAAGACAATCTTTTGAAGATAAACTTTACCCTTTACAGTATAATTTGAGAGATAATGCAAAATTAAAATAATTCAACATTCGGCTCGGGTCTATGTCTATAGTAGTAGTGGCGCGAACGATTCGTGCGATGCCGCGATGAGACCGTCTGGCCGCCCGATAAAAAATATTGCTATAGTAAAGTTTTATAAATCATCAAGTAGTGATTTTTTTAAATTATATGCGGGTGAATCCGCAAGTCACAGTTAGTTATCTATATATTAATACGTGAAGCAAAAGATTTCTACCCCTTATTAAGCGTATTGCGTGCACCCGAAGACTGTAATATTTAGCATGGTTAAAGTTTATATGGAGAAGGAGTGCAGAAAGCTAAAATTTATCTATAGTATCTGTTACTAATATATTAAATTAAATCAATTAACACTGCGAATCCTAACCCGATCAGTGCCATTGAACTTAGGCCCCCCCAAAATATTGACATTGTCACTCAATGAAAAGTGATAGCAAGTGATGTAGATAATACTCATTGTTTAGGTTCATGAATACTCCAAATGTCAAACAGAAAATAGTCTTATGATCAAAAAGTCGCATGTCGGATTTCGAGCTTAGGGCGACCGCTAGTATTATATAAATCTTTAAAAAGCAAACAGTTTGCTATAATTTATTCCATATTTTTCATCCATAACTTGTTCGGTAATTCTCTACTCCCATATCAGACCTCTTTCATACTGAACACTCTTCTAGATATGTAAATGATTTCATCTCTCCTCTCTCCTGATGACATGTTCATGCACGCTAGCTAACCTATTATAACTCCTCATATTAACTGTCACTGGTACTACATTATATTCATACTTCTTCTGATATAACCAATCTATAGTTTTGTCTATAACATAAATACTATAAATATTTTATTTAAAAATGGCTCATTACTTACTTCGACTGAACGAATCTCTCTCAATTATAATAAAATGAACATTTATTTCAAATCACTCCACACAGGTGAACCTGTGTGTAATATCTAGTATAGTTGTATAATCGTCGCCTATGGAAACATATTATTAGGCGCTAAACACTACATGTGAAGAAATTATGTGATTTACGACCTCAAAAGTCGCTGAGCCGAGTAGATGATATCATATGAAATCGTTCATACTGGCGATAGTAACGCGTGATTATATTAAAGCTCACTAAAACATTTAACTATGGAAAGGACGTGGTCGAGCGTTTTTATAATACCTCCTTTAATATTACATGTTCAAAAAAAACCTATAAATCAATAAATAAAATAAATATCTATAACTAATTTGTAACATACCATGACGCCTGTATTCCCCGAAGGGTTAGGCAGAGGTGTACTAATGTACACCCACAGTTCGCCGAGTATTTTTTTGGTCCCATGTAATAGGGGGCGAGCCTATTGCCATTAATCGCGCATGAAGCTAAACTCCGAGCTGCTACTGAGAATTTCATAGGAAAAGCCCAATAACACTTTACACGACCTGGGAATCGAACCCAGGACCTCGAGCATAGCAGTTGCGCTTGGGACCACTAGGCTAATAAGGTTAACTAATTTGTGATACAAGCAAATTTCTGTTATATAACATTTTCAATAATAACTAAAAATAATACCAAAAAAAATGTGTTCTTTTATACATAAAAGTAAGGAATTATACTTTTTGGTTTAAAAAAAAACAGAAACCTAATTCCGCGTGGCAACAATTTCATGAAGTTAGCCATTGATGGCTAGCTAAATAATTGTGTTTGTTCTTTAATTAATCAATTGTTGCCAAGCAGTAATAGGTTAGCAATGATAATAATGTAAATTTATTATTTAATAGTTTAAAAACAAAATGTCATTTAAATGAACCAACATCATTATCGTTGATGATCAACTTCATCGTGCGACTTCTATAACAGCTCTTAATTTTTACCTGATTGCGAAAAAGGAGGGTTATGTTTTGTAAGCGTATGTATTGTATGTGTATTTCTTTGGCACGTTTTGTAGCCTAAACGGTTTGAAGGATTTTAGCTTAGGTGTGATTAGTCTTAATTGTGGGCGTCACATAGGTTATTTAGTATTCAAGTACAAGGAAAGGAAATTAAATAATAGCAAAAGTAGAATTAGTCAAGTTTTTTTAATACAGTCGGATTTTTTATTTTGTTTTTTAATAACTTCGCTTGAACTCTCTACTTAATGCGCCAAAAGAAATACAACGTCAATAAAACAGAAACAAATTCACATTATTATAACATTATTTCTATCCAAAAAACATCACAATTACTCTCAAAGTTAATCGTTTAAAGATATTTTACTTCAAAAACATGAAACCACTTAATTCACCTTAACTTATCACTAATACGAAAACGCTCTAAATAGCGATGGAAAAACGCTCGTCAACCTTCGCTTTCCACATACATAACAAAGGCGGTTATAGACAGTATGCTTAATTGTGTTTCGAGCCTACGCGGCTACGGCTATCTGTAATCTCATACGGAAACGCAATCTTCATTGTGGTCAGTGATTGACAGTTTGCTATTTCTGAGAACAATTTGGAACTGTTATTTGTAAACTGGGAGCATAGTGTTGTTTCACACAAAAATAAACTGTTTTAGTTTTGAACATGCTCTGCTCTTTTCAAGTTTAAGGATATTTACTTTGTTAGAGAGAGATAAAAATAAATATAACTCGGAACAACCTCTTTATTCTTTTTAATTATAGTAATAGAACGAGTTTGCATCATTTAACAGGCTGTTATTTTGGAACAGGTTTTTTGAAGTGATATTTCTCTGGAAGAGTAACAGATGTTAATAGGTTTCTTATTTCACCTGTTGTAGCTCAACCCCTGATTGGAATTCATCGCAGTATTCAACCCAAAAATCACCTGCGCGAGCATTTCTTATTTGCGATAGATGATAAAGCGAAGATAGGCGTGTTATACAGTTTCGGAGACCACGTCATGGACGTACGTTCGAATTCTACACCGTGATAAAATCCGTATGGTGGTTGAAAATATGTCACCGTGTATCTTCCAAAAGCTATACTTGAGAACCAGCCTACTTAGGGTTAGCCTGTTATCTTCTTAATTCTGCACAGTAACTCCACGTCACTACGCCAGCCCACGGCGTATTGCCAATTTCAAACGCCAATAAATTAACAGTGCTATATTTTCGACACATACAGTGGTACTACAAGAATTGCTCGAGTTTCCTCACGATGTTTTCCTTCACCGTCAGTCGATAGTATTACCAATTTCAATTAGTAAATGTATGTGAATTAAGAAAAATTCGATGATACATGTCAGGGGTCCAAACAACTTGACCACCTCGACCGATATATAAAAAATATATCTGTGTTGCAGATGGCAATAACTTGCGACTGCCCAATGACGCAGCCAGGGCCAACTCTTGCTGCGACCTGCGGTGGAGGTGCCTTCATGCTGTTCATGGGCTTACTGGAAGTCTTCCTGAGAAGTCAATGTGATTTAGAAGACCCATGCGGTCGGGCACTGGTAAGATATAAATTAAAACTTATCCTTTGTTCAAGTCTACAAACTCTAAACTTCTCGAACGAAACTCCAATTATTTTTTTTGTATGAAGCACCATTTTGAATCCTTTTGAGTAAAAAAGCTGATTCTTCCATGCGGGACATAGTAAAAAACTTAAATAACCACTCATTACTATTTTCTACAACTTTTTCTTTTATTTGAGCTTCAAATTAAATTAATGTTAATTTAGTCCGGTCTAATTTAGTTAGAAATGGCTAAATATAAGAAAACTTTTGCCAAATAAATTTAAAACTAACACTTACACTTACAGTTATATGGTTGTCAGAAACCGTTTTAGTACTAACAAATTTAACTTTTAAACTAAAAGCTTTTAAAAAGCTTGTATAAATAAAGTCTTACATAATTGCATTGCAAAAATTATGCATCGTGAAGTTTCTTAGAACCCATTTATTTGCAGAGAAACAATCGATAAACTTTCTCACAAGAGCCCATGATTATGAAACGGAACAAGCAATGTCGCTCACGATCCGAGTCTCCAGCATTGAACTCGTGACTTTGCAAACAGCTTAATAGCATCGGATTATCTTCACAATTCTCTTTTGTTTTTCCTTCTTGTATTTCAATTGCAAATTAGTGCAATAGAATTGTGTTGAAGCGTATCTAGGTATTAAGAAAAGACACATCTATATAAACAACGCAGCCTAGCTCTAATACTTAAGGCAATTTTTTTATTAATTTCACAGTTTTACAGTAACCTGCATCTCAAAACAAACCTACAAACAACAAACAAACTAAAAAGTTCTCCATAACTTATTTTTCTCGTATTGTGAAACTGTGGAACTATCTTCCGGCAGTGTAGGCAACTTTAAACTCGTTGGTAGTTTATATTATATCTATATAATCAAATAAAGAGTCAATCTTCATTATTCAATATACAAACTGATTCTATTTCATTCATTATGTCAACGGATTACAATTTGAGGTAAACCACGAATTTTTACGAGGTAATATAGCATCTATTTTTTTTTAAATTTCAACGTTGGAGCCTTAAACTGTTAGGTAAATGCGATTCACTGTAGTAAACAATCTATGAGCACCTATATAAACATAAGTGAAAAGTGAAAAATATCTGTTCCAGTACCGTCGCCATATGGACTCAGTGTACGATTTCATAGTCGTCGGGGGAGGCTCCGCCGGTTCTGTTGTCGCTGCCAGACTCTCCGAAGTACCAGAATGGAGAGTTTTACTACTAGAAGCTGGTACACTATACGTATTTATCTATTATCTAAATCATATCACAAATAATCATAATATTAAAATTGGATACGTAGAACGACCACTCCTTTTTCCTATCTTTTTCTTTCTCCCGTCTTCCCTATTGGTCCAGCATCATCAAGGAAATAAATAAGCCACCGAACGGTAATTTGAAATTGCTTTGGTTATTTCAATGAAATTATATGAATTATATGAAGTGGACGATGCCTCATAAAAGCTCTATATTCCCGTATATCTTTGAGCATATGAAACTCGTCACGCAAATTATAATCAATACCTAGTCCCGTCTAAACTTACTAACAAATTCAAATTTCTACGTAAAATTTAATTTATACTTAAAAACTATTATCATGTAAGGACTGTCCATATTAAGACAAAGTCCTCTGAACTACTACACATAAGCTGCAGTGGACGGAGAACATACCTCGTAGAAAGATGTCGACCGACGACCTGGTGAAGGTTGCAGGAACCCGCTAGATGCGAGCAGCGTAGGACCAGACGTTGTGATAATCTTTATGTCCAACAGCTCAACGAAACGATAGATGGATTAGCTAGATGAAATAATTGTTGTTGTTGCCAATTACAGGTTTCGACGAACCCACAGGAGCGCAGGTTCCATCAATGTTCCTGAATTTTATAGGATCCAGCATAGATTGGGGATACCAAACACAACCAGAACCTGCCGCGTGTCTGGGGGAGACGGACAGGAAATGCTATTGGCCCAGAGGAAAGGTACGTAAATATAGACATGTGTTGAGAACGATAAAGAACTGATTAGAAGAGAAGTGGTAGCACACTCGCTAAACGCGTCGATCGACGTGGGTTCGATTACTAAAAAAAAACCTGAAGTTTAGATGAAGTAAAAAACCCTGATGAAACCATAGCTTGGTAGAAATGCATTTTCTAGTGCGTATCATGTTAGCTACAACATTGAAATTATAAATAAATATTCAGCCAAGTCTGCCATGTAATTAAACGCTAATTTACATTGCATTAAAAAAGTATATGGGTTAAATGATTTCTGCAACCCACCATATACATATAACTGAGCGTCAACTTGACCGCCTATCCGAGTTTCTTTTTCTTCTTGAAGCTAGTTCTCTTTATTGAAGATCATTACTGTCATTGTTCAGTAAATATATCGAGTATACTATTATGATTTCATTATTCTAACAAAATTATAGTGACAAAATGCCACCTGTAGGTAGTCAAACTTGGGGAAACCGTCGTAGCGTTTTTAAAAATACAAAATTTATTAAATCGCGAATTGAATTTTAGTTCGACTGACTTCTTAGGCGACTAATTACAGACTAACTTTCTTAAACTCTAAAGATTAAATGTAAGCTATGTATTCCCATAACATATCACCCGATACCCTGCGTGTGGGCGACCGGCGACATATCGTCAGCATAACAATCCCTGTTGTTACAATACTAAGAACACAGGGCGACCGGACGACGGTACCGTCATAACTAGGTATTACACAATAGAGAGTCAAACAACACAAATTTATGAATTAAAAAAACACAACATGATAGTCTAAGATCCCGCCAAAAACTCCTAGTTCGAGCTTATAAATTCTTGAGGTCAAGTTAGTATTGACACATCTAATATACCAGAAACTTACCATTGGGAAGACTTTTACTTTAAAGTTCCACCACCCTCAAAAACTATACACATATTATTGATACTCTTATGAGTAACTAGGTACCTGTAATAAGTATCCATAAAACTCAGGTGCTGGGAGGAACGTCAGTAATGAACGGAATGATGTACATCCGTGGTTCCCGTAAAGACTACGATGCCTGGGCAGCAGCTGGTAACGAGGGTTGGTCTTTCGACAACGTATTGCCTTACTTCCTCAAATCAGAGGATAATAAACAGGTGAAAGAGATGGACGACGGTTACCATGGTGTCGGGGGACCTCTTACAGTCTCTCAATTTCCATATCATCCTCCGCTAAGTTATGCTATCGTGAAAGGTGGAGAGGAATTAGGTGAGTGGAGAATTTATTACTATAACATTTTTAACTCATCAGAGAACTGAATTGCTAAGATATAAAACTGCCGATAAAAATGTATAATTTAATAGCTTAGATTTTGATAAGCTGGTACCTTGCACAAGATGATTGATTATAACATTTAATTTGGAAGATGTCATCTTGCGTTAATGCAGATTGGGTAATTAGTAGAATTATTATTTTAATTTTAAGCAAGTAATTTGGCTCAATCGCACCTGATGTAACAATGATTGGTGCTCGCCAAGCCTAGAAAGGGAGTTGATTCTCAAATGCCGCTGGTTCTCGTATCAATAGATGGTTTTACGAGAGATTTTTAACATGTGGTTAGTGACTAGCTTGATAATCATTAGAAAATGCGCTCTCATCATGATATGGTTTCATTACAATGTTTTACTTCATTGGAAGCTCGGAGAGTAGGGTTGGAACCTATATCGATCGACAATTGTTCCGAATGAGCTACCACTTAGCACTTAACATCCAGAAGCGGACTAAGAGTCCTCTAAAAGTTTCCTCGATACAGTTAGAGTTAACCTAGGACCAGAGTATTTTCTATTAAATAGCGCCAAAATATGTTTTTAAAAAAAGGTGGTATGGAAATCTAGACTCCGTACGTATTGCAATAGTTATAATAAAACTACTTCCAGTGTTAAAAAAGGTCGTTTGCTTAGTAGTTCCACATTTATTTTATTTCTGCTATGTTTTTAACAGCCCGACGCATAAAGTTGGGTGTTATAAGTTTAACGTATGTTTCTGTGTGTCTGTCTGTAACAACAAAAAGCTGAACTGATCTAGTTTTATTTTTTGTTTAAGGTGACCTGACCGAGACTGTTGTTAGCTATATATATGTTAGCTATAAATCTGTTCGGCAATTTAAAGATTATCAGATTTTTTCTAGTTGATAAATAGATGCGAGCATCGACCACAGGTCTGATTGAGCCGAGATATGGTATTCTGTTACTGTTGCGACATCCCTTTTCCCTTTCTAATTTCTCCAATTCCTTGGGGGCACAATTGTATTTAAAATACGCGCGCAAATCTGCCGCGCATTTCTTCGTAAACCGAGAACGGTGTAATGGCCGCCGCGGAACTGCAGTGACACACACGCTCTGCATAATTTCGTTGTAAATTAATTATAACTATCGGAAAGCTGGTGAAATACGTCTTTCTAGTGCTCTAGAAGTGTTTTAGACTGTTCAAGACGTGTGAGGAAGTTCAGGGTGCACCCTCGGATCGTGGCAGATACAACCAGGATACGTGGTAAGTCCCCCTACTGCTCCTTTCTAAGTCTTTCCAGTCGTCGCATCCTCTTGGTTGTGATTAACTTGTATTCTAGCATCCTACGAACAGATGTTTGAAATAGCTAGCTTGCTCTGGTAAGCGGCCAGTATCATCCATTCAAAAATTGATCCATACGAGACGGATTCAGTAACATTGAATCAGTAAAATTATGACTATTCCGCTTTTTACTTAATTTCAAAAGAAACAATAGTCATTCAATTATCATTAGTTAGTTCAACAACTCATATTACGTTGTTACTTCAAAACTTGTTCAAGAATTTATTTTTATCATGTAGTGTTTTCAATCTACCTACCTATTTATCCATCTGTTCCTGGGTGTACGATTGGCAAATTTAGGTAAGATTGTATGTACTCGGAATAAAAATCATGCTATCTATTTAAATAACATAGAATTAAACGTGTTAACTAAATGTAAACGTTACGTTGTACATTAACAAAGTTATTTATATATACACAATAAAAGTGAGGTAGGTATTTATTAAAAACTTGTTAAGGCGACGACACTCGCTAGTTACAAATATTTTACTTTTGTTTTATTTATTTTCTATTTTGTTGGAGTTGTGCAGTTAATGATTAGTGTTTGCCATGTCGAAACCAGTTGAAAATGTAAACAAAAGAGTCGAAGCAGAAATAAAAACTCTTGTTTCCCGACGACAACATGACTTTCGTTCAATTCAAATTTTATATGATTTGTCTACTCAAGTTACACACGATAAGTCGAAATTATCAAATTTCCGTGCGAGATATAAAAACATTAATACTATAAGAGATAACTTTTATGAAATTAGTCAAACGATTGATCAAAAAAATTTAGAATACGGATTTGAAGTTGAAGCTAATACGCAAATATTAGATTCTTTCGACGATTTATACTATAATATAATTCAAATAGCAGAATCGATATTTGACACAGATAACTCAGATGCAAGTTCTCCAAAGGTTCCAGCCCTCACTAGTGCGGTTGAGTACAAGCCTCAAATACGTTTACCGAAATTACAAATACCATCGTTTGATGGCAATATTGAGAACTGGCCAACGTTCAAAGATAGCTACTTGCCCTTGATACATGAAAACAAGTCACTGTCGAACATGGAAAAATTTCACTATTTAATTTCTTATTTGTCAGGCTTCGCCTTAACAATAGCTAAGGGAGTTCCGTTAACCGCTTGTAATTATAATGTTGTTTTCAACGCTCTTCTCGATCGTTATGACAATAAGCGACTGCTAGCCACTAATTATCTCGATAAAATGGTTAACCTTATCCCGTTGCATAAATCGTCACTTAATGATTTAAACTCGATAACGAACACTTTATTTGAAAGTGTAAATGCGCTTCGCGCGCTCAATATTGATTCGCTCGGTGAATACATTTTATTTTACATTGCTTCCCGTGTTATCGACAACGACACTCGCCAACGTTTCGAGTTACAAAACAAAAATGAAATACCTACATTTGATGAATTATTAAAGTTTTTACAAAATTACATTAAAATACTAGAAGTTACCAAAGTACCAAAGTCAACAAGTGTAAATTCTAAACAAATTCAAAATAAACTTTACAGTCCGCTAAATAAAAAACCGAAGTCTTCGTTTGTTTCTTCAACTACTGATCAACAAACGAAATTATTATGCCCATGCTGCAATTTTTCACATAGTATTTATAAATGCTTTAAATTTCAAAAAATGAATGTTACTTCGCGTATTAAATTAATTCAAGAGTTAAAATTATGTTCAAATTGTTTGAGATCGGGACACAGTTCTATTTCGTGTTCTTCTAAAATAAATTGTTCCATTTGTGGTACACGGCATAATACGTTGTTACACGTAGACGTTTCCAGCCCTACCACTAGTACATTTTTACAGGTGGAATCGCCTACTGCGAGTGAGCAGTCGGCCAGTTCCCTTACTATAGGTTCGTCCGCTCAGATTGTTACTGAGAAATTAATTCAGGATTCAACGGCGTTAACAAGCGCGACCGATTGGCCAAGCAATTTGTCAACTAAAATTTTAGGTTCTGCATTAGTGCGAATTTGGGGTACGAATGACGTCATGCATCATGCGCGCGCTCTCATCGATAGTTGTTCTATGGATTCGTTTATTACTAGTTCTTGTGCCCGGAGGCTCGGTCTGAAGGTACAAAAATGTAATGTTTCTGTTACTGGACTAGGTGAAAAATCGATACATGATATTAAGGGAGTTACGTTTTGTTCGATCATGCCTCGGAATAGCAAAACGCCTCAATTTAATTTACCTTTAATTGTTATCCAGAAAATTTCCTCAAATATGCCAGGGAGAGCTTTGCCTTCATCGCTTAGAGAACTTTACAGTCATCTCAACTTAGCTGACGAAACATTTGACAAACCATGCCGCGTGGATTTACTTCTTGGTGTAGAATGTTACGACCGTATCTATGACGGTACCCGCTTTGATCCAGGCCCCGGAATTCCGTGTGCTCTCGGTAGTGTATTTGGTTGGGTCATTACGGGCCAATTAGAGCACTCCAGTCTACGTTCGCCTAGTAAGGAAGTCACTTCGCTGTTAGTATCCACTCTAGCTCTCGATAATGTAATTCAAAAGTTCTGGGAGACTGAAGAGCCACCTAAGGCAATCATCTGTGCCCCAGAAGATGCTATTTGCGAACAAAATTATAAAAATAATCATTACCGTAATCCTGATGGACGATACGTTGTACCCATTATGTTGAAGGATAATTTTTGTCACTTAGGCGAGTCAAACCGACAAGCCTTAAATCGTTTGCTTAATCTGGAAAAACGACTTGCTCGTGATCCGGACATTCAAACACAATATGTCGAATTTATGCGTCAGTACGAACAGTTAGGTCACATGCAACCAGTTGAAACTTCGTCTACTGATAGCGCATGTATTATTCCCCATCATTGTGTCGTGAAACCGGATAACACTTCCACACGGCTTCGAGTGGTTTTCGATGCTAGCTGTCGCACAACAAATAACAATTCTCTAAACGACATTGTTCACGTAGGTCCGAAACTTCAGATTGATATTATAGATTTGATAACCAAGTTTCGCCTGCACGTGGTTGTATTTACAGCAGACATATGTAAAATGTATCGCCAGATACTAATTCGCCCTGAAGATAGGTGTTATCAACACATATTGTGGCGTGAATCTGCTAACGAATCAATAAAGGAATATGAGTTAAATACTTTAACTTATGGGGTAGCCAGTTCACCTTATTTAGCCATAAGGACTCTACGACAACTCGCGAACGATCATGAATCTAAATTTCCTCATGCTGCATCAGTTCTGCGTGAAGAAATATTCATGGATGATATTACTACAGGGCAGTCTACTTTACAAAAGGCAATTGAGCTTAAGAACGAGCTAATAGCCTTACTAAATTTAGGAAAATTGGAACTCCGTAAATGGAGTAGTAATCATTGCGAGTTGCTTTCTGATATACCACCTGCGCATTATCAATCTCCTAATTTATTTATGGAGTCTGCTAATGACCATATACTTAAAATTCTTGGAATTAAATGGGATCCTTCCAATGATCATTTTTCTTATACCTTTTCGGATGACTTCAAGCTTGAATTCACCAAGCGGTCAATTTTGTCAACCATTGCTAGGATTTTCGATCCGCTAGGTTGGACTTGTCCAATTGTATTTTCTGCCAAGATGCTTATGCAAGAAATGTGGAGGTTAAATCTCACATGGGATGAATCAATCCCCAAATATTTAGCTAAGCAATGGCATCTTCTTGCAGCCAACTTGGCGGATTTGCAAAACATTAGATTGCCTCGTTTGATTTTACCTCCAGATCCAATGCAGATACATCTTGTAGGATTCTGCGACGGAAGTTCTAAAGGTTACGGCTGCTGTGTCTACCTTTGTGTAGTCCGTACAACGTCGCCACAGGCAAATATGATCAGTCTTCTAATAGGCAAATCTAAAATAGCACCTTTAAAACCGTTGACAGTTAACAGGCTTGAACTGTGTGCTGCGGTTTTATTGGCTCGTGTGCTGAGCAACATGTATAATTTACTTCTATCAAAAATAAAAATTGACTCTGTTAGAGCCTATACTGACAGTAGCACTGTTTTATCATGGATTAATACTCCACCACATCTCCTTAAGATGTTTGTCGCAAATCGCGTGGTACAAATCACAAATTTGATTGAGTCTGACTTATGGTTTCACGTTTCTACTCGCGAAAACCCAGCAGATGTCTGTAGTCGTGGAACAACTTGCGATGAGCTAGCCACCCACAAACTTTGGTGGAAAGGTCCATCTTGGATCAGTCTACCTCGTGACGATTGGCCAAATCAGAAGAAGTTAGTTTCAGAAACGGATTTACCAGAACGAAAACCGCTCTCTACAGATTGCTTTCTAGAAGCTCAATCAGAAAATTGTTTAACTGACGTGATCGCAAAATGTTCATCATTTTCAAAACTCCAACGGGTTGTCGCGTGGTGTCTAAGATTTGTTAAAAATATAAAACTTAAACGAGATATGCGATATATTTTGCCGTTATCCACCACAGAGTTAGAAAATGCACTTAGGATTTTAGTTCAGCATACTCAAAGGGAATATTTCTCACAAGAAATCGATTCTTTAAAGCAAGGATCTACTTGTGTTAAATCAATTCAACGTTTGTCACCATTTATAGATAATCATGGTGTTTTGCGAGTGGGGGGTCGTTTGCGCCACTCTAATTTACCCGACGCTACTATACATCCGATTTTACTGCCAAAATATTCCACATTATCTCAAATGATAATTGATAGTTGGCACCTTAAATATTTACATTGTGGACCTCGTACATTGCAGTCTCTTATTCAGAGACAATTTTGGATCTTGGGTATAAGACTTTTGATTCGTTCACGACTTTCGAAATGCATTAACTGTTTTAAATCCAAACCAGTAATTTTACAACCAGTCATGGGAGATCTTCCAGCTGACAGACTATCTCCTGGGAGATGTTTTCAAACTACTGGGATCGATTTTGGTGGTCCTTTCATTGTAAAGGAAAGTAGGCGTCGTAATGCCCGTACTTATAAGGCGTGGATGTGCCTATTTATATGTTTAAGTGTCAAGGCTGTCCATCTCGAGGTAGTGACAGAACTTAGTGCCGAAGCCTTTTTAGCAGCCCTTGACAGATTTGTTTCTCGACGCGGTATATGTAATAAGATTATTACAGACTGCGGTACCAATTTCATAGGTTCTAATCGTCAACTGAACGATATTTATGACATTTTCTTTAGCAATCGTAACGATATATCAGATGGTCTTGCGGTAAGACGCATAAAATGGGATTTTAATCCGCCTGGGGCTCCTCATTTCGGAGGTATCTTTGAAAGCGGTATCAAATCAACTAAGCACCACTTAAAACGCGTTATAGGTTCGCAAACTCTGACATTGGAAGAAATGTTTACTGTGCTTACTAAAATCGAAGCAGTTCTTAATTCGAGACCTCTCTGTACGCTTTTGTCAGATCCAAACGAAGCTGATGTACTCACACCGGGTCATTTTCTTATAGGTGGTCCTCTCGTTGGCCTGCCTGAAACTCCATTGGACGAAACGACATGCCCCCGTTCTCGTTGGCAGTTAATAAAAAAAATTTGTCAAACCTTTTGGCGTACATGGCAACGTGATTATCTGCACACACTTCAACAGAGAAATAAATGGTTTAAAACTGTACCTAATTTAAAACTTAATGATTTGGTTATTATGGTTGAACCTAATCTTCCTCCTTTATCGTGGAAAATAGCTCGAATAGTTCGAATTCATCCGGGCCCAGATAACGTGGTAAGAGTTGTTACCGTAAAAACAGCTAATGGTAGCGAGTTTCGACGCCCTGTGGTAAAGGTTTGTCCTTTACCTTTGTAATAAGCTTGAGTTTATTATTAAAATTACTTAATCTAAGTTACTTAGGTATAGCGTTAATTTAATTTATCTTTAGACCCTAAAATAATAGGGTTATTTATTGTAACTTTTTTAGTTGTAAGGTAAACTTTAGATTCCGAGTACTTGCAGTTAACTTATTTTTGCTTTTCTCTGGAATCCTGGCGAATTCCAAGTGGGAGGTATGTTGCGACATCCCTTTTCCCTTTCTAATTTCTCCAATTCCTTGGGGGCACAATTGTATTTAAAATACGCGCGCAAATCTGCCGCGCATTTCTTCGTAAACCGAGAACGGTGTAATGGCCGCCGCGGAACTGCAGTGACACACACGCTCTGCATAATTTCGTTGTAAATTAATTATAACTATCGGAAAGCTGGTGAAATACGTCTTTCTAGTGCTCTAGAAGTGTTTTAGACTGTTCAAGACGTGTGAGGAAGTTCAGGGTGCACCCTCGGATCGTGGCAGATACAACCAGGATACGTGGTAAGTCCCCCTACTGCTCCTTTCTAAGTCTTTCCAGTCGTCGCATCCTCTTGGTTGTGATTAACTTGTATTCTAGCATCCTACGAACAGATGTTTGAAATAGCTAGCTTGCTCTGGTAAGCGGCCAGTATCATCCAGTTACATCAATGATATTAGTAAAACCTTGAGCTTATGCTGCAGCGTTATCTGGAATATGTAGGATACCCAACTCCTCACCAACTTACAGTAGAGATATCATATCTGGGCTAATTGGAGTGGTCTCAATGAATAGGTTACTCATGTCGGCAGTTTATAAAATTTTAAATTTACCTTGTGTGTTACATTTGTTAGGTTCGGAAAAAGCAAGACGGTCATCTAGCAACAGAGAACAGCGCCGGGGGCATCATTTAGTTTCGCCGCTCCTGACCTTCGACAGGCTTAATCCATCACTTCACGTTTAAAAGTAACAAACAAATGTATTTGTATTGAAATTCCAGGTTACAAATCGCGAGATTTAAACGGTGAGCAGCACACTGGTTTCTCGATAGCGCAGACGACAAACCGCAATGGTTCGAGGCTGAGTGCGGCGCGTGCTTTCCTCCGGCCTGCCAAGCAGCGACCCAACCTACACGTGATGCTGAACGCGACCGTCACAAAAGTCCTCATAAACCAGACCACAAGACAAGCTTATGCGGTCGAGGTCCGGAACAGTTACGGTGGAACTGAAATCATATTTGCTAACAATGAGATTATTCTGAGGTGATTTTATTTTGAAATTAAGTGACTGATACACCATCTTTTGTAAATGGTTGTACTCATTCAGAGACATTCACAGACGTGCACACAACAACTTAACACAATTTTATGGCAATCGGATAAATGGTATAGGAACACATAGGTGTACCAAACAAACGTTCACTTATATAGGTAAACAATATAAGGCCAAAATATAATTTACTAAGTGGGATTGATAAAGCAATAAAAAGCAAATTTAATAAGCTATTAATTTAAAAAAAATAACATGTCTATCAAAGAATTTCAACTTGATTCCATCTTTAAAAACATCTGTGTAATAAATATTTATCCATTTGAACCGACAGCGGAGGAGCCGTGGCCTCCCCTCAGATCCTGCAGCTAAGTGGAGTGGGAGATCCTGATGTATTAAACAAAGCTGGTGTTAGACTGGTGCACAAATTACCTGCCGTAGGGAAGAACTTGCACAACCATGTCGCCTTCTTCCTAAACTTCCAAGTGAATGACAATAACACGGCTCCACTCAACTGGGCGACTGCTATGGAGTATCTCCTATTTAGAGATGGGCTGATGTCTGGAACTGGTAACTATAAAAATTCCCCGTTTTATGTGTTTTTTAATGGTACCTTTATTATCAGTGATTTTTAGGGTGCTCCTCCAGGATTTTTTATCGAATCTAAAAAGCTATATGGCTTATTACAAATTCATAGATAAACAAAAACTTTGGATTTTTAGACGCATTCTTAGTTTTATGATTAAGGTGAAATGAGTTTCTTTGGCGATATAAAAAGCATTATGGGAAATACAATAAATTACTGTATTGTTATGATGAGATAGGCCTAACTCACGATGCTATTTGTTAAAATAGGTACGTAGTTGAGAAAAATCTCACTTGAAATTGCCCTATACATAGCGCAGCCCAACTCGAGCAATGAAATACCTTCATTCTACAAAAGATGCAGACAAATAACCTTGTATTGTATTCCTGCGGTGCATATTTTTCAAGGTCCTTGGTAAAAGTCGGCAATGCGCTGAGGATACCTCTGGTATTAACGGTACCTGATAACTATCAGGCGGGCAAAATGTTTGTTTGCCACCTGAGCTGAATAAAGAAACACCTTGATTAGATAAATACCTACCTTTATAAAATTGCCCATTGAATAAATAATGGTAGATACGTAGGTACTAGTATTTTTTTTTTTTAAATACCAAATAAGTATATACACCGAACTTTGCCATTTTCAGGAATATCTGAAGTAACGGCCTTTATTAATACAAAATACGCCAACCCTGCTGATGACAATCCAGACATCCAGCTGTTCTTCGGCGGGTTCCTTGCTGACTGTGCTAAAACTGGAATGGTGGGGGAGAGGTTGGATAACGGTTCACGGACGATACAAATAATACCCACTGTGCTGCATCCCAAGAGTA
This sequence comes from Saturnia japonica, assembly GCA_033032175.1. Lineage (NCBI taxonomy): Eukaryota > Metazoa > Arthropoda > Insecta > Lepidoptera > Saturniidae > Saturnia > Saturnia japonica. The sequence continues at coordinate 16,077,344 of CM065324.1, read as the reverse complement.
GGGGAAGGTTGGAGATACCGTCAGCTGATCCATTCGAATACCCAAAGATATATGCCAAGTAAGCTGTTGAAAGTTGACTTAATTTTATTGAAGCTTTCGGTGCCATGCTAAATAATAAAAAGAAAGGTATAAAAAAAAATTGTATTTAGTAAAGTACCAACTTCTTGTAAGCAAAGTAATAAGTCTGAAGAAGGCAAAAAAGATTTGCAATAAAAATTTCCCATTATGTAATATATAAAAAATATCCCATATGTCTGCCTACCCCAATAGGACAATAGCGTGATGAAACATAGAAAATTTTAAAATGTTCTCTTTTCAGTTACCTAACTCATCCAGATGACGTGAAAACTTTAATAGAAGGCATCAAATTCGCAATACAATTAGCTGAGACGAAAGCTCTAAAGCGCTTCGGCCTGAAGTTGGACAAAACTCCAGTCAAAGGATGCGAGAAGATCAAGTTCGGATGCGACGCGTACTGGGAATGCGCTGTGAGAATGCAGACAGGACCTGAAAACCATCAGGCAGGGTCATGTAAAATGGGACCAAGGGGTGACCCTGATGCTGTTGTCGACAACTTGTTACAGGTACTCGTGACAATCAAGGTCCTAATTTTTGTAACATCTTTACACACACTGTTAAATTGGGTCGCGGCCATTGATGCTTGTGTTTTTCTGTGTAGTTTTCGGAACATACCAGAAGATGCTTGATTATAAAATTTCAACTTAAATGTGGTAGAATATACCCCCATAAGTATATCATGGTTTCTAGAGAAATATTACACCCATGCGATCACCAAGCAGCGAAAATCGATGCCATACTATTGAGCTGACTCGGTAGTAGGTTGCTCATTTTGTGTTGAGCATAACTATAAGGTTTATGTCTGGATTTTAAATATCTATATAAAATGTATAAGTACATCAGTTGCTTAGTTATCTTAAACAAGCGTTGCATAATTTGGAATTGAACAGCCGTGTGTGAATTTGTCTCCACGTCTTCATTATATTTATGAAATTTGTTCAAGGCATTAAAATATGTATTACTAGCGGTGTGCCCGCGGCTTCGCACGCGTTTATAGTTACACCATAGTTATTTACATCCCGTAATTTTATTTTTAACCATATTGTTGACAATTCGTATGCTGCCGTATCAATTGAGAAATGGCGTGTATTTCCCGTATATAATTTTCATCAAATACTTAATTCTTTTTATTTCCTTCTTACCAAAAGCACAAATATGAATATCCCTAATTTGTAGCATTACGGATTCTTCATATAAACTTTCACCCAAGTTTTATTTTCTCCACATGTGGAATAACAATGAAATAATTCATTTGTAGCAAAACTGTATAGTCCAGATAATTTAAAATAGGTATATCGCTTAGAATATATAAAGTCACGCAAGCCGCGATTGATATCGCACGTCGTATTGCAATCATAAAATAAAACAGCAATTATGCCGTACTGCGTAGTTAAAGAGTTTAAAAGCACTTCAGCCAATTTTAAAAGAATACTGGACTCTCATTTCATAGGTAAATATTAGAAATACAATACATTTCTTATAAAATATAACAATGTCAATAAATTAACAAACCAGTTCCATTGGCAATGATGTCATTTCATAATTACTGCACATGTGCATAATAAATTAACAAACCAGTTGGCGTGGCAGCCGACATTATCGCGCATGCACTTTGGTTTTCCCATATTTTATTCTTACAAACTTTCATCCCCTATTTTCTACTCTTAAAGTTATATTTTCGCTACAAAAAGTACCCTAAGCCCTTTTTCAAGGTCCAATCTATCTCTATACCAAAATATATCAAAATTGGTTTAGCGGTTTAGGTGTGAAAACGTTACAGACAGACAGACAGAGTTACTTTCGCATTTATAATATTGCTATGGATTTTATTAGGCGTGTCGTAAATTAGAAATATTCACGCCACTGTGTTCTATCTAAACAGTGGGTTTGGCAACACGCGCTTGCACGTAAGCTATCAGACTGATATAGAGTGAAATTATAATCCTTTTCGAGCTGGCTACTAACTAAAATAACTCATTAAGTTTAGCGAGTGACATGAGCATTTGCAACCTGCTTCATAAAAAAAAAAATTGTGTCGTATACCAGGTGCAAGGCATAGATAGGCTACGGGTGGCCGACGCCAGCATAATGCCCACGGTAGTGTCTGGCAACACCAACGCGCCGGCCATCATGATCGGAGAGCGAGCGGCTGATTTCATCAAGAAACGATGGCTTGGAACCACACATGTATGTTACACCATTTTAAAGTGCTTAACCTTTTTGTAATTCTTGGAACAGTTGATAGATATTGGATTTTGCGGTAGTTACTGCGATAATTATAAACAATAAGTAAGCTGTAAATTTTCCACGGCTGGGCGAACGTTGTTTTTTTTTTTCAAAAGCAAACGCGGATTTCTGCATCACGACAATCCACGCCATAATACCGATGTCCAACGCTGAAAAATCTCCAGACAATCTCCAAACTAAAATATTTTCCATTCGTAAATGAAATCATTTGTCACGATATTTAAACTGTTTTGTATTATTTCGACAGTGTTACCAGCTAAATTAAATATGTAAATGTATGCAAACTGCCAGCAAGAAAGTAAACGATGCGTTAGGTGATGCAATACATAGGGCTCGTAGTTTGTACGATAGTAAAACTCTGGCAATGCAGTAATGAGCATATCACAAAAAGTGAAAGTAAGATTAAATGCCATCTCTCCGATCCATGCTTCGGGTTACATTACAAATGCAAGATATGTAGAGCGGCTGATCTGCCACCTCAATTGTTTTTATTTAGGTTGTTGTACGTACTTTGCGAGTAACACTCTTTAAAATAATTGCTGAGAAGTATACAATGAGGGATTTTTGTGGAAGTAAAAATCGGAACAGAAAGATCGGAACCGCCTTATCAAAATGGATTAATTACTGATCGTAGGAGTAAGCGAGACTCATTAGAAATTGGAGCCGATGCGTGGAGGAATCAATGAATATGCGGGAAGATAAATAGACTTTTTTTGAGAAAATTGGTGCCTCATTCTTATAACTACTCTAATGGGACCTCTAATCAAAATAAACGAAAGTAAAATTTATTTTTCCCAAATTTTTATGTAACCTCTCCTATGTGTTTCAGGCTCCATACCCGATCCGTTTTGGTGGAACATCAAATGTTCTGCAAGCCAGCGACTCACAACCACACACGTCATGGCACGGATGGATTTAACCATAGATTTAATTACATATACTAAATCTATGGGTTTAAAATTGAAGAAATTGACGTGTATTCAAGATTTATTGCTGGCGTTACAGTTCTCGTGAGCTTTAGACCTCACGCACCTCCGATGTAGTATAATAACACGAACGCAATAAATTTTTCTTTACAATAAGTGTAAATATAATTAACGTAAGTCATAGTGACATGTAACTTTATTATAATTAACTGTATTTCCTGACATATTTGTTTTATTTTCTTGTTTGGGGATTTATTTGTTAGATGTCGCTACATCCAATATTATTTAATATTGTACAACGCAAGTATTTTTGATATGACGATCGGTGAGGTGAGTGTGAGAAAGAGGCGAAGACTGGTGAGGAGGAGAGGGCGGAGTGATTATTTTAGAAGTGGCAATATACGGTTGTCACATACGTCAAATATAAAGTTGTTTTAACGCAATGTATTGTTAAGGTAAGGTAAGTAAGTTAAGGTAAGCTTTCGGTAAGTTAAGGGTACAGTTGGCACCTTCGGTAAGACAAGGGCTCAATTGTTAAAAATATGTAAAATGAGCAAAGTACGCATAGTCTTTAAAAACGTCCTTTTATCTAAAGAAACAAAGACGCTTCTAATAAGTGTAATGCATATTTTACGCAAAGAATAATTACTTCAGGGCAATGTTATCGGAACAAATTAATAAATTTGGTACGATTTTGGGCAATCTTATTTTCTGTTAAATAAGTTCGAGTAACGTTGCTAAGACAACTCGAGGCCACTCAAAGTGCAATGGAGAGGGCAATGTTTGGTGTTTCTTTGTGTGATCGAATCAGAAATGAAGATATCCACAGAACTAAAGTCACTGACATAGTTAACCGTGACTGTGTAACTGAGTATAAATATAATACATGTGTAACTAATTGTGAAATATGTGGGAAAATAGATGTACAACACTTGATGGTGGAATGTCTTAGGTATGAAATAAGCAGAAGTCGTTTAAGTTTAAAGTTATGTTCTTTAGAAGTAGGTATGTTCCACAGTATTAGCGGAACCAAGTTCCGGTTCGGCTGGACGTTTGCGGTGGAACTTTATTGTTAATAATTATAGTATAAGGGACTTTTTACATAGTTTTTTTTTTAACTTAGTTAAAAGTTTAGTACAAGTACTTTTATTTTCTGTAGAAATCATGTTATCGTTTGTAGAATTTGGGTATGCTCCGATGGGGTTGCCATGCCTCTTTAACAACGAGACAAAAAGGTCTTAGAATTACTAGACATAAGTGGCAGTGGAAGGGGGCACATACCTCGTGCCGCGTAAGGGAAGACCTGGTCACGGTTGCAAGACGCCGCTAGATGCAAGCAGCGTGGAACCGGTCGTTGTGGCCATCCATGTCCAGGAGTGGACCCATTTTGGATTACTATGATGATGAATGGTGTTTTCCCCGTTGTAATGTTAGAATACACTAGCTTATGTTAATTTTCAGACTGTTTGTCACCACGTGACATTTAGACCCAAGAGATGCGTTTTTTTTTTATCGGTAAAAGTTTAGGAGAGAGGGCCTTTAGGAGGCCAGCTCGGTAGGATCCTGCACCTATGATATGCAGAATTTCCCCAGGTTAAGAAAAAAAGAGTTTAGGTTAGTTTTGTCCTTTATCTGATTAAACAAATAAATAATAAAATAGGCAGTTATAATTGTGGACATTTATTTGTGCAAAATATTACAAATTAAATTATATATCAGCACTAGTTGTGCCCGCGCGAGTTTTACACCCCCCGTCAAAATCGGTCCAACCGTTTTGGAGATTACCCAGAATAAACAGACAGACCGACAAAAATTTTAAAAATGGGTTTTTTGTTATAGGTGTCGTATATAGTTTCATATGCATTTAGTAAAAATCTGTTGTATGGACATTACAAACAGACACTTTATTTTTATTAATATATTATATTTATTATTATATATATAATATATTATATATTGGGTATTTGAAAGTGAAAGGAAGCGGTGTCGCGGTTCACAGCTCAGCTTTGATGCGACCTGGCTCTTACATATAACTTTATAACTTTCTGGATCTTTTCGACGAATGAATGAATGAATGAATGAAATGAATGAATAATTAATAATCCTTGGTTCTGCACCTTATTGGACTTTTTAGTGGACATATATATATATAGGTATGAAAAACATTATAAAATCCCAGAGGATGTGGGGGTTTCGTCATACAAGACCGGACATATTTCTTTATTCTCAAGAAATCAAGCGTATAGTACTTGTAGAGCTTACTATACCATGAGAAATTAATATACCTAAAGACCACGCAATAAAAATGAATAAATATTACGATCTATGTAACGAGTTAACCAAGAAAGGCTATGTGGTGGAAGTGAGAGCGAGAGGTATTCCAGCGAAATCTCTCTATAACATGCTAAAAGACCTCGGCCTGTCGAGAACTGCATTAAGTTCTATTTTAGAACGGGTATCTAAACCAGCATTAACAGGCTCTTACCAAATCTGGCTTGGCAGGGAGGGTATCGCGGGCAGTCAAGGTGAACGCTGTTGTGCATCATAACGGGGGCTGCTCGTGTTCCCTCTGTCTGCTAAACGATGGAACCGGCACCCGCACGGTGAATCCATGGAATGCTAAGATGTTTTCTCATTGACATACAGCACAAAACTCATGTCTTTCAATCGACCGGGTCACTGAAGTGTTCCCGTATTCTTGACAAACAATGAACGAAGAATTACTGGGATATGTCGTTATATGAAAAACTAGAAACATTAGATTTATATACTTTTTTTTTTAATTTCCTTTCACACACAAAAATACATAAACAGACAAATGAACTCTTACTTTTTGTTAACCCACATAGTGAAATGCAGATCTACACAGCAAATAAGGTTTTACAAACATCATGTTCAAAGTATACGTATAGATGGCGCCACACGTGTTTTTAATATCGAACGATTTTAAGTTTCTGGTGATTCCATAACTATCACTCGAGCGAACGATAAAAAACCATGTGATTTTTAAAATAAACCATGACTCGATTGAATCTTAGAAAAGTTACATTTAAGTACAATATAATATAGCACAGTAATTATAACATGTTGTGTATTACTTAAAGCATACTGACTTTATTACTAATAATAATAATACTTAAAATAATTACCAATACGAGCTAACTTAGGTACTGATAAAAACAACATTTAAACATCTAATAATAAATACTTGTAGGTTTTTATGCCTAAAAATCTCGAACTGAGAAGAATTTCTCGAATTTTATGATTGCTAGCAAACCCGCTAAACGTTAACACGCATTGCGAATTTACATCGTACAGAATTTTTTCCGGCACTATATGACCATTTACGGAGGTAAACACTGTGGAAAAAATACCTTTCGAAAAAAGTAGTCGTGTCGTCGCCAAATTCAGTGGCTTGATTTAAACATAAGCTCATCAGGTATTTATGCGATTCTTTACACTTTAAAATGTATAGTTCTATTTGTATTCAGTTATTTATGAAATGCTTAGGTTTAAATATTTTTCTTCGCCCTTATCACCGGCTGATTTTAATTTTGGATTAAATTATTAAATTGAAATTAGCAAATTTCACCGATAAAGCCATTGATACATAACGGGAATCGAACCCGGGGACATCGGATTGAGATAGTAACAGTGTTAAACGTTTGAACAAAATTACTTTTTTTTTTAATAAAAATCAACAACATCTAATGTCAAAGAAGTTTAATTCGAACTACTTACTCGTAGTTTATTTTTAACCGCGAATAAATAATCGCGCGATGAAAATCCGCAGTGTGTGTTCACCTTAAATAGATTTAATTAAACATATTATAATTACTTTTTTAATTCACCAAATGACATGAAATGTCATACTCGTATTGTTAATTTTCTTTCATACTCTAGCCCTTAACCCTGGAGCAGCACCCACGACGAGAAAATTTAACTATATCGACACGTAAGTATTATAGTACAAAACACACTTACGATAAACGATATTTCAATAAAGGATTAACAGTACCTAATGCGTTGAAAATAGCGAGCGCTGCCAAAAGAAAATAATTCTCGCAACTTATTCGATGACTTCTATGTTACATTAGAAGCGCTGTTCCGCGCTGATACTGAATAAAAAATAATAATTGTTTAAAAATGAAATAATCACACAATTACACGTAGAGACATATGACGTAACTAACATAAGCGACTGATCAATTTCGTATTTTCTTAAATATAATTTTTTCACAAACATGCATTGGAAATATTGTCATTATTTTCGAAAAAAGAACACGCGATGAATTGAATTTACGGACATGCCAGGAATGATGAAAGAGATCCAATCAAAGAGTATTTAATAACCCCAGCACGCCGTTTCATACAACATTGCTGGAGCGTTGGTAATGTTCCAAAATCAAAAAACGCTCCTGCAATGGATTTGATTTTCTTTGTTCGTAAATTCGATACTTCGCGTGTTCTTTTTTCGAAAATAATGACAATATTTCCATGCGTGTTTGAGAAAAGCACTATATATGCCTCGGCGGGAATGGCAATTGCCTGTCTCGTATTAGTGAATTCCTCACCTACTCGACCTGCAATTGCCTATTTCACGTCCTTTGCAATAATATACTATTATTCTTAATGAAATTTTTAATTTAAATAATAACTTATGTTGTACAATATTGCACACTATGACGTCAGCGCACCGCACTTCAGATAGTTTTTTGATAATATAAGGCATTGACGTTATTGGTCGAAAGTCATAACAATAAATTAACGAAGTGTATTGATTGCATGTGATTGGTTTCTTACGGTTTAGGGCAATCAAGCACGCGAGTCTCAGCCAATGGGAGCGCACGATTACGTTTTCATTAGAACCTCGCTATTTTAAATTGATTCTATTATAAATAATTATTCGCTAGCTACTAACATTGAGAATTCACAACACGTGACACGAAGACAACATCAAGAAGTGAACTTGCTCTCACTTACCCTATAACCTGGCAACACAACTCTATTAGAAATAGATTATTCAAATTACATTTACTCGATTGTAATTTATTACTACTTAAATCCATAGTTCATAACGTTTTTATATATTAAAATGTTGTTTTCCATTATATTAGCCCATTGTAAGGGTTTCTCGTGACGTCCATTCTTTGAATTTGTAGACAGATAAATTAGATAGACAATCTATCATACATTACTAGACATATAAAACAAAATTTAAAAGTAATGGATAATCAATAAAAATACTCATTTGAAACATAACTAAAATTTGATTTTGTTTAACCTTTTGTTAACACCTAATGTTATGTAGGTGATGGTGTGTGTGTGGTGGGGTGGGACGGGAAGGGAAACGTCCACCATGAGCAACTTGCGATTGGTCAGACAATTAACTCTCAAGTGTACTGTGGATAACTTGGGAGATTAAGCCAGCAAGTTAAAAGAAAAAGGCCCGAATTGAATATTACAAAAAGTGTTGGTCTCCCATCATGATAACGCGTCGTTCTTTAATGACTAGTCATAAATTGCGAGTTTGGTCGAGGAGTTTTGATGGATTCACTGTATATACCAGGTAGCACCCTCAGACTATCACATGTTTTGGTCCCTACAGAACTCTCTCAAAAGAAGCCTGTGAAACCCATTTCAATCAGCTTTTCAATCGGAAACCACATAAGTACTTCACCGGTGCCTTCATGGCTCTACCAGAAAAATGGCGAAACATTGTCGATAATAATGGAGCATATTTCGTTTAAAGAAATGTATTTCCACTCTTAAAAAAAAAACTAGTTGAATATTCCAAAAAAACACCACGAAGTTATTACCAGACCATATTAAATTTTAGATTGAGATTTATATGTCGAAGGTCATCGACAAGTTAACAACGGCTATCAACATTCATATAACATACGAGCATTATCTACGTCAAGACATGGAATACCAACACATTTATAAAGACTAAAGAAGGTATACCTATGTACCTACATTCAGACTAGTCCATCATCAGTTTAAAGATCAACATTATTCAAATTCGAAGCGGAGTGTGTAGGCAGATCGTCCATAACTAACAGAGTCCGTACGGGACCGACCGATTCATCTTTCTCTCTGAGTTTTCTCATCTCGTTTCTTAGTTTCTCTAGCACGGCGTAGTTGGGCTCGTTTCGGCGAGCCTTGTCCTGCAGGAGTGTGATCTGCTGCTCCTCCAGTTTCTTCTCCTTGCGGCTCTTCACGGAGCGCGACCCGTATAGGCGCAGTAGTGAGCCCCACGACCGCACGTGCGGGTGAAGCGCCTGGATGTAACATATCAATTTCTGCATAACAAGCTGGTCAAGTGGGTTTTAATGTCAAAAGGTTATTATAGGGTGGATCATTATGTGAATGATAGTGATGTCTGGAAGTAACTCCCTCTGTGTCATCATTATTGTTTTATATTAACACTTTTGTATTGTTGAAAAAAAAGATAAACCCAATCGAGATTTTTACCAGTTCTTCTCAATGTCTGGGATATTTTCCGATCCGGCAGTAATGATTTGACGTTCATAAATGCTAAGACTTTGAATCTATCACTGAACTGTGTAAATTTGTCCTATCTGGTCTGCAAACTAATGGTAAAGAGTAGACTCCTAAAGAAGACCCTTACTGAGGAATAAAAGAAACAAAAAAGTGATCCTTCTTTGCAAAAAGCAAACATACATACTTGGAACAGAATTCCAAAATGACAAAACAATTTTTCAGATTAATGGCAGTAAAAAATTCCATAGAGAATATTGTTTACCAAAATAAAAAAAAATTAAAGAAAGAATGTGATTTAGAGAAATATTGAAAAACATTTAAAAGCCGTTCCTCTTGGTTTCCTTACTATCAATTTTCTTAGACTCAGGGGTAATAATTTATCTGTGACTGACCTCAAATGGATCTAGAATGCATTACTTATGAAACAAAAATGATAATTGAAGAAGTGACCTGCAGTATTGCTTGCGAGGCGCGCTGCTTCGCCGTCTTCTGGTTCTTGCAAACTACAGTGGACGTGTGCTTGCCCACTTTCATTGTCAACTGAACTTTCTGATACTCCAGCTTTTTCATCTAAACCAAAATAATGCAAAAAAAATAATATACTAATATAATAAAGCGAAAGAGATTTTTGTTTGTTTAAAAACGGTAATCTCTAGAACTACCCGTCGGATTCGAAAAATTCGCTTTGTATATGATATGTAGCAGGAATTATTTTTCAATTATTAGTGTATTTTCGTAAATAACGGAGAAAATAAACTTTAAAATGATATTTGAATCATTAATCTTAATGTTGTATTTACGAAGGTATTGTATTGCCACAAAAATCACCATTTTAAAATAAATAAAGATAAAATAATCCGTGAAATGATACAGTACCTCAGTGTGAATGTGACGATCACCGTCGCCGAAGTTTCTGAGCAGGCAGGTCCGCAGGATGGCATGCGGGGAGGGCTCGCATGTCGCCGCGCAGAACTCCGTGATGCGAGGGTCCTCGATGCCCACGCTATCAAAGAACTGCAAAAGGATATGGTCTCATATCGGCACTGTATCCTATTCGATGGTACGACAAAAAATTTCGATGTTTCTTATTTTATCGATTTTTTTTAGTCATACTTTTATCGATATTTTTAGCGGTATTTCAATTCCGATTGAACTGATAATTAAAAAGTTATTTCCCTTTCCAGCATGCTTAGTATAACTCCACCTTCATTATATTTTTTTTAATTATTTGGTTAGGTTACTGGATACACACTTTTCAATTCATTATTACCATTATTTTAATTTTTATCCTCAAACATCGCCCTAAAAGGTTAGCTTCCCTGATTTCCGTCACGGAGTTTTTGTGACAACTCAAAACACACGTTTCTAGTTATTATTTGTAAAGCATGTCACTTGTACACAATAATCAAAATACACACATCAAAAAAGTCTAAGCAACATGCGTGATATTACAAATTTTTCCATTTATATTAATTAATTTCTAAATATTTACTCAAACAAAGTGCGTAGGTAAGTAAACTTTTTTGTTATTGATGACATACTGGCTGGTTGTAAAAAAAAAATTGATTATGTTTTGTTTTTTCATAAAATTCAAATGACTGCGAATTTGTTTGAATTTAAGTGCGTTTTAATTGCTACGTTTAGTCTTGATTTTATAATTTTACCAACCATTTAAATAAAGTTAGTGACAAAATTGAATTGTTAGATATTCTTTACGTCATGAAGCGACGTCATTTGATGGCAGATGAAATGCAAAGATCTGTAGGGATGTTGCAAACGGGAAGTAATCAATCTCAGGTATCTCGACATTTTGGCATTCATAGAAGTGTTATTTGTCGTCTTTGGCAGCGCTACAATAATACAGGAGAACCCGCTCTGAACAGCATCCAGGCCGTAAAAGGAGTACAACCACTCGGCAAGACCGGTACATACAACTGACTGCAAGACGCCAGCCGATGTTAACCGCTCGAGAGATAAGTTTGAGGCTACAAATTTCAAGTGGTGTTGATGTAAGTCCTCAAACTGTGCGAAATCGACTGCATGAGTACGGCCTACGAGCTCGACGCCCAATCAGGTGCCCACCGATACGTCACGGGAATCGCGCTCGTCGATATGAATGGTGTAGAGAACGCATAACATGGACCAGGAACAATGGGATAAAATTATGTTTTCCGATGAGTCGCGATTCGGGTTTAAGCCTGATACAAGAAGGGTGCGAGTGCATCGTCGGCCCGGAAATACTGAAAGGCTCAGGTGCGTTCAGGAAGTTCATCCATACAGCGGCTCAACAGTTATGTTATGGGCGGGTATTATGATGAACAGGCAAACGTGAATACTTTGCAACGGAGAACATCCGGATATTGCCCTGGCCTGCACAATCGCCAGATCTCAACCCCATCGAGCACGCATGGGACATGCTCCAGAGACGTGTTTTGAAGGACTTAGACGGAGCGACAACAACCCAACAGCTGAAGGATTTGCTACAATTCCATTGGGAGCGAATACCGCAAGATGACATAAACAGTCTCATTAATTCAATGAATAATCGTTGCCGACAAGTTCTGAATAGCAGATGAGCCCATACTTTGTATTAAATTGTTCTATTCTTTCACAATAAATACATTTTCTTTAGAAATTTCATTTTGTAAGAAAAAAGTTTAGTTTCTTATGTATCTTAGTTTCTACAGTATATTCTAATATTGTACATTTCTGTTATTAAAAGAACTTATAAAGACAACAGCTGTTATTTTTACATCATAGAACCCTAAAGATATTATTTTAAAAATAAAATACAACGTTATAATGTGAAGAACCATCCTAAAATTTAAATTAGTACATGTTGCTTAGACTTTTTTGATGAGTGTATTTTACTCAAAATGGTAACAATAGTAACAAACTATGCAAGTTTATGAATTAAAATAAGAACCACTAGATGACAGATCAAGATCCCGCGCCAAAACCTCCATGATTACTATAGGTCAAGTGTTGCAATACTGAAATCTATATATTAATACGTAAAGCAAAAGTTTTCGGTACCTTTTAAGCGTAATGCGTGCACGAAAGACTGTCAGATATAGCATGGTTAAAGTTTATATGGAGAAGGAGTCCAGAAAGCTAAAACTTATCTATAATATCTATTACCAATATATTAAATTAGATTAATTAATTCTGCGTATCCTAAGACGACCAGTGCCATTGAACTTAGACCCCCCAAAATATTGACATTCAGGGATGGAACATTATAACATCGATTCACAACACGATAAAGAGGCGCAAACAGGTATCGTATATAATTTCATATATATTTAATAAAAAGCTGTTATTTTGACATTACAAACAGACAATTCAATTTTATTAATTGTATAGATAAGACTAACGCTGAAGTCAGGGTCAGGATGCGTGCTCTGCGAGTTGGCGGAGTTCGCGGAGGCAGATGAAGGGTGGTGAGATGCGAGAGCATCCAGCTCGTCCTTCATCTCTGGTATGAGCACGTGTATGGAGGCGCGCGCGGCCGCGGACTTGGCCTGCCGCTTGCTGGTACCCACTCCAACGCCATACTGCATGCCGCCTATATACACCGTCGCCTGGTACGGAGACGCCGCGTTCTCTGCCACAACCATACAACTTACAAACTAAGCACTTAATTTTTAACAGACTTGAAAAAAATGAAAGCTAACTTCAATGATTTTGAGCAAATCCCTGGTGTATCTTCGAAGTCGAAGGTCCAATGCCAATTAAATTGAAAACGAACCATCCTTGAGGTATCCCCTTTTCAACGAAAAAGAATCATCCAAATCGGTTCATAAACAAAGATTAAATAATAACAAAAAAATATCCTCCTTTTTTTGAAGTCGATTAAAAAGGAAAAGGTTCTCAATGTATTTGTTTTTTATGGATGTTCAGCCGTAACTTCATTTTATATAAACCGATTTAGCCGATTCTTTTTTTCGTTGTAAAGGATACCTCAAGGGTAATCCTATTTTAATTGACTTCAGAAAAAGACGGCGCGGAGGTTACTCAATTCGAATGTATTTATTTTTTTTATAGATGTTCAGCCATAATTTCTTTGTTTATAGACCGATTTCGATGATTCTTGTTTTAGATAGGGGATATCTCAGGGGTAGTTTTATTTAAAATTCATTGGCATTGGACTTTCAATTTCGAAGATACACCAGGGAACTCTTCAAAATAATTGTAGTTTGTTTTCTTTTTTGTTAAAAATTTGTGTTATATTTTCATTGGTATTGGACCTTCGACTTCGAAAATACACAAAGGGAACTACTCAAAATCATTGATGTTGGTTCTCTTTTTTGTAAATAATTGTTGTTGGTAAATTCCACTGCCCAAAGTACTATATTCGTTTTTTTTTTTCAAAAAGTGTTAAAATACTTTTTGTTAACTGACTTCAAAAAAAGACGTACGTTACTTAATTCGAACATCTTTTTTTTAATGGATGTCCTGCCATAAAATCTTTGTCGATGAACCGATTTGGATGATTCTTTTTTTGTTTGATAGGGGATACCTCAAAGGTGGTCCCATTTTCATTTAATTGGAACTTTTCAAAATCATTGAAGTTTGTTTTCTTTTCCGTTAAAAATGATCTTGTTTGAAGTTGATTCAAATATGCTTTATCTACCAGTTTACGCAATAGGTTTTTTTCTGAAATTAAAATACCTACTTCATCCGGCCATTCCAAGCATTCATGATCAAAATGATGACCTACGATCTAGATGATCTACGGTCTGAGAGTCGTTCAGATAATTGAGACCCTACCGTAATACTTTTCTCGTTTGTGATTATGAAAGGGTTTAGGAGACCGAGTAAGAGGCATCTCACCAAGCTGTTTAAACTCGTAGACGGGCTGCTTCTGGAGCGCACGCCGCACGTACTCGTGGAAGGCGGACAGGTAGCTCCGCCCGTCCATATTCATCACCCAATCACGTTTCATCTGCTTTCCTCCTAAATTACGTACACATATTTCAATAATCATTTCTCGTATTCGTGCAGTTACTGTGGTTACGCCAGCTGGTTGCCGATGATTCGAGAATCGGCAATAACTAACTATACACGTACATATTGTTTGCAAATTATATACTCTTTTACTATATGTGTAAAAATACTACATTGCAGTTGAATGAATTCATAGACATAAACAGTTGTCCTATAAATCAGGTTTCCTTTATGAGCAGCCAGAGAATTTCTACGAAAGTTCGTTTGGCTGTGCATAGAGGAGTCTTGGTTCTAACACTCATGTACGGAAGTGAAAGCTGGGTGTGGCAGAAAAATCATGAAAGTGAAATAAATGCAGTAGAAATGAGAGCGCTAACAGGTATGATAGGAGTGAAATTGAGTGACAGGATAAAAAATAATAGTGTGATAAGAGAACTTTGAGGTGTGAAAGAAGAAATTGTCCCACGGATTGAAAAAGGAATGCTTAAATGGTTTGGGCATGTTAGAGGATGAATGAAAGAAGAATGACTAAACAAATTTATAATGCGAGTGTGAAAGGAAAAGTTGGAAAGGAAGGCCTAGACGAAACCTCTTCGATCAAATCGGGGACGTCCTTAAGAAATGTCAGGTCAAGAGTTCTCTAAGACGACGAGCGTGCATGAAATATTGATGAATGTTGAAGAAGCAAAAGATGTATGCTAAGAACGTAATTTTTTCGGCGGTCGTTTTTTTTGCAATGTAACCCTGAATAATCCTCCTGTAAATTATAGTCTAAAATAAACACACAAACATCCGTTTTAAACAAAGTGCTCAATGGATGATCAAGATTATTACATCACAGAAAAAAGTACTACACTTTCTTTGCATATGAAGATGAAAGGTGGCATATTCAGTCCAAGGAAAAAAAAATGTAAGGAAACCTGATTTCAAGCTAATTATTATCTTTGCAATGTTGAATGAATGATGACTGATGTTATTGATTATTTATAAACATGAAAATGTGAACACTATTAAAATAGATAGTCAGTTGTAGAGCTTCTTACCGCCACTCTCGTTCCCAGCGTTGGGATGATCCGGTATTGTGATCAGTTTCGTGCCCTCCGGCAATATCGGATATTGGAGCGCTTTCCTCGCTTTCGTGTACTTGCGTCTATCCGCCCATCGCCTTCAAAAACAACATCCATTGTACTTTTAGAAAATATTACAATTTTTACTATTATTCCAAAAACCCTCTAATACTTAAATGCAACCGGATTCTGGGTAAGCACGCGCTGCTCCCAGAAAAGATTCAGTTGCTCTCTGCCAAAAAACTCTTACAGTATATTGAAACTATAGGACTATGTAGGGAGCTTTAGTAGGGAGATGATCACAATAGATCTTATTGGTCGCGATATAGGCTGCCTAAGTCTGCATAGCCCCTTTTTTAGAATAATAATAATGAGGTAAATTGCATGCTTGTCTACCACAATCGTAGTATAATTTTTTTAATTAAAGTTAGAACTGTTGCAGACCTATGTACACTTCACAAAGTATCAAACAGTACTCTTGGTAGTGAATTGCTGAGTAAACACAATATAAAGGTGCCCATCCTCTCCATAAGACATCCATAATTGTTTAGCGTTCCCTTCTGTACCAACAATGTATCTGAGAATAGTCCTATGTATAGAATGTGTAGACGTTATAAAATTAATTCACAGCACGACATATTTTTCACCAGTCTTGCTTAATATATTTGTTTTCTGCTTCTTTTTAATTGTTAAATCTTCACCTTCCATTTACATACAATCAGTACTTGTTAACAATGTAAGTTGTGCACATATGTCAGCTATTTCGAGTTAGGTTCTAAGTTAAGTATTAATTTTTTCTCTTACCTTGATTTTTGTGCCTTATGACTTAAAATATAATATTTATATAGATTCTAAATGAAGAGGAACGATTGATAAACTTACTTGAAAAGCATAATATTGACGGTTTTAAATGAGAACAGCTTCTTGCAGTAATCATTGACTTGTTCGTGAGAGAGATGCTGCGACTTCCAACTGTTAGTAACAGTTTCGACTTTCGGCGGCGGCATCACTATCCCGCCAGGCAGCACCACAGGTTGAATATTCAACGGTATGGGATCTTTACACGTATCCTCGCTTTTAATACCTTCCTTATTAGTCTTAACATCTTGATTTTCTACTTGCATTTTGTTATTACTAAATGGGCACTTCGATTCGCCCTTTTCTGTTACATCCCCACCTAAATCAACTTTTCCTTTAGTTACATTTTCATTCAACTTTGTATTATTATCATCCTCTTTATTAACGAAATTCTGGTTTTCATTTTGTGTATGAATTGTATTATCTGTTTTTCCTTTATTACAGTTATTTGTTTCTGTGCCCTTGGTGTTGTTAGCCCAATTGCCGCTGCGGATTTGTTCTTCTATTCTTCTATCGATTTCCTTCTGCTTCTCTTCCTCCTCTATAGCTTTCCTGTAAGCTAGGCACGGTATCGCTGTGATCGGAATGTCGTGTCTCTACAAGTAAATTATAGAATAGTATTATGAAGCTTTTAACCCAATTCAAATCCATATTGCTAAAAAACATGTATATACAAGGTGTCCAGAAAGGGTATCGGGTATTTGTAAGTTCAATGAAACAAAAATTATTTGTATGCAATAAAAAAGTTTATTGTTTATTATTAGCATATGAATTGGAGAATTATTTGGAAAAGATGATGTTATCCAAATTATGACCGTTACGTTGCTGGCACTCTTCTAAACGGAAACGAAGATTGGCGATAACACGTTGACACATAGCTATCGATATTGCTGCCATTTCTGACCTGATGTTTTGCTTTAACTGGGTTAGATTTGTCGAATTGTTTTGATAAACCTTACTTTTAAGGTATCCCCATGCAAAATAGTCAAGCGGGCTAAGGTCGGGGCTTCTGGGAGGCCAGTTGATGTTACCCCTTCGCGAAATGACTTTATTAGGGAATAATTCGTTAACAACTTCCATTGAGTCATTTGAGGTATGGCAAGTGGCCCCATCTTGCTGGAACCACGTTCTTGAGTTGAAACCTGCAAACTCCTGCAACTCTGGGACCAAAAAATTTCGCAACATATCGCAATAACGGTCACTATTCACATTAATTGCTCGGCCTCGTTGATCTTCATGAAAATAAGGACCAATTATGCCTTTAGCAGACATAGCGGCCCAAACAACGACCTTTGGGCTATGCAGGGGTCGTTCATGCTTTCGTCTCGGATTCTCCACTGCCCAGTACCGACAATTCTGCTTATTAACATGACCATTCAGGTGAAAATTTGCTTCGTCACTGAACAGTATGTTGTTAAAGTTGTTAAATCGCTGCAGCATTTCGTTCGCAAAATTCAGTCGATTAGCATAGTCCGTATCCTTCAATTCTTGAACCAATTGAACCAGAGTTTTGAATTTTAACTGTCGCACCTGTATTCTCGAACATCCTGATCCATTTCCTAATGCTATCGTCACTTGGCGCGTGGCGTGTACGATATTCCGCACGATAGAGACGTTGAGCAGTCACTATTGAATCACCATTACGATAATACGCTCGTACGCAAAATGCGCGATGCGTCCCCGAGTACTGTTCCATCGTGACTAAAACTCCACAAAATGGCGGACGCCACGAACCCCACCCCGCACCCTTTAGACGCCCCGTTTCGAATATGGCGCGAAAACAAATACCCGATACCCTTTCTGGACACCTTGTATTATAATAAATATCGGGATGACCGAGCAGTGCTCAGTGTCTTATAAACAAAAAAAGAAAAACACCTATCTAGGTAAACTTGGTATTTAAAAAAACATTATCTAAATGCAAAGTTTCATCGAAATCATTTGAGCCGTTTCCGAGAAACTTATTATATATATATAAGAATTGCTTATTTAATATAATAAGATAAAGGAAAAATTATTGTCATGTCTGTTATTACAGATTGTTAAAATGATGCTAATTATCTCAAATATCAAGTTAAAAGCAATAATTTCGTAATTAAAATCACAAAAACTGTTAAATTTAGATGATCCAATGTACTATGTCCCATATCAGCAAGTTTAAGATATATGTATTATTTTTATTTGTAACACAAAGAAGCTTTCACATTTTTAAGAAAAAATGGAATCCAAAAACAAGTTTTACATTAATATAATCAATATACTGAGGAGCAAAACTTACTTGCTACATTTAAAAAATCAAGTGTCGACTTTAAAGACGTTTGTGTTAAATCAATGTGAATAATTTCGATAGTAAATATCATATATTTCCGTATGAGATTGAAATATAATAAGGAAACCCACCCTCGCATTTCCCTTCCCAATGAAGTACGGCTTAGAGAGAGTGCAGACCCTGGTGCTGCGGTGCACGTAGACCGGCATACCGCTGTAATGTCGCACCATCATCCAATCCAAGGGCAGAACCTCAAAACGGTTCATACCTTTTTCTGTGGGTTCATTAAGTAACTTATGTATAGATCTTTATAAAAGGACAAATAAAATAAAGATGATGCATTTCAAACTACCAATTTGAAACTACCTATTTAACTTTGATTGTAGCTTGTAGCTTTAGTTTAGATTATTTCTTTTAATGTAAAATTTATATGTTAACATACCATCCAATACTATTTTTTCTCTAGAAACATATGGCTTTTCTTTAGGTTTTGGAGGTCCTTTGTAGCCTTCCGGAAGATCTTCCTCCAGCATTTTTTCAATCTCCTCCGCAGGTATACCTTCAGATTTGTCTAAAATTTGGAATTAGTGTATTTAATCATTTAGAATAACACTGCTTATTACAATAAAAAAAATCTCGATTTTATTAATAACATTGTGTAAATGAGTTAATTTGACATAATTTGTAATGATAATGTTTTACTTGAAAAAAAATTATATTTAATTTTTGTATTGTTTCAAATATTTATGTCTACAAGTGCAAGATTAGTGTTTTTGCTTATATAATTTTTTCGATATTTAGTGATTTATATATTTTTGTCTTTGACATTTTAAAATGAATTTACCTTCGACGATTTTATATATTTTATATTTTTTAATACATAGTTAATTGACATAATTTGTAATAATTGAAAATTGTTAAATTTTTTGTAGTTTTCAAATATTCACGTCTATTAGTACATGTTGTGATTGCCTAAAAGTCCTAGTCCGGTTTATCCTTTAAATCAAATATATAAACTACATGTAAATAATATACTAGAAAAGAATGAGATATTTATATTTAACATACAACAGACCTTGCCAATATTAAAATACTAAAGAAATATTTTAATTACATCGGTAAGCGACAGCGACAAGTAGGCGAAACGTGGGCAATTTCTTTTTCTACTAAAATGCAACCGTTTACACAATTTTATTTGGGTCTAATGTTTATGTTCGAAAAGAGCCGACTTAGCCCTCATGTGAGCAAGCCTTTAGACCAGACTTCCATTATCAAATGAAGAGATTTTACAATATGTTTTGTTTCATTAATATTGTATGTATACATTGGAGATATCTGGGCCGGCGCGGCGTTCAAAACAACTTTCAATTTTACTTATTACTTACTATAGTTATTAGGGGATAGAGTTTAGTAGTACTCACCATTTTAGTTCATCATAGAGGCGTGCAATTAAAATACAGTCAAAATAATTGTTATCATATGCCGATTTTAACACAAAATATATATGTTTTTTTTACTGTTTAAATACAAAAAACTCTTAGGCTCTTAGTAATGTACAAGGATATAAAGCAGCGCCATTGAATAATGTGATGGTTTCCACCAAAGCTCTGCTAGGAGCTTACGCGGTATGTGGATTAATGGCGTAGCTGTGAAACAGTGTGTAGCCGAGTGGTGCAAGACTGCGTAGTGGATTGTTTTCAACTGAGACGCAAATGGCAGATGTCTCGCACACATTCCTATCTCGCATCCCTCGTTTTATGTATGCAGAAATATCTAGATCTAGATGTAGAAAATGAAGTATTCCTATTGTTGGAATTTTTCCTCGCACACCATGTAGCTACCTCGCATATCTGTGGTAGATTCTCAGCTTTATTCCAGGGGAAACTCCCAATTTTAAGCTGTTAACAATTGACTTATTTGAGTACTTTCAAAATTGGCTATTTAAATTCATTGCTTTATTTAAATTCATCACTTTGAGAATAGTTATAACTACCCAAGCAGGTGTGTTACGAAATTATGAACATATTTATGAAAACTGCACTGTTTCTCTCCAAGTGCGCTTTTGTGTCGAAGTTTCAAGAAGTAACTACACTTCAACTGATGGTAAATAACATAAAGTCCAAAAACAGTGGTCACTGCCAAGAAATAAGGATCTGCTGAAAATCGCTGTCACCATTACCAAACGCACTAGGTAACTGGATAGTGGACATGCATAAATCAATCAGGCATTAGAACAGAACAGAACTTTTGTCTTCTACCCTCATGCCTTCGCAATATTAACTGAGCTACAATGAAAGAAAAGTATTTTAAAAATAATATACATATAAATACCATCGGAACTGTCGGTATCTCCATCATTGCTTTCGTCATCATGTGACCTGACCTCGTCTAGAACCTTGAACTCCTTCAGCTTGGTTAACTCCTCAGTGGTCACATAATTACTGTACTTGGTATTAAATAATGTGAACTTTTTGTCATCACTGTCATCTTGATTCTGTTGTATTTCATGTAATTTCTGTTTTTTTGCTGCGGGTAATTCCATATCTTGACTGGCTTCACTCATATTTGTGGCTAAAAATATTTTTGTTAACTTAACATGCATTTTGCCTAATGTGGAAAAAGGCCTTTGTCTAGAGATTTATGATATAATATTAAGCTTATGGAAACTAAATTCTAAAAACTGATGGTGGGACATAAAAGCAAACACATATCAAAATTTATTCTTTGTAAGCAACCCTTTTGTGATAAATAAAAAAAAAATCAATAAGTTTGGATTTATAAGCCCTAGGATTATTGATTGAAAGTATTGTAACCATATTTATGTCTTTGAATCATTCCAAACAAACACCAATTCCAAAGTAGAATGTAGTGGGAATAATGTAAATAATAACCCCAATATATATAATAGTAATATCTGATTTTTGTATATATGTACTTTCTTTCATCTTCAGTTACAAACTGATTGCCTGGGATTTCCCTTAGTCATAATAATTGAGACCATAGGGGTCTCTACTACATTATAATATATTTGACATATTACTAAGTTGATTCATTATATCATAATGCAATTTCAGTGTAAGGGTAAGTAGAAAGACATATCATTTCTTTCCAACTCTTTCATTTCCATGAGTTCCATTAATCAGGCTAATATGACATTGTCTTTGTTCAATAGGGTGCTACATTTGCACATCCATCTCACTGATAGTCCAAAATTATTGGAAACTTCAAAGAAAGTATTCTCTGAAAATTTTAGCTTTTAATGTTGATACTGAGATTTTTTCTTTCATGTTAAAAGATTTCCAATATAAACATTACTATCCAATAAGCAAAGTCCTGGGATTCTTTTAAGTGTGTGCTATGTGAACTCTACTTGGAGCATTATATTTCACCAACTTTATTTAATAAGCATTATGCACACCTCACATACACCATTGTCTGTAGCTGGATGGCTGATAGCAAATCAAGAATTAAATAAACTTGACGTTTATTTCTATAAGCCAGGGACATTTTATGCCACTGCTGATATAAAAATTTATTTTGTGGCTTGTAAAATCTCAACTGTTTGAGTTAAAGTTAAACCACAAAGGACAAACACTTGAATGAATGCATAAAATGCTGCAGAGTTATACAAGTAAAATATTGCCTCATAAAGTTTACAAAAATGTTATTTAAATTGAAAAACTTTAAACTTGAAAGAAAAATTCTCAATATAAATATTCAGAGCTCAAACTTTCAGTGCTTTTTTTTTAAATATCTACTAAAGTATGACAGTGAAAAGGAACAACTACTAGATACCTAACTGTAAAATTTAGGTTTATGGAAACTGTAATTGTTTCTTTTTAAAAGTTTAACATAAAATAAAATGTATGTCACATTTTACTTTAATACAGAAGTCCTATATCAGGGTACTCTGTAACACATTTTCATATTACGCAATTTCAATCCTTCATATAACACGAGTATTCCCCCATATAATGTGGGGATTTCCTACATTATATTTCTGTACTCACAAATTTGAGAAAAAGGCAGATGGAGCTGGTCAGAGCATGAAATTGTCTCATATTAGTATTCAATTGTGTCAATTTTGAAAGCATGTCATGCAATGTCAGCACCCTGTGTGCCTCAGTATTATTTTTAATATAGCCATCTTGTGTGCAATTACATTGTAAAATTTCTTTGCAATAACAAGAAAAGTAAAATGTGAATCATTTGTACATAATGTGTTATATGGGGTTGTACAAGCTCCCTATATGAGAATACAGCTACAACACGTTTTCCTATGACGCAGAACAAATCTACATTGTTATACTGGATGCAGGGGATTACTGCACATATCCCATTATAGTTTCCATTCTCAACGCACATTCCCCTTTACGACTACAAAGATCTGCATTTAACTTCCTCTTTTTACAATAAAGGAATTATGTGAATATAATGTTATATCAATTTTATTAGTACATGTTAATTGAATAATCTTTTCATTTTAATATTTAATTGATGTCAAATCACCTTTTATGCAATATTATAATTATAATGTTATTTTAACAGAAACATATTAAACAGTCTTGTGGTTTTCTGGCTGGCAACAAACAGAATAACCAAAGACATTATAATCACATCTGAAGTGTAAATTAACGACCAACAAATCGACAGAAGCCTACAAATAGCAATGGCATTAAAAATCCAGTGTGCTAAACAGTTGGATTCCCTCCATCACTCGATGTAGACTTTCTTAAAACCATTGAGAAAACAGCCAGCCACTACGCGACTGCCGCGAAGACAGTGCCGGAGTTGCAATAAACTGACTCTGATATCAAATACAGAGCTTGGTCCATTACAAAACCGCCACAAAGCCAATTGACAGCGAAGGCAATCCTCCAACTTCCTTGTTTTCTGCAAAGATAACTAAGGAATAGCTCAATATAAGTCTGTCATTTTTATATATATTTCATGAGAAAAACACACTATCGAGTCGTAAATATTATTGTACTACGACTTTTAGAAACAATTCTAACTATATAAACCGTTTTACAACTTTGCAAATAGTATTTTTACTTACATGCTTGATCGATTACAAGGCGTATACCACAGAGTACAATAAATTTACTGTCAGTAGTATAAGTTTCAATAATATATCTACATAAAATACAGTAGATTAAACACCTATACGTGTGAAAATAAAATTTGCTATATGATAAAGCTACTAATCACAGCCTCTGAATTCCAATTATCCGAATACCAAGAAATTTGACTATTCCAAGAAAGTCGTTTACGAAATTCACATTTCACTAATCGCACCTTTTCAGTCAATTCTCAGTACTGGTATCGAACCAAGCCACCATTCGATACTAAGTACTTGTATCGAATGAAAAAAGTGATATTGAATCAATTGGCGTCATGATATCGCCTCCGCCGTGGGCCCTTGCCCTTGGCCAGTTGGGGGGCGTGATAATGAATAGCCGTGCGGGGCGGGTGAACAGACGGTGATATTTGATTGTTAAATATTGTTTTGTGGACAATCGATAGTAATTGTTATTACCGCTATATCATAAAACAAAATCCCCATCGCGTCTGTCAGTCTCTCTGAAATCTGAACGTAATAAACAACAAAATTGAACGGATTTTCATACGATTTTTATTAATGGATGGAGTAATTCATGAGGAACGAATAATTTCATAGGGTTTTGGTTTAGATCTGACTATACTGTTAGCTTTAGGGGCCCTGAAGCTGCTGCGGCTTTTACAGCTCCACCGAACTTGGGGGCGAGCGCAGAAAACACTCAACCGCCAAAGTTGTTTGGACGAATCGCACTAGGGTGCCAATGTGGCCGGACCTCGGCTCGGGCGGTCGACGCGCATGCAAATAGGCCGCGATCTAACTAAATCCCCACTCCTACGATTCGAGCTAACTAATATATACGCATATGCATGTTCCTTTCCTCCTGGGAGGAAGTAAGGAACCATGTGTATGTGTATTTAGTGATTTGAAAGTATTTCTACACTAACTAGCGTAAAAAAAGGAAAAAAAGGTCACTTACAAAACCCATGTACTTGTGTGGTATGCATGTGTGTATGTACATACGTGTGTAATGTTGTATGTGGGTAGCTAAGTTTTGCACGTATAGTGTCACTTGTATCGCGCGGGCGGTTGCCTAACCCAAGGGCTTCACGCCGAGGAACGGACCTAAATTAATAGGGTTTTATGTAAATTGGTTTAAATATGACGATGATTGTTGAAGATGTCGGAAGAAATGAATATGCTGACGAAGCGCGTGTTTGCAATAAAGCAGAGCAAGAGCTTTGCTTTATTTCAGCATACAGCGTACGTACTTCAAAGTTTCGATAATGATTCGTGGCTTGTATTTTGTTCTCCAGCTCTAATATGCATTTATTGGGTACTGATAAGATAAGAGTAATAACTTGAAACTTTAAAGTGGTAATGAATGCGGGTTCAATACTTTGAATCGATTCCTGAATTAGGACGATATGAATTCCAGCGTGACCACATTTTAATTCGTCAATATACTTCGGCAACTTTAAAAATCTACCAAAATATACCAGAGCCTAGTTGAATGAAAAAGAAATGACAAAAAAAGGTCATTCGGCCTTAAAAAATGATTTGAGTACTCACAAGTATCGAACCTTTGAAGTGTATCGAATGACGAATTGATACAATGGTTTGATACCTGAATGAGTACTTGGTATCGAACAAAGAGCGGTATCGAATCGTCGTCTCCACCATAGATCAATAACCAGAGGAGTCTCCACATAAATGGCAGTTGACAGTTGACATGGACACCGACAATAACCAGTATTGCCAATGCTATAGTGTTGCTAAAATATCGGGTTTTAGAACAATCAAAAGTCAAATAATCACATACATAAAAAAAAATATAGACACCACGCATAGTTTATACAGGTGAAGTCGAGTTAAGCTATCAATGTACGTAGCGGTATGTAGTAGCGCATAGTACAAACAGACGGGTCGAGATAAGGTATCTCTATGCGTACCGATAGTGTATAGTATCTCTGATATATAGTCCTTTGGTTATTTGTCTATGGTATATAGTTTTGTGATATTGTGCGTAGTGTTACCAGAATATGTAAAATACCGTCAAAACATAATATTTGAAGTGTAATCTGCTTTAGTACTGTTGCGACTATCGATTACTCATACTGTACCTCTAGCCGGATAAATTAATGTACATACAACAGTGCGTACAAGTCAGGTCGTGACACTGCTAGACCAATCCATCGACGATCGTATTTTTGAAAATCAGGACTTGCATTAACCATATATTATAATGTATTTATATCTCATTCTCTCGTAAATAGAATCCTTTCGATATATGTGGTTTTTCGTTTCATCGTGTTTTAAATCCCAACGGTAGGCACTATAGTTCTCACTTCAAAGAAAAGGTCATCATGTGTTTAGGTAAAGATTTAGAAAATTAAAAAAAAATCGCAAGAATTTTCCTTGTAATAACAATAATAACGTACATCATGCCTGTATTCCCGAAGGGTTAATGAAGATTTCAGTAATCGTTAAAGCCATTGCTATATAAATATATATGATCAAAGCTAACCGTGTTTTGCAAATTATTACGTACAAAAATCAATGAATTTATTGAAATGTTGTTCTTAGGGTTTCCACCCGTACTAAATTTTAATCAATTGTACAAATTATAGAAATATAATATAGTACGAAAAATACTATATTTTCATCGCTAATTCAACTATCACTCTTATTTTATATTCTTTTGTTAAATTAAACAGAACGGTAAATAATTGTTGAAATTTATTCTCATAAAATTAGTCATATTTTGCATTACGTTTCACAGACCACAGAATCTTTTCGTCTGAGTTTTGCATGTAGTCAACAAAACGGTGGAGGTTTTTTTTCAAATGTGTTCAGGTATTTAAAAGTTTTTGATGGAATAAAGAAACTCACATACATGAACCCTGTAAACGTTACACATTTTTTGGGCACTTGATTATTAATGTTTAAAAACAAATGTGTACTTTATTTTTTCCTAACTTTCCAAAAAGTACTATATTTTTTTAAATATACTATTTGCTTGCGCCGTTGGAAGCGCAGCGCTTTTAATACTAATTGAGTGGACTGTATTTGCGGGGATTGTGATCAGCTATATGGTTAAAGGATAGGAATTTGGCACATACCTCGTGATGGGTTTCGGTTTCATCTGGCTAGCCGGCTAGGTGGTCGTCTTCGACGTACTGCCCAAATTCTTCTCCGTCATAATACTGACGAGCACTAAGTCAATGTATCAACAACCGAGCGAAAATCAACATTATTCGACGAGGCGCGGCGACGAACTGTTTGCATGTGCCAAGGAAGGGAGGGTAAGCGGAGATAGAAAAAGTTGCGAACCGATCACAATATTTAAAACTATATAAAAGCGGCGCAACCACTATTTATCTTCCAAAAAAAGGTAGCTACCCTAGTAGTTCTCAATTTTTTTTTAAATCCTTAACAAGGCTCAGTGTACAATTCCAATTTCAGTTGTTCGATGATGCATCTGATGAGAAACACATTATATTATACAGTAATAAAGCACAGTTTTTTTTTTAAATATTCTTTATTTTAAATAATTGACAGTTACAATAAATAACGCATCGTGCAGCTGCAAATCGTGCATTGTTATCACATGTTAAACACTGTTATTGCTACCTAGTACAAGTTTCTCTGTACAGAGTACTGAATATAATAGTGAGTAATGTGTGTACTGAATAAAAACGTTTGTCGTATTAAATATAAGCTTAAAGGCCTATATTGAACAAAATATTTACGGTGGGCGATTATGAGTTATACTATTGTAATCATTCGATTATGAAGATATCTCGATTATGGCCATTAGTAACTACTAATTATTATTATTATTTTTTAGCTCCCCACTCTACATTTTTAAAAAGTACATAATATCTCAATTCAATCATCATTCATAGTCGCCCACCTCTACAAAATATATTAACGGCAGACCTGTTCAACCTGCTTTCATAATTTCATATTTTTTGACACCTTCAAAATTGTCTGCCACGAAGTTAGACGCACGATAATAGTCTGCCATTGTTATTTTTCAATAATATTTTAAAATTTCCAAATAGTAGACGTGGTCAAAATGCACTTGAAATTAGTCAAATTTTCATGAATGTTAGATGTAGGGGACACTAGCTCTTATACTATAATTTAATGTACTCCAAGTCCATCTATGTCCAGTCCACCCACCATCATAAATAAAGTCCAGGTGAAAATGATGGCATTCCAATGTTAAAATTTTCGACGTTTTTACAAATAAAACGATTTTTTTAATGTCGAGATAATACCAACGTTTTTACGCATAAGGGCAAGCTCAATTTTATTTCTAATTCATACACGACACAAACTTTTTTCCGACCAGCAAAATTCGTATAAAGAAATTTCAATTAATACGAAATTTCCTTGCTACTTCCGTCTGAAATATCGGATAAATTAATTTCGATAGATTGCCGCAAAATAACGCCTACGTGAATCAAATATAGTATTTTTTTTAAATAAAAAAAACATATTTTAATATTTTGTATGTTTACTATCTAAACTGTACCTATTAAGTGATTTGGCGATGAAGACTTATGTCACCTTGGTCATAGATAAAATACACACAAACACACCACTACTCAGTAATTTTCTATAATACCTTAAAATAAGGTCCTTGAGGTCCTTTATGCTTAAATTAATATATTCATAATTATCTCTTTTATATATCTAAGATTTTTTTTATCACAGTAAATTGAAAATACAAACACCTGACATATTGTATTATGTTTTAAATTAATAAAAATATACTCTAAGATCTACACATTTCTCTTAATGTCATCTTTTTCATCAACTGCTAGCTCTTTTAATACTACCAAATCCTGCCTCTTTGGCTTTGTTCTCCATACTTGTATTTTTATAAAAAGTGAACAAATATAATTGAATGTTACATACTTTCAACAATTATGTGGTTTTGTTGAAAAAGTTATATTTTCAATTTGAATTTCTAATGCAAAACTGTTATGCAATAGACAAAAAATAACTTAAATTTTGTAGTACATATTTTAAAACAATTATTTCAAAGTCGACGACACACGTCTCTGTAATTAAATTATATTAACGTTTGAATAGAAATATGCTTCCGAAATAAAAAAAAATTGAAGGACTCGCCAGTAATGGGAATTCTGAAGAAGTTCACAATGACGTATTTACCCTAGGACGACGGGGGCCATGACCTGGGACAAATACCTCCCAATTTTTGCAAATATTTGTAATATTTCATAACAGTCACCAATTTTTGTTATTAATTTATTGGGACGCAAAGCGTGTAGGCCGTGAGCGAGAAATTTTGAAATATGCAAATGTAATGCTGCCTGTCCACTGAATCGGAGCGGAGCTGTGCACGCCTCAATGGACAGGCAGCTTTAGCGTAGCATCATTAGCAACATTTGAATTGAGATATATATGATGAAGTAAGCTATCGTCTCTTCCTCCTGGGTTTGGGAGGCGGCGCTACCGATACACTCGCTGAGACTAACTCGTCCTGCGTCGCGGCTGCGGTCTGCTCGAGCTGCCCGCGAGCTTCTACGAAGAACATCACGTCGCGGAGTTGTTCCTTTAACTCTTCGACCTGTAATACAACAACACGCCTACTACCTTGTTGATCGACTCGGGTCTGAACCTTGGGACCTGAGCTTTCTATGAAGGGATACTACTGGGATGTAACTGCAAAAGCATTCAACTTCCGAGCTTTAGCAATAGTCGTACTCAATCATTTTTTCCTAAACCTTATTTATATTAAGAGTAGTTTTTTTTCGCGTTTTCGTTGTATGAAACAGATCTAAAAGAACTAAATTCCTGTTAGGACGTTTTTCGCGCCACATGATTGGCACTTATTTTCCAAATCCACCAATCCGCTTCAACGACTATCTTCCGCCCCTTTCCGTGGTTAATTAGGAAGCTGTTCGTAATTACGAGCAGTCTACATTGTTCGCCCGCACGCGTGTTGTCACCGTAAAAATCATATAGCACCACCCCGTTACTACAAGTACACGTACAGGGCAACCAAGACTACATGAGGACCTAAGACTTTAATAAAGTGTAAGTTGTCATGGCTTCCAGGAAGAGCTTAGTAACTATTTAATTGTACGGACCTCTTTAAGGAAGCTGTCTTCGCGGAGCTTGGCGGCAGCTTGCCACTCGGCCTGGCTGCTGGCCAGCGCGCTCGCCAGCCCGCGCTCCTCCGACAGCTCGCTCTGCAGGGTCGACAACCTGCCAT
This sequence comes from Saturnia japonica, assembly GCA_033032175.1. NCBI lineage: Eukaryota > Metazoa > Arthropoda > Insecta > Lepidoptera > Saturniidae > Saturnia > Saturnia japonica. The sequence continues at coordinate 16,047,130 of CM065324.1, read as the reverse complement.
ATCAAAATACCGATGTCTTATCATCCCACTATTGGGCAAAGCACAAAAGAGACCTTTTGAAAATAAACAGTGCCAGTTTGAAGAATAGGTCCAGAGGAAAGTGGACGTCATAACGTATTGTAATTTTGACATTCACAATATTATAATATTAGAAAAGAGATAAATCCAGATTCTTACAATTATTTGACGTTTTACATAAACGTAACTTCAAATTACATTAGATAACTACTACTACTATTTAAAGTTAAAATAATTTTTACGCGACGTTACTAATAAAACCAGCGCTGTACAATATAACATGAACAAACTGACTTATGGTTGAGGTGATGCAGTTTCTTCTCCATCAGCTTGTTTTCGTTGGTGAGGTGCGTGACCTGGTCGGCGAGGGCGGACGCCGAGCTCTCAGCCACGGTCGCTCTCGAGCGCAGCTGCTCAGACTCCGCCGCGTGCTCGCACTCCAACCTGAGCAGAATATATTTAAAAAACCTTAGAGGAGGGGACTACCTTAGAAGAATTTGGGATATTTCTTTAACTACGAACTGAAATAGCGATATACGAAAAATGCGAAGAGCAAAAGAGAAAGGACTATGGATTTTGTCTCTAGCGGTTACAGCCGCTCTTTTGATGCTAAAAGCAGCATAGTCGTCAAAATACTCGAGGTCGAGTGTTTTTTTTAAAGGTGAATAAAACTTATTTAACATTTCATAGCACATCCGACATTAAACAGTGTTTTGAATTTTTAAGGAAACTGAATAAAATAATAATGCTAATACAAAGTATCGCTACTTCGCAGAAGATTGCACGATCTGTCTCTCTAGATTCTTCTCTGTCTACATAGAAAACAGGTTTGTTTTCTGCTGATTAGCCATCTTGAGCTAGAGCAACGATTTTTGTCTAAAGTAAAACTTCTTAGGATGTTATGGGAATAATTTTTTTTATTGCAATGCTTTGCAATGCAACGTTTCTGAAGGAAAATAGATACATCAGTCAGAGAAAGAAACAATAATGAAATATGTTATAAACCGAGAGAGATAGGTAGCGCGTTAGAGTAAGACAACAGTACACATTTGAAATATCACGCAATAGAGATAAGTAAACCATTAGAAAAAGACTAGGTGTGATTATTTATTTAGTTTCACTTCTGTTGTGCGTTTGAAAGGAGAAGATAATCGCGTCCGCGCTAACTTCATTGATTACTTATCAAAACTGTACAGCCAGCAAAAAAACTTGTCAATATTTTTATTTATTTAAATATGTATTTGCTAGAAAAAATGTAGATTTCCCAAGTATTAAATGGGTGAATTAATATGGTTATTAATTTACAAAAAATGACCTACACAATCTAACGTTCTGTACCGCACACAGCACAGCTAATTTTTATTTGTTGATTTTTTTTTAAATAAGTTTAGTTTTAATTAAACTTTGAATTTTTTTTATTTATAGCTAGTCATGTTGAAATACAGCATAATTTGTATATATTATTGTTTTTTTTTTCTGATTGTACATAATTTAATTGAAGTTGTATGAGAAATACAAGACAGGACGGCGGTTTGACAGTTATGTTTTTGTTTGAAACTCATTCATACAAATTATAAACAAATTCATAGCGGTTGACCACAATCAGACCAGTTTTTTTTTTGTTTTAGAGACTTTTATTGTAACGAATATATCAGTCCGGTTGTACCCAATCCATACTAGCATCAAATCAGGAGCTGATGAGACAGCAATACCAAATCATACAACATCTTGACCTCATTCGAATAAGGATCTGTCATAATATAACATATTAACTGATGTTATAATATTTTGTGTTTAGTTTACATACTAAATGATTTATTATACACTTGATCAGCGTAACTCACTTAGCTATCTTCTCTTCATAATATGTCCGCTGGCTGTCCAACTGATGCGTCAGTATATACGTGAACTCGAGCTGAGCGGAATCAAGTTTCCCGGCGCAGGCACCCTCCTCCTCTATTCCACCACCTTCCGCAGCGACCAGTTTCCCGTCGGCTTTGTTCTGAACCAGCCGATGGACAAAGTTATCGCCTGCAAAACAGTGCTAGGTGGTAGAAACGACAATTAAGTCCGAGTGGATCGCGACCACCATACAAGCAACATACTGGCACGCTTATATCGGATCCTCACTTTTGCGAGAGTGCTTGTGTTTTGGATAAGCAGGACGGACGTCGATCTTGTGTCGGTTATAAAATTTGGTTTAATCTGCTGTGATTTTATATAAAAACACAATATAACAGACCTGCATAATCCCAAACTCGGTTCGATCCTAACTGTAAGGCGTACGTGTGGTTCGATTGCAAAAAATGTTTAGCCGCATGGCCGCCCTCGTATCTGAAAAAAGAACAATATTATATATTATATACGGACTTGAGATCTATGCTCAAAAATATTCCAAATAATATTACATACTACAATAGACGACAATAGTCACGATTTTGTGTCATCCATAATATAATATTATAAATGAGAAAGTAACTCTGTCTGTCTGTTACGTTTTCACGCCTAGACCGCTAAACCAATTTTGATGAATTTTGGTATAGATATAGATTGGACCTTGGGAAAGGACATAGGGTACTTTTTGTAGAGAAAATAAAACTTTAAGTGTTTAAAATAGGGGATGAAAGTTTCTATGAACAAAATATGGGAACACCAAATGCGCATGCGCGATAATGGTGAAATGACTTCGGCTGCCATACCAACCAGTTTGTTGATTGTTGATTGTTGATTTATTGACATTGTTATACTTACTAAGAAATGTATTGTATTTCTAATAATTACCTAATAAATGATAGTCCAGTATTCTTTTTAAGATTGGCTGAAGTGTTTTTAATTGTTTAACTACGCAGTACGGCATAATTACTGTTTTATTTTATGATAGAAATATGACGTGCACTGTCAATCGCAGCTCGCGGGATTTTATATATTCTAAGCGATATACCTATTATAAATTGTCTGGATTATACAGTTTGCTACAAGTGAATTATTTCATTGTGTTATTTGGTGAAAATAAAACTTGGGTGAAAGTTTGTATGAAGAACCCGTCAGGTCTCAAATTAGGGATATTTATATTTATGCTTTAGGTAAGAAAGAAATAAAAAGAATTATTTAATGAATATTGTACACGGGAAATACACGCCATTCCTCAATTGATACAGCATATGAATTGTCAACAATATGGGTAAAGATAAAGTTAAGGGATATAAATAACTAATGCGTAACTATAAACGCGTGCGGAGCTACGGGCACACCGCTAGTCTGTATATAAATTATAAAACTCATCGTCTCTCTGTCTGTCTGTTCGTTTATGTTTTTTTTCTCGCGAAATCCACTTATCTGATAAATATTTTTATATTAATTCATAGCTATATTATCTGGCCAGGTTATAAATATGTTTTGTTAAAAAAACGATAATGGTGTATCAATTCGAAAAAAGGTGCATATGTCACGCGTAAATGGCTCACGCTGAGTAAAAACAAACACCTTATTCGAAAGATCACCCACTTATGTATTTTTTGACCATTAAAATAACCGGCGGGCGACCACCGTGGGCGTGAGAGGAGGCAGCAGAATTCACGCGTGCGCTCGATCGACAGAATAATGTAGTACACGCGAGCGACCTAACCTACACCTGGGACGCAAGTCCCGGGGACTGTTCGTGTTTCCCTCTGTCTGCCACACGATGGACTCGGCACCCGCACTGTGAATGCATGGAATGCTAAGATGTTTGTCTCTTAGCCCCAAAGTTAAGTCCGATGTGTAGGAATGTGAAAGAGTTGTGTGTGTCGGAGATATATAGATAGATGATTGCAATAATAACGTGACAGACCTGCCGCAGCCAACATGTCCACAGATGAGGCATATCCAGAGCGTGCCGGCGTCGACGCCGTCGAGCAGGCCCTCCGCCACGCCGCTGATGTTGTCGCGCGTCTCCTCCCCGTCATCATCAGCTTAAATAATAACTTTATTTCAATATCTCAATATCACTCCAACACACACACCTCAGCTTTGGTTTCTGTTTGAGTTTTTATTATACCTTTTTTTAGTTTTATTTTTCATTATGTATGTTTTTATTAGGTCCTTACATAATAAATTAGCGTTTTATATGGTAAAATTAAAATAATAAAAAAAATATGAAATTATACATTTAATCAATCGAAGTATGTACCATTATTATCTTTGCACTTTCGCCATTTTAAAGGTAGTTCATTGATTCCATTCCTCAAAAAATTGTGGGAGCAAGAATCAATAAAATCTTTGAAGGCAGTTTGGGCAGCCTCATCGTAATTGAATTTATTTTCCTTGTCTTATTATTATTATTTTATTAGCCTAGTGGTCGTAAGCGCGTCTGCAATGAGCGAGGACCTGGGTTCGAATCCCAGGTCGAGCAGTGTTATTGGGTTTTTCCTTACAAAATCTCAGTAGCAGCTCGGAGTTTCGTTTCATGCCCGATTAATGGCAATAGTCTCGTCCCCTATTGCATGGGACCTAAAAACATACACGGCGAACTGTGGGTGTACATTAGTACACCTCTGCCTAACCTTTCGGGGAATACAGACGTGATGGTATGATGGTATGAAATTGTCCAAATTCCGAAAAAAGTGGTAATCTGTTGGAGCAATGTCCGGGGAATATGGTGGGTTTCGGAGACATTCCAACCGCAGTTCCTCTAATTTAGCGACCGTCGGTCGTAAAGTATAGAGTCTAGCGTTGTTCTGAATCAGCAGTGAGCTTCAGACATTGACCAGTCTCGGTTGTATAACGGCTAGCTTTTCCATCATGGTTTGCAATTGTTGACAATACAGATCTGCCGTTATCGTCTGGACAGATCTTACGAAGGGACAGGATTTGGCCGGTTCTCCTGGGTTCAACCACTGTGATGAGCGTTTCCGATTGTCGTAAAGAATTCATTTTTCGTCACAAGTAATAATACGATTCAAAACTCCCTCGTTATTGTGACGGTTGAGTAATGTAATGCAGAACTCAATAGGTGTTTGTTGGCGTGCTTCAGTCAATTCATGCGGTACCCATTTCTCAAGCTTTTTCACTTTTCCTGTTTATTTCAAGTGATTTTTTTTTTATCACTCACACCGAAGCCTGCCGCTAACTCTGATGTGGTTTGCGAATGATCCGCTTCAACGATCACCTTTGATTCTTCATTTTCAACTAGGGTCTCCGGCCGTCCACGGGGTTTGTTTCGTAGGTGAAAATTTCCAGAACGAAAACGTTGGAACTAAAAACGTACCGTGTTATCTTTTACAGTAGCTTTCCCATACACATCATTAATCCTTCGAGCTGATTCTGCAGCGCTGATGCCACAATGATACTTATATTCGTATATTTGAGATCAAAATGACCAGTCCAACAAAACGCCAATTTCATATGTAAGGACCTAATATATATGTTTTGTAAAACCGAACGAAATTCCGGAGGTGGGCGATAGCAGTTACAACACAGTTTATAACTAAAGTAGTTGTTGCTAACGTTTCACTCTTTTATTTTATGTATAATATGTTTAATAAAAACTTTTTGCAGGTGTACATTTTGCTGGATGGTTGGTACGCGGTTCGCAACCACTACACACCAGTTGGAGCACCCGCTATAGTTGTTGGATTAACCAGTGTATAACCACTAATTATTATTTAAATTTTTTCACTATTATTGATATTTTCAATTGACTCTTAATTATATTGGCTGTTATTAATTGAAATTATCTGGCCTCTTATTTGAGATATAATCTAACAACTTTTATTTCTTATTGCTAGATTTAGTGGAAACTGGTTTGTGTTTTATGCTTTTAACCCCCGATATAAAAAGTTATAAGTTTGTGGAACCGATTTTGATCGAGTTTTTTTTTTTTGATGTTTAAAAGGTGACTTGGTCGAGAGACTTGATTCGAGTTAGCTATGATTCAAGAAAATTCGTTCAGCCGTCTGAATATTATCAGCTCTTTTATAGTTGATAAAAAAAGCAGCTCACCTACTTGAATAAATCTGAAAAAAAATTCTTACAGCAGAGATGAATGAATACGTAAATGTACGTAATCTACTCAATGAATACGTTTCTTTAGTTGGCGCTATTTTTATTTATTAGCAATAAAAATTGTAAATGTTTGTTTTGCTTATAATTCATTTCAAAAAAAAAAAAAACAAGCCATGATTAATCCGACACAGTGACTCTCGTTTAGTTTGTCGCGTTTCGGAATCAGATAATGTATATTTGACTGCCGCAAGGCTTACAGCCCGGCATGACACCAACGCCCGGCGATGTATTAACGATCTTTCAGTGGTTATCATTGTTTTTTGATTCTACTATGACGTCACTTTGGAAAAAAGCACTACGGTCAACATCAAAAAACACAAGACCTATCTATATTCGACATCACTCACACATCATATGAGTAAAACTTATGTAAATATGACACATAATTATATGATGCTAATGTAATGTCAAAGTAAGGTACAGCGAAATACGATTGGAGACGTCTTTGCATTTTTAGTAAGAGTGTGAGCCACGTGCTAGCTACTTATTAGCAGACACTAGTTTAATCCGTCTGTACTCACTGTGTATAATATACTACTGCAAACACAAAATGCAAAACCTTTAAAAGGTGAAGGAGAAGAATGTGAGTAATAGTGACCTGTTGGCCGGGTCTCGCACTGGAAGCAGACGGCGCTGGCTCTCGGCTCGGGCGTCTGCGCGCATCGGCAGACCGGGCAGCGCGCGTCCCGCCACCGCGTCAGGCACTCCGCGTGGAACGCGTGCGCGCATTGCACGCTCAGCACGCCCGCCACGCTCTCGTCCATGCGCTCTGCTCACACACATATACTAATTCAACCGACGGGAAGCGATGGTGCTTCACTGAGTTCGCATTCTACAATCAGCCTCGAATTACATCTACAGAACTGAGACGCCCGCACTAACCTCACCTGCACTTGGTGCACCCTGATGAGTAACGAACGAAGAAATGGCGATAGCAGGATGGTAGGACCGTACAGCCTGACCGGGTCGCGACCACCATGTATATAGTGAAAACTCCGTCATAGTGACACGCTTTTGCGTGTCGCGTTTCAGGGTCAGTCTGTGCATATCCAGTCAAATTAATGACAGCAGTGACCATCGGTGAATTACGATCTCTCGGTAGTCGCTGTTGTCTTTGGATAGTACGGTGCTTACCATCAGGGACAATATAGTCAAATTGCTGCACTACTATTAAAAACCTCTATGGGGCAAGCTGGTAAAGTATAAAAAACATGTGAACAAAAGCTTGTCATATTCGTACCTAATACTAAAACTTTCCCATGTCAACGCTCACAAAAGCAGAATTTAACTGTTTTTAAATAATATATTAATTACTAATAGATACTAAACAGAAATGGTTCTTTTCAATTTTAAAGAAAGCTCATGGACCACAAGAACATTTTTTATTTAAAAAAAAAAAAAACAACTATTATTTTGAAGAGTTCCCAGGTGTATAGAAGTCGAAGTCAATGCGAATGAAATAAAAATAAAAATTATCATCGAAATATTCGAATTGTTTAAAAACGCAATGAGAAATCCTTGTTACTAACTGAGACTGAGACAGCAAAAAAGCTGCAATAACACACAAGCTTATCCAATGGGCACTTTTAGTTTATTAAAGAATTGCACATACCCAAGCAGACAGGACACGTTGGCAGCTCGGTATGCGAAGGTGGTGGAGTTCCATCCCTTGCCCATTCCACACGCGATACCCAAGCCATGTGACACAATGCGTTTGGTTCTAAGCTACTATATGGGACACCGTCGAAAGCCCCGTGAAACTCCCGAGCTGCGTCACTCGTACGAAACCTACAGATAAATTAAATTATTAAAAAGGAAACAAAAAACCCGACTGCAACAAAAAAACTATCTTTGCTTTTCATTTAATTCCCAAACGCCATACTTCATTATTATATAGCCTATGTCACTCCCACAATTAAGACGAATCTAACGACACCTCGTCTGCCAAAATCCATCAAGCCGTTTAGACTACAGAGCGTGCCAAAGAAATAGACATACATACGCTCGAAAAACACAACCCTCTTTTTCGCAGTCGGGTAATTATTGTAATAATACCAGCTTGTATTAGTCCCATTGCTGTTACAAAGACATGTTCAGAAGGAAGACGTGAGCTTAATCACCACACCAGCCCACGACGTATAAGCGATTTCTAACGTCGAGAAATCCATCGTTGTATATTTTTCCGGTATACGGTGAACACAAGAACACTTCTCAAGATAAAGTAATATTATAATATTACATTGAAGTTAGGTTCAACAGCACGCGGTAACTGCCGCTCGAGAATATACGAAGAAACTGCAATAGTGTAGTATCAATTCCACTGGGCTACGACCACCACAAACGTGGTAACATGCTTAGTAACTCGTTTTTGTGCAACACGTTTCAGGACCAGCCAGTATATTTCCAGATCGTGGCTTTCGCCGTTGTTAGTTGATTCCAATGGATCTTTAATACCCTTTTAAAACCCTGGTAATTCACGTCGGAAACTGATGACTGGATAATGCGTTTTTAATCATTAAGTTTTGTATTGTTTCGTAAAGGTAAACCCAGAATCAGTGATAAAAAGTCAACATGAATTTGTAAAACATTCCATACATGAGGTCGAAATTATATTTGTGAAGTTCATGTTAATATACAGCTTATGTTGAGCTGCGTCGAAAATGTTGTGTTACTCATTAATAACGAGTATATAAGCAAGACGAGCAACAGTTTAAGTATAAAGCAACACAGGCTAGGAACAGTAAAGAATTACGTATAACTCCATTTAACGCCACTTGATTTAAAGGCAAAGGCAAACTCCCTAAAACGTCGTAATTAAAATGAACTTTGGTTGGCTTACCTTGTTGTCCATACAATGATACAGTCTATGTAGCATCAAACTCATAAGTAACGACAACCATACGTCATTATTAACTAATAAACAATACTTTCTATGTTGCCAAAATTAATAAGAACTGAAGCTGTGTAGGTTCTTTTTTGTTATTTTGTTGTTTAATTGTTTTGCACGTATTTACGTAATTTAATACTTTATTAGAAATCCATATTATAATAGTAAAACAATGTCGATTTTCCTTCTCTCCATTTAATGACAACTCTCAATAACGCCATAAAATTGCGCAGTCTCATAAGTCTTAAAGAGTTTACTTACACTATATATAAAAGATTTTAGCAATAGCTAAAAATAACGAAAAATGTGTAATGTGACTGTAATCAACATGGACGGTCTGTTCATCCATGGTGTATATGTGCTTTGTTAGTCTTTTATGGAAATAAAGACTTTCAGCTGTTTTCGTACAAGGCGCTTTAGTACCAAACTTAAGGAAAAGTTACAGATACTAGCTAGAGTGGTCAAATAACATAACATCAAGAACGCTTACGTAAGTAATGCCATATAGTGATCTGGAGAACCGTCTCTGAGTACTCTGACGTGCGCGATATCCTGCTGGCAAGCTGCAGCGAATGCCAGTAAGTCTGATGCACCTAGAGCACCTGGCACTGACAACAAGCAGAGCGTCTTCGCTTCTTCAGCTTCCTTCATTTCACTGTTGGAGAAGTAACAACACCATATTCTTAAACTTGGACCTCTACACATTTTCACTTAACCAAATTGAGGACATTCAATTTTAATGTAAACTTTTAACTACTTTCATACAAATAAATACCAATGAAATGGAAGAATTTTTGAGACAATCTTCAAGATCGATTCCAAGTTATGCATAGCTGGTACTAAGATAATTATTCATTTATTATGCTTCTGTTGTATCAATTATTTATCTAATTTACCCTGAGAAGTAATCAGCCACTTTCTGACCTTTCAGATTTTTTTTTTTCGACACAAATAAGTAAATACACTCATCAAAAAAGTCTAAGCAACATGTACTAATTTCAATTTTAGGATGGGTCTCTTCACATTATAACGTTGTATCTTATTTTTAAAATAATATCTTTAGGGTTCTATGATGTAAAAATAACAGCTGTTGTCTTTATAAGTTCTTTTAATAACAGAAATGAACAATATTAGAATATACTGTAGAAACTAAGATACATAAGAAACTAAACTTTTTTCTTACAAAATGAAATTTCTAAAGAAAATGTATTTATTGTGAAAGAATAGAACAATTTAATACAAAGTATGGGCTCCTCTGCTATTCGGAACTTGTCGGCAACGATTATTCATTAAATTAATGAGACTGTTTATGTCATCTTGCGGTATTCGCTCCCAATGGAATTGTAGCAAATCCTTCAGCTGTTGGGTTGTTGTCGCTCCGTCCAAGTCCTTCAAAACACGTCTCTTGAGCATGTCCCATGCGTGCTCGATGGGGTTGAGATCTGGCGATTGTGCAGGCCAGGGCAATACCCGGATGTTCTCCGTTGCAAAGTATTCACTGGTTCGCCGAGCTGTATGTGAACGCGCATTGTCATGCATTAACCTAAAATCGGAGCCAAAGGTTTGTGCAAATGGGTAGACATAAGGTCTGAGAATATCCTCAATGTAATTTTCAGCATTCATGTTTCCATTTACAAAAACGAGCTCAGTTCGCATGTTCTTCATAATACCCGCCCATAACATAACTGTTGAGCCGCTGTATGGATGAACTGCCTGAACGCACCTGAGCCTTTCAGTATTTCCGGGCCGACGATACACTCGCACCCTTCTTGTATCAGGCTTAAACCCGAATCGCGACTCATTAGAAAACATAATTTTATCCCATTGTTCCTGGGTCCATGTTATGCGTTCTCTACACCATTCATATCGACGAGCGCGATTCCCGTGACGTATCGGTGGGTACCTGATTGGGCGTCGAGCTCGTAGGCCGTACTCATGCAGTCGATTTCGCAAAGTTTGAGGACTTACATCAACACCACTTGAAATTTGTAGCCTCAAACTTATCTCTCGAGCGGTTAACATCGGCTGGCGTCTTGCAGTCAGTTGTATGTACCGGTCTTGCCGAGTGGTTGTACTCCTTTTACGGCCTGGATGCTGTTCAGCGGGTTCTCCTGTATTATTGTAGCGCTGCCAAAGACGACAAATAACACTTCTATGAATGCCAAAATGTCGAGATACCTGAGATTGATTACTTCCCGCTTGCAACATCCCTACAGCTCTTTGCATTTCATCTGCCATCAAATGACGTCGCTTCATGACGTAAAGAATATCTAACAATTCAATTTTGTCGCTAACTTTATTTAAATGGTTGGTAAAATTATAAAATCAAGACTAAACGTAGCAATTAAAACGCACTTAAATTCAAACAAATTCGCAGTCATTTGAATTTTATGAAAAAACAAAACATAATCAAATATTTTTTTTACAACCAGCCAGTATGTCATCAATAACAAAAAAGTTTACTTACCTACGCACTTTGTTTGAGTAAATATTTAGAAATTAATTAATATAAATGGAAAAATTTGTGATATCATGGATGTTGCTTAGACTTTTTTGATGAGTGTATTTAAACACTCAGGCACAGAACTGAAAATCCTTCTCATCATGCAAAAACCTTAGTAGGGGGTTTATACCACTGCACCATGTGGCATACCTTTTACATTACTTTCTATTTATCTATCTAATCAGACCACGTCTTCTCAATGCTGAGTTATAACATGTGTACAGAACACAAAGTGCTTTTTATTAACTCTAAAAAAATAACAATAAAGAGAATTGTTATAGCATTTATATACAATTAATTAGGTAATTATCTTCATTCTATATTATTTTTAGAGTACTGATAGGACTGTACTAGAGACGAACTATGCGGAGGCGCACGGAGCTATGTGACAAAATATTACTACGCCTGCGACACGCCACTTCACACAGTGCAGCACTGTTTTAACGCGACATGCGTTATACAAGAATATTCAAATAATATTTTAACATTTTTGCAAGGCCTTACCATGCTGCTCGAATGTGGTCCTTCATAATAATAATAATAATGCGGCATTACAATAGGTTTACATGTACATAAAATAGATATCTTTATCATAATATTGCTTACTCAGTTTGAAAAATAGCCTGGTCCTTAAACTCAACATTTAGACATCCAAAGTTACCTATTTATGAATCAATATGTTAACAAAAAAATCTATTTAAGTAGGATTAAATGATTGGAAAAATTATGTAAATACCCATAATATTGACTTACTTTTCTTTATAAATATGTAATACACCCTTTGTTACTTCAACAAGAGGATTACCACAGAAGAAGCTGATTGTGTCATCATCTTCGGATATGCTGCTCCCTTCCGTATGTGGACGCCGTGAACTGGTTGGAAGTATTCCTGTCTCAGTGTTGGGGCCAGAAAGGACACTGGCATATGTTTCTATAGTGATTGTCTTAGACTCCCTTGCTCCACGATCACGCTTTTTCTGCTCTTTAGCAGCTTCTATTGAGTAACAAAATGTAGCATTTAGTTTAGATTTCTTGATAACAGCACCATAACCTCTTGCAACTACTAAAATGACTAAGTTGTACCAAAAGTAATATTTAATTTTGGGGATATAACAGGATTCAAAACAAAAAAAAAATGTGCTTATTATGTTTAAACATAAGTAGTACTTCTTAGGTGTAGCAATTAGGGATGGGCCAATGTTCATTATAGGATACAGCTTGTCTACTTACATTTAATGTTGACAAAGTTTAAATGGTACATAGTTTTTGTGGTAATTAGTAGAGCAAATCTTGGAATTGAAAAAAAAAACAATATTTTAACACAATAACCAATCAAATGATGATAATATAGCGAAAAGTTTTCACTAACCCAATGAACAGTAATACTTAAGAACAATCAGAAATCTGAGATATAACTAGTAGGCACATTTTCTTCTTTTTTTTTACTAAATACTTGGTATTGGAGCTTCCCTAAACACATCAATAAATTAAATGTGTGGTTTTCCAAAATTGGAAATGGTTTGTTATCCAATGCTATAATTTCTGCTAAGGCTTCATGAATTTACATAGAATGTGGGTCATCTATTTTCAACTTGCAGGAAAACATACAATATGCCTATAACATAATGTTGTTGTAAGGCCAAAATTGCTTGTGCTAAAGTTGTTGGCTGACAAAATGCAGATATAGATACAATATCACCCAAAGTCGATAGCAGATAAGTATCACAACTTGATTTCATTGTGTGAATTGGACATTGTAGAAGCTAGCACTCTTTTTATGTTTACTTCTGAAATAGTTTGAAAATTCAGAGGTAGATCTCGTGTAGACCCTTAATAGTAAGCAGATCATTACTACATTGAGAAATTATTAACTTGAGTGTATTGGGGTCTGAGAAAGTAACGGACTGAGAGGAGAAGTGGGCAAGAGTCGTGCAAGGGAAATGGCAAGCATAGGATAAAAATTTCTTGACACATTCTTAGAAACAAAATTGAAACAAAGTCCACATTCCATATAAACCACATTCAAGCCATCTTTAGTAAAGTACAAAAATAGCTCCAAAAGTTTATAATTTCATCCCGCATGCCAACAACATGCAGTTAGCCATCAATGGCAATAATGCAAATAGATTTTACTGACAAATTTTTTTTGGTTTGGTTAAGTTAAGTTAAGTGACATGTTGTGATTTTTATCTATACAATTAATACAATTGAAGTGTCTGTTCTTAATGTCAAAATATATTTTTACTAAATACATATAAAAGTATATACAAAACCTATAACTAAAACCCATTTTTCAAATTTTTGTGTCTGTCTGTTTGTTCCAGGTAATCTCCGAAACGGTTGGTCCAATTTCGACAGGACTTTCACTAGTAGATAGCTGATTTTATAGAGAGTAACTTAGGTTACTTTTATTTTTGAAAAATAACTATGGTTCCGCACAAATAAAAAAAAAAGTCACAGTGAATTATTTTTGGTGATTAGATGGCTTACTCTGAGCAAACCATAAGAGATATAGCAAATTAATCTACTACATAATTGTAGGCATTAAAAAGATCTACAAAAAAAGTCCATCTTCTAAGGAACACCCACAATAAGTATTTTTGTCTTTAAAATAGCTGGGAGCCGGGGAGCAAGATTTGCACGGGCGTTCTGTAGTCCATTAGAGCGAAGCCATTTTGAATAACATTAATTAAAATTAGGTTTTTTGACCCTATATTATGTAATCTTGGCAGTATTTTGTGTTATAGTATAATTTGGTTGTTGCGAATAAGTTAAGTGGATTATAAGTATAAATTGGGAAACATGCATATTGAATGTCCCTAGATAGTTCTGACAAGGGAGCTACCATCATGTCAGAATCAGAAGACCCCAAATGTATATTGCAAAATTTTAAGAAGACTTAAAAACATTGGTAGGTACTGACAAACACACACACTTAGTATTTTGGAATATTTTACAAAAGCTTAACATTGACACTGGCTACTGTGTTTTTGCGGCGCCAACACAAGACGACTTTATTTTTTAATTTTGTGAAAATAATTTTAAATGTTGTATAAATAAGCATTTTTGTGTATAAGAAAAAGTGTAAGAATAATTTTTATTATTTCCAATCACCACACCTACTCTGCATTACCAATACCTATTAAAAAATCAATAAAATATATACGAACCCATTTCATTCCTATTGTCTCCCATTTCAGGAAGTTCTTCGTCGATTTCAACTCGTAAAACACACAATGAGACAGACATTTATTAAGTAAAATGGTTACACACAACTGTTATGACAGAACACTATTACTCCTAGCGGAGATTGTTAAATGTTATACTATATACTGTTTAGTAAGAAAAGAAAAGAAAATGAATAAAAAACAAAATCACAACATTAAAAAACACTCGTCACTAGAATAGAAGTGAGGCGTATATAACGGAACAGGTTCATGTAACAGGTATTTACAAGTAATAAATTGGAACTGCTAACTAATATCAGAAAAAACTGTTACTATATACTAAGCTGTTCCACATACTAGTGAGGCGTATATATTATCGGAACAGATACAAAAAAAAACAAGTATTTCTGAGTAATATAGCTCGTAACTGTTACCTCTAAAACGAACAGGCTTTTCTGTGTTCTAGCGTAAGGAAGTTTATTATAAATTATTGATTGATAGATTGGTGGATTGATGGATTGATTAATAGATTGATTGATGGTTTGATTGATGGATTGTTTGATTAATGGACTGATTGATTGATAGATTAAATGATGGATTGCTTGATTGATGAATTGTTTGATGTATTTATTAATGGATTGACGGATTGTCGGATTAATGAATTGATTGATGCATTGGTAGATTGATTGATTGATGGAATGATGGATTTATTGATGGGTTAATTGATAGAAGGATTAATTGATTGATTGGATTGGCAGATTGATGGATTGATTGATTGATGGAACAAACCATGCAATACTATAACTAAAGTAATGAATTATAATACTTTAGAAAATAGTGAATTCAAACAATTTGTCACAAAAAGCAAAAATGGCACAAATAATGACAAAACGAGACAACAAACATGATGAAATATTTTTCAATTTCATAGAGTTATATTAAATAGGCATGAGGCTGTAATGTAGTAAAATCACTACATTTTATATAATTATACAGCACTTATAACGCAGAAATATAAAGACGTCTTAAACACAACTCTTATCTTAGCTTACATACGTGCGATAATATTAATGAGCTAAGCATTGGTAGGTAGGTACATGATTTCTAACACATTTCCTATAAATAGCGGCCGGCAAACCGTTGAAATCATTAAGAAGCCAGCAAGTAACCCTAACGATTATTTGTTATTTAAATTATAATGAGGGTGTGTACGAGATTGTAGATCCTTGGTGAGTACTAAATAAAGTTATTAAGCCTAAGTCTCGTTCCCTCATCTAAGTGAAAGTATGATAATATTTCCAGGATTAGAGTCTTAGAGGGTTCGTGCTGCACGTCGGCGTGACTCGATTTATCGCCGATGTCTCGAATGATCGCGCTTGCAGTTTTATAAAGACCTGGTAAGCAATTAGCTTATTATCGTTCATTTGTCTAAACCGCTTTTAGCTGTCTAACACCTTTAAAAAATAGTTTACGTTATTTTCCAAAAAAAAAATATTTTATTTTTTATTAATTAGTCCACAAAACTTACTTCAACCTAGGTATATAATTTGAAATGGGCAATATTGTAAAATCATGCAATGATTGTACTTTTCTAGATGTGGACACAGCATGCACATAAGTTATAGAAAAAAAAAACATTAGGCGATACAAAAACTAAATAAACTAATTCCTAATAAAACTAAAATCATAGAAATTACATTATTTAAGTGTTTTAAGAATATTTTTAATAGAGAAACAGAACCTGAAAATATATCAATCTCTGTGCAGTCAGCGTTACAGAAAGAAGACATACGATATACTGGAGAATATTGAGCAATATTTGTTCTGCAATGAGGCAGGTAAAAAGTTTTTCTGTTATGCAAACGACTGCTCAAACGTGGAATCACAAAATTCAAACGTTCAAGAATGTAGGGGGAGTCTGTGATTCCATGTAGCAATTTAAAAAGACACACGATGTCAGAGTTCTACCTATGAGTACAAAGTGACATAACTCTGTAAAGAAAGGTGTTCTTCATAAGTTTTCAAGATTTTACATTTGTAATCAGAGTATGCCAAGTGGTACATGAAACGCTTTTGTACTCGTTTAATTCTGTCAGAATGTACTTGGTAGCAGGGATTCCAAACAAGACTATAATATTCTAAAATTCTGCGTAGAATAGTATTGTAAATTATTATCGTTAGGCTTTCATCCGACAACTAATAAACCCGGATAATTTGAATTCTCACTTATTCTTCTCATTTCGTATTAATTTCAATTAAACCTATTTAACTTGTAAATTTTAAAACCCAGGCGATCTTCGGTCAGCCTAGAGGCTCAGATCACCGAGCTTAATTTTCGTTTCGCTTGAATTAAAAACTACCTACGATAAATAAAATCATATGTAATTTTAGATAAAAACAAGCCACCCCGGGAAATAGTTTTAATAGGGTATTTCATGATGCGTTCCAGGTGGAACGGGGTTTTTTATTTGGGCGCAGCTGCTACCGTGCTGGCTGAGAGCTCCGCCGCCCACCGTCAGCTAGGCGCCGCGTAACCGGGAGCCAACGTTGCCGCTTCACGGATCTCCAGATATTTAATATTATTTTAATTCTTAATTTATTTTATCTATTCCTTATTGCCACGAAAACTGCCTACGGATTGTCGGATCACTGTGACATCCCAACCTGAATATTCAATCGGAATACCTTGTACTTTTTTGAAACCCTACCTTTAAGTAACGTCATAATTACGAAATTAAGTAAGTCATAATTTATTAAGTCCAAGGGAATTGTCTATTTTTTCTTTTTTTAACTTAGTTTTTCTTATCAATAAATTTCTTGTTAACTTTGCCTTTTGTTTCTTTTTTTACAACAATAGGGCCAAAGCTTAACAAGGTGTAAATACTGGTCCAAGTTTTAATACCCGGTTTTATTATCGTCTTCTGTACGGGCCAGCCTCGTAGGTATACAGTTCAGAATATCTACAATACCCGCACCTCGAAACCGGGTATTAATATTTGCACGTATGTCTCATGAGTCCAAATAGTTCTAAGTGAGTCACATGGTTTAGATTAGAAACCATTCATTCCTTGAGACAAATTTGATACAGATACGAAATTCATTTTAGAAACATAGTTGTGTAACAACGAAAAAGCATAATTATTTTGTCGCATATTTCTTTTCTTCGTAATGTGTGCTTTATAATTATAAGGATAGAAAACTTTTAAATGTTTTGAATATATTTTAAAATATACGGTGTTTAGTACGCGTGGACAATATTTGGATTTTAAAGTCAGTTGTGATTTTGAAGTGATTACGTTAACAAATGACTTACACTTTTTGGCGCGTTTAACTCAACCCTTAGAATCAAGCAAGGAAATGTTTCAGTTCACTCACATATCTCAACAGACAGATACATTCTATTAAACAAAAATCAGTTGTATAGGCATGCATAAAGCATGAATGAAGATTAACTAGTTAGACAACATCCAACCATACACAATACTTAGAGGTATTTTGATACTTGGTATATTTTGTACCGGGTATTTGGTGACAGCCACACCTTCAATACCGGGTATTGATGTTATAGGGTATGTCTCAGGCCTAAGAATAAGATACATTTGACATATTACATAAATGTTTAACATTGAGACTGGCAAATGCTTCTGCGGTGTCAAAACAAGAAGAAGAAGACGTAAACCGATTGATTCGGTGAATTTTATTTCGAGTTTTTGGCGGGATCTTAAAGTGACATACTTCATTAACTTACTTTTTAATTCATTTACTTAGGTGTCAAACACCTACCCTATAATATGTAATATTGGTGACGTTTTTCCTGATATACTTTGGTTTTGTGCTTAAGTGTAATGACTATAAATATTAACTAAAAGCATGCATTCTGGGATCCCACAAAAACTCCCTAGAATGTTCTAACAAGGGAGCCAACATCTTGTTAGATGCCACTTTTTATAAAATACCTATTACCACGAAGGCTTGAAAACATTTACACAAAAATATTTTATGAAGGCTTAAAAACATTGATACCGAAACCCCACTTTGTATATTGAAAAATTTTACGAAAGCTTAAATACTTAAATACAATGCTTTTGCAGCGCCAAAACAAGAAGAATAAAAATAAGACGTAAACCTAGCGCAAACCGATATACCTACATGTACTTTTTTAAAATTCTTATTAGTTTACTTTACACTCGCCTTTAAATCCTAATGTCGTACTATTTTTACATAGCTTTAACAAGGTCATGGCTTCCTTATTATAATTTTTCATTAAATTTTGAATCAACTGTATATGTAGATTTCCAGTTATTTTTTATACTCCACTCGATTTGTATTTAATAATCGAACTACTTAAATCACGGCACCAACATTACGTAATATAGGGTCAACAGGATAACGCGTAAGCCTCATTTTTTCCTAAAATAAATATAGCCTAAGTTACTTCTTATAACATTAGCTGTCTGCTAGCGAAAATTTTAGAAAGATCCTAGGCCATGGTTTATCTAGAGATCACTGAATTTGACCCCACTTTTTTCGATTTTCGGATTTTTTTTATTTTTAAATGTTTGTTCGTCGTTTGTTCGTTAATGTTCGAATGTAAAAATTGTTTGTTCGTCTTTTATTTATTTATAATTAATTAAACAAATGATCACCCTTAAGTTGGCCTCCCATAATAGATATATTTATTTTTATCGCTTAGATTAATTAATTTTGATCAATTATCGTTTGTTCGACGACTATTGGAGATTGTTCGATCATAAAAACAATTAAATTCTCAAATAATTATTTTATATCTATTAAGCAGACCATCACCTCACGCCTACATTGCGCATGCGCCGATTTTGTCCGTCAGCTGGCAATGGCCGTATTTACTAGCGTTTTGTTAACGAGTGCGTTTATACTGTCTAATTATTTCTTATGTAGATCAAAAAAATATTGGAAACTTCAACAAACTTCAACAATACTTCAACAAAAAAATGTGGGTGAAGACGGCCAATTAGTCGTTAGAGTACGATTAGCGTGATTTTAATAAATTCAGTCATTTTTAATGATATTGAATATTAACAAGCATATGGGTGATTCTCTGGAAGGACGTCTTAAATCTGTACAAAACTGTCCGACTAAATTATTTTTTATTTTATTGGAAAAAAAATTAACAAGGGCTACAAAACTATAAGCTTAATTATAATAAATAAACAGCCGAATTAATTTTTGCTTTTTCGATATTAGTGTATCTTTTGCCATATAACATGACAGGGGACTGACTGCCGGGGGACTGATTTTTTATTTATCAAAGTGAGAAAAATCAAGCAAACTATTCCAATGCATTCAAATTTTCAAGTTCTCAATGAATGTTTACATTAATTAGAATAATATTAAGACTTATGGTACCAATTTTATAAATAAATTATAAACAAAAATAGCTGCCAGGGGACTGAGTTTTGAAGTGGCCCATACACATATTTCCAGCACAAACGGTGCTTTGACACTAAATAAAATGGCGATAAAGTGCTAACAGCCATATTGTTATTAACTTAAGGCTAGTTAGATCCTTATAAACCTTACAAAAGGTAAAATGACACGCCTTTAATATGAATCCGCTATGTCTTTAAGACTGCTGGCAGAATAAGAGCAAAGTTTGATAGTCTTCATTGAACAATCACGGGTTAAAGCAATCAATTTTTTTTTGTCATTAAATCATCAGAATTTTCTTTAATATTAATAGATTCTTGTTCTTTATGATTTGATATCTTAATTTAAATTTATCTTTTATTAAATAAACTATGGAAATACTGTAATAATGATATAAACATCATCAAAAAAATTTATAAACGTTCCTCAACTTTTGTAATAATGAATACTTATTAAACAACAATGTCGAATATCCATGAAAATATTCACCAACACAGTAAAAATCTCATCTTATGTAAAAATCAGCAAGTATATTAACGCAGTTTTCTATTCTATTCTGCAATTTATCCTTCCAAGTTTTAAACGGGTTATCAAAGATATGTTTCATCGATCAACCCATGGATGAGACCGTAACCAATTTGGCGCCGAATATAATTTTTTTTTTTCAAAAACTAAATGCCAAAAAATTGCTCATGAATTGCTGTTTCAATATAAACAATTGCTCCGCTGCTATAATTAATAATTAATTAATTAATAATAATTAAAAAATCAAAATTTAATTCCCGATTATTTCTAATTGTGAGGACTTATTTTAATGATAATAATAAGTACCAAAAAATTGCTCATCCTTTTTTCTATTGGGGATGATAGTTATTTTGTGCGTAAAATCGTTTTTAATTAATTTATACTATAAATAATTATATTGCACCTTTAAACCTGTGAATGACAATAATAAATACGGCCATTGCCAGCTGACGGACAAAATCGGCGCATGCGCAATGTAGGCGTGAGGTGATGGTCTGCTTATTAGATATAAAATAATTAATAATTGAGAATTTAATTATTTTTATGATCGAACAATCACCAATAGTCGTCGAACAAACGATAATTGATCAAAATTAATTAATCTAAGCGATAAAAATAAATATATCTAATAAGGGGGACCAACTTAAGGGTGATCATTTGTTAAATTAATTATAAATAAATAAAAGACGAACAAACAATTTTTAAATTCGAACACTAACGAACAAACGACAAACAAACAATTAAAAATAAAAAAAATCCGAAAATCGAAAAAAGTGGGGCCAAATTCAGTGATCTTGTATCTAGCCAGGCTCTTCCCTTTGTTGGGGTGACTTCTCAGTGAAATAAATCGGCAGGTTGACGCATGATGCCTGTACTTATTTACATGGTGTGCACCAAATTATTAACCAGATGATTCGTATTAGTAATCTGACAAGACTTTTTCTGACATGTTCTATGTTCGAACAATTCTGATTGTACCTATTTTCTAAGCGGCCAGTACAAATCATATAGTGGCAGTCGAGGCGCTACAGTCTCGTTAAAATCTATTCAACCATATCTGTTATTACCTGGTACAGACAGACAGAAAGACAGACAATAGTTTTATTCGCTTTCCTCCTCTCTTAGTCATAAAACAGTTGGCTTTGGCAAATACTACTGTAGCGACATCTCTCGCCACAACTGACGCATCAACGCATCGACACAACTACGTAGCGACACATAGCGACATCTATCGAGCCACATAGGACGCATCCTACTATCCTACATTGCGCTATAGAAATTCGCTCTATCGTTGAGTAGCCAGTGCTCCCCGAACAGCGTCAACGCAAATACCGACCGAGTCAGAGATATCGAAGCCCGCGTGGGGGAGCTGAATAAGCTCCCCGCATCAGAATCCCTGTCCCCAGTCACTTCTGAGGAGCTCTTTGCCATACTCAAAAGCCTTAAGCTTAAAAAGTCACCAGGTCCCGACGGGATCAGGAACGAAGTGCTCAAACTTCTTCCCTATCACCTCATAGCTCTATTGGTCTGCATCTTCAATGTAGCCATATCCAACTGCCATTTTCCAGCCGTCTGGAAAATGGCCATTGTCATAGGTATTCACAAGCCCAGCAAGAGCGCGTCGCTTCCCGACAGCTACCGCCCTATCAGTCTTCTAAATACCCTAGGTAAAATCTATGAGCGGCTCCTTCTGAATCGTCTCAAGTCCGTAATAGAGGAGAAAAACCTCTATCCGCCTGAGCAATTCGGTTTTCGTGCTAGATATTCTTGCACTCATCAAGTGCACCGCCTCACGGAGCATATTTTGTTTAACTTTTCCGAGTTATATAAACCCCGTCGTACACTGGCAGTCTTTTTCGACGTAGCCAAGGCCTTTGATAAGGTCTGGCACGAAGGATTAGTCTATAAGCTGTACTCCCGCGAAGTCCCCGATAGATTAGTTAAAATCATCCGTGATTACCTCAGAGACCGCATCTTTCGCTACAGAGTGGAAGGTGAACTATCCACACCCCATCCCATACGCTCAGGCGTCCCCCAAGGTTCCATCCTGGCTCCTAGCCTTTTCAATCTGTACGTCAGTGACCTACCAAAACTGCCCGCGAAAGTTGAGGTAGGGTTATACGCTGACGATACAGTCATATACTCCTCTCAAAGGCAAAAGATCAACCTCAAATGTAGAATCCAAAGAGCCATGACCACTCTCGGGGAGTGGTTTAACGACTGGCGAATAGCCATTAACCCCACGAAGAGCGCAGCGGTGCTCTTCGACCAAACCGCCTCACAGATACCGAAAAAACTCAAGGATCATCCCCTTGAACTCTTCGGTAATCCGATCCCCTGGGTAAAGGAGACCAAATATCTAGGTGTAACCCTAGATAGTAGACTCTCCTTTATACGCCACATCACTCTGGTTAGGAAAAGGGCCGCCTGGACCCTCGCTCGATTGCATCCTCTATTATGTGCCGCAAGCAAAATGTCTTTGAAACACAAGCTTACGCTCTACAAGATGTGTATCCGACAGATTATGACATATAGCTGCGTTGCGTTCGCACATATACCAAGATATGATTGGGATCGTTTACAAACCATCCAGAATAGGTTTCTTCACCGCCTTACCGGCGCCCCTTGGTATGTTCGTATGGAAGATCTCCATAGAGATATGGACCTTCCTTCGATACATGCCTATGCCAAATACCTTTCTCGCTCTTATTTCGACACCGCGTAGAACCACGCGAATCCCTTAATCAAAGCGTCAACTTCATATGTTCCCGACCCCAATGCCTGCCGGAGTAAACGCCGGCCGCGTAATATCTTCACTGACCCGCTCGACCAAATCGAAACAGCTAACGCGTTCTATGCCACCGTCTCTCCAAACAGCGTGCCACCGCCCACGCCCGCGTAACAACCGTTCTCTCCGAAGAGGACGGGCGGTTAACTTCGCTGCCGCACACCCGTCATGTCCACCCTCTCTAGCGGCAACCCAAGCCTAGGTCCGTTCCTCGGTGTGAAGCCCTTGGGTCAGGCAGCCGCCCGCGCGATACAAGTGACACTATACGTGCAACACTTAGCTACCCACATACAAAATTACACACGTATGAACACACACACGTGCATACCACACAGGTACATGGGTTCTGTAAGTGACCTTTTTTTGCGCTAGTTATCGTGGAAATACTTTCAAATCACTAAATACACATACACATGGTTCCTTTCTTCCTCCCAGGAGGAGGGGGACATGCATATGAGTATATGTTAGTTAGTTCGAATTCTCTTAGGATTAGGGAATTAGATAGATCACGACCTTTTCGCATTCGCGACGACCGCCCGAACCGAGGTTTGGCCACTCTGGCACCCTCGTGCGGGTCGTCACAAACTTTCGCGGCTGAGTGCCCTAAGCGCTCGCCCCCAAGTCCGGTGAAGCTGTAAAAGCCGCAGCGGCTCTGTTTTTTGATAGGGCCCCTAAGGCTAACAGTGTGGTCAGTTCAAAAAAAAAAAAAAAACAACAGTCGGGGCAGCTGCCCGCCAGACATAGCACCCGTCTGGCCGGAGGATCCTCCCTTTTCTATGGCGGATGAGGAACTTTACTCTCTGTTCCTCACCTCCGCTAAACTACCATGTTACTAAATATAATTAGTTTAGTATTTAAATATAAAGTTTTTTAAATCGTAGTATTCTTTGTTTTCAACCCTTTGTAATATCACTGGACTCTTTGATCATATAAATGGTGGATCTCTGTTATATTGAATTTTAATAATTGAATACCTACTCAATTTCTAATATTAAAAGGATTACTATTAAGATATAGGACCATACGTAACTATGTAATGTTAATAATGTTGGCAATCATACCTTATAATATTACATATTGTCACAGCGTATTTAGTTGTATGCAAATAATACGATAATATAAGGCATAAGAAGATCAAACAAACCGTTATATAATTCGTAAGTTGACTACATGTTTAAAAATTAATCTATATTATTGAGTAATATTGGCCTTTAAAAAAAGCCTAAAACAATAGAAATGTGGAAAAAGTAATTGTTTATTTATTCCATTTTCCATTTGGAAAATTAATATTTTTTATCTGTGAGTCACGTGATTTCAAATTTCAACCACCAATTAGAAAACGTGACGTCATTAGTCAGGAAATTTAAATGAACGTTAAACTCTTGCGTTAGTTGTCAAACTTCTTAATGTTAACATACAAAATAACATTTGTAAAACATGAATGGCAAAGGTATCTAAGACCATGCAGCCAAATCAGATGTTTTTATTCCAAGTTCATGGGACCATAATTGTTAGAACTTTCTAGGAAATTTTTGTGGAATCTCAGAATGAATGTTTTCAACTAATATTTATAATCCACTTCACTTATGCACAAAAACCAAATTATATCACGCAAAACGCCACCAATATTACATAATATAAGGTCATAAACCTAAGTCAATGAATTAAAAATAAAAACCTCAACATGTCATTTCAAGATCCCGTCATAAACAGGCATAACTTTATAAATACGAAAATATCTATTTATATACTTTATTTTAAAATAGTTTCTACAAGAGATAAAGATAAGTCCTTTAACACTTGTTCCATGAAGTACCTGTTTTAAACTTATTTTGATTCACGCCGCGCCGCTTCGAGGATGTCAACACTAATAGTCAAGATTTTTATTGTTTGTGTATCCGAAACTAAATAAACTATTTGGCATTTACAATAACGTCGTCGGTCGATTGTTGTATGCATAAAATATTTTTATTTTTATATACATTGCTTAGTATGCACTGTAATGTAATAGAACATTTGTAATTAAAAGTGTGGTTGACATTGAAAATTAATTATTATCGTTCTAATTACATTGAATGTCGAATTTGTAGGAAAAAATATTCAATATGGCTACAGATCATAAGACGTGAGCTGTCAGCTGTAATATTTTCGTTTCTTTGTGTATAAATTACGTGTTCTATAATGTTATGATCGAAACGCATAGGCTAATATGGGTGCGAAAGACTCGAAACCAAGTTTTATATCATATGAAGATGCAGTAAAGCGAGGTAGGAGAAGTGCGAAGATAACGATATGCGCGTTTCACGAATGTATTTGTATATTTATGTGTACTTGATTTGCAGTTTCTGATAGTGAGTTAAGACGTATAAGAGAAGCGTTTAAAAGATGTGCCGGTGCAAATGGGACGGCCTTAAGCCTGCAGGCCTTCGTACATGATGTTTTGTGTGATGGAGTGCCCTACGAAGTTGCCGAATGGCTATATCAAACGTGCGGAGGTACAAAGCGAGGGATTGTGTTCAAAGATTTGCTATGCGGCATAGTGGTGTTAACGAAAGGGAACATCGAGGAGAAAATCAAGTGAGTTATCTTTTTATATGTATTTAGTTGTAAACAATTACATCACACTTTATCAGTGAGATACGCGTGTTTGCGCAAACTTCCAAAAAAAAATTCGTAAAGAATCCAGTTTGTTTGCACGATTGATGTTAATTGCAGCAATTTGTAACAAGGATAATTGTATGATATGTTTTATAGATTTAGTATTTCGGAAACTTAAAATTTTCATTACATACTTGTTCCATATCAGCATAAACTTTATTTTAATTCAGAGTAGCCCATGTTGCAATGAAATGATTAGCTAGTTAGCATGGTTCTGGACCAAATCATATCATGGTTCTAGGGCATTTTCTAGCATCCTCTGGTCGAAGATCTGTCTCCAATCCCATGGCATTCAAATGAACCAGTTGCCTATTAGGCTGTGTCTACCCATATTACCCCTCATCATAGTTTAATTTTAGGAAGCTTGTGGTTGTATAGCAGCTTATAATTTGTCAAAGTAATAATTCTAATTTATTACTTATAACTGTTGTGAATTAATTTACTGTATTTCTTATGAACTTGATAGAGAATAACTTCCTTATTGTTTCTCTATTTTGTGTCTATCAATCTTGAGGTATATTTGTAGCAAGATCTACTTTAGAGTCGAGAGGTTGTAGGTTTGATTCCCACACAGGACTGATTTTTTGTAATGAGCTTGATTGTCTGATGTTGTGTAACACATGCTGTGTCTGATTGTTAAATATACATGTATATGTATATAAGTTGCTTGGTTACTTAGAGTACAGACTATGCTAAATTGGAATCATGTGGCCTTGTGCTAGATTTTTCACTCATTTTATTATGAGGATAAATTTGATGATTTCAATATATGAGTTTTGTAATTTGTGACTAATTGTCAATGTCATATGCTTATCTAAGACTTACACAGTAGCTGTTGATTGCAATCTGATATACACTTACAAGCATAATTTAATCCCAATTATTTAATATTATAAATACATGTCAAGTTCCATAGTATTAAATGTAATAATACTCTATAGTAAAAGGCTCTACTTGGAGAAGCCAGACTGGGGGAATTTCTCCATCCTACAGAAGATTGCAGCCAAATAAACTTAATTGTATTCCTGAAGTGAGTAGGGTTTTCAGTATTTCTTGGGGCTGGGGGGTTCAAGGTCGGAAATGTACTATGAATACCAATGGTGTTCCAAGCATCCATAGGCTACCGTAGTCGCTTACCATTAGGTAAGCCGTATGATTTTTTACCACCATGATTGATAAAATAAAAAAATAAAATATAAATACAATAACACTGGAACCTGCGTTCAAAACTGCATTGTAAAACACAATAAAAACACTTATTATAAACTGATTCTGCTTTAAATTAATTAATAATGTGAATGGAATGTGGAAATATTCATAAACTAACATATATAATTAAGACAAAGCAATTAGTAACATTAATTGTTGTGGAGGTAAAGATAGAAATGTACTAGTACTCTATGCTGTATTGTCAATAGATATTTCTTTTGTGACAGTCACCACAGTTTTTGGTTTATAATGTACTTACAGTCCATTACAGAGAAAAGTTGATAAAAAGAATAGCTTAAGTGTTAAGGTTACAAAGAGCATATCAAAATCAATGTCCAAGATTAGAGACACAGCTAAGATTTTTCTATCTTTTATCTATTGAAAAGGGTTTGAAGTGGTTGAATGATTAGAACCAGTGGAGTGTTAATTCTATATCTGTTTTTATAGTCATTTACTATAATTAATCAATATAAATCAAATTATTAACTGTGGGTCAGGGTAAAGGAAAGCAGAACTGTTGAGAAATGTTCTTTAAAAAACAACCAGTTACTTTAAAATCAAATTATTTTTGAGTATTCAGTGTTTGAATTCACAAATTTGTAATGGGTTGATGTGATAAACTATGCAGACTGATTGGCCGGGTGTCTAACCCCAGCCATGTAGGCCACACAGAAATTTCTAGTGATTTCTCTTTACTTTATAGTCTGACTGGTGGAATCAGAAGATCGCAGCCAAATAACCTTGTGATTTGTATGGTATTACAAGCATCCATTGGCTTAGATAGGCTCTTACCATTTGGCAAGTCATATGCTGGTTTGCCACCTTAGTAATATAAAAATACTAGTCTTCATGCTGCTCCGCGCTGCCAAATATCACAACTGAAATGTTGCTTGTGGGTTACTGTCAATTTCTGCCCCATAGTGTAACCCATTTGCAAATATTGTGATTACCTTTTCAAGAAGTAAGATAATTGTTTATAATACCACCACTTTGATAGTAACCATTAGCCACAAACTCATGATTAATGTGGGGCTTTAAAGAATCTTCTCTATTTCTTCCATGACAGATTTCTCTGGACACTGTACACAAATAACCAAGGTGATAACGGAACCCATATATACAAGAGAGACTTTGCTCGTACTCTGCACCTTGAGAACACCTCACTGCCGGTGACTGGAGCACAACGCACTGCTGAGATCCTTCTCAGTCTCTTCGGCCAGGGAGACAGGGTGACCTTTGACCAGTTCCGATCATGGTTACTGATACACAAAGATGCCACAGTACTCTCCAAATGGCTGCTCTCAGAAACAAACGTGACTCAGGAGTTGGAAACTCCTACTTTCTACCAGAGTTTGGCTGGTGTCACACATTTGGAAGAGCGGGTGAGTCAAAAATATTTTTCATGTAACACCTTGGATGGTGCTCCTGAATGTGCAAATTACTTTACATCAAAACCATTCAGAACCCTAAATGGAATAGGCAAGAGTACACCTGTAAATTATGTATGTTTCAACAGCAATAAATGGGGATTCAATTCCTTGTGTAGTCTATCCCTGCAATAAGCTCCAATTGATTCATGACACCACGGAAATTGAAAGACTATTCAGTGATATAATTATGTAATATCCCAGAATATAATATTCTTCAATACATTACTATATCGAATCCTCTACTTTGTTTACATAACCGGGGTTTCCTTCTCCAGTGACTGACTTATTTCACATGTTATGGGCAAGAAGACTGCATGATACTGTAAACTGTTCACTTTTTTTTATTTGTGGATTCGGAACCCTGTATGTAAAAACTAATACCATTTATATTATTAGAGGCAACTTTTTAAAATATTTTCTGGTGCAGGCGGTGGTAGTAGGTGCGCATTTGAATAACTCGCGATTACACCCAAAAGCGGTTGGAGAAAACTTTGTTACATTTCATAGATGTTCATTTTGAAGTTTCTCATTTCTGGATCAGTTAGTTCCTAGTGAGTATAAGTTCTTGCATCTCTGTGGTAACCATTGTTCTGAGATTTAATAAACAAAAGGTATAGTAAAACCTGCATGGACCTTTATCAAGGTCTTCTACAACTTTTTTGGCCAATTAATGAATTCAAACATTCAATAAAGACTATAAAATGGTTATTATTATATTTATTTTAAAAGTTGGGTAGATATATTATAGTTTCCTGGTAATACTCGAGTTTAAGCGCGTGCGAATGATATAGGGTTGCTAACAATAGTAAAATTCTTATTATTTAATTTTTTTTATCAATATAAATAAATGCTTATGTTGAATGAAGGCTGTATAAATTTTGAGAAAGTTATCAATGTCATAATAGATCCTTTTTTCGAGAGGTTACAGAACACAGAGGACACATGTTTATGATAATATTCAGTTTAGACCGTTTAGGGTGTCATGAAGCTCTAAGCTTTACAGTGATCTTAATACATTCATACATTTCTGTTTTCTCTAACTTAGTTTCCTTTGACCATCACTACGATGTCATAAAAATATGTTTTATGTCCATGTATTGACAACCAAGAGATTGTGCAATAATTTTTATACGTGATTTATCTTGACAACCCTACGTTGATGCTTCTGGTTATTATCAGTTCGTGATATCCTGTGGTTAGTTTGATTTCATTAAAATTTCCTGTATCCTTCAAAAAATTATATTTTTAAGTTCTTTTACTGAATTTGAATTGAAACAAAATGTAGCGTTGCAGTTGGTTTATGTATGTTGTGTTTTTATGATAGTCTACTTAAAAATAGATAATTTAGAACTTTGGCTCCCGTCGTCACAAAAATGTACGTAAAATTGGCATATTATATACCATCCCACAGAGCCAAGTTAAGAACATAGTTGCGTGAGAATAGGTCTTATCACGAAAATACGATAAAGAAGTGTTTATAAGTTATTTACATAATAAAAATACTAAATACATTTGCATATCGAAAAGCATATTTTATCATAAAAGGAATTCGCCCGCGCGGGTAAACATTTCATTCCAGATAATTCTATTTCTGATTTGACTCCATTAACGATGGCTGTTATGTTCCGACATATCATTGGATAAACTATTAAGTATTTTAGCAATTTTTTGTAAAAAAAAATACATAAACCAGTTCTCAGCAACACGGCTATAATTTGTTGATATAAAATAATTACATCAAATAACTGAGGAATAGAAAAAGCGAAGTTTTTTTTTTCTTTCTTAAATTGTATAGTTTTTTATGCGATTCACATAATGTCTGCCTCATCGTAACATAAATAATATTTGTCAAAGTTCATCTTATATTCATTTCTATGTACGTTGTAGCTGATTACCTCGTACAAAGTCGAAACACAACTTTCAATATGGCCCAATTACTTACTTATTTATCTACTGATTAAGTCACCTATGCGCTATTTAAATGCTGATAGAAGCGAATAAAAATATTTTAAAATTATTAGTAATACACAATCCGATATAGCATCATATAATCATTGTTGGCTAAGTGGTGGCGGGTACGAACACCGCATCGATAGACGTAAGTTCGAATCTCTGCTTTCGCTGAAGGAAACCACTTATCCGATTTACATTTTTTATTTTATTTGACCATGTTATAGGATACATTTTGTAAGATAAAGTAATATATGAAATAAGCAGTGACGACAATGGTGAATCAATTTGGAAAAAACGCGATATACCAAATTAGGCTACTAAATAATTGTAGATTATAAAAAACCTACAAAAAATTCAGAGATAACATAATATGGTGTATCTTCTAACGGTAACCCACAATAAGCATTTTTATCTTCAAAATTAAACGACGGGCGACCGCCGTGGATGGGGGGATCGAAGGCAGTACGATTCGCGCGTGCGCTCCACCGACAGCATTTTGTAGTTCACGCGAGCGGAGCCGCGGGCACAACTTCCAAACATAAAAATAAGGTTATTAGTATAGTATATCTTAAAACCTTCGTATACTATAGGAACCCTTTTTTATCTTAATATTTTTTTTATTGTCTTTGATGGTTTTGTAGTGCTGGGTCATAGAACGTCTCAGTATAGCGGAAAGACTGGCGATGTAATTTCGTCCTCCTTATTATATGCTCCTTTTTTGTCTCATTCTTATCAAACAAGGTATCTCCAACTGTTCCACAAACTTCACAATATTGGGTATTATGCTTCTCTTGTGAGATGGCCTAAAATCAAATGTATATAAAATTCATCGAAAATGCCATTAGAAACAGAAGATATACTCGTAACAAATGAGGTATCTTGTCTGAAATACACCTTTCTTTGTACCTAAAGCACTACCGAAGTCTATTTATTTAGATAAACACTTGAAATTGCCGTTTTATCTATCGATACTTATCTTATTCATTTAGGGTTGCCAATCATACTTAATTTTGAATAATACAAAAAAACCTACTCCCGAAATTACAATAGACTTTTTAGACTGCTCCGGTATTAATCAAAATGTAGGCATTTTGCCGAAATAGGATTAAATAAATTTGATAATATTAAAAAAAAACTTTATACAATTTTAGCCTTGGGAAAGTACTAGGTACTTACGACCACTAAAACCTCATCACAATCTAGCTTCATATTGGTTTTGATTTTTGTATGCGAAGTAATTAAAATAATTGCGATCAAAGGCTTAGAACCAATCTAATTCATGGTCTTGTGAAAAGACGGAAGGACTTGTGTTGAAATCGTAGTATAGTATTTAAGTAGTTTCAAGTCTCTACAAGTTGAATCAAATCAAAATATAAAAAAAATCTTTATTCAATTTAGGCCCTAAGAAGGCACTTAAACGAACTTCAAAACATTACTGCCGGTTCGAAAAACATCACAGTTATCGAAAAGAACCGGTAAGAAACTCGATCTGGATTATCTTTTTCTTCACAACTGTACAAATAATATTTACAGTTAATAATAACATTAATAATTTAGTAAAGGCACAGAGAGGGAGTCACTTCCAGACATACTATAATAATCAATTCACAGTAAAACCGGCTTGACATGGTCCTCGAACTTATTGGTCTACAAATCAGTAATGTTCTTCGGGATCTTATTATAAAACCTAATTAGACGTAAAAAAATTTGGTCTTTCAAGTCTAAAACACGGTGCGACTAACTAATGTCTATTTTTAGAAGACGGGTCTTTGACAAAATCTAACTTGAGCTTAGTTCTCAACACTTTAACAAGACAATTTATAACAAAATAAGATAACCAACTTCAATGAGTTCTCTTGTGTGTCTTCGAAGTTCAAACTCCAATGCCAATGAGAAGGTGGTCCCATCCTTGAGGTATCCCCTATCTAACAAAAAAAGAATCATCCAAATCGGTAACATAAACAAAGAAGTCATGGCATAACACATCCATAAAAAAATACGTTCGAATTGAGTAACCTAAGTAACCAGTCTTTTGTTGAATTCAGTTAAAAACAACCATCTACGCTGTCATATTGTTGCGTTTGAAAGCTGCGAGTCCCTTTGGAATTTCAGATGAGATTTTATTAATTTGTATGACACATCAGGTGACAGCCCTGTGTGATCACAAATCGAACGGATAGTGACTGTGATAACAGCACCGATCGCTCACTCTGAATAAATATGTAGACCGGGACTTCAATTATTTGTGATTGATTCAGTTATATACATATCGTTTTTTTATCGTATATTTTGTTGCACAAGGACAATATATTCAAATAGACAACCAATAACAGGTGGTATTGATATTGTGAACAGTACATTGCGGCCTGAAAATATTAAAACAGCGGATGTTTCTTAGCTTGTTACTCTTTTTAGAAAAGTAGCTCCCGGTTAAATTTGCCTTTCCTTTTTTGCTATATTGTTTGGATCTATAATAAGATCCCGAAGCATATTACTGATTTGCCGGACAATTACTTCAAAGACTTCAGTTTTATTGTCAAAAGGTTTTTATAAGATTTATCATTAGATACGTGAATGAAAATGATGTCTGAAAGTGACTCCGTCTCTGTACATCCACTAAATTGATAAAATAATTTGATTATTAACTGTAAATATTATTTGTATAGAAAAAATGTTTGTGATTGGATCTGAAATGAGGAGATCCGCAAAAGAACTAAACTCACTGACATAACTCTAAGGATTGCTAAACATTAAGTAGCAAAGGCTGTACGTAGGTTGCAGAACAGTTGGCTGTAGAAGCAACGTGGGCAGACCGGGACCGGTCGTTGTGGCGGTGTTTGGGGGAAGCCTATGTTTAGTACGTGTACGTCTTTTTCGCTGAAATATTTATGATCATGAAAAAAAAGATAAACCCGAGCGAGTTTCTTGCCGGTTTTTCTCGATGACTGGGATATGTTTTTCGAACCGGTAGTAGTGTTTTGACGTTCATAAATACCTTATTAGGGTTTAAATTAAATAAATTGTTTTAAATTTGATTTATCAAATTATACCTAGCAATATAATTCATGCTCAGTTTAGTTGATAAACTAATTTCAGTGCAACATAATTAAGAAATAGACGTCTATGTAAATATATCGCCTGTGATCGATATTTATCATCCGTGAATATGTTCGCGTGATCAACAATCGTATTAACTATAGGAAAATGCTAATTATTACAAACTAGGATATGATTCTGTTATGGTTTCCACACGCACGCGAGAGGAATCAACGAGAACACTGAAAGTCAAGGTCGAGGACCGAATATTTTTGTCTTATAATTTTTAATGCTTGAAGCCTAGGAGCGGAAGCTTTTTTATATTGTAGTAAGAATTTTTTGCTAACATTTATATTTAATATGAGTTAATGATGACCTTTATACTAATTGAAGAGTGCCCAGAAAATCTTGAGTATATGTTAAATAAATTAAATGAAGGGAGCATGAACTCGGATAAAAAATGAGCATCAGCAAGACTAAAATAATAACAAACGCCATAAAACTCAACATCAGAATTGAAGGCAAATCTTTGCAATATGTGGAAGTCTACATATACCTAAGTCAAGTTATCTCCATAAAAGATCAAATCACGAAATAAATTAATCTTAGGATCTAAAATGGTTACACACCCGCCCGGGGGGACGAGTGGTTATGTGAGACTCCTACTGACTAAAACTCCACGGTGCACCGTCCGCCGCCGTAATGGGGCGACACGGGACCAGCGGTAGCATACTACCGCGCCGCCCCGGCGGCAAGGCCCGGAAGGGCTGCCCGCTGACGGAGACAGCCCGGTGACCTTCATATTACCTAGCCTAACATATGTTTGCGAAACTTGGACCCTCAAGAAAGCATTAAGAGAAAAGCTTGCTCTAACACAGAGATCAATGCAAATGAGTATGATGCGTGATCCGTGATAAATGGGAAATGGAGCAGGAGAGTTACGGAATGGTACCCAAGAGATGATAAAAGAAGACAGCTCACAAGGTGGGAAGCCAAAATTAATTGACGGCAGGACCAGACTGGAGAAGTATCGCCCAAGACAGGCAACAATGGAAATCGTTGGATGAGGCCTTTGCCAACATGCACACTGAACTAAGGGACATATTATAATTTGTAGTTTTGTTTTGTTTTAGATTTTAGGTTGTAAATATTATTAGTTCGGAATAAAGGGCTCTATTATTATTATAGACGGTTTTTACCTGAAATAAAATGCATATTAAAATACCTACCTTAATAAAAGCTTTTTTTTTTAAATCCTGCCTGTTGTTTATATCGACACAATGACGAACAGATTCAACGCGGCCCACTGTCACGGCTACACCTTCCGCGCCCTCGCGTTTTGTACGCGGCGCAAGGAAGTAAAGCTCCCAGTCGGTATGATTTTTTCCGACATTTCCTATAATCATCGTCATATTTCAGCCAATTTACAGAAAACTTTAATGCATTATATATTCTTAAAAGCTTCCACGTAAATCTCTACGTCCATTGATGGCAACTGTATGAAAATCCGATGTCCAGCATAACATCTTTGTTTATGAACCGATTTAGAGGATTATTCTTTTGTTAGAAAGGGGATACCTCAAGGACCACCTATTTCCTAGGCATTGGACCTTGAACTTGAAAGATACGCCAGAAAACTCCTCAGAATAATTGATGTTGGTTTCCTTTATTTGTTGAAAATTGTCTTGAAAATATATAATTTTAACTTTTTTACTCCTTTTATAAGTTATTACGTTTTTCATAGTAGCACTGCAATGTGGCGACACTGTGCCTCATAATAATCACAGTGCAAGAGCATCGAATGTAGTGGTACTTTCATATACCTACAATGTTTGATCCCGAAACGTGACAAACTAAACGAGAGTCACAGTAAAAGGGGTTTATCAGCATGTCCATGGTTTTTTTTTTTTTTTTTTTTTTTTAGAACTGACTACACTGTTAGCCTTAGGGGCCCTAAAGCCGCTGCGGCTTTTACAGCTTCACCGGACTTGGGGGCGAGCGCAGAGGGCACTCAGCCGCGAAAGTTTTGTGGACGACTCGCACGAGGGTGCCAAAGTGGCCGGACCTCGGCTCGGGCGGTCGTCGCGTTCGCAAATAGGTCGCGATCTATTCGAATCCCTACACCTACGATTCGAGCTAACTAAATATACACATAGGCACGTTCCCTTCCTCCTGGGAGGAAGGAAGGAACCGTGCGTATGTGTATTCAATAATCGGAATGTTTCTACACTAACTAGCGCTAACTAACTAGCGTAAAAAAAGAAAAAAAAAGGTCCCTCACAGAACCTATGTACCTGTGTGGTGTGCACGTGTGTATGTTCATACGTGTGTAGTGTTGTATGTAGGTAGCTAAGTGATGCACGTACAGTGTCACTTGTATCGCGCGGGCGGTTGCCTGACCCAAGGGTTTCACACCGAGGAACGGACCTAGGCTTGGGTTACCGCTAGAGAGGGTGGACGTGACGGGTGTGCTGGAGCGAAATTGACCGCCCGCCCTCTGCGGAGAGAACGGTGGTTACGCGGGCGTGGGCGCTGGCACGCTCTGTTTGGAGAGACGGATGTGTAATATTTATTCGAATTTTCGATGTGATCGTCGGGATCAATAAAAATATTGCGCGGCCGGCGTTTGCACCGGATGTCCGTGGGTGCCGGAACATAAGTGGCGGCTGTTTTTATTAACGGATTCGCGTGGTTCGACGCGGTGTCGAAATACGAACGGGAGAGCTGTTTAACGTAGGCATGTATCGAAGGAAGCTCCATATCTCTATGGAGATCTACGCTTCGAACATACCACGGGGCCCCGGTGAGACGATAGAGGAACCTATTCTGTATCGATTGTAACCGTTTGAAACTCGACTCGGACATATGTGCGAACACGGCGCAACTGTATGTCAAAATTGGTCGAATACACGTCTTGTAGAGCGTGAGCTTATGTCGCGTGGACATTTTACTCACCGAACACAACAGAGGATGCAACCGGCCCAGGACCCACGCGGCCCTGTTCCTAACCTTACGGATGTGGGGTCTAAAAGAGAGCCTACTATCTAGGGTTACCCCTAGATATTTGGTCTCTCTTACATACGGAATCGGATTATCGTAGAGCTTAACAGGTTTAAGCTTCCACGGTATCTGTGACGAATCCGCATCGAAGAGCATCGCGGCGCTCTTCGAGGGATTAACGGCTATACGCCACTCGTTAAACCACTTCTCGAGAGTGGTCACGGAGCGTTGGACTTTGTGTCTGAGGTGGGATCTATTCCTATCTGAGGCATATAAGACTGTATCGTCAGCGTATAGCCCTACCTCGACCTCCGGGAGTCGAGGTAGGTCACTGACGTACAGGTTAAATAGGCTAGGAGCCAGGATCGAACCTTGGGGAACGCCTGAGCGTATTGGACGGGGCGTGGACAATTCACCTTCCACTCTATAGCGAAAGGTGCGATCTGTTAGATAGTCGCGAATTATTTTAATTAGCCTATCGGGGACTTCAAAGTGATACAACTTGTAGATCAATCCCTCGTGCCAGACCTTATCGAAGGCCTTGGCAACGTCGAAAAAGACCGCAAGTGTACGGCGGGGTTTATATAATTCAGCAAAATTAAATGCAACGTGCTCCGTGAGGCGGTGCACTTGATGAGTGCAAGAATATCTAGCACGGAAACCGAATTGCTCAGGCGGATAGAGGTCTTTCTCCTCTATTACTGACTTGAGACGGTTCAGAAGGATCCGCTCGTACATTTTCCCTAAAGCATTTAGGAGACTGATCGGGCGATAGCTGTCGGGAAGCGATGCGCTCTTGCCGGGCTTACGGATACCTATGACTATGGCCTTTTTCCAGGCGGCTGGAAAATGGCAGTGGGCTATGGCTACATTGAAGATGCAGACCAAAAGAGCTATGAGGCGATCGGGAAGAAGTCTAAGTACTTCATTCCTGATCCCGTCGGGACCTGGTGCTTTTCTAAGCTTAAGGCTTTTTATAATGGAAAGAACCTCCTCAGACGTGACTGGGGACAGGGAGTCTGTCGCGGGGAGCTTATCCAGCTCCCGCACGCATCCATCGATACCCTCGACCCGGTCGGTATTTGCATCGACACTGTTCGGAGAGCACTGGCTCTCCAAACAAGTGGCGAGGCACTCCGCCTTGTCGCTGCTATCGAAGGCGAGCGGTATACCGGGACCCCTCTCGAGGGGGGGCATAAGATAAGAAGCCTCTATTTTGAGGCTGTGAGCTAATTTCCAGTAAGCCAGATGCGACGGCCTTAGCCCTTCGACGAGGGCGTCCCATCTGTGACTTCTGAGTTCTAATATACGGGCTCTAACCGATCTTTGAAGTGCGCGTAAACGTGCGCGGTTTTCCTCGGTCGGATAGTGGTCGTGCGCACGAGTCGCCGCGTTCTTTTCCGTCAACAACGCCCGCACGTCGGCAGGGAGTACGAAGCGGCGATCGCTCGCCTCTTCGACCTCTCTCGAGGCCTCTCCGATGCCGGCCTGCAGGTGGTCGACCAGGGAATCGATCGCGAGATCTACGTCCGCAACGGACCCCAATACGTCCGGGATCCTATCTAAGCTGGACGAGGACGGCCTGTTCGCAAGATAATGTTTTAGCTTGGCATAGTCAACCACTTGGACCGAAGGAGGGCTAGAGTCGTCTGGTTGACCTAGCTGCATGATGACCGGACGGTGGTCGGAGTCGAGCTCGTGTACGACCCGAATGAGTCGTAACCGAAGCGCGATACCTTTAATGAGAGCTACATCAAGCACTGTCGGCATACAGTTGTCTTGAAAGTGGGTGGGAGTGGGTGGCGCTATGACATCAAAGTTTAGCACGTTCGTTAGCTCTTCGAGTTTAACCCCATTACTGGAGTCTCTCCAATTGCCAAACGAAGTGTGTCCACAACTGAGGTCACCCGCTATAATGACCGATTCACCGAGCGAAAGTAGCTTTTCTAGGTCAGACCTGAGAGGCTCTTTCCTCGGCGAGAGATAAACTGAGACTAACGTTATGGACGGGTGGTCGGTCATTCCTAGTCTACACACGGATACTTCCATATTGGTAAGTATCGGAGGATCTACCGGCGTACAATATAACGATCGTTTGTAATAAATGAGAGTGCCGCCCCCGCGGCCGGCCCGGTCATTTCTTACAATATTGTAGTTCGCGATTTTTGGATCACGTTTAGCACGCTTTAAGAGCGTCTCCTGCACTAAAAGAACATCTACTTGGTGATCTTTAAGAAAGGTCGCGACGAGATCACGCTGCGGATATAGGTTCCGTGCGTTAAAAAACGAAAGATTTAACGCTTTCGGTTTAAACTTTGCCATTGAAAGGCCCTAAGTTATTATTACACGCCTCACGGTCGAGACGTTGTAGTGTCTCTGAGAGGCGGGGGAACGCGCAAGCGGTCTTGATGAGACCGAAGCGCTCCAGATGGTCATTGTAGTCAATGAGCTCGCGGATATCGTGCTCGCGAAGGAGCAGTATCATTAAGTCGTTACTATTAACGACAGCGTTAGCGGGCGCGCGGGGCGCAGGCGCGCGGGGCGCGGGAATATCCATAGCCATAAGGGTCTGTGGATTGGGGCGACGGGGGCCCCATGCGTTCTGCGATGAACGCACGGGTTGCGGTTGCACCGCGCGGGGTGCGGAGAGGCCGGCGGTGGCCGGGGACTGGCGCGGGACCGGCAGCGCGGGAAATTCCCCTGACGCCAGCGGGGGTTGCGCTTTGATGGCTGAGGTGGGGGGCGCCGCCCGGGGGGCCGCCTGCCTCTGCGTGCGTGGCCGCGTGGTACGCGGGGCCTTGGGGCAACCGCGATAATTCGCGGGATGCCCCTCCTCCCCGCATAACACGCAGCTCGGGGGGACGACGGAGTCACGCTCGCGCGTGCACTCCCGTGTGGGGTGGTCCTCTCGGCACTTTACGCACCGCGGACGAGAATGACAGTTACGGGCAGCGTGCCCGTACAGCTGGCAGTTGTGGCACTGCGCAGGCTGGTGGTTTTTGTGTGGGGGCTCCACGTTAATCCCGGAGAGCCCGCACACCGTCTCTAGCTGGAAGATGGCCTTTCCCTCGGGGGAAAGGTCCAATATGGCCACTACCGTTTGTAGTGGCCGCTTATCTTTACTGTACATCCGGTGTACTTCCCGGATGGGATAACTTTGCTCCTTGAGCGAGGAGCACACCTCCGACGGGTCGAGCTCCACCGGAATGCGGCGGATGACCACTCGGAGGACGCGCTCCTCCGCGAGCGAATACGTATAAAATTGCAGACCTTTCTGCCGGAGGAGGGTGGTTAGTTTACGGTGAGTTTCCGAAGAACTCACCGAAATAGAAATCCCGTTGACTATGTTTCTAGCCTTGTGGTAGTCGAGTTTGAGTCTGCGCATCTCATTGCAGACTCCCATCCAGGCTGCCTTGTCCCGGATTATGATTGGAGGTGGGGCACGCTCTTTTTTCCCGCCGGCGGGCGCGGGGAGCTGGGAGGACGCGGGGGCGGCGGCGCCCCTGACTACTGCCTTAGCTATTACCTTAAGCGCCGGTTGAGCAGTCGGACTGCTACGCGCCGTTCGCTTACGCGACGCCACGACGGTGAAGCCGTCGTTCTCGGTATCCATCTCCGGAGATGGATCCGGATTC
Organism: Saturnia japonica; assembly: GCA_033032175.1. Taxonomy (NCBI): domain Eukaryota; kingdom Metazoa; phylum Arthropoda; class Insecta; order Lepidoptera; family Saturniidae; genus Saturnia; species Saturnia japonica. The sequence goes on along the minus strand of CM065324.1, from coordinate 16,006,873 downwards.
GCGGGCGAGTCTTGTTCGACCGGAAGGGCCGAAAACGAATTTTTCGTCTTTAACGCGGTTTCCGTGGATCGCGCGGGACGGACGTACGGACTATTTTTGGTAACCCTAGATTGTGACCGCGAATTTCGCGGCCCTCGCCTGACGGAGGCGAGGCTTGACCCGCGCGATTGGCTAGTCGGGACAGGGGGCGTGGCCGTAGGCGCGGCCATGGCCCCGGGTGACGCGGCGGACAGGCGCGTAACGCTGCGCGCGGGACGTTTGGGCGCGACGCCGACTGGCGCGGCGCCAGTGGATGTAACGGTCGCGGCCGTGACGTCATCGGCCGCCTTGCTACCTGAAGCGGCCGCCTCGCTACTTGAAACGGCCTCATGACGGGTCGCGGTCGCAGCGGTGCGACGCACGCAGGCGTTCTCAGGTAGATTACGGTATTCCTCGTCTAGAGAGGGACACCGTAATACGACGAAATTTTGATAGCGCTGGTATTGAAACTCCAGCGCTTTCATCCTGGCTTGCAACTTGCCTATGCAAGTGGCCAGGTCGGCAACGTTATTTGCCATGGCGGCAGAAGAGGGAGGACAGTGGGACATTTTTATTTAATTTTAAATTTAAAGGCCTCCCTGCCTTAGGGGCAGGGGGGTGCGCCAAAATATTTAAAAGACTATCGGAGTCGGCAAGAGACCTGTTGTCAAGGTGCAATGACACACAGGAAGGACCTATCAACCCTAAGGAGCCCTAACAAGCCCGGGGCCGAGGACGCAGACCGGTAATTAAACCGGGCTAGGCCCAAACAGGTTCCCGGGGATGGAGTGTGCAGGATCGGAAGGTTTGGCAGGAGACACCTGGGGCAAGACTATGCGATAACCGCAAAGGCCTAGATTCCCAGGCCCGTCCGAGTCTGGCTGTTTGCCTCTGAAGGAGACAACCAGCGGGCTGCTCGGGTCACGCCCCACTTGCCTTCGTTGGCACCGTCAGGTATCCAGCAAGTGACCACAAAACCGTGGATTTACAAAAAAAAAAAAAAACAAGCAAGTCGCACCGAAAAGTGCGGTTTACCACGCGAGCGTTAGACACCAGTTGGTTTACGTCGTAATTGCAACAATATATTTGAAATAAATTCCAAATATAAGATCGCAACAATTAAGTCACGTGATGGTCAAAATTGAAAACGGAGCGACACGTCCGTTCGCAACAGTGACCAAATCGGAACTCCGCATGTCCATGGTTTTTTTTTTTTGAACTGACTACACTGTTAGCCTTAGGGGCCCTAAAGCCGCTGCGGCTTTTACAGCTTCACCGGACTTGGGGGCGAGCGCAGAGGGCACTCAGCCGCGAAAGTTTTGTGGACGACTCGCACGAGGGTGCCAAAGTGGCCGGACCTCGGCTCGGGCGGTCGTCGCGTTCGCAAATAGGTCGCGATCTATTCGAATCCCTACACCTACGATTCGAGCTAACTAAATATACACATAGGCACGTTCCCTTCCTCCTGGGAGGAAGGAAGAAACCGTGCGTATGTGTATTCAGTAATCGGAATATTTCTACACTAACTAGCGCTAACTAACTAGCGTAAAAAAGAAAAAAAAAGGTCCCTCACAGAACCTATGTACCTGTGTGGTGTGCACGTGTGTAGTGTTGTATGTAGGTAGCTAAGTGATGCACGTACAGTGTCACTTGTATCGCGCGGGCGGTTGCCTGACCCAAGGGTTTCACACCGAGGAACGGACCTAGGCTTGGGTTACCGCTAGAGAGGGTGGACGTGACGGGTGTGCTGGAGCGAAATTGACCGCCCGCCCTCTGCGGAGAATATGTCCATGGTGTGTACCACCTGCTTTTATACTAGATTGTAGATACATGCTATGTTTGGCCTTACACTAAAGGACAAGTTCCAGAAACTTAGTATTTTAACTTTTCCCTCCCAATACATATTTGATTACATAATATACGTTCGTAAAAACTTAGACAATCTGGATATTGTCAAAGATCAGCATAATGTTAATACTAGAAATAGAAATGAATTAGTCGTACCGTGTTTTAGACTTAGACAAAAGTTTTTTAGGTAATAGTGTTAGGTTCTATAACAAGATCCCGAAGCACATTACTGATTTGCCGGAAAACAAGTTTAAGGACCGTATCAAGCGGGCTTTACTTTGAAAAGGTTATTATAGGGAGAATCATTATATGAATGATAGTGATGTCTGGAAGTGATTCCCTCTCTATAAATCCACTAAATTATTAATGTTGTACCTATAATACCTGTTATATTAACATTTGTACAGTTGACTAAAAAAAGATAAACCCGATCGAGTTTCTTACCGGTTCTTCTCGATGACTGGGATATTTTCCGAACCGGCAGTAGTGTTTTGACGTTCATAAGTGCCTTCTTAGGGCCTAAATTGAATAAAGATTAATTTGAATTGATTTGACACCGTGTGTATGGTGGTCCCGATCCAGTTGAACGCAATTATTTCTACCACCATTGTATGTATAAATATAATACGTGAATATATAGATTTGTATTGATTTGTGATGCCGATAAATATATAAATATTTTTCTGATTTTTCTGATTACGGATAAAACCACTGTCTAATTAAACCGTCGTTGTAGATTCTGGTTGTGGTTGCACTGATTTTTTATCAAGCAGACCAGACAGACTGCGACACCGTCATTCATTCATGTCTCGAATGAACTAAACCTTCATTAATCACTATCATTTTGATGTTGTATAACGTGTCAAAATAGATACCGCTTATCTAGTAACTTGTTTTATTTTTGTACTAGCTGTGTTCTCACGGTTATACTCGTGTTGAATTTCTTCGTCCAATTCTATACCGTACCGTCGCGTCGCGTCCCGGTCGTCAACGAACCCGTGTAGTCTATGTCCTTGTTCTCTTGCTTGATGTCCATGGATACTGCTCCGATACTTACAGCTGTAGCTTAAAGTTATATAGCCTTATAACCTTCCTCAATGAACAGGTTAAATTAGAAATGTGACTGGTTGTTTCCAGAAATTAGCGCATTTTGACCTTTATAATTTTATTGTAAACTAACTGCTACCCGCGACTTCGTCTACGTATTATTGGATATAACTATCTGTGTGCCAAATTTCATTGAGATCTGTTCAGCCGTTTTTGCGTGATTGAGTAATAAACATCCAAACATTCACATTTATTATATTAGTAAGATTCGACATCGTTACACTGGAATATACAGACATAACATACCATCACGCCTGTATTCCCGAAGGGTTAGGCAGAGGTGTACTAATGTACACCCACAGTTCGCCGAGTATGTTTTTAGGTCCCATGTTATAGGGGGCGAGCCTATTGCCATTAATCGGGCACGAAACCAAACTCCGAGCTGCTACTGAGAGTTTCATAGGAAAAACCCAATAATACTTCGCTCGACCTGGGATTCGAACCCAGGACCTATCTCATAGCAGTCGCGCGTTACGACCACTAGGCTAACGAGGAATATACAGGGTTATTGGTAATTCGACAAATTCTCGTTAGGAGGTGATAGGGGTGACTATTTGCGATAATTTTAACCCCCATATGCATTATACAAAAGTGAACCATTTTTGAGTTATCTTGTTTTTTAGCTTTTTTCAAAATAAATAAAAAATGCAACATCAAAAATTTATTTAAAAAAAGTATCAATTTAAATATCATTTTTTCTTGTTATTTATAAAAACGATTAAACAATTGTTATTTATCAATATTAAAACAACAATTATCGGTCTAAATATAAAAATACGAAACGAAAAACTATATTATTTCAATATTATATTGAAATTTCTTTCCACTAAAATGTCTTAAAAACAAAAACAAAAAACGTTATGAAACTTGGCTTGCAGATTATTTTAAAAACATAACCGTTTTCTTAGCTCTCCAACAATGGATAACAACTAGGAACTTATTTCAAAGAAACTAAAAAAAAATGATCACAAAGGATGCAGGCGGAAATTCGCATTCAAGCTAAACTTAAGGTCGTTATATTAAAATTTCCATAAAATTAATTAAAAACAATACCCAATGTAAATAAAACAAAAATTACAAATTGAAAACAAAATTTATTTTAATTTACAATAAGTGAATATTATTTATATCCCTCCCCTAGGGACGGTGAAAAAAACATTGTGGAGGAAAACCTGAATATAAGTGAGTAATTTTTCTAGTTACAACACCGTGTATCAGGAAAAGACGTTGAAGAATATTATATCTAGGATATATAAATTTAACGCTGTACAAAAATTGATTTTCCTTGATATGCTGTTAAATGTACTTGTTCAAAAGTTCTATCCTTTTCCAAGGTTGTATAATAGCATATATAAACAATAGGTTTTGTATGTAAATGTATGAAAAAAAGGAGACTAGATGCGATTTGCTTAACGTCGCATAATTCGAGAACCTAACATGTCAACTGTCTTTACTAGAAGTGACTTGTAAATACTCAAGTTTTTGTCGGCAATTATAAACGGGATTATTGTGGTTGTCGGGCAGGATATAATAGAGCTGGAGAAATGCTTCTGGTCACTGCGCACGGCCGCTCCGACCGGACAGTTGGACGCGGAGAGCGTGGGAGCGCTGCTGTCGCCGCCGCTGCCGAGAGCCGCGGTGGCCGGCACCTTCCTGGCCTTCGATGAGAACCGCGACGGTCATGTCGACTTCAAGGAGCTCTGCTGCGGGCTCAGCGCCGCCTGCCGCGGACCTACCACAGAGAGGCTTAAATGTGAGTACTACAAAACTTAACATTGCAGTTGGTCGTAACTGAGAGGTAGGGCACGGAGAAACCTCCACCCTATAAAAGTTCGCAGCCAAATACCTGAATGCTTCGGCGGTCGCCGCTGCCATGCCGGCCTGAACGTTACGCATATGATGGGACCTGATGTCGTAAGAAGAGAGAACACATTGTCCGAGAGAAGGTTCCACAGCATCACGGTACGACAAAGTGAAGTCATAGAGAACTTTTTAGTTAGTGCCGAGATGGAGGTTACCGTAAAACTGGCTCCAAACCCAGCGCGCGTGGTTCTGTTGTGGAAGGGAGAGGAGTGTATTAGATTGAACAGCTCTTCAGAATACACATTATTTTACAGGCGATATAGAGAACACGTAATTAAATCCTATGTAACATGAAAGAGAAGTAGGTAATTGATATTGACAAGTCTTTTCAATATAGTTATTACATATATGTTTTTTTTAATACCTGATGACAGGTCGTGGGTATTTACGTGCAATCGAGTGACGCACGATTCACTCGGCGTCACAGTATGGCACGAGGCGATTGTTTCCTCCTTAATTACTTTAATGAACGTCTTTTCTGTATAACTCAGAGTTGGCGTCAGACCGCAAGATATCAACTATAAGCTATAACTCTGTATCGACGAGTTAGATCTACCCAAATTTCAAATTCATCATATACACGTTTTTTTACTCTTTATTATTATTTATTTTTTCTTTCTCACACATCTTAATCCGGGAGTAGACAACTTTTAAAAAGTTGTTTTTACTCTTTATATACGTATGTTGAAAATAATACCCGTGAATTAATATTTATTTATTCTTACACCTAAACATAATACAGAAACATCTTTTAATTTAATTTTATAAATATGGATGCCACAAAAACGCGGCATTATGTTCGCGAGACCGTGCGTGACATCATCGTTCAATAAATAAAACTAAGATTATGTGTAAAATTGAGTTTACTAGAATTGCAGTTATTGCTATATAATTTTAAAGTCACTGTTTCCACACTTAATAAAATAATTTTAAAGTTACTTATCACGAGATAACCCAATTCGATTGTACTGTCTGTATATCAAGCTATATGATCGATAATTTTAAATAAATCTCGTACTAGAGGCACATTTTATCGATAAGCGAATTCTATCGCTATGTCTATTACTAACACATTACAATATTTTATCGCTGAAAGTGCGTCACTATAGTAAAAGGACACAATAGAAACTGTTGTTTTATTTTAACTAGGTATATTATTAGAATTGTTGGTAAACAACATCAAGGTCGCATTTGTACCGAATCGAGTTATACGTCACTATTATTATCAATTGTTGGGGACGTAACAAAATGACTCGGGATCATGGAAGAAATGATTCAATATATTTTTAGCTTACCTAAGCCTACTGACGTCAAAGATCAAGATGTGCGGTTTTTTTTTTTTTTTTTTAATCTTAAAAACTACTTTAGCACCGTTGTGATTAGAAACGCGATGACACGAAAAAGAGACAACCACGTACATCTGTAGGATTTAGCCGGCGAGGGAATGAGATAGAATACATTTCACACGGTTAATGCAAGTCCTAGGGCCCTTGCCAAGTTGCCTTTCTGTAATCGTTACAGCTAATTAGAAACGAAAAAATGTATGGAACTGACTTATCTGGTCACGTGATTAAAAGTTGTCAACTCCATACATTTTTTCCTTTTTCTATTACAGTTAACAGTTATTGAAAGGTAATGTTGCTAGGCACTCTGATTTTCACGACTATGATCGTTATCGAATTGGTCTAGCAGTGTGACTACCGTTGTATCCGCTGTTTCGTGTAAAGTACGAGTGGTCGATAGTTAGAGTCTTTTTAAAAAAAGATATTTTAGAGAAGATATTTTGTATGTTTTTTGAGGGATTAATTTCTACTGCTTGTGAATTGCGCACATGTAATTTTTTGATCTTTGCCGTCTCTATACTCGGCAGACTCAACTACTTGAGCTCACAATGATAAAACTATTGCAAATCAAAAATCTTGACATCAGTCCACAATGCAGATTGTTTTCCGTATAGCATAGAATACATATTCATGCGGTATTGCGGTACACGGCGCTGTTCACACAATAAGCAACAAAACCTATTCAAGTAATTTGGTTTGTTATGTTATTAACTTGTTAGCCCCTTCAAGGGCGGACGCGCGGGACTGTCGTTCTCATCGAATTCTATTAAAGGAATGTTTTTGTTCTTGTAAATTAATTACCTATTAATATATTAATTGCGATCTGCGACCTTCTAGCAGCGGCAAGGCCAAATCATCCGTTTGTCATAAATGATGCAGTTCTGTGGTTAAAACTTTACGTGGCTCAACCAATCGTCGATCGACGTAATGTGAGTTCGAATCCTTATAATGAACCTAAGCTTTTGGTGAAATAAAACATCATGATGAACCCGTGGCATGACAATAGGGCATTTTCTAAAGTCCACCTGACTAGCTACGACCCTCAATTTGAAAATTTATCGCCAAACACCAACAGGTGTGTTCCGGCAGCGGCGTTTGAGAGCCAGCGCCCCACTAGGTGTAGTGTGTTAAAATTTAAATCTTTTACATATACTTAAATATTTTTCTTTTTAAATAATGTCATTGTCACCTCACGGTTTTTTTATAACAAACATTAAAACATGGGCGTAGTTAATGGAGGGACAGGGTGGACACTGCCGAAACTCATTGTCCACCCTAGGAAAAGAAAATTGGCAGTATTAAAGGAATATATTGTTTGATGTTTCTATTATTATCTTGAGAAAAGAAAAATAAATTTGGTTTATATTGCTGGCTGAATGCCTCCCCCTCGTTCGCTAGCTACATCAGTCAGTGCATTCACATTGTCATTAAGTAAGAAGAAATAGAAAAATATAATGTCCATTGTCCTCGCTTTGGCTATATCGGTTATTGGCAATATTAAACACAATTATTATAGCATAATTATTAACTTTGATAATATAATCTGTTTAGTTATAATTATAAATAATAATAACATATCTTCTGTGCGAATCGCGAGTCGCGAGTCGCGTATACTTATTGATCGTATCTATAGTTTAATATTTACTGTGGTTGTTAGTATTTGGTTGCGAATATGTTACTTTAGGAATTTTGTTTTTGTGTTTACTTTTCGTGGGTTTTTAACCGACTTCAACAAAATACGGGATGTTACATACTCAATTCTAATGTATATATTATATGTTTTTTTTAATGGATGTTCAGCAATAACTTATTTGTTTTTGAACCGATTTGGATGATTCTTTTTTTGTTGGATAGGGGATACCTCAAGGTTGGTCCCATTTTAATTTCATTGGGCATTCAAATTCACAACAAAAGATACCTACCAGACGAGCTTAACAAAAGAAATGGTATCTATATAACACCAAATTATCGGACACATGTTAGCTTGTATTAATATAATAACGTTAAAATTTCTTCATTTCTTAATTGGCCCATGTTAATTTAAACGATGATTTTATCAAACTTAATGACGGAGCTATTGTTAGAGTCGGGTGTCACGACCATATATTCCAAGGCTATTTGTGAGATCGATAACTAAACTATGTAATTCAAAACCGATGATTATATACATATATACTATATATACAACTAGCTGAGCTCGCGGCTTCGCGCGTGGCGATGTTAGAAAAACGCGTAATTCTTATAAAAATCGCAGTTTCTTATAGTTATAATATCATAGAACAAAACAAAAAATTGGTCAGAATCTATCCAGTGGTTTTTGTGTGATGCGCGCACACAAGCAAACCTCTATTCAATTTATTTCTAAAGAATACATATACGGATTGATTAATTTTGATAATGCAATGTTGAATTTAATTAAAATATCGCGATGAATATAGCATGGTGGTAGGTAGGGCACGTTAAAAAGTAACTGTTTCCACCCGGGATCGAACCGTGTGAAGCACACGTGATAACCGCTACACTACAGAAACTTTAGTACACTCTGTGAAAATATAAATCTGTAGGCTCTCTAGGCTTAGCGTGTGGGGGCGTTCGACTATTACGTAACGTAATTTTTGAAAAGTAACGCGCCGTAACTTTTTCCCGTACCCCCCGCCCCTTTCCTTAAACGTTACGTAACACCCAAATCAACATGAGAGCTTTATAGGCCAAGAACAGCTGATGATGTAAGTCTCCCTGTTTTGAGGACATTAGGTACAGTATGAACTCACTTTGACAACACTGACCACAGCAATGTGCTTCTGCGTACACACTAACGAATACTGACGACGAAAACAAAATGAAAATGACGTACAATACAGTCGAGGGATTGTAAAGCACTTGTAACGAATCGTAACGTTTAAAATCAGGTGAGATTGTGAGTATCCAAACGCTAAAAGACTAAACCTATAATAAATTCGCCTAGCAAGGGATGAGCGTTTATTTCCTTTGCAGTCTGTTTCAAAATCTTCGACTTGGACAGCGACGGAGTGCTCAACAAGAAGGAACTGATAGACATGGTCGGTATACTGTGCACTGTCGCCAACGAGACCATGAAGAACCAGGACTCGCGCGCCTCCACCCCCGGCGGGAACGAACCGGATTTGCCCGACAAGGGTTTCGACCCGGAGGTGATCCTGATCAATCTGCGCGAGAAGCTCGTCACCGTGCCGAACAATGGCCGGAAACCTATGTTCCAGTTAGGGCCTAATGCTGACACTGAAGAAATCGTACAATTGAAAGAGGTTAGTTTAGAGTTATTCTTTTTGGTCTTTTGGTAATAAGTAAGTATTGTCTTCGTGAAGGAACAGGGTAGCCATTTTTTTTGGAAGCAATTTTCTTAACGCGCCGTTAGGAGTTGGTACTTGTAGAAATCGTCACGTAAGGAAAAAGCGTTACGGCTCGTTTATACTACTTTCCCTCTTTCTCTTTCACTTGCTTTATTATCTACGAGTATCCAAGATTCGAGCAGACGAGCATCGTGCGCATTATCACTTATTTTGTATGGTACATATGTTTAAAACTTACATCGATGTCTTCTTTATGAATAAGACTAAATAATTTTTAAATCATATTTTATTTTTGGTAACTACAAACATGACGGGGTTCCCAGACCGCGCAGGTTTTTTTTTATTATGATCTGCGTAGCGTACTTTTCAATGCGTTATGGTAACTTGTCGCTGTTTGATACGTACTGTACTTTCTAAGCACTTTACCGATTTGCCGGATAATTAGTTCGAGAATCATGTTAAGGAAGTTTTATTACCGAAAGGTAACATCGTGTATGATGACGGTGATGTCTGGAAGTGATTCTCGCCCTCTGTATATCCACTGAAAATGATAATAACTGTAAACAATAAATAAAATGTGAAAACAATTTTAAAAAAATGTTATAAACCCGATCAAATTTCTTGCCGGTCTTCTAGAAGACTGTGATGTTTGTCCGAACACGTAATAGTAATGTTTTCACGTTCATAAGTGCCTTCTTAGTGTCTAAATTGAATGAAATATTTTTGACTAGCTGGCACCCGCGACTTCGTATTATTGGATATACCCAGACTGATCTCGGAACACGACAAGCCAAAAAAATCGCCGTTTTTACGTGATTAAGTAACAAACATCCAAACATACACATTTTCATATTATTAGTATTTTATTCATAGGATTAGTAGGATTTGACTTATTGTATTATATTTATAAAATACATATCAATATTTTCATGGTGAATTAGCAACGGTATATTGAGGGTTTAAAATGAAAACGTGTTTGCAATCGGCGCAGATGCATTAACGCTTTAATCTCAATTATGAAAGTGAAATTATCCAAAAAGTAACGCCCAGTACTTTATGCATCATTCATTCTGCCTACCCCGTAAGGAAGCTGAAATATTACGATAAATAATAATTTAACATACATTGACCTATTGTGCCTTGACCCCTAAAACGACATGGGTTTAGTATTTTATTCTTTTTTTCTGTCGTTATTTGAGAAATCTTTTTCTTCATATGTCGTTCTATCGATGTTGTCCCATATCAATATCGATATTAGTCCAGCGGGTGACTCTGTAAAATTTGGATGATGGTCATTTTTGAGGTTGCTATATAATTTTTCGAGTCAACGAAATAAGGCACTGCTACAAAAGATTGTATATTATTAGCGGTGATTTCAAGTTAGTTATACACTATTTCCCCCCAAGTTAGCATTGGTCAGTTGACCAGTTGGCATGGTCAAAGTTTATATGGAGAAGGAGTGCAGAAAGCTAAAATTTATCTATAATATCTATTACTAATATATTAAATTAAATAAATTAATACTGCGAATACTAACCTGACCAGTGCCATTGAACTTAGACCCCCAAAAATATTGATATTGTTACTCAACGAAAAGTGACAGGAAGTGATGTAGATAATACTCATTGTTTAGGTTCATGAATACAGCAAATGTTAAACAGAAAATAGTCTATGATCAAAAAGTCGCTGCTCGAATTTCGAGTTTAGGGCGATCGCTAGTAATTTTAAATACGTTATTATCATTAAGTATTGTATTACAGGAGGTCCAAGAGGACGAGGGTCTGATAGCCAACGATACAGTCCTTACTCTAGAGGACTTCCTCATCTGGTCAGTGGAGAGTGCTGAAGCACTCGTTACGCCGTTCTCAGAGTTGCTGTTCGAGGTGTGCCACATCGTGTTGGGCTTGCGACCTCAATGCAAGCACAAGGAAAGGGATATAGGTGAGTCATTCATAATTGAGGGTATTAATTGACAATATTTTACTATCGAAATATGAAGTATGTCTGTCTGTTTGCCATGTGTACTGTGCCTGCCTTCCGATTTGATGAGAGTACTCTATCAACCTGCTCACGAATGGTTCCGTTTCCAGACAAGAACTATAAAGGCACGACAATAAAAAAAAAACTAACTTGAATGATTTTGTAGAATACCCTGGTGTATCTTTGAAGTCGAAGGTCAAATGCCAGAGAAATTAAAATGGGGCCACCTTGAGGTATCCCCTATTCAATTACAAAGGAATCATCTAAATCGGTTAATAAACAAAGATGTTATAGTTGAACATCCATAGAAATACAATATATACATTCGATTTGAGAACATATCCCTTTTTTGAAGTGAGTTAAAAAGGAGCTCTAAACCAACGCTGTTCGTCCTGTCTTTAGAATTTTTCAAAAAATATGTTTTATTATGGCTGATCTTTTTTTCGTCTTTTGCTATTTATTTTGCTCTATCGTAAAAAAAGGAATAAATACATACCTCGGACTTGGTGTGATTCTAGAGCAAACTATAAGTAAAACAATAGACAAGCGAAATTATTAAAAAGGAAACAAAAAATTCGACTACAACAAAAACACTTGACTACATTGACAAAAAGAAATAATCTATTTTTGCTTTTTATTTCATTCCCAGACGTCGTATGTAAATTTTATAAAACCTATGTCACTCCCACAATTAAGACGAATCTAACGACACGTCGTATACTAAAATCCATCAAGCCGTTTAGACTACAGAGCGTGACAAAGAAATAGACATACATACATACATACGTTTGAAAAACATAACCCTCCTTTTTCGTAGTCGGGTAATAAGGAATATAAACCTGCCAATAATGAAAGAAAGCACTACTTTTTGATAAATGCATAACACAGATATAGGTATTTTTTTGGGTAATTGCCATGTGGCCCAAGGTGGTAGCACGCTAAACCTAATGGAAGACTGACTCTCAAGTGCAGCCGCCGGAACACCTACTGATGCTTGGCGACAAATTTTCAACATGAGTGTGGTAGGTGGTTAGGCGGACATCAGAAAAAGCCCTACCACCATGCTATTGTACTGTTGTGATTACAAACACAGTATGACATTAGTAATTAGTTTTAGAGACACAAGGCGTACGCGTTCGTCTTGGTTTGTAATGCCGGAAAACCCGGTCATTGGTACATAAACTATATATAGATAAACAAAGACAAGCAATGTTGCCCGCTCTATTACAGCTATCATGTTGTTTTCCTTCACCGAAAGCTCAGGTTCGACGAGGAGTCTCTACATGCTAGACTGAGCAAGCAAGCAAGAAAGTGTCTCGATGTGTAGAATATTGCTGTTATCTATGGGATGGATCAGCCAAATATCAGTTGGCCGCTCTTAACTCCATTTAGCGTCGACTTGTTGGCGATGAAGCACTGATGATGGCAAAAATGGTCAGTCTGGAACATCGTCGTAAGGCAGCTTGCCTCTCAGTGTTTTACAGGTTGCACTCTGGAGAGTGTGCACAGGAATTGCACGGTTTAATGCCGCACAATCTGTTCCACCATAGAACAACTTAACGCTGTGAGGGTTTCCACCCTTATGTCGTGGAAATTCCTCTGATTCGCACGAAGCGTTATGCTTCGTCGTTCATTATGCGAACGGCAAAGGAGTGGAATTCACTCCCGTCGTTTGTTTTCCCATCCACCTATAACTTGGAAGTCTTCAAGCGAAGAGTGAATAGCTACTTACCATTAGGTAAGATCGAGGCCAAGCGCGTACCTGTATTGCATTAAAAAATGTTATTCCTTTATTGGTACGCATGTGAAGATAATAAACAGAGTTCTGTTTTATAACATTCTGCGCTCATCAATAACACGTTTATTGTAATTAAAATAAGTTAATTAATAATGCATATACAATATGAACAAATTCATTAACGTTAGCGAGACGAGATTTTCGACTGAAAGTTGCTAAAGTAAGACATGCCTCAGAGTTTATTCCTTAAGTACGGTTGTCTTTTAATATTCAAAGGGCAAAGAGGTGATTGATTTATCTAAAAGCAAGGTGATATATATATACACATACATGATTTGAAATTGGAACGTGCGCAAGGTACGTCGCGCAGAAAAACGTAACGCTTTTGTTAACGCTTTTATAAATTTCACTCCTCGTAAAATTTCCATACCGGGTGCCTGAAAATCGATTCTTAAGAAATGAACACCAACAACCCGTTCGTAACCATTTTATGTATAATAAGGCTATGGTAACAACCCCAATTGATGGTTAGCGACGATTTACTGGAAGCGTTTTGACGTGCTTTGCGGCAACATTTCAGCTATAGAGTGTCAGCCAACCAGACACCAAAGATACCTTACTACTCCTCTGTAAAAGTCCAGGCTTGTACTGAAACTACGTTAAGCAATTACGCTACCACTTAGTAATAATACATAATTATAATGTAACGTGAATTTACCTTCTCCACGGTCGCCATAGCTCGTTACGTAAGCTAGCCGCAATTAGCGCACAATGTTGTAACGGTGTGTATAAACTCTATGCAAATACTATTATCAACGCATCTCATTGTCGTACACTTGACACGGATAACTAGTGGCGTCGCCGTCGCGGCGGGCTCGCTATGTATTAATAGTGTACAGTATGATAAGTTTGTTTTACTTCACAACGCGAGTTAACAAGACTTAAAGAGTTGTAGAATCTTTGCAAGGTTAGCACACTACCGACACATGTATTTCTGCTGCTAAGCAACAGTGCTCACGCTGCTGTTTGGCAACACGCTCTAGTTCAAATCCAGTCCTAAGGAGTAGCAACCAGTTATGACTGCCCTTATGACTGGGTCTTTGAAGTCGATTAAAAATAGCTATAAGGTCATCATCACTCGCCACGCTCGACTTCCATTCGTTGTCGTCGGGTGAACGCCGCGTGGTAACTAGTCAACACCGCGTGTTAACGAATTGACGAGCAATTTGTACGTGGTGCCGCGCCGACGATGAATCTTCCTTATGTTAACCTTTCGCTGTCCACTCGCGGACGGCACGTTGACAACTCTCCATCCACTAGCGTGTTAGTCGATACGGTGACGTTACGAAGTTGACAAGGGAATGCATATATATAGAAGTCCATACAAAGAAAGCTTAAATGCACGAGGCGATGCGGTGATGGTCGGGTGCCGGGTTGATAGATGAGTGACGACCTATAGACTATATACAGGACCGTCTTAAGCCATGCAAGGACCCTTGGGCACACAACAATTTGGGGTCACTTTTGAAAATAAAAATATTGTGAATGATAAAGGATTTTTTGTTAGTATAATGTTTACTGTTGCGAAAAATATGAAATTTGATCTAGTTTCTAATTTATGACTTAGAAATGTCTACGGCATTCTTAGTAAAATTATACTATAGACTGAACTTATTTACTTTTCATGTAATCGAATATGTCATAACTTCGTGATCACACCCGTGACGCTAGGGTCTCTGGGTACGACGAAAGACCTGGAGACTGAATTTGCAACAAGATAATTTACTATTACATATTTAAAAACTAATCTTGGATGGATACTGGTTTGTTCAGTGTAACTTATGGCAGTTACACTTGGCACTTATTTATATGGATAAATAAGTAATCTGTGTCAAACTTATTGGCGGTAGCGTGTTAGACGTTACGTGACGTTTTTTTGCATTGCATTCAATGATATACACAATAGATGGATGGATAAAATGTAAAATTCACTCTGATTTCTTCTTTTTGTTTTGGTACCGCAAAAAGCACTCGCTAGCGTCAATGGTTTCAGGCCTTCGTAGTTTTATAGTAGGTATTTTATTCAAAGTGGCGTCTAATCTAACAAGATGGCGTGGCTCTCTTGTTAGGAAGAGCTAGGGAGTCTTTGTGACATCTCAAAATGTATGCTTTAATTTATATTTACGATCCAATCCACTTATGCACAATAACCAAATTATATCACGCATAACACCACCAATATTACAATAATATAGGGGTCGAAAACCTAAGTTAATAAATTACTAATAAAAACCACAACATATCACTTCAAGGTCACGCCAAAATCCTTCACTCTGCTCTCGGCACATCTCATGGCAACTCTTCCTTGCCTGGCATGTATATACATATTTTAGGTCGTATCTTAGTAGATATTCTGGCAAACGGTATCAGACTATGTTAACGGCAAGCCATTTAAACCTTCAATAGTTCCATTGATTCGAAATAGTTTTAGAAATATCCTTGAATAATAAATAATCTTTCGTAAAGCAATGAAAATTAAAAAAATAACAGCTTACATCTAGAATGTAACCTTGGACGCTAAACTAACCGGAACGTCGTTGATAAGAAAGTTTAATATCGCGATAAAATTTTAATCCAATCTATACATATTAAAATACAGATTTGTTTACTTGAAGTGTCTGTTTGTAATGTCAAAATAACAGCTTTTTACTAAATTTACAAAAAAAAAACTAATTTAATTATTTTTTTCTGTCTGTTTATTTGTACCGGCGCTCTGAAAAAGAATAATTTTATCCTGTTTATTTAACATTCTTCGTTGATGCTTCATTCCTATTGGTCGTAGCGCGATGTTATATAGCCTATAGCCTTCCTAGATAAATGGGCTAACCAACACTAAAATAATTTTTCCATTGGAACCAGTACTCCCTGAGATTAGTGCGTTCAATCAAACAAATTCTTCAGATTTATTTGATTAGTATAGATTTTACAGGAGCAAGGCGTTAGCAAAAATGGCTAATTTTTTTTTTATTTGCTACTTTGAAGCCGATATTTGGCCATTTCGCTATCGCTCTAAATACGTGATAAGGAGGCGCATCGGTGTAAAAGTAGATTTTGTGTCGAACAGTCGCATCGCGTCACCCAGGCCAAAAATAATATAAGAACATAGTTGCTATACTGTTACATTTGTGTAGAGTGGTCTGAGGACATGACATTGGTATGCATCAGTCGCAGTTTGTTTGTTATTTTAAGCGCATCGCAAATCGCCGAGTTAACGGTCAATATTACGCTCCCATGAACTTGACGTCCGCTCTCAGGAAGACGCGGTTCCGTTTTTGATTTTACCTACGTATAAATATAACTTAAAGCTATACTCGTAATGGCATAGGCAGAGATGTTGAAAGATTTTTTGGACGTCTACTAAGGAAACTGCGCGGGTGAACTCCCTTAAAAAGAGTGAAGAGAATGAACGGGGAGAGATTTGGCTTGTTTTAAATAACCACTTATCAATTTTGGTCCATGGCCCATAAAGTGTGTTAAGAAAAAATAAATTAAGTAGATACTGTGCGCGACATCATATATATATATTATTTACTAGCAACCCGCCCCAGCTTCGCACGGGTACAATATTCACAAAGTTGTGTATTTTACGTTTAAAAAAAGGCTGATTCAGAGAGTTTATCTCTTTGATATTGACAGTCCATAACTCCATCATTAGCCTAGTGGACCAAAACACGGCTGCTATGCTCGAGGTCCTAGGTCCGATTCCCAGGTCGCGCAAAGTGTTATTGGGATTTTCTATGAAATTCTAAGTAGCAGCTCGGAGTTTGGCTTTGTACCCGATTAATGGTAATAAGCTCTCCCCCTATATAATATGAGACCTAAAACATACCCGTCGAACTGTGGGTGTACACCTCTGCCTAACACTTCGAATATACAAGCGTGATGGTATGTTATGTTGCTTCATATTTACCCATAATGCGCTTAGCTCGCGACACGCAATTTATCATAGGTGGGGAGTGCTGGCCAACCGACCGCGACAGGTTTTGCTGAGAGGGATTTCTTAGACCGCGCGTAATTTTAAATTCATAATATCTTCTACGGTATTCATTTAAATGCAAAACTGTAAAGGACAGTATTAATCCACAAGTTAACGAACCATTTATCTGGATAAACATTAATACTAAATTGGAGAAAGTAGCTTCGCAAATAAAATAATATGTTTCATTATTGTTTTAGATATAAATGGTGACTGTGAGTCAACCTTAGGAGATAGACATTATGCTATTGCGGATTTTTCTCTGGGCCTTTTAAAGAACTACAATTCTTTCGAACAACATTACTTTGATGTATCTCATAAGGTTTAGCCAGCGTAAACCAAGCGCCCTAAAATAATTTTTTGACGACTTGATTACAAAAAACTAGATGCCCCACAGTTTCACCCGTGTTAATTTTATCCGACAAACACCGCGCCGCCAACGCACCTAAGTAGTCTATCATAATTGTTTATCTCGCAAGTGCAAATTATTTTAATTTTTCATTAACTCCTAAACTATGTGTCCAAATAACATGCCATAAAAGATGAAGTAACTTTTGTTTCTAAGGATTAATATGCCATATCTAAAAATAATGCTTAAAAATCAATTTTTGATTATCAACAAATCTTTGTCACATAATGCCTTATTGTGGCTTATGTATAAGAGATAGGCGTGTGCTATCGCTGTCTTTTTTTAGATATACTAAGGACCAATATTATTGTAGAACATTCTTTTTCCGTATGATTAACGAGTACGCCAGCGCACGCGGTTAAAGCAGTTCGGGAGGGCTTCGACTTCCGACTTCCGTAACAAAAATAAATATTTTTAATGCTATCTGAAAGTTGTAGCATAATCTTCTTGAGAGTCTGGCTATCATATACAAAAAAAAAATTTGGAATCCGACTGGTACATAGTTCCAGAGATTAGCGTGTGTACAATTCCTTTTATATTATTCCAAAAACGGTCCTATGATTGTACTGAGGATTTATGACGTTGTCAAGAAAACACCCAGTTAGGCCGAGAGAAATCTATTACCAAAAAATTACATAGTACTTTAAATTGCATTACATTTCGTTAGTGCCGTTTTATGATATTAATATAGATTGAATTTTCTCTACTATACAAATACTTAATTGGAATGTATTGTATATATTATCCTTCTGTAACCCGTATTAAAATCCGTTTCGTAGTTTAAAAGATATAATCGTACATAGGAACAGACAGCGGGAAGCGACTTCATTTTATACTATGTACAGATAGATTTCACATACCTATATTATTATCTATTAGGTGTTTTTTCCTGCAACGTAATGATTACTTAATGCTTAATTAATGAGAGCTAATAAAATCTTGTGTGCTCCGCTATAATATAAAATTGTTTAAAATTAAGTTTTCTTTTAAAAAAAAATTAAAAACTTTCATTAGGATCTGTTGATGCTAATGAAGATGTATTCAAGGCGCCATCTAAACAGTTAATAAAATTGATGTGTCTGTTTGTAATGTCAAAATAACATTTACTAAATGCAATGTATATATTTTATGAAATTATATACGACACCTATAACAAAACACCCATTTTAATCATTTTTGTCTGTCTGTCAGTTTGTTCCGAGTAATCTCCGAAACGGTTGGACCGATTTTGATGGGACTTTCACTGGTAGATAGCTGATTTTATAGGGAGTAACGACGTAGGTTACTTTTATTTTAGAAAAATAATTAGGGTTCCGCACAAATTAAAAGAAACTGGTCGTGGTGAATCGATTCGGGCGCTTAAATAGCTTACGCTGAGTAAACCATAGGAGATATAGCAAATTAATTTACTATACAATTGTAGACATTAAAAAGACTTACAACAAAGACTGGGAGAGTATACATGTATCTTCTAAGGAACACCCACAATAAGCATTTTTGTCTTCAAAATAGCCGGGAGCGGGGGAGCAAGATTCGCGCGGACATTCTACAGTCCACGTGAGCGAAGCCACGGGCACAGCTAGTCTATTAATAAATATCTTTAATTAACATGACAGCTCTGTTAGATTGTTAACGTTGTATAGTGTGCGACATATTAGCACGGTTCTGCTAATATAAATCAAATACTTAAAATTAAGATGAAGTTATTATTATTACCCGACTGCGAAAGGAGGGTTATGTTATTCGAGCATATATTTTTATGTATGTATCTCTATTTCTTTGGCACGCTTTGTAACCTAAACGGCTTGATGGATTTAAGCATACGAGGTGTCATTAGATTATTCTTAATTGTGGGAGTGACATAGGCTTTATAATATTTAAATACGAGGTCTTGGATTCAAGTAAAAAGCAAATTTTAAAAAATGGTGATTTTGTTGCAGTCGGGTTTTTTGTTTCCTTTTTAATAACCGCCGTGCAGTATTAAAATTAAAAACGCACGCAGACTTTTTCTTTGATTGGAAGTATAACACAGTTAATAATAATTGTTTAGATTGTATGAAAATCTTGTAAGCACCTCTGAGGTGAGACGCATTACAGCTACACACACACGCACAGGCACACAAACACACGAGCGCCGCGTGTGCACACAGTATGAGCGACACGTTCTTATCAACGTTATCAACTCTCATTTATTATTAGCTTTCTACGCGCCGCGCCGGAGTTTATCTAACGAGGACGGTGAAATAAAATACAGATAATAATGACTTGTTTTTTCTTACTTACTCGGTTTTGCATTGCTCGTTTATCGGTGCCTCATTACTATATGCCTTATTAGCCTAGTGGTCGTAAGAGCGATTGCTATGATCGGGGTCCTGATTTCGATTCCCAGGTCGAGCAAAGTGTTATTGGGGTTTTCTATGAAATTCTCAGTAGAAGTTCGGAGTTTGGCTTTGTGTCCGATTAATGGCAATATACTTGGCCCCTATTACATGGGACCAAAAAACATACTCGGCGAACTGTGCGCTTAGACGCGTCATGTCCCGGCATCAATCAGTATAAACCCGGTTTTTTTTAAAATAATAGCTCAGAACTTTGACTGTACTCTCCTTGATGGTTATTAAGCACAGTACAGGCCATCGAGAGATCTAAAGCTGATTTTATAGTGACGCTTACGGTCAGAGCGTTTGGTAAACGCCGCTTAAAAGCCCGCAGACGCTCCCGCATCCTCTATAGAGTTTAGTCACTCTCTCGCGGTCCGCATTGTCTTGTACAAATGGGAATATGTACATAAGACAACAACCAGCGACACGTCCAATCAGCGTTTTTTTTTTCTGACTATACTGTTAACTTGAGAGGCAATGTGACGCTATTCGACCTCAGTAGGGCCGTAGGGGTGCCCGATGACGACCGTGCGCGGGTAGGAAGCGCTGGTGACTCGTGCGCGGCTATCGACAGCATGGGTCAGACGAGTAACAATAAAAAGAAAATAGATATGTCTTATATAAAATATCTCTTCACGTTACGCTTAAAGGCCCCGATGGGGTAAGCAGGAGCGGGTTGTCTAGAGGACACAGCAGCGACAACCGGTGATGAGCTTCTGATCTCCCGTGGACTGTACTATGCTACTTCTATAAATTAGAGGTGGGCGATTATGAGATATACTAATGTAATCATTCGATTATGAAGATATCTCGATTATATGGCCATTAGTAATTTCTAATGCTAGGTTACTAATTTGATAGAATTACTAATTCTTACGACCGAACGACTCATAATCGCCCACCTCTGAGTATACTTATAGGAGTCGATTATGTAAATAATGTAAATCATTCACAATCACCCTCCTCTACTATAAATAAATAAAAAAAGGGTGCAGTTCACACGTGGTACAAGTAAAACCTTCAAAAATATAAAAATACCCTCTTTAAAATCTTTATATTAATCCTAAATAAGCCGGACTCGAGCTATCGATCAATCGTACTATACATACAGCAGTGCGTACAAGTCTGGTCGTCATACCGCTAGGCCAATTCGAAGACGATCATAGCCGTGAAAATCAGGACTTGTATTAACCGTGTATAATGTATTCTATCACATTCTATCGCAGGCTAAAAATCCTTTAGATGAATGTGTTTGTCTCCTTTTGGTTACACTTTTTCGTTTTATCGTGTTTCGAATCGCAACAATGCTAAAGGATTTATCACTTCAAAAAGTACATTGTACAAGGTGTCCAGAAAGGGTATCGCGCCATATTCGAAACGGGGCGTCTAAAGGGTGCGGGGAGGGGTTCGTGGCGTCCGCCATTTTGTGGAGTTTTAGTCACGATGGAACAGTACTCGGGGACGCATCGCGCATTTTGCGTACGAGCGTATTATCGTAATGGTGATTCAATAGTGACTGCTCAACGTCTCTATCGTGCGGAATATCGTACACGCCACGCGCCAAATGACGATAGCATTAGGAAATGGATCAGGATGTTCGAGAATACAGGTGCGACAGTTAAAATTCAAAACTCTGGTCGTCCTCGTTCAGTTCGCGATGAAGAAACAATTGAAGAAGTTGAGGCGTCGGTTCGTCAAAATCCGTCTTTATCCATCCGAAAGCGATCTACTTAGATCAGGTTTATTTTTAATGTAATTTAGATTTCCTAAACAAAAATTCAGTTCAGAACAATCTCCATAAGATACCAAGCGGTTCAAGTGAGTTCCGTATTAGTACAATATGCAGACTAAGATAGGGGGCTAAATGGATTTTCTACGAAATATCTTCTCCAAGTACACTTTATAACTTCATTGACTATTACTTATATTAACTAATACCATAATATTTTTTCACATATCCATAAAGCAAGAAGCAATGATGGGTTAGTTGGTAGCGTGTTCGGATTAAAGATTTTATGTTACCTCTTTCTCGGCGTGATTAACATGTATAAGTACTCATACGAAATTACTGCTTTCTAGTACCAAGAATATCCAAGTTAAGCCGCGGACAGACAGACGGACGTAGAGAAACTATAAGGATTTCTTGTTGACTTCGGAACCTTAAAAACCTAGAAATGGATGTGATTATTTTTTTCTGGTTATGGATAATTACGACTATCACGTAGACCTGATGGCAAATACAATGTAGTTTTGCCTCTAAAGGTGATTGACAGTCGAGATGCGTAGATATTGATAACTTTAACATAATCTGCAGTGCTGGGGTGGCTGCGACGCGAGGTCCAGCGCGGTTACTCCGTGGGGCAGTTCTGGTACCTGGTGTCGGCCGAGTGGTGGGCGCTGTGGAGCGCGTACACGCTCGGCACCGGCACGGACACGTGCTGCCGGCTCCACCAGAGGCATATCGACGAGGCCATCGTCTGCGACGAGAGCTTCACCACCAACTCTACAGGTAACCACCAGCTACCTCAAATTGTTACCTTGATTTGTTTTTGTGTAATTCGTACACGGTAGAAGGGAATTCTTCAGAAAACAAAAATATTCATATAAACTATACACGTGAACAATATACCACGCTGGCCATGACACGTGGAAAGAGCATACCAAGATAATAGGAAGCACTGTATAATGTATTCTATCCTATTCTCTCGCAATCCAAATCTAATAGATGTATGTGTTGTCTCTTTTCAGTGTTGCTTTTTTCGTTTCATCGATTTTATCAGAACGACTCTAAAGAAGTTTTCATTTCAAAAAACACGTGTAAATATTTTTCCTTTATACAACAAAGGTGAAAAACAAGCATACGACCCGCCTGATGGTAAGCGGCTACCGTAGCCTAGGGACGGTAGTAATACCATAAGTATCATTACCGCGTTGCCGATTTTGAACCCCCTACTCCTAGGAGCTCTGGAAAACCTACACACCGCAGGAACACAACACAAGGCTGCGATTTTCTGTGGGGTGGAGACATTCCACCAGTCGGACTGACGGAAGTAAAGAGAAATCGCTAAAGAGATTTGTGGTGAAAGCTGTATGTTGATGTGGTCCAGAGTCGATGGGTTCACTGCTGTGGCGCGCTGAGACCGGGTCGGTAGGCAGCGCCGGCAGCAGTAGCGGCGTCAGCAGCGCTCCCCCCTCGCGTGCCCACCACCACCCCGGGCCCATTGACAACAAGCGTCTTCTCGCTCCTAACCTCCACAAGGTACACACCCGTCTATTGCACTTTACATTTCCCAATTCTATTGTCGGGCCCATTTATTTGTTAACTATAGTTTAGTAAAGTAGTTATAAAACTTTTAAAACTTAAAATGATAAATCACTGTTCATTTCTCTAAAATGCTATTTATTTTCACTCTTCAACTTTAAAACGTTTTATTTACAAAAAGTGGGCAACCCTAAATATGAGTAGCTACAAATAGTTTTATATTTCTGGTAAAAAAATGCAATCCCAAATGGCGTGATGGGCGGCCATTTTGTGACGCCAAAACAGTAGTCTGTTGTGACAGACGTCAGGAACGCATTCCCTTAGCGACCGAACTCTAGTGGAGTCCCGCGATTTCGCACGCGTTTCTTGTCCAGTATTTATTTTAATTTTTTTTTTTATGGTGTAGAGTTATATTTTTAAACGATTTCTAAAAGTACCGAATAGTGAAAATTCTTATAGCCTGTGAACTGACCAATAATAAACAGTCAAGCCGTTTTTGAGTTAAATCTAGACATAAAAAGACATATATAAACTTTTTAATGGCACTTTCGTCATGAGTGTCTTTCATTTAAGAAGTCTATCGACAAATTTGGTGAGAAAAAAGCGTTTAAACAGAATTACAGATGTATTAACAAAGATATGTCTGAATTTTGATAGTTGCCGATAATCGATTAATAGAATTAATTGTTAACCGTTAGTCAGTTGGTCTGATGTGGTGTTGACCTGCAGGTGAGCACGCTGACCGGCGAGGGCGGACACCTACGTCGCGACGTTATGCTGACTCAGCACCGGGACTTCGAGCTCGTGCCAGACGCGCTGTGGCGTGCGCTCGCGCTCTGGTACGGGGGACCCGACCCTCTACCTCGACAGGTACGTACGCAACTTCTCACAAAAACGATGCAACAAGCGTTGATGGCGACTCATTTAAGGAAAACATCGGCGGAAAGTTGCCAGTTTAACGGGTTTTTACCGGATACATTTCGGCGAATGTGCGTATGAATTGCACAACTTAATTCCTCCATCCCCTTTTCACAATCGGACGACAAAAGATACGGCGAAGTGTCATCGATGTATGGTAGATATTCCACCAGTGCGCACAAAGCGTTTTGCTAGCACATTTATCATGCGCACCGCTAAAGAGTGGAACACTTTCGGGATTTTGTATTTCCCGATAATTATAATCTGGGTATCTTCAAGCCTCGAGTAAATAGATACCTTCTAGGCAAGCTATTTTCTAATGCCCTCTTGGCTAGCTACCACCCTCAAGTTGAAAATCTGTCGCCAAACACCAGCAGGTGTGTACCGATAGCTGCACTTGAGAGTCAGTTTCCCCACTAAACTGCGTTTTTTTTTCCGCAGAGTGAATTGACAATAACTAATGTCAAACTTGAAAATAACGTTGTCACATTTATTTTTGTAGCGTTGTGCTACTTTATATTTTACGGTACAATTATTTGGATTGTAAGATTTTAAATACTTTATTGAGGGTTTTTATTTATTTATTGAAATATTTTATGTTTTTTAACATACCCGAAAATTAATTATTATGTTACATAATTCAGGTAATCATAAAATATGTATATTATGGCAAACAAATAAAAATAAAATATTACCTACATAGGCAGACAGCCAAAATAAATAAAAAAGCGCTTCTATTGGCCTACGAGACACGCGATTTTGCCTGCTTTATTCCATCTTCACATTTGCAATGTTCAATATTTTTTTGGGATTACAAATTTATTGCAGTTGGTAAACTGACCGCGGCATATGTTGATGTATGGGGACAACAGTTTTCCAACCGCAAAGTTATGTTTGTCCCTCAGTATAGTTTATTTTCTTTAGAATTACAATCAACTGTAATTCAATTAAGAAAAATTATATGTATGTACAAACATATTTATTAACTAGCGGTGTGTCCGCGGCTCCCCATGCGTTTATTTACCGCACACACTAGTTACTTTCATACCGTAATTTTATTTTTACTTATATTACCGAACACTCATGTATTGTATTAACCAAGAAACGATATATACTTCCCGTGTACAAAATTTCATCAAAATCGGTTGAAAACTAACTTTTTTTACAATTCCTAAA
Source organism: Saturnia japonica (assembly GCA_033032175.1). Taxonomy (NCBI): domain Eukaryota; kingdom Metazoa; phylum Arthropoda; class Insecta; order Lepidoptera; family Saturniidae; genus Saturnia; species Saturnia japonica. The sequence goes on along the minus strand of CM065324.1, from coordinate 15,981,465 downwards.
TACATATATTATTGGCGATTCTTATAATTATGAAATGAAGTGTGCATCCCGTCTACAAAATTTTATCAGAATCGACAGAGAATCGATGAATATTTAAAAAAAAAATTACCTTTTAAAAGTGATATTGAAAATGTTATAATAGCCCATCAATTATTATGGTATGACATATACTTCCCGTGTACAAAATTTTATCAGAATCGACAGAGAATCGATGAATATTAAAAAAAATTACCCTTTCTAAAAGTGATATTGAAAATGTTATAATAGCCCATCAATTATTTTGGTATGACATATACTTCCCGTGTACAAAATTTTATAAGAATCGACAGAGAATCGATGAATATTTAAAAAAAAAATTACCCTTTCTAAAAGTGATATTGAAAATGTTATAATAGCCCATCAATTATTATGGTATGACATACTTCCCGTGTACAAAATTTTATCAGAATCGATAGAGAATCGATGAATATTAAAAAAAATTACCCTTTCTAAAAGTGATATTGAAAATGTTATAATAGCCCATCAATTATTTTGGTATGACATATACTTCCCGTGTACAAAATTTTATAAGAATCGACAGAGAATCGATGAATATTTAAAAAAAAAATTACCCTTTCTAAAAGTGATATTGAAAATGTTATAATAGCCCATCAATTATTATGGTATGACATATACTTCCCGTGTACAAAATTTTATCAGAATCGACAGAGAATCGATGAATATAAAAAAAAAAATTACCCTTTCTAAAAGTGATATTGAAAATGTTATAATAGCCCATCAGTTATTTTGGTATGACATATACTTCCCGTGTACAAAATTTTATAAGAATCGGTCAACCCGTTTATATGAAATCCAGACATAAAAAAAAATTTTAGGGTCAATTTCGCGCTCAGTGTCATTTATATTCCATGTCCATCAGAAAATTTGGATAAAAATGTTACATGTACAGATTTCTTAATATAGATATTTGTAAGTATAACACGAGGACGCGACGTTGCTTGTTGTGTTTAAAGAATATGCTGGTTCCCTTGCAGGTGATAAGGCCATCCAACTCCGACGTGGAGTTAGAGCTGTACCCGCTGCAGTTGAAGATCTACCGGCACGTGCCGAACGCGCAACGTGAGTTTCTTTTATATCCTTCTTCTTTTTGTATACTTACATCACGCCCCTCTCCGAACGAGGTAGGCAGAGACCACGTCCTTCCACTTCTTTCAATATTTATCAAACTTTTCATGCATGCTAGTCGGCCCTTGAACTGACCTTTCTGGAACGTTCGTCTGGGTCTTCCTCTTATAACGTTGACATTCACTCTGGCCTTATAAATTTATTAAGTCATTCTTCAAATATGTGTTTTATTTATAATATGAGGTGTTGGTAAAGAAAGCGAGCCATTGTGACAAAATTCATCCTGTTTACATGCTCAAACCATCTAGGCGTCCTTTTCATTTTTACGCGTCAAAAAAAGTTTCCACTGCCAACTATCGATTCCAATCTTAATAACTACAGATATGATGTAAAAAGACGGATAAATAGCAGGATATATACCTACCATAATTATGTGCTAATGCGCCGAAGCATTTACTATGTTTTGTTCTCCCCCATTTATTTGTATAGTGGACGCTGTACTTTAGAAAAACAATTTTTGACACTATAGTCGTACAAGTTCGTGTGCGACCATTCTTTCACCTATATGCGGTCACCTAATTAGAATTATTGCTGTCGATAAATTTCAACGTTGTTTTAAATTTAACATTTACGTCTTGGTTAACAAAATGTAAAAAAAAACCTAATAATTTATCAAACATTTTTTATGGATTATATCACGCAGAGAAATCAAATTGAAAAAAATTCAATAATTTTTCGCCATTTCCCGTGCTTGGTGATGAGTAAAAACATGTTTTTTTTTTGTAACAAAGTGAATGGACTCGGATCATCCGCATTTTGACAATTAATTAACGCGATCAATAAGCATACGATAGTTTGTCACGTTTCATGTGCTTAGTGTACTTTGACAAATGTATTATTTGGTGACCATTTACTATTTTTGGTAAGAAATCTTGGTAATTTGTAATAATTAAGTTGTATTGAACGTGATATGTGCGTGCGCAGGCGTCTCGGCCGCCAGTGTGAATGCTGGTGGGTCGCTTGCGGGCGCGCTGGCGGGGGCGGAGACGCAGCTCGCGTACACGGCCGCGTTCTCTCGGCTGGCGACCGTGCGGCAGGTGAGCGAGTTCATATGTGGCGCGGTGGGGCTGGCGCGGGAAGACGTGCGCCTGTGGGCGGTAGGCGGCGGCCGCGTGCTGCTTGACGACGACCGGCCCACGCTGCACGAGCTCGGCCTCGGGCTGGGTGAGCGCGCTCGGTTGCTGCTAGAGCTACGGAACCCGGACCTCACCTGGCCGGAGGAGATCGGTGCGCTCGCGTACGTTTATATTTCTTTTAAATCCAAGTTCAGTTAAATATAATTCTTATACTGTGGTTAGTTATGTTCAAGAGAATCATGTTTATTTATAAGCAGCAGTTCGAACCGTGCCACGGAGCGACGGGACACCCTGATTGCCCCGAACATGCCGGGCGCTACCGGTCTGCACAACCTCGGGAACACCTGCTTCATGAACGCGGCACTGCAAGCGGTTAGTAAGCCACTCCCCACTCTAACCGTTTCTCCTTCTTGCTCTCGTCTCAAATGCTTATGACGGTTGTACACACTCGCCGAGGGTCTCGGATGACAAGGCTCTCCACTAGAGCATATATGTACACACTCGTTTTTCCACTTGTACTGATGATTCCCGCGGTAATGGACGTAGAAATTGCTGCTGCTGTTTGTCTTTGTGTTCTGAGCTATTATAAATTTCTACACATTTACCACAAAAAAAAATATTATAGTCGGACCGCTATAAGCGCGACCTTCCCTAACCTTTGCGGGACGCGGGGCAGCGGGCGTGTAAGCCCTATATTTTCAGATAAATTTTGTGTATGTTATCGCAAGTGTAATGGATATTTAATGACAAATAAAATACTTTAATATTAATTATATTGTTTTCTTGTTTGAATGGTAAGCAAAATAATATTTGCAAAAAATAAATCTGACAACTAATGAATGTTACTCACGGTCTGAGGGTTCCGAACTGTTTACATTACATACCGTAACATTATTGTACCGTCTTTTACAAAAAAATTGTTTGTATATTATCATTAATACATTACTTTTATTATGTTTTACTCTTTATTGTCTTTTGAATTTCCAGGAATTTAATTTTTTTACGACATATTATTCTACAGCAGCACAAAATACAGCCAGCGGGCAACTAATTGAACAAGTGTGTACATGCTCGTTTTCGTTTTCCTCGCGAGGCCAAACGAGCTCCCTTAACTCGGGCGTAAATAACCGATAAGCGACCGAGACGAGGCGCTAGAGAGAGCGAGACAAGACGAGAGCCTGTCTCTTGGTGAATCGGCGAATGTGTACAGTCGTCATTACATTGTGTACAATTGGCCACATTATTACTATACCTTGTTCATTGTAAGACGGCTTGCAAGTCATCTACAGAACGTAAATTGTTACGTTGTGCATATTATGAAATAATCTAAAACATGTATTTCGACTATCAATTACTATTATTATAAAAATATTTTGCAATAATTTTGGGAATTTCCTTTCTTTTTTTTTACTGAGTGCAGCGTTGCATTCTATGTTTCTTAAAACTAAAATAGACCAATATATTAAATCCAAGAAATCGAAAATTGATCACATTAATCGTACAAATCGAAATTTAATCGGATTGATCGAACGCCGTTGTAAATTTAATTTATTAGATTTTTTTAGACTGAAGAATTAATCTTGTTTTTTAGCGTCAGGCATATAATAATAACTCATATGTTCTAGATTGCGATCTCACTTGTTATAGTTTATTTTTGTTTTTTAACATTTGCACAGCTTACAAACCCCTCAAATTGATTTAAACCATAATTTTGCTCCAAAAAAGAATCGATAATCGTAAAATCAACTGCCAAGATAAGTTATCGTACACATCTCTAAAAATAAACATTACTACTAAGAATAGTGATCACTGATCAGTCAAATGTCACAGTTTGTGTATATGTAATAAAGATAAGTTTTCTTCATTTAATCTCATCACTATTAAAAATATTTTGTGATTTTATTATCGCTTTGTACAAATTAAAAAAGAAAACCAACTGCAATGGTTTTGATATGTTCCCTGGTGTATCTTCGAAGTCGAAGGTTAATGCCAATGAAATTAAAATAGGACCACCCTTGAAGTATCCCTTAACCGACAAAAAAACAATCGTCAAAATCGGTCATAAACAAAGAAGTTATGGCTGAACAAAAAAAAAAAACATTCGAATTAGTCACCTGACGCCTTTTGTTGAAGTTGGTTAAAAAATGTAAACCCTTTTAAATTAAAAATAACGCGCGTGAACTCCTCAAGTTTTGAGAGTGAAGGTCTTCTCCAGAGAACTGCAGCGATCTCGGTCTTTGGCTTCTGTTAGCAAGTTTTTCAATTTGTCAGCGACTTGTGTGATGTCGAATATTTTATCTAAATTTTTATAATTTGTTTAAACACACTAAAAATAGTGTTCGGTTTAGGTGTGGAACACGGGTCCCCTGACGAGGTACTTCAACTCTGGTATGCATCTGTACGAGGTGAACCCGGGGAACCCGCTCGGCACCGGTGGAGCGCTCGCCCTGCGCTTCGGTGAACTCTGCAAGGAGGTACATACCGACACCCAGTGTGGCAGTGTCCACGGCGCTGGTTGTCTACTGTTGTCATGATATGTTGGTGCTAGGTGTGGTCGTGCAGCGCGCGCTCCGTGGCGCCCCTGCGCGTGCGCTGGTGCGTCTCGAGGCACGCGCGCGCTCTCGCCGGCGGCGGACAGCACGACGCGCAGGAGCTGCTCGCCTGGCTGCTGGACGCGCTCCACGAGGATCTGAACCGCGCCCCGGGCACCGTGTCGCTCCCCCCGACCCCGACTCCTGCGCCTGCCCCCGCCCAGCAGCCGGCGGCGCCCCGGCCCGACCAGGAGCTGGCGGCGGAAGCGTGGGAGCAGCACATGGCGCGGAACCACTCGATCCTAACGGAGCTGTTTTACGGGCAGCTCAAGTCGAAGGTCCGATGTGACGCGTGCCAGCACGAGAGCGTGCGTTTCGACGCGTTCAACATGCTCAGCCTGCCGCTGCCCATGGAATGCTTCGTGCGTTGTGAAGTCAGAGGTACGCACACACGCACGTACAGACACGTACGCACACGGACGCACTGCAACTTATACAACTTTTATAATACTAACATTGAATGTTTTTAATATGCAAATAATGTCAATAAAATTAAAGTAAACATTTAGTATATTGTAAAGAAAAAATGTTTGGAGATAATGAATATGTTCAACACACGTTCGGGAATGTGTTAAGAAATGTATATTATATACCAGTTGTAAAAACCCCTCTTAAATATAGGAAAAATAATTGTAAAAGCGAAGTTATAGCGTGCTACTAGTGCGCGCAGTTCTGTTTTGTTTTTCCGCATTTAACTGCACTTGTATAATTATACATCTTAGTGTCCTTGAATATCTACAACTTTTTATATTTTTTAAATAGTTATAACTAAAATAATAAAGATATGTTGTCTTCTCAATATTAATAATGTTTAAAATAAGTGATTTTAACTATTTTCCCATCTCTTAATAGTAGGTACATTATAATCAATGGGGTTTCCTTATTGTCAGTTATGTTACTGGACGGCTCTGTTCCTGTGAAGTACGGCGTCAGGGTCAACTCTGAGGGGACATATTTGGACCTTAAGAAGAAGCTTTCGGAGTTGTGTGAACTCCCACCGGAATCGTGAGTATATTATATACTGGGAAACAAACAGAAAAGAAATGCACGTGCAGCACCGTGCACGTCATAGAAACTTTTCCAAGACACAATGTATAGCTTTCTTTCTCGTTCTCTCTACGTTATTTCTCTCTTCTCTCTCGTGTAACGAGATGTGCCTAAACGTGAAGCTTCTTTGAAGTTTCACTTTAAAAATTGCTCTATGACAATCGACCTTTATTAGATTTTCCCGTTTTTTCATCTTCCTCTAGTTAGCGGTTGGAAATGTTTTCCCAGGATGCTGATAGCGGAGTTGTCTGGCGCCACCATAGGCAGAGTGCTGGAGGACGCCGCTAAGATATCCCCGGCAAGCGCTTGCGAACTGTACGCGTACGAGGTCCCCTCGGAGCCGGACTCCGATAGCGAGTGCAGCGACTGTGACGACCACCATGCTAACGGTAACCATCAACACCTCTTAACACTTCCAGCTGCTAGAACCTGAACAAGGTGCCACTCTACCTTGATCGCTCTCTGTATATCTGTTTCAAACACATTATATCGTTTCAACTGAGTGTCTGCTTGTTTTTTCTTACGTAACTGCCTTTTTAAACAATCTGACCACAGTGCCACCTGTACCGTTTTTTTTGCCTGAAAACTTTTCCAGGACCTAACGAAGAAAAATATATTACGCGTATCCCCATCCTTTGAATCGAAACTTAGGTTTTCGAGTTCATACAAAAATCCGATAGGAAAAAGGACGTCCAGTTTTGTGGAATTTTAAATTTTTCTGGTAAACGTTTCCAATTTTTATTTCCAAAACAACCTAATTCGGACTATAACAAGAAATTTTTAACAAAAAAGAAAGCCAGCTTCATTGATTTTGAGGAGTTTCGAGGTGTATCTTGGAATTCGAAGGTCCAATGCCAATGAAATTAAATTGGGACCACCCTTGAGGTACCCCCTTTCCTACGAAAAAAGTGTCATCGAACCGGCAGTAGTGTTTTGACGTTCATAAGTGCCTTCTTATAGTCTAAATTGAATAAAGTTTATTTTGATTTTGATTTTTGATCTAAATCGGTTCATAAACAGAAGTTATGGCTGAACATCCATAACAAAATACATTCGAATTGAATAACCTGTTTTTATTGAAGTCGATTAACAAACATTCTAAAACAAAAAATATCGAAGCGATAATCAGAGTTGAGGGTATTACGTCGTGACTTTGCAAACGAGGATGAATTAAAAAAGGATTTTATTGTACATCTGCCATTGATTGGCTCTTTATAATATATTCATTCAGTACAGTGTCCGGAAAACGAAAAATAAATAAAATAAAAATGCTTAATTATTTAAAAGGAAAGAAAAATTACTCAGAAGTTTGCCTTTATTTGAATTTTTTATCATCTCGAGAAATTACAATATTTTATTTAAAAAAACTATTGTTTCGTAACCCAATAATTAACTTGACTGCCAAGAGTTAAAGTTTATTTGCACTTTTGGAGTTTAGGTAGTACTTAAGTATCGATTTTAATACTTACCCCGAGCCATAAATTAAATTGGGAGCGAAAATCGACTGTTACCTAACAAAAAATTAAGTCGTTACTTTCACTTTCTAAAAGGTTATTAGTCCTTCGATGTCGGCTCTTCGTTTCATTGCGTAGCTTTTGCCTATATTATTGTGGTGGTGGATTTACGTAAATGATAGTGTTGTCTGCTTATTTGATCATTATTTTGTATTTATTCCAAGAAGATCGTTCTTAAAGAGTAACTTCGAGTCGAGCGTCGGAGATTACGTGAGATACGTATGTATATAATGTATGTGTGGTATACAGGTTGGTGCGAGGAGGCTAGCCAGTGGGCCGAGGTGAGTGTGGGCCGCGGCGGCAATACTTCCTCACTCTGCATGCCAGCACTCTTCTGCTTCAAGGTTAGCTACCCGCCGCACATACATACACACTTACACATAACGCGCACATACATACATACACACGAACACCCACACACCGGCGTGTAGCTAGGGTTGCCAACTTTGTAACTGAGATTCGCTGGAAATAACAATTGAAATGCGGGACGGGACTGACAACAAACGGGCCATAAATTTTACCTTACTAAGTTTTTTTTTTAATTTTGCTAAGATTACTAATAACTTAAAATCCCTAATTTTAACATGAAACGTAAGAGTTATGAGTAACGCCCGTAAAATTCACAAAACACTGAGCGACCTTACGTTACCTTTAAAAAAAACTCAATCGACATTACATGTACATAAGAGCTGCACATTGCTGTATGATTTGAAAGTGATAACAGATATTTATTTTCTAAATGAACAGAGCAAATTAACAATTTATTCATAATTTAAGGCTGTATATAAATGAAGACTATATTTGTATATAATAAATGTTTATGTGTTGAAATTTGTGCGGGAGTTTTGTACTGTTATATTTACTTGTTATGTTATTCGATTCTGAATAGTCATTTGCAATGGAAATCTGATTATTTATAATTTTATTAGTTACCTTAGTACGTCGATCGGCATAATTTCGAATTCTTACGATGAGCCTGAACTTTCGATGAAGGAAAACATCGTGACGAGACCATAGCATGGTGGTAGGGTATTTTCTAATTTCCCCTGGCTAGCTACCACTCTCAAGTTAAAGGTCTATCGTAGATGAGCTCCGGCAGCTACACTTGAGAGCCAGTCATTCTAGGTTTTGCACCATGTCATGTCACGTTATCGCTTAACGTCAGATGAGATTGTGACTAAATCAAAATCTAAAAAAGTTACAAAAAGTTTAAAAAAATATGCGTGAGTGTCGTAGTACACTCGGTTGGAACGAAGTTCGTAGCCTTGACTACGAACCTATGACTGGGCAAAGCCAATAGCATACGCGCTATGGATAACCGTCAGCACTATAGAAAGGGTCGTGAAAGAAAATTCTTACACTTTTTTTCGCCTAGCCCCTGTCCGTAGCGTCCGAAAAGGAGCTTCGTTTCAAAAGCCAAAATGAACGTTTGTTTGTATTGTCTTATTATTATCGATTTTGTTAGATATTTGTGGTCACCTATATGAATAAAATGATTGAAGTTTGCCATTGTACGCGCATCCCGCAAAAATAACTGGATTGGTTTTGATTAACAAAAATTTACTCCTTATATACTTGGTCCTTATCAAAAAAAAATATCACGATATTTTCATCAACAATAATTCTAAAGTTACCGCGTGCGGAACCGCGGTCGCAGCTTGTGTTAAATATTTAAAAAAAATGTAATATGTTGGTACGTTCTCCCGTACAAATATTGTTTCGATATATATTTATTTCTATATCATGTTTTTATTTCAAAGTTTTATCGACTCGTCGTTACTTATTTTAGACAACAGAAAGGTAAATGTGATTACACATACAAAAACGTTACGGTAAATTGCACTTTATTGCATTCATGATATTGCTTATGAAAAAAAAAACTACTGGAAACACAGTTTTTCTATAATAGTATCACAGATAATATTTTAAAAAACATATTAATACTACGTTTTTCGTTTCTCAACTTTGCCCCTAATTGTGGTCCTTTATTGGGTTAATAATACCCCGCTTTGTGTTAAAAAGGAAGTTTTCTTATTTATTAGTTTTGTGCATTTTCGATCACTTTTCGCTTTATAGGCTGATTTAGAATAACACTTTTTTTATATCTAACGTTATTGATATTCATTTTGTTGTCTAATTTTTTACATAGTTTTTTGTGGGTATTTTTTTCGGTATTAGGTTTTTTGTTAAACTGTTTTGTTGTGTGTGTAAATATTTTTAGTAAATGTCCGTAGTAGTGTGTGTTTGGTTTATTAGTTGTGTTGTATATATCTATGCCAAGCTATTCGCACCGTAGATTGTGGTGTACATGTGTGTAAAAAGTTTGTTTTTTTTTTTCAAAAAATATTTGTGTTCTATGGCCGGTTTTAATATAGTAATGTTACAGTGGAATTGATTCTGAAATTGAAATTTGTTTGTTTTTATGGGCCGTTTTAATACTTTAAGCATTAACGTTAAGAACATTCTAAAAATTAACAGTCTATAAAATGAAAAACATAAAAAAACAGTGTGCTTGTTAAATTTTTTCATAATATTTCACAAAATCTATATTACGTTTGAAAAAAAAAATCCAAGGTATCTCTCATACTGTTAGTTAAGCTTCTGTCAAAATTTGGTAATTGCAAGATTTTTTTTCTTGTTCATTCTGAGATCGCAACGAAAGTGGTTTTTCATGCCTACTAATAAGTGTTTGGATAAAAGAGCCATTTGTAAATTATTAATTTTGCTATTGAAAAAATAAATTGATTTTCCTGAATAACTTGAAAACTACTTGAGGTAGTTGAAGTTAGGCTGTGTTTTTTTTTTAATATTTGGCATCAAAATGATCCCCTAAGTTCAGATTCAAAAACCGTGGGGGCAGATTTAGAATACGTATTCGGCTATCCGCTTTTTTTAAATTCTGTTTTTATATTATGGTTTTGGTTTTTTTTTTTGTGACTATATAAACAAACAGACTGTTCAGAATCTATTCTATTATCTTGTAATTAGTGTCATTTTAATATGGGATTTATGATGCTGACTGTACTTTAGATTTTTATTATAAATTAATTAACCTTGGGAGTATAGTTGTTTGTATGCTTAATGTTGACAACATGTTTGTGAATGTTCCAAACTTTAATCTAAATGTTATGTTCACTTGTTGTAATAAATAGGTTCAATTTTTTTTTGTATGAGAATCCGGGAGTTGACACATTTCGGAAAAAATTTTAAACCCTTGATATGTTGAAAATAATACCTATGAATATGTTGTTTTTTTTTTTACTTTAAATAAAAAATACGTCTCAAATGGTGCGGTATTATGATCTCGTGACGTCATCATTCATTTTGTATGATAACAGTGTCAATTGCGACAACTCACGCAAGAGTTTAACGTTCACATTTCCTAAATGGTGACGTCACGTTCTCTAATCGGCGTTTCAAAGGGGAAAATTAAATAAATAAACAATTACATTTTCCAGATTTGTATTGTTTTAGGCTTTCTATCTATAGACAAATATTACTCAATAATTAACTTTAATTTTTAAACACAGTCAACTCGCGGATTGGAGGATTTCTTTATGCAAACTAGTACATATACGAGATAATTTTTTAAATATCGAAAATATATATTTCAATTTAATAAGTATAGTTTAATAATATGATTTAATTAAACATTCAGATAATAAGAAATAATATTAAAGTTTATCCCTATCTATTTTTTTTTATTAATTTTGAAAACATTTGTAATAATATATTATTTTAACTGATTCTGTTAAATTAAACTGTATGTAAACTACATATTAATGAATAAATAATTTCAGAGGTCCAGATCGGAATTTCTTATGTCCCAGAGTCCGCCGAACAGTTTCCACGGTAACGAGAACGACAGCCGCAGCAAGACCCTGCCGAGACAGCTGAGGGGGCCGGAGGGGACCGGCAAGGGCTCGCCGACTATGAGCGTCAAGTCGCTGAACCTGAAGCCGACGAGCCCGAGGCTGGGCAAGGTCAAGTTCAGTTCGTCGCCGTCCAACATGTACAAGATGAACGAGATGAAAGACTGCTCATTGCCGAACGGGAAGATACAGTACCTTGTCGCTGTGCACAGGTTAAATAAATATTATTAAATCTATACAATTAATAAAATTGAAGTGTCTGTTTGTAATGTTAAAATAACAGCTTCTTACAGAATGCATATGAAAGTATATACGACACAAATAACAAAAAACCCCATTTTTTTAATTTTTGTCTGTCTGTCTGTTCCGGGTAATCTCGTAAACGGTTGGACCGATTTTGACTGAACTTTTACTGGTAGGTAGCTGATTTTATTGGGAGTAACTTTAGGGCTCCGGACAAAAAAAAAATCTGAATTAATTCGGGTGCTTAAATGGCTTATGCTGAGTAAATCATAAGAGATATAGTAAATTGATGTACTAAATAATTGTAGACATTAAAAAGACCTACAAAAAAGTCAGCGAGAGCATACGTCTATCTTCTAAGGAACATCCACAGTAAGCATTTTTGTCTTTAAAATAGCCGGGAACGAGGAAGCAAGATTTGCGCGGGCATTCTGTAGTCCACGTGAGTGAAGCCACGGGCGTAGCTAGTACTAAATAAATAAATATTATTTACACTGATATACTCTTAAAAAACTAGTTATAGGTCTTAAATACAGGCTGCTTATGCGTTTCATTTAGTTCTGTTCCCCGCCAGATGTTTCGGTTCTGGGTCGTCGAGTCATTCACTCGGCATGTTTCAGGTCGTTGTTGACTACAGACGTCCAAGTGAGAAGGGGTCCCACTTATTTAGACCTCAATTTTAAAATTTAAAATTCAATCATGTTTCTTAAATATTAAAAAAAAAAATTGTTTTTAATTCTCGTCTTGAATGGTCTTTGAAATATCCTTTCGGTTCTTATCGTTTTTAAATTTTTAAAACTTATATTTTAGCCGTATTATGTACAAACGTAGAATTTTGTTTTTGTTAAGAGTAAGGCTGTGATGTAGACAGAGAAGGAACTAGACATACAGACCGTGTAACCGGCGCGGTTGTGAGATGGAGATAATTTAAATTACTGTTATAATTTTATTAAGTGACTTTAATAGGTACCGTAAGCCTGCACGAAACTGTTTAATGTCAGATGTACAATAAAATGTTGATCCTACTCGCTCCGTGCTGACAACTGTGGTGCTTTAAAATAAGTCGTTTTATAGTGACTGGAACAGAAAATGCATTTCTCTTGTGCTTTTACCATTTCCTGATATCGGAGGTGGTTTTGTTGCAGGAAGCAGCACCGCGCGGAGTGGTACTTCCTGCCGGCGCAGCGCAGCGCAGGCTCGCTGTTCGGGGTGCCGCTGGTGGTGCCCGTGCGTGCTGGCTGCTCGGGCCGGCAGCTGTACGCGCTCGTGTGGCGGCTGGTGGCGAGGCTGCTCACCCGCCGCCCGCCGCAGCCGCCAAGAGATCAGGCACACCATCACAACCACGCGGCCGACTGGTAACACTTCACACGAACATTTACTATTTACAAGGTCAACGTTTCTGCTGGGGAAAAGGGACGTAAAAGAAACCATTAGAGTGACTGTCCACTAAAGATGAAATTCCACTGAATTGTTTTGGACGAAATTTCTAGTTCCACTCCGCTTCAGTGAACAGGCAGCCTTAAAAGTGAGAAAATTAGAAAATTGTTCCTGTTCCAGGGAAATAATACATTTTTATTATAATCAATTAAGGTGGCAAACAAACATACGACCTGCTTGATTCTAGGTAGCTATCGCGTACTATGAACGCTTTTAATACCACAGGTATCACCAGCGCGTTGCCGACCTCGAACCTCCCCCTAACCCAAAGAGCTCTGGAAACCTTACTCTCCGCAGGAATACAACACTAGGTTGCAATTTTCTATAGGATGAAGGTATTCCGCCAGTCGGACTGTGCCCTTCATCTCTCATATGTCTTATTTATAATAATATATATAGGCTTTGGTTTTATGTAGACGTTTATAACAACATTGTTGTTGTTGTTCCAGTGACGACAGTCTCGGGTACGAGTTCCCGTTCACACTCCGGCTGGTGCAGGGGAACGGGTCGTGGTGCGCGCTGTGCGCCTGGCCCGCCCTCTGCCGGGGCTGCGCGCTGCCCAACGACGACCGACCGCTCGTGCGCTCCTGCTCTGGTATCCCACTCCCATCTTACTTTTAGGCGCCACATCCACGAGCGAGTGTATCGCCGAAAATCCGCTCTGCTATCGTTCGGTGATCTTACGTGACGATTATTTATTTTTCCGCCTGCTTAGTTTCGTGAGTCGCGACGGATTGTGCGTTTCTACAACACGCCTGTTGAACGCACTTTGTTGAAAAATTCTTAATTTGGTGACATGCAAGAGCGAAATCAGAAGCGTCAATAGTTTAGTCAAATAAGAGTGCGTTATGTTTTGCGGCCATATAGCTCTATGAGTTGGTCAAGCCGCGCAGTGAGTCTTTGGCGTTTTCCTTGTCAATGCCGCATCGTCGCTATGGTATCGCCGTGTGGTGACACGGTTCATAGAGAAGTGCTAGGACGATAATATCGCCGCGATAAACTCGCTTGTGGAGATGCTGCCTTATCTACACTAAAACTTACTGCTTTTTTATATTGTTGTTAGGTTTAATATTATGTTCACAATCCCTCCTGATGTGATGGGGTCCAAGATGATAGCACGTTAAGCCTAGTGGAAGACTGGGTCTCAAGTACAGCTGCCGGAACATACCTATTGGTGTTTGGCAACAGATTTTCAACTTGAGGGTGGTAGCTAGCCAGGCCGTCATTAGAAAAAGCCCTACCACCATGACGTGGCTTCATCACGATGTTTTCCTTCACCGGGCGCTCAGGTTCATTGCAAGTGTTCGAACTCCCGTCAATCAAGCTCGCAAAAACGAGATAAATGTAGGCAACATGTTTTAGAGAAAGTAGACGCGGTTTGACCTGACCAAATGAAAAATACACTGCTGTTAAATATATAATACAAGTTTAACTTGAAACTTAATCCATAAATACAAAGAGAAAATTCAGTATAACAATAATATCAGCTTGTAAGTATGTCATTGCTGGGCAAAGGCCTTTTTATAGGTACGGACCTGATCACCCACGGCCTATTAGCTTTTTCAAACACCTCATAAATCAGTAATTCTATATTTTTCCTACATTCATTGGTACATGCTGGGGTTCGGACCTGCCGACGCCGAATTGATATTACGCCGGTCCAAAGCCACTCGACCACCATGAGAATTACAAAACTTTAGTACGTAATACATTTTATGGGTGAAACACTTCAGGTTGTAAATGGTATTCGGTTACAGTAGCCGAGCCCGGCTAGAAAGTTATTTATATAGAGCCGCACTTTATAAACGTTATATTGTTTGGACAGGTAAAATAAGTCGTCCCCGTAAGCAGTCCAACGTGGAGGAGAGCTCACTGCCAGACCAGGACTCTCCCATCGCGAAGAGTAAACTGCTCCGTCAGTCTGTCGGACGAGCTTCTACTCATCTCGAGGTATGTTCTACTCACTTTGAAGATCCCTCTCTATTGGGGCAGGCCGACTGGTGGAATACCTCCACCATACAATAGATCGCAGCCAAATAACCTGGTGTTGTGTTCCTGTAGTGAGTAGGGTTTCCAGAGCTCCTTGGAGTAACGGGGTTCAAGGTCGACAGAATGTTAGTGTTATCTATGGTATATTACAAGCACAAGGTTACGGTAATCGCTTACCATCAGGTGTGCCGTATACTAGTTATTCTGATAAGCTAAGTAGTTTGTTTAGGGACGGTTTTCCAATTGTCAAATTAAACTATCAAATTGTCAAACTATATTTGGGGAATAGTTTTGATGTTTTGACAGATAATGTATAGAAAACCTGTCAAAATTTAAGAATTATATCTGCTGATTAGAAAATCGGTCTTAGTGCCACCGTATAGAACAAACCATCACTTCTCACGCAACGAAGAAATTGTGATAGGGGAATGATTAGGTCAAATACATTTATACTGCTGTTTTTTCTAGAAAATGTGATTTTGTTATGTAATGGTCCCTCTAGCTATACTATTTCCATTTGTTTATTTTCTCGATGACAGTTCTAATTTGATAGTTTTAGTGTTGTGACCAAATAAGTAATGATATCGATCGCATATATCGTGACAGTGACGATTTATCAGATTTTGATTAAAATAAATAAAGATTACCTGTCGTTATAATTATTTCGTTTCATTGTCGAGTACCTACCTATAACTACTTATTTTACAACAGCTTCGAAACTTTTGAAGAAGTTGGAATTATCAATCAAGAATTAATATGTGTAACATCTTGTAATGAAATATAATATTAGTTAATAAATTTGTACAAAAGTATCCGGCAGTAGTTTAGTTTCTTACATTTTGTAAAAAAATATCGGGTCTATTATCGTGTTACGTGTATCGATATAGCTCCATCCCTATCAGTTTCTCCGACTATTGTATAACCTTGTACGTGTGTAAACGTCATATTTTTATAAAATAATGCATACATAATGTAAAAAAGACGCTCGTTCAAGTTTTCACAGAAGCTGTCATCGAGAAAATAAAAAAATGGAAATGGTATAGGGCGACGATATAATCTTGGTACAATAGTGTTGTCTGACAAAGATGCGTGTGGGCGTGACGTAGTGAGGTAGTGGAGAGCAGACAGGATGAGTTATATTGTTAATGTTAGGGCTCGTCGGAGGCGGGCACCGTGCGCACACTGCAGCTGGACGTCGTGCGCGAGATGATGCGAGGCGGAGCGCGAGTCATGCTAGCCGTCGATTGGGATCCCACCGCGCTGCATCTGCGCTACCAGTCCACCAGAGAGAAGGTAACCACCACACCCCCCATACTGAACTTGTTGCTCACTATAATACCGGCACGCTATGATGGCCGTTTTGACACATGACGTTGTGCTGGCCAATGATGAACGATTGTACTATATTGACGAATGCCGTGTTCTGTTGTAAATTAATACACTAATTATTATAATCCATTAGGGATTCTGTCAAATGGCGCTGTTTTTTTGTTTGTAAAACCGTGGAAAGACTTGTTCGCGGGACCTATGTACATTGTATATAGTTTAGAAATCATTGCAATAAATTAATTTTGTGCTCTAAAATTATACATTCAATAACTTTTATGACTAACTGCATGTCACTTTTGACAATTAGAGAACAGTAATTTCCCCTTCAAACGTAGTTATTAATTTATACCAAAACTTCGTGAGCGGACAAACGTCAAAACGGCCATCATAGCGTGCTGCTACTATAATACTGTTATACCCTGTTTCATGTGACATTTTCCATAAAAAGTCTCTTATTAATCTATATACAATTTGCGTAGTAGACGTGTACCATTACGCACACACGTCAATGACCAATGAGATATGAAGTACTCGTACGTACCAATCGTGGTTTAGCGCTAACACATGTCTAAACCTCGTCTCCACTAATCCCGTCGAACATACCCTCGATTGCTGCTTAGATCAAAGTTGTGCTCACGACTCGTGACGGGCAATTAACCACGGAACACAAAAGATTAATAGTTTCTTTGACCCCAGTGTAATACGTGTTACTAACCTACATCACCCAGTCGGACATTAAGTCAGTCTGCTGTATGCCCGAAGGGTTAGGCAGAGGTGTACTAATATATACCCACAGTTCGTCGGCTATGTTTTTATGCCCCATGTAATATGAGGCGAGCCTATTGCCATTAATCGGACACTAAGCCAAACTCTGAGCTGCTGCTGAGGATTTCAACGGAAAAAAACAATAACGCTTTGCTCGACCTAGGAATCGAATCTAGGACCTCGAGCATAGCAGTCGCGCCTACGACCACTAGGCTACTTTAGCCATAATCATTATATTAATACGTAAAGCAAAAACTTTGTACCCCTCATTAAGCGTATTGCGTGCACGGAAGACTGAGATTTGGCATGGTTTATATGGAGAAGTATAATATCTGTTACTAATATATTAAATAAAATAAATGAATACTTCGAATCCTAACCTACCAGTGCCATTCAATTTAGACCTCCCAAAATATTGACATTGTCACTCAATGAAAAGTGACAGCAAGTGATGTAATATTCATTGTTTAGGTTCATACTGCAAATGTCAAACAGAAAATAGTCTATGAAAAAAAGTCGCTGGTCGAATTTCGATCATTGGGCGACCGCTAGTATTCAATAATCGACATGAGACATTTTATCCAGCTATTTAATAATAAAAACTTGTATAGTGAATAATCTCAAAGGTAGAGGTTGAGAGGTTGTAATATCCTATTACATTTTTTAAATTTAATTGTTTTTATAAGACATGCTGATATGAAATTATACTTCTCTTGTACAATTATTTAATAAATATATCAGGTAACAACGTAGTAATGAAGTGTTATGCTTAAAAACCCCTAAGGGCGGTTACAGTGCTTCACCGACCGTCAGTGCGTACGATCCGTCCTGACGGTACGCATTAACCGACCGTTACTTTGTAACATTCAGTCCTTTCCTGACCAAAAAACTGACCGGACTGGTACAGTCGGTATACAGAATGTACGCGTTTGCAAAAAGTTTAATTGCTGCTTATTATCTTCGTAAACGTTTAAAGAACAGAAGACGTAGATATCACGTACACCTAATCGTCGACCAAAGAGCATTTCAAGAGAAATTCACTACTAAATGGTACCCGCGACTTCGTCTGCGTTTTGTTGGATATACACAGATAAATCTCTGAACACGACAAACCAAAAGAAAATCATACATGGGTTTGTTACTATGTGTCTGGTGACGCGATCCCTACCACACTGCTATATTACTGTATATGCACTGGCTGATTTCGGAACACGACAAACGAAAAGAAAATCATACATGGGTTTATCACTGTTTGTATGGTATTGACATTATATGCCAATATGAATCTAACACTTTAACCGTCCCAATAAAACTTCTAACCATACAAACAACAAACATACAAACTTTACATTTATTATATTTGTAGGGTAGCACTGGTTAAACTATGACTTTTACCGGGATTAAAAGTACCCTGTGTGTTATTCCAGGTCATAGACTATCTGTCTGCCAAATTTCATTCAAATCCGTTTAGCTGTTTTTTTGTGATCCAAACATACACACTTTCAAATGTATTATATTAGTAGGATTGCGCGAAGATGAAGAAATATTTTTTCAATTCATTCAGAATGTCGATCAAAAGTGTTGATGAATTGTTAGCGAAATTAAAAGACAACTTAAAAAATCAAAACTTATTACGAGCTCTTGCTTCACCGGTGGAAAGACTTTCTTTTTTTTATTATGATACACATATCCGTGTGGTCGGTCCACCGGTCCGTGTAGCACTGTAACCGGCCTAAAGGTTTAGGTCACTCTGGAATATTGTCAGTAGTATAATAACGCAGCCCACCCATGAAGTGTTTAAGTAGTTCTATATAAAGTGCGTTTGATAGAACACACCTGATGCTATCGCGTCCAGTCAGACTTGTATCTGTGATTGAATCTGTTGTCGTATGTACTGGAAGTGGTAGTTATATCGTGCGTAGGAGTGTACGGAACACCGGTCTGTGAGCTTGAGCCGGGCGGAGGGTGCGCGCTCCGTGGACCTCGCGAGCTGTCTGCGCGCCTTCACCGGCGAGGAGCGACTCGAGCAGCGCTACCACTGCGAGCGGTGCCGAGCCGCGCAGCCCGCCACCAAGAAACTGCAGATATGGCGTCTGCCGCCAGTACTAGTACGTATCCTATTTATTTACTAATTATTTGAAACTTCAGATATCCGAAATAATTTGTTGTCTCTATCCATAACTTCTTTGTTTTTATGACCTAATTTAGATGATTCTTTTTTATTGGAAAGGGGGTGCCTCAAGGGTGGTCCCATTTTAATTTCACCAGTATTGGACCTTCCTTTTTTTGTTTTTTGTTATGTTATAATTAGACATTTCTAGAAATAAATTGTAGGCTCAAATGATAGTTCACAAATACATTTAGCTACCAAGTGTACATAATGACATTTATATTAAAATCAGGCATGAGTTTATGATAAGACAATGGTACCACCTGGCTGGAAAACACAACACTAAACACTTTGAGACATGTTGACCTCTCAATTTGGTTTAATTCGATATGCCATTAGAAAAACATTAATTTATCGATACGATACATGTTTAAATTTCCAATGCAGATAGTACACTTGAAACGTTTCCAATACGTGAACAACAAGTGGATAAAGTCCCAAAAGGTGGTCAACTTCCCGTTCCAAGAGTTCGATCCGACTGCGTACCTCGCGTCGGTGCCGCAGGAGACTATCCTCAGGCACATGGAGATCAACAACATCTTCAGGAGGCGCTCCTCCCTCTTCCACGACGACACCATAACAGAGAGTGACTCGGACGAGGAGAACACGCCGAAGGTAAACACCATGGTTATATATAATAGAATTGATGCATTTCTCAAAGACTATTGGCTTTTAAGACTATAATGATATCCTTGTATTACGTCACAAGTTATATCTATATATAAATAAACATTAAATGTTGTTCGTTGCTAACTACACCACTTGAGAATGTCTCTACCGAATTGTCATTTTTGTTTTGTTTTAAAATGTATAAATTATGTTTGTATGGTAAAAACCTGGAAAAATTTTATATACGGGAAAAACTTAACGTCCGTTTTTGTAAGAAGTGGTTTAATTTACAGTGTGTAATAAATAAATAAAAGTTAATATACTCCAAGAGCGTGTACTTCAAAAATGGAATTAGATGGCGGTATGGTCGAGTTATTGGAATATTAGGAAAGGCAGAACAATGTCTTGCCGGGCCAGCTAGTTTTAAATAAAAATAGCCGTGGTGAAAAGATTCGTTAGTCAGTGAGGTTGGGACGGTGTGCTAAACGTATTCAGGTATCGTTACCCGCGGAAGTCCTTTTCATGCACCTCTCAGGTCTTGAGATTGACTACCAGCCTTAATTTGAGAACATGTTTTGTAGGAATCTATTGTATAGGTTGGCAAAAAAGAGTTTAAAATAAATGAGGGCGCTAGTGTCACTAATGTGGCCACCCTAAATTATACCATTATATCAGTTTTGATACTTTTTATTTTAAAATACCAGAATTTAAGTACATATTAAATGCACATATTATTGAATATTGTTAAGGAACTTTCTCAGTACGATTTCATCATTTAAATTATTTTACGCCAATTTCCAACCCAAGATCTAATCTAAATTTTGACTTAAATGTAAAAAAGCAACAAACTTTACGTGGCTAACTTAGCTTATTTATATTATCTAAATTTATTCATCAAGCTGGTGTTACGGTCGACGTCATTTGTGACCTCAGCAAGGGTTGTAAGTATTTACAGGATTATGCAATAAAATTACATATTTTTAGGATTTTTTTATTATTCTGAATCTAAAATATCTTCATCGAGATACTCTATCCCCGAAAAGCCTTGATGTGAACTTCCTGCAATATCGTGATGCTCATCTTCAGATGATGATATTATGTCACCGCTGCTACTGCTGTCATCCCTAAGATTGATAACCAATCGCTCCATTTCTGTGTACAGAGTTCTATCTCTTTCAAAATATGTATACTCCTTCATATTTCATAACATGTTGAGACAACAATTATTCAATCGTCAAAGAAATGCTTTGAAAATCTTGTTCAACCGCCACCTGTAATTACAAAAGATTAGTTATAGGTATAAATAAAATAACAGATAGGTACGTAAGTTTTCATAAAGGTACTCTACCTTTATATCAGTGGATCCCACATTGATTGAAGCGATCGTATGCTTTGCGCTTCCCCAAATCAATTCAATTGGGTTTAGGTCACAATGATAAGGCGGTAAACGCACTACAATATAACCATCATCCCCAAAATTTGATCTATTTCATAAATTGGCTCTGGCTTGAGTTTTTTTACAAGCATTAATAACTCTGGCTTGCGTAACGAATCATCAAAGGCAATTTTATGCTGTATTAGCCACAACTTTATATCTCCTACCTTTGTTACACTAGTTGGTTCCACCGAATGCTAAGGGGCATTATCCATAACTATTATAGATGCCTCTGTTATACTATTTCCATTTATTTATTTTCTCGATGACAGTTCTAATTTGATAGTTGTAGTGTTGTGACCAAATAAGTAATGATACCTATCGATCGTATGTATTTACGACAGTGACGATTCATCAGATTTTGATTAAAATAAATAAATAAAGATTACCTGTCGTTATAATTATCTCGTTTCATTGTCGAGTACCTTACCTATATCTACTTATTTTACAACAGCTTCGAAAATTTTGAAGAAGTTGGCATTATCAATCAAGAATTAATACGTGTAACATCTTGTAATGAAATATAATATTAGTTAATAAATTTGTACAAAAGTATCCAGCAGTAGTTTAGTTTCTTATATTTTGTAAAAAAATATCAGGTCTGTTATCGTGTTACGTGTATCGATATAGCTCCATCCCTATCAGTTTTTCCGACTCTGGTATAACCTTGTATGTGTGTAAACGTCATATTTTGATAAGTCATCGAGAAAATAAAGTAATGGAAATGGTATAGATTGGAAATTAATTGTTCTATAACCCATTTTGAAAAGTTAACTTTGTTCATTTCTGAATGATAGTCTTCAGATGTATTTGTGCCACTGAATATCTTCTTGGCACAAACCCTTTCTCGCTGCCAGCATGTACAATAATGTACCTTTTACCTTCGATATCTTTTGTTGGGGTCCAATAACATCAATTGAGTGCCAAGACTTTTTCAATTCATATAATGAATGTATATAACTTTCATCCAAGTAAATAATGTATTTCTGTAATTCTAGTGGCAAATTTCTATTATCTATTATTGTTTTAAGATATTGTTCTCTTTGCTGCTATAATTGGTTAGTATAGACTGACATTTCTTATATGAAAAACCAAGTGATCGTAATTTTTTTTTTTTTTCTCGGCTGCAATTAAAACCTAGATCTTCGATAAAAAAATTGTCAAAGTAGGCACCTGAAAATAAATGAGAAAATTATTTTAGATAAGTAGAATCGAAGTAGTTAATACTAGAAGTGATAAAAATGAGTAAATGCCTGCTTTTTCACAATATAGAAGAAATGGACCTATTGTCTGATAGCGCATAGATCAAAATCATCAAAATCTTTTCTTGGGCGTACTTTAGTAAAAATACCGTTATTCTTTTCACCGTCTCTTACAACTCTTCTTATTGTGCTTACGCTTATATCTAAAACACACAACAAAACACAAAATAAGACAAAAAAAAAAGTTAAATGTACTGAAGTATCAAACATATGCAGTGAGCGTATAAGTTTTACAGTTTAACCTCAAAATCGAATATGTAAACAAAACATTTAAAAAAGTATAGATAATGGCTAAACTAGTTTTTGGAAAAGTATTATTAGTATATAAGTAATATATAAAATCAAACCGGCTTTAGATTCTTTTAAACATCGCATAAAAACTTTATATATAAACTGCTCTTGCACTACTACTACGGATGGTCTTATTCATTTTAGTTGGACTCTTGTGTAGAATAAAAGCTTTTTAATTAATGAAAAATTAAATATTTACTACCGAAAACAAAATAGCTACTAGCACTTGATAGGAAATGTAATGTTGCCAATTTAATAACTTTCAGTTTCTTCTGTCACCACGGTCAACTCTTTTTTGTCAAGCTGTATGTTCCAATGGTTGTGTTTAAAACCTTTATAGGCTTAGTGTGCTACAGAAAGAAGCATATTATAGTAATTTTACGTTTATTCCCAATGCAAGTGTCTACACGGCATTATAAAGACATTCTTGATGACAGGATTCAAAGAAACCGAGAGTGAAGAGCGATCGCAAACGTCGTAACTCGAGTGAGACGAGGCGGCGGGAGAGGCTCGAGTCCACGAGCCTCGTGACGACGCCCGTCACGGACGACAACCTCGTGGACTACCACCAGCACCGGCTGCAGCCGGGGCAGGACCAGTTCCATCTCAAATACAACCTCTACGCTGTCGTTGTGAGTACACTTACATTCCTCATATTCAAACCAATCGTGGGGGGATGTCGCTTACTGTGACAAGGGTGGTCAGAGGGACCTAAGGAAACGTGACATTCGTAGGCAGCTTTTATCTATCATTCATGACGTAATATTAATAGGTGGGGTTACAGAGAATGTGACATAATGCGACGAAAACGAAGAGGGGTCTAAAAAGATGCAATTTAGCGTTTTTTAGAAGTTTTCGAATAAATTTTACAAGTAACAACATATTAAATTAACATATTTTCATATAAGATGTAAAAAAAACCCGTTTTTTTTTTTGCAACCCTAATGTTATTCGACACTCTAGAATACTCTTGGATATAGTTATTTGTGTATGGTTTCCCGCAGTCGCACTCCGGCCAGCTGTCCGGCGGGCATTATGTCGCGTACGCACGGAACCCGTCCGGCTCGTGGCTCTGCTACAACGACTCGTCGTGCCGCGAGCTCTGCCCCGGCTCCCCCGCCACGCCCACCTCCGACCCGCCTATTGACCCCGCCGCCGCCTACCTGCTGTTCTACGAGCGACGAGGCCTGGACTACGAGCGGTACCTGCCCGACGTGACGGGCAGGCAGCCGAGCACGCTCACCGCATCGGAACACCTCGACCCCGACGAGAACGATCTCAGGAAGATGTGCGTGATCGCCTGAACATACACACGTACATAGGTACTCTGCGATATAAAATACATTATTTATTTCAAGGTAAACGAAATACAGTGTAAGATCGCTTGACTCCCTTTTTCATTGATTTAGATTACGGATGTAGCAATGTGTTGGTAAGCAGGTCATGGAATGGTCTGCGTTCCTTCTTATGATATTGAATCACTGAAACGAGACATGAAGAGGAAGACAGGCTACGAATGTTGAAGGAACTGTCACCGACGGTCACTGCTGTTCTTAGTCTGTGCCGTACTTACCATCGGGTTTTGTAGTCGTATTGTAAAATACTCCTCCCTCTCCTTCCCCTCCTCCCCCCCCCCCCCCCCCCCCCCCCCACCCGACCCACCCACTTATATTGATAAATAGATCGTGATCTAAAAGGTCAAGGTCGTGCTCACGGTTTCACAGAACGTGATAACTTCATACTGTAATGATTTGAAACAAAAAATAATTCTAGATAAGGTCACGAGTCACGACACGGCGCGCGGCGTGTACGTATGTGGTTGATATAATATGAATACTCATTATTTTCGTATTGTGGTCGGAGAGTCGCGTCGCTATCTACTGTCGGGCAAGTGGACTGTCACGCGGTACTCTACCGTCAGACTAAGCGCAAGAAATTTTCTAGTTTGCATTCCATAATAAAATGTTGATGTTATTTTTTACCCGCAGACATGTTACTTTATATCAGTTAAATTTAATAAAAAATATACAATAAAAAAAAATCCTCTTTCCTTATAGATTTATTTTTTCAATTTTCGTTACTGTATTCTTATTAAATTTTCCATGCCTCGTCCGCCATATTACATACTTTGTTAATTTTGACTGATATGAGATATTAATGATGATGATGATTAATTAATTTCCCAAACAGATAGTTACAAAAATTATATCGAAATAATTTGTGTTATCATAAATAATTTCAATCATTATAATATCATTTTAAAAGATATTCATAATCATTATACGGTCGGGACAAGCTAACGGATACCATTTAAAGAAAATACTATTGTAACATTTTTTTAATGTTTGAATAAAAAGGACATATTGTATATGTTAAAATTTTTTTTCTCAATAATTAGGGATTTAAACAATAAAATCATTTGTCTATACGTTTGCAATAGCTTTATGGTCAGTATTTAGAAGTTAAATGCATATTTATAATTTAAATACAACATATAAAAAAAAAATTCGAACTATATAATCATATTTAAAATTTAAATTGTCGTGGCTTATATTACAAAAGCTGTATGAAAAAAAAAAACGTATTTTTATATATAATGATGTTTTTTTTTTTTCATAAATAAGTAATGATAAAAAGTTACATAAATGTCAAACTTTCGTGTCATATGGGTGAGGAGTGATGATAAATTGTATATTAATTGTTTATCGTTATTTTATAGTATTAATGCATTCCTTGTTTGCAACGATTGTCAGAATTAGTGTTGTTAGTGTAAAAAAATAAAATTGTTTTTTATTTAATTTAATTGCAATAAAGTTTTTGAACTTCGTAAAGAGAAGGGTACAGCATAATATAGTACCGACTTTGGGTTTTGAACTGAATAAATATACAAAATAACTAGTTCCAAATATGAATAAAACGGTGCTTATTTTGGAAAAATAGTTTTTCTTTTTTTACTTAAAAAAAAAACACGAAACACAAATTGAAATGTCAGCGTATGACAAAAATGGTACTAATGCGTTAGTGACGCCATTTTAATGTCGGCCGATTATTTGGACACTATTAATATAATACATATGTAGTTTGTACTCTTTATCTTTACTCGTCACAATAGCATCTATGGGCGTTTACCTTACAGTTGTCACGTTGAATGGTGGTGCCTGTTCTCTGCTTGGGAAATGCAAAACAGTGAAATACTACTTGATTTTACTTCATCTCGTTATCAACTATCGAGTATTTGATATTCAAATTAAATTCATTACGAACGTTTATTTTTCAAGAAAAAAAAAAGCGAGTAATGGACGATGTTATCTGACAATGTTTCAATTCTATGATTAGAAGAAATATTTAATAATAAATCAGTCTTTTTCAACAAACGTTTTATAATTTTTGTATCATAAAATCATTGTATATGAATGTTCTCAACTTTTTTATTTATTTAATCAATCTTAAAAATCCCAGTGTACAGAAATAACTGTGATAGCGATACAGTAATATGAAAAACTATATATAAATTTATGAAATAAATGTTTAATTATATAAATATTGCCCCGGTGTGTCGAGGTGAAACGCGTCGAAAAAGGCAGATTTTTGAGATCTAGCACCGCAATGCTCAGCTCCAGTGAACAGTTTATTTTTAGTAAGGTACATCACCCATAGATGTCGTGTTCAAGAAACATTAAATCAAAAATTGTATTTTTATATAAAATAATAGCGTAAATGCTCGCTGATAAAATATATTATGTTTTGAGCGGTGTCCGGTGTCCGGCGTCCGGCGTCCGGCGACGATCCACTGATATTTTAATTCGTTTAAGAGACTGATGTGATCGTTAAATGTGATGTGCTTTTAATAATAACTCATCTATTTTTAATAGTCCGATTATATTATTGGTGCGTTTTAATATAGTTCGAAATTGAGATTTTCAAATAGGACCAATAGATATTGTCCCTGAGCGGTGCAAGTACATTAATAGACCGAATTAGTCTGGTGCGAGGTGATGATTACATTTTACGAAATCCTTATATGAAGAAGCCATGAGCGTTGTTCAGTTGCAATGCTTCTCGTAGGAGGAAGCATCATAAAATTACTATAAGTTCATGTGAAGGGCAATTTAAAGTTTGCGAAGCACCACTGTTATGTGTTCTGACATCTGCCATTCAGCTCACATTTCTGTACTTATTGTGCATTAAGTGTTGGTCAAACGAACATCATAATTCGACTAAAATGTATGTCGATGTTCATCACAAAATTTGAGATAATCAAAAATCTGTGAAATATATTAAAAGTGTCAATATATCGCTCATTCAAAACTACAATGACACAATTACTAAAAAGCCGAAATTGACATTTTGGTTTTATAAATTCCTGTGACAAAATCTATCTTTAGAAACAATATCTTTTCTTACAATAGTTTATGATGATAGAGGGAGTTAATGTCGTTAGGGAATTTGCTTAAATTCGCTAAATATTCATCAATTCAAAACTTTTAAATGTTTCTACTGAAAAACTACTTAAATGTAATTACGTCGTTGTTCTATTGGATGAGAGAAATATTAATATATTCTTGTAGCGCAGTGCTATTTAGTGTAAATTCTTATCGCAAGTATAAGTTAATCATTACTTGTTAAGGCTTTTGGGAAATGTTATACGAACTGGTTTTATTTGCATAAATTATAACGAGCCGGGTTATATCTCGTTATAAATATTAATTCAGTTCAATGGTTAAATAATAATCAGGGGTAAAATTAACCAGGGTTGCCAAGTTTTTATGAGTCATATTTGTGGGAAATTTGAAATCGGGACTGACCTGGAAGAATCTAGACAGCAGTTTAGACTAAAAGTAATTTTTATTAGTACGATGTTTAAAATAAAAGTACAAGAATAACTGACATTAAAAACAACTCATCTTGTCTCGTCATAGAGTTGGCGACACCAGCAGTAACTCTGTCGATAAATAAGGATTTAAAACTCGGCTCGTGTACATTTTCTTGAAATAATGTAATTGTTTGTATTTAAATGAATGTTCAAAACACTGATTGTTTTATGAGCTTAGCTAAAGGGCTCAATGTATGAATAATAATTTATAATTGTTCGGCAAAGGGCACAATATAGTAATGCTTAAAATTCTAGTATATACATATTATTTAAGTATTAATTGATACGTTGGCGTAAATATAATTATTGTTATTCGTTTGAACGATCAATATGTATTTTCTTAGATCGTAAGCGAGTCTAGACTCTTACGCGTGTACAGGCAAAGAATTTTTATAATTATTTGCTTTCGTCGTCGACGTATCGTTAGGGTTCCACGGAACTGATATTTAGGATTCGATATTGAATTTATTTTCCTCGTTGCCGAGGAACGCTGCCACGGACAGCAATGTTCTATATTCTGCTGTCGTAATGAATGTTGCCCGAATCATATTTCAAGTGAACTTCGTTGTAACATTATTGACAAGTGAACGTTATGTTATTTTAAGTTAACATTACAAGCTTCTTTGATTTGGTTTTCAAGAATTACACCGCACTCTTTTACTTTCTGTCTGCCTCATGAATATTAATTATCATTGGAGATAACTTTTCCTTAAGAAAGTAAAAGAGGCGAACACTCCACTAGACGTTTGAACTTTCAAAGTTCCTGACAACAAAGAACATATATATAATATATACTTTATGTATATAAATAAAAACATGTAATAAATGAAGCTATGGGCAATATTGGATTGGATCGGGCACGTTTCGTTTGAATTTGTGTGCGATTCGAAGCTTTTCGCAGAGAAATAGGCACAGATATGAGGGAGAATGTTTGCAACACGCACGCGCTCGTGTATTGTGCCATCGGTATGTCTCTTTCGTACTTCTATATACCAAAGTTGGAGTTTTATGATTTTTATTTTCATAATAATAAGTTTTATATGATTATTATTCAATAAAGGTGCTGTAGCAGAGTTTTTCGTTAGGAGCTCCGTACTTATAATCAAGATATATCACATTTAGCCTATAGGTATTATTAGCTATAGGCGCCCTGCTGGTTTTATCCGCTTCTACTCATTTGCTGATTGTCCTGTGGTACTTATTGCATCATAGGTAGATACGGTTTATGAGTATACTTGCATCGGTATATGTAATTAGTAAAAACTTCTGAAACATGTAATATCGGCTAATAAACATATTATAATTTGAATATATTGCTCATTCACATGAGAGTTTAACATATCAGGTCTAAAATGGTTTTTATTCTAAATGTTGATGCACTGCCGAATTACAAAAAAATATAAATTTATAAGTACGGAACTCCTCTAACATATTATTATAAAAACACAATGTCGCACCACTAAGTTATCGTTTAATATCATACCATTATATTCAATAAATATGTACTTTAACATAAATTTGTTAATCCTAAGTATATTTTGAACATCCCTGTGCAATAAATATTTCTTTTATATTTTTGTTGTTTCTATTTCATATATTCCTCGTAATGGCATACGGAAAGTACAAAAGATGCGTCGTTTCTCGTCGTCTTCAATTTTGATTAAAAAAAAATTAGTATGGTATGACAATTATGTAATGTAGATTCGATATCTGCCAGTGTAAGCGATTCGAATAAACTATTGGCTGACGCGGACGGTGACTGACGGGCGAAAGAGAAATCAAGGAAATGTGACATTTGAAAATAAGAGATGACGTGCTGTTTTGCTCTGGTTTTGCCCAAAAATCCTGAAAAAATCGAGTGTAAATTATAAATCAGTTTTAGATTGAGGACGCGTTTTTATAATATCTACGCGCTTCAATTTTCGGTACAGCGCGGCGTCTCTAGCACATTTCACGTACACAGCTTATACGTTTAATACTAAACGTAGTGGTTACCAGAGATAAATAAGAATGGTTACAACTTGCAGTCTCTTTGTTTTATACTAGTAAGGGTGTTGTAGCGACATCTCTCGCCACAACTGACCAGGAATATTGTCATTATTTTCGAAAAAAGAACACGCGAAGGCAGGCCGACATCATAGCGGAGAGTGCCGATAAATTTAGATCACTCTGTGGTCGCCGTTGTGTTGGGATTATACTGTGCTTGCCATCAGAAACAGAACCTTCAATATGCCAAGCTATTTCTTCTTCTAAGAAGAAGAAGACTTCCTAACTTGACAAATGGTCCTCTTTAATGAAGACCATTACTGCCATTATCGAGTGAATTATATTGTCATGTGTTAAGACAATTCAGTATCCTAACAAGATGGTGGCTCCCATTGTAGAACTTTCTAGGATGATTTTGTGGGATCTCAGAATGAATGCTTTTAGCTTATATTTATAATCCACTTCATTTATGCACAAAACCCAAACTATATCACGTAAAACACATAATATAGTGTCAAAAACCTAAATTATTGAATTAAAAATAAAAATAACATGTCACTTCAAGATCCCGCCAAAAACTCCCCAAGCTGTTTAAATTTTTTATTTTATTAGGTACGTGTATTTAGTAACAGCTTTTTCAGTTTACAGATAACAGTCATAAACTGTTAATTGTAATTATGTTATTTTAAACCGTTCAGACAAGAAGTCAGTGATTCTGTAAAAGAAAAATTGCGATTATCGTGTGTATTGGATTAATTGAATCACTACTATTGATGTGACTCGAGTCTGATTTAACCACGCGAGCAATTTCAATTGTTTTATAATTTTACTCGAATGTACGAGTCACTCAAATTGTTAATTTCCAAACCAGTGATTTTGCAGTTACTTTATTATTGTCACTCATTTTGAAACCAAAACAAACACATAAACTAGGTACCTATTTTGATTTTATTGACGTCCAAAACAATCAAAATCAACAACAAACATCGGATTGAAATTAATTATCTTAACTAATGAGACGAAATTAAATGAAGAAGTATAGACGGAGGTGTTCAATACAATCAATACTATTTCTTTTAATCATTTTTAACGTTACTATTTAACAATTTTAGTATAATTTTCTTAAATACACATTAGTAAAAAACGTTTTTTATATAAACATACTTGTATGTCTTTCCATTTGTTTGAAAAAAAAAATAAGTAAAAAGTTGCAATATAATATATCATTTTTGGGGAAATTCACAAATCCTACCTACCAACCGTGCTGATGAAGCGATGTGTAAATAACCTCTTCACCGCGGCGAACGTACTTATGAAGTATAATTAATTTAAATTATATTTGTATTGACATCCCTTGGCCCAGTCTAGAATATGGTTTCAAAAATAAGATTTAGGTACATTGAACGCTAAGTATGCCCACTACCATATATACACCACCTTTGAATCCAGCAACCCATAATACTTACGCTCTGCTAGTCTTCGGCAAAACGTTCTTTCCAGCACAAAACCACAATTTATTCAGAACTCAATGTTCTTTACCCGACCGGGAATCACACAAAAAAAAACACAAAGGTACTGTCACATACAAAAATTTCATCCGTAAAAATTATCCGTCGAGAGTTTTAGGCACAGAGAAAATGCAAACTGAAGCGTCGCTAGTTGATTGCGACTGGTGGTAGTTTGGCAATATATAAGGGCCAATCAGATGCGCTTATGTCACACGACAGCGAGTTTTTCAGTTAATACAAAAGCTACATTCTAGGTTTGCGGGAACACTAACATCCAATGCACATTAATTTTGAAAACCGTTAAGTTATTTAATTTACGTACATATTTATGCCCAACCACCTGCTGTGCCCTCTTAAATGCAGTGTTGCCAAGTTGGCCATTTTGCGCCTATATCTGGCAACATTTATCATTGGTTTAGCCAAAAATATCAAATATTAGTGGCTAAATATTTTAGCCATGAATTTAGCAACTCTTTTAATAATACACAATATTTTATATTTCCCTATCACAAAACTTGTTTTCACACATCTACAATGCCAGTGGAGAATCAATATTTCATGATTTGCCTATGCCGGCTCTATTCCTCTATTTCAAATACTGAGGGGTGAAACGTTATTAAAATTTAGGATCCCGAGAGCAATAAAGAAAAAGTAGGTATAGAAATAATATAAATTTACATGCACTTAATTGTTTACTAAGAAAAGAGATTACTTAAAAACGGCTTTCCTTGTTTTTAAAAAATCAGAACCATCAACGTCTAATGAGTGTTATGTTGAATCGACGTTTAATCAATAAATAAAACGGTTTTAAGTTACGAACTTGTGTTTGTTTTCAAGCCAAACTTTTGGCCACTTTTTAGGGTACGAAATTTTTAACATTCTAGCACCTTTATAAAAGTGTTTGGCCATTACTTGTTTCCTTGACTTGGCAACACTGCTAAAATGATCTCGTTTACGTCAAACGATCATCATGCGGCATTCCTCTGGCTATTGGTCTATGGCGGCATTGCCGTATGTTACAAAGTACAAACGCCAACATTGTGCGACCCATGTGACAAGCGGGAATCTATTTTAGGTACACCGAAGCGACATCGTGCTACAGAGATAGAGTATTTTTGTTGTACTTGATTAGTTACTTGTAAATCCAGAACAGCTTTTTTATTGGTAATAGCTGTATCCGCGACTTCTTTCGATTGAATATCGGAAAACAATCTAAATTGATAAGTCTTTAGTATCGTGTTAATCCTGGTTATAAACTGTCAGTGTCAAATTTCTTCCAAATTTATTAAAGTAGTAGGACGCGATAGTGTTGTCTAAGAAATGCATCAATTTTTTCAAATTAGATTTTCGTGCAAGGCCAAGTAATAACAAAACCACGTTTTATTCGATTGGTTTTATAATTTGAATTTTGGAATTTTAAGATATCCAACAACCCTTCATACTTTCTATAATCTTCAAAACATCAATATATTTTTCATTAGACCACTCCATTAACCAAAACCAATTAAGTTTCGTGTGTTGAAATATTGATACTGTTTTATTTTTTAATAATAAACCTGCTAGACACAGACACTTTAGAAAGATTGTTGCGTGCCTTATGAGTACCTACTAAAAATTAATTGAAAAAAAAGGCATCCTACCTGTGAATATTTAAACTAATTTTTTGTATGAACTACCTACCAATTCTTGACACTTCATACACATTTTTTTTTTTAAATTGGGGCTGTCAGCCCTATAGACGCATGAAATCGTCGCACGGAATTAATCTGGTCTGGATGAGTGTTGCCACAACATTAATTTTGAATTTTTGTAGTATGCTACAATGAAATGACTTAAGTGGTATTTATTTGTAATTCATTAACTTAGGTTCTTTGACTTAATACGTAATACTGGTGGCATTTTCCGTGATAGTTTGGTGGTTGTGCTTAAGTCAAGTGGATTATAAATATAAAGTGGAGAACATGCATTTTGAGATATCGCAAAAAGTACCTATATAGTTCTGACAAGAGAGCCACCGTCTTCCCCGTCAGTCTCTGGCAAGTGCTTTTTACCACGTTCGAGTGCTTAAGCGCTGGCCCTCAAGCCTCGGTGTAGCTGTAAGAGCCATCTAGAGGCACCAGGGCCCCAAAAGTATAGTACAGAAAAAAAAACGAGTCCTCTAGTTTGTTTGCATCTTTAAATCATCACTAAAACAAATACCGCTTATTTTTTTTAAAGTTTCCTATCCTTGTGATTAAAGAAAACCACTTATAAGAAATAAATAAAACAAAATTATGGACTTTTGAATTTTATTATTAGATTTACACTGTCATTTACAATAAATTTCCATGTAATTGGTAGGACATACATAAATGAAATATTGCATAACACTAAGGCTATTTTTTTGTTTGCATCATTTTATTATTCCTGCGGATAAATTATAATGAATATGCAATATTACAAATTTAAAATAATGCTAATATCTTACTGGGGCGGCGCGCGCTCGTGCCGTCTCTCTCTCTCTCTCTCGCGCGCGCTCGGCTGACTACTCGAGAGCCCGGCCACACGTTCAGTATAAAACAAAGTATCGCGAAGATGGAATGTCTTCGGGCATAAACCCACCCCGTACTCAATCAACCCCCCCCCCCCCCCCCAAATCTCTACCGTTCCGTCCACTCCGCTCAACTTACTTCACTTTCGAATAAATAATTTCATCAAGTGCATAACTTAACCTAGCACAACTTTACACCTACCGTTCGTACTCAAGTATCGTAAGAGTTGTTGTGTATAGAGGCGCTACAGTTAATTTTCGAGAACTTGCAAAATTACTTAAAAAAAAAAAAACAAAATAAATTAAAATATACAAAATCTCTATCACAATACACGTAAGTAAATTAAAGCAATTCAAATGTGAATACTCCAAAGTTGCAATACGAACCAAGCGGAAACGACGATGTCTTTAATCTATAAGCCCGGGCGTGCGCCTCCCCCCGCCGACCCGTCTCAAAGATGGCGGCAGCGGTACGACGCACGTTATCACCGAGCCAAATATTGCGAGAGAACTACTACGTTATACCACCCTAATAATTGTTAATATACTTTAAAATATAATGATTCCAAATGTAATAGAAATGCGGCGGGACCCGCGCGCCGCACCGCGCCCTCCCTATATACTAATACGAACTAGCAACAGTCTCAAAACAACAAGCTAGCCACGAGATTTAAAATATATATATAAATTGAAATAAAAACAACTATTCATTTTAAATTTGTGCAGAATGAATCCGACACGGAAATGCGAAACGGAAATATAGATACAAACCGGCGTGACGCGTGACGTAACTACGCACGACTTGTTACAAAACATTCAATTGCAAATTCACACGCAATGTATAAAATACATAGAAAAATTACAATTCCCATATCAACAGAGTACAATTTTATTATTAGAAAGATGGAAAACATTTAGTGTGAATATAATTAATGTAGGGGGCGCTGTGGATGAGGGCGTGCGTCACGCCGGCGGCGGGCGGGGGCGAAGCGCTAGTCACAAACACCACAAGAGATCAGTCGACAGTAACCGTTCAGGAAGTACAGAGTAAACAGCGTACAGTTACAATGCAAATATCAAAATACTCAATAAATATTATTCATTTTGACATTAATCATATCAAAAAAGAAGTACATAGGTTTTAATGTGTACATACATCATTTATATGTATATATAATATTCCAGTATAGACAAATAACTCGTGTAAGTTTTTCTGTAATCGCAGGGTCCAACTGATAATTTACTTGTGTTGTACTCGCGCGTATATATCCGATACAGAACATGTATGTATATTATATATATGTTGACATGGTGGAACCCCGGAGAAGTGACCGGTGATCGCAGTGTTTCCTAGAGTACAGTACATACATGCACCTTCATAACGGGCTGTCATTGAGGGTTGCGTGTTAATATGGTACTATATTTATTTTTTTATTTTTATTATATTTAAATAGAATGTTTAAAATTATTACGAAACGTCCTGATCTTCAACGTCTTGTGCTTGTTCTTTCTGTTCGGTTTCAGCTGTAAATAAAGACAATACATACATTAGTTTTCAGCAAATAGACTGTACTGTCCCTGATGGTAAGTACTGTACAACCCAAACAAAATCAATATCAGCTGTAAAAGGGATGAATAGGTTCACAAGTTGATTTCCATTAGATTACAAAATTATTATATGTAAAGGAGTACCCAATTTATGTTGAATAAAAAAGTGAAATTAATTCAATAGGCTTTAGTTATGTTTGGTATATCGCACTTGTAAAGTTTGTCAAAATAGAATGTACCAATAATATGTAAATTATATTATGTATATATTTTATTGCTAGTGTTACTTTTGGTTAAAATGCGTTATCGCGAGTGATTGTGGTGGTAGTTACCGGATTCGCCGTCGCCCTGCATGTCCGAGGTCCAGAGCGTGAGGTTGTCCCGCAACAGCTGCATGATGAGTGTCGAGTCCTTGTAGCTCTCCTCCGAGAGCGTGTCGAGCTCCGCGATCGCGTCGTCGAAGGCTGCCTTCGCGAGCCGGCACGCGCGGTCCGGGCTGTTCAGGATCTCGTAGTAGAATACCTGTAAAATGCACAGACATTAACACTCTTTACCACTCTACATACACAGAGTTTCCAATAGTTTTTTGACTCTAACAGTAATCAACTCTTTGAATTAAAAACAATAAGAAAAACATATTAAACTGACATTTTCTAGACGAGACGTTGTTCTACCCTTTTCAGGAATCAATAGCTCATCCACAGTGCCACCTCTATCCTAACATAATATGTAAAAATGAGCTCAATCAGTGAAGTCATTCTCAGAAGTTAAATGAATTACTAACAGAAGACACACACATAAGATTTATGTATAAAAGATTACAAGCCAGGTATGATTTTGAAGACAAATATACCGCTCACGAATATAGATACTCACTGGGATGACTTTTTTAATGTATTTATTGTTCAGCTCATTTTTTATTTAAATCGACAGGAAACTGTTACCAGGGTCTCTTAACTCGGGGTTGAAATATCTTATCGCGATACCTTGAACCTGGTAATATAAATTTATTCGAAACTAAATGCGTCACCAAGTAAGATTCGCTGATAAGGAGTTAATGATACGACTTTTATTATAATCCCGTTTTTATCGAGTTGGCCTATCCGCCTGTCGGAACAACAGCTGCCACATTTATAATGAACAATATATACAAATTATAACAGCATAAGTAGTGTTTGGAATTTCATGTAATGGAAAATTTTTCAATTAAAACAAGTTTTCAAATATTTCAATGTAAGAAATTCGACACATCAATGAGTTAGAACAATAAAATCAAATTGGAACTATGAATTGAAACTAACTCAACAAGTGTCTATTGAATTGAATATATCTTTGTTCAACTCATTGAAATAATAACTATAGCACTACTTTTATAATATTTCCTACACATTAAGTTATTATATACAAAAATACACAAGAATAACAGGTTCTTTACTATGTATATTGATCATCGTCATTATATTGTTTGTCACTAAACAAACCCGCGACAATGGCTCGAATGGCAGAGATATCATTTGACAAACTGTTACAAGTAGAATATTGCGAAATAACTGCATATATCCAACAACCAAACACAATGGCGGCCTTCCTTCGCTATGACGTCACCAAAACTGACTCACGTATTATTCAGTCATTCTGATCTGCAGCGGCGGTGGCGGTGGCGTCCTGTAGCGCATGGCTTACGTTCTTAGAACTACGTCACAGTGTTTCACTAATCAGATCAGAATAACACATGCATCACCAAGAGATCCACAGCCACAATATTAAATCTGTACATAGCGTGAATACGTTGACAAGTCACAAAAGGCATACTTTTCAGAGCAGACATTTTTTTAGCATGTCCCTATATTTTTAAAAAAATCAGAAATTTGATGTACAAAAAATAAGTAAAATTCATTGCCTATCGACTCGCTTAATATATTAATTCACTATAAAAATTAGGCAACTAATGCCAATTTTAAATAATTTTGATACTTTGAAGTTGTTTTGTTAACCAATTCACGTCTTGTACGTAAATAACAGCAATCACTATTTGCACACGTAACTAATGCTTACATAGTGACTCGAACCTCACTGAATCTCGACCACCAAACATACAGTGAAAAATCTAAAATAGTGATTAAGGGATAACTAACCTATCAAAGGGGTTTGGAAGCAAAATTTATTAAATTCAGTATGTATTGCCTTTCGCCACGGTTGATTTTTAGGCCGCACTGGTGTAGCAACAATTACAACTGCAGAAGATCCTGAATTTTTATCAGATCTCCTTCAAAAAGGACAAGTCATTAAACAAAGCAAAATGATCTACTTACCCTATTGAATATGTGAGCGGCCAGCTACATACAGCCTTGAGCCTAAAATTGAACTCATCGTACCACATTACGGGGCAGTGGTTCCATCGGGTTCGTAAATTGTCGGTATACTTACTGAGAAGTTAAGGGCGAGTCCAAGGCGGATGGGGTGTGTTGGGGGCAGTTCGGTCATGGCGATATCTGAGGCTGCCTTGTATGCGACCAGTGAGTTCTCGGCAGCCTCCTTGCGGTCGTTGCCCGTCGCGAACTCCGCCAGGTATCGGTGGTAATCGCCCTGGAATCATAAGGCATATTGATCATGATATATATATATCATATTAATTGGCATCATTCGATTGACTATTCATTGAACAATGCAGTCAGGAAAGAAAAGCATTCAAATTAACTCTCTCCTTTTGTTATTCTATAAAAGGTTAAGTTTAACCACAATCCTTAATATTAGAGTAATAATGAGATCCAATGAAGAGGCTTTGTTTTGTGTTTTGGCTTTCACCCTCTTTATGGTTAGCTAGTAACCTAGTTACGTACCAAAATGGGGTTTTAACAATATTGCATGGAAGGCACCCAAAACCCAAGATATACAAAATATTCCCTCTCCATTCTGTTCCAGAGACATTCCATCAATATGTGATGCATATCATCCAATTTTACTGCATCTTTTGCAATTACATGAAGTACATTTTTTTAAATCAGAAAACAAAACTATCTCAGAGTGCTAGATGAGTGACTTTCTCGTGGAAAATATCCTATCAACATAACCTCTTAATATTATATGTTTTCTTCATGGAAATCTCAGACTAATTATAAGGTTTGTTACATTGTCAGTGATATTCTAAAACAGGCTATGTATGTCACTATTAAATGATTTTACAGAGAAAGAAAGGTTTTTTTAATGTTTTGCTAGGTTTACAACATGCCCATATCATATTATATCGTTAGCAAAATCCATATAATGTTATTATAGAAATCAATGTGGATCTAATGTGAAATTAATTTTACATATAAAAATTTGAAATTAATAATTAAGATCGACAGTGTCTGAGTCCACTACGATTAAACCACCATCGTGTCATCTTCTTCTAGATAAAGAAAGAAAAAAATCAAGGGTTATCGTTAGTTTAGTATAGTAAATAATTCCCCCACCTTCATTTTATAATAGAAGACTTTCGACTCTCCAGTCTGTGAGCTTGGGATGAGGTGTTTATCGAGAACGCCGAGGATGTCCGAGCAGATGTCCCGCAGCTCCTTCTCGACCTGGCTGCGGTACGCTCTGATCATGTTCAGCTTGTCTTCGGCGCCCTAAACAATATTAAGTTTAATACACAAGTAATTAAAACACGCAATATATGAGCACAAATAAATATATTTTAAAGACCCCATTAGTTTGCTTGTATTTATTTTCTTTTTATGTCTTATAGCTTCATTCGCTACTCTGATTATGTCCATTAACCAACATAATATGAGAAAAACGACAGTAAAATGAGACAGTATAATTAAAGGCACGAAAAAAAAATTGAGATGAACCATGATTGACAGCTTCTTTATTGCAAGTAACGTTCCACCACATGCGGATGGTTGATTTGTAAGTCAGACGCGTCGAAAAAAAAACTCTTCAGTCTTAATACGATGTATTCAATTTTATGTTAGAAAAAAAACACGCATAAAATTTAAAACAACATTCATCACAATAATCACTGTACTTACACAAAACGTAAACAAAAAATATTTCAATATAGATCATAAAACAAAGTGTCCTATAGACTATGTCCACCATTAATATACCTTAACGTGTTCCTATAAACTTTGTTAATTAACATTATGTCACAAACGAACCGTGGCACAGTTGACAAAATAAATATAGACAATACACCAATTACACTGTATAACTGTGCGCGCTCATTCCACAAACCTAATATACCTGCCGCACCCGAATTCACTTTAATTACTTGAGACTAAACGATCGGTATACTAACTGCATTTTGCAGAGATACATGATACTGAGTCTTCAAAAGACATAATAATATTTTAAAATAGTTTAGGCCATTGATTAACCAAAAGTCCGTAAAAGTTCTAAAATTAATTCCTTATAACGCGGGCGTACCGGTATGACGTAGTGACAGATCTTGTGGTATTTGCTAACAACAAGGACGGTATGATGTAGTGGCGGATCTTGTGGTATTTGCTAACAACAAGGACGGTATGATGTAGTGGCAGATCTTGTGGTATTTGCTAACAACAAGGACGATGATGTAGTGGCGGATCTTGTGGTATTTGCTAACAACAAGGACGGTATGATGTAGTGGCAGATCTTGTGGTATTTGCTAACAAGGACGGTATGATGTAGTGGCAGATCTTGTGGTATTTGCTAACAAGGACGGTATGATGTAGTGGCGGATCTTGTGGTATTTGCTAACAACAAGGACGGTATGATGTAGTGGCAGATCTTGTGGTATTTGCTAACAACAAGGACGGTATGATGTAGTGGCGGATCTTGTGGTATTTGCTAACAACAAGGACGGTATGATGTAGTGGCAGATCTTGTGGTATTTGCTAACAACAAGGACGGTATGATGTAGTGGCGGATCTTGTATTTGCTAACAACAAGGACGGTATGATGTAGTGGCAGATCTTGTGGTATTTGCTAACAACAAGGATATCAAAGTGATCTCCGTGTTTCATATAGGTTCGAAGCCTCTAGTTTGAACTAAGGCAATGAATATTGCAAACGAACCAATCAATAATTGAGACCGCTATTTAAAATGCACAACTTCAAATAGTTTTCTACATTCAATTAGGTATATACTAATAATTTGAAATTTGGCATAACTTTAGAGACATGAATAATTAAAGTTTCTCATTGAATATTATAACCGAAATTAAAAAAATTAAAGGGTGATCCGGAAACGTGTTGACAAAACCAAAAGAAAGTCAATGTGAAGATGTTTCTTTTATTACTATGTGTATGGTGTTCGCCATTCCTACCACTCGCTTTTAATCTATCCATCTTTTAAAAATGTTTCATTAAAAAAAAAAATAACTCGGCTCCACACCGCCAACGTAGGGACCAACCGTCGCTACGGTGTGCCCCGCCGCATTAAAAATATCGTGCAAACATTAGTTATTCTTTGCATGTTTTGTTTGTACGCAAAATGGATTACTTTTCCATTTAGGTGACACATTTCGCGTACTTTGGTTTAATATGCACGTGCCACAAAAACTCACTGGACAGTTACAACAAAGGGTGGCCACCATTTTGTTAGAAAACTGAAGATTGCATACGGTGGCCAGCCTTACGTAATCGAGTAAACGATAACCATAATCTGACAAGGATGGCGA
Source organism: Saturnia japonica (assembly GCA_033032175.1). NCBI lineage: Eukaryota > Metazoa > Arthropoda > Insecta > Lepidoptera > Saturniidae > Saturnia > Saturnia japonica. The sequence continues at coordinate 15,940,557 of CM065324.1, read as the reverse complement.
GTAAAAACAAAATCGTTCTAATTACGTCATTGAGTGTCAGAGATAGCGTGCACGACAACCGACCGGTAAATACAGAATTATATACATACCCGATATTATCTATGACAAACAAACGTAGTTATTACGTATATGTAGAGGTAGACACAGTTTACCTCGTCATATACATATATTCCTTAAATGTCTCACCCACATTACAATTATGATTGCCATTGTAATGTATGTAACATAAAATTATATACTACTGATTTTAGAGTGTCCGAAACCTGTTCTATGATTGATATTTGTTAAGTTATATGATTTTATACTTGTAACACTGAATAATGTAATTTTGTGTTTTGCATGCCTGAAAACCCTTACCTGTACAGAAAAATGTCCGATGATTGTAATGTGTAAGGTACCTAAAGTTTGTGAAATATAAAAGTATAGTTAAATATGAATGTTTAATTCATTGAACCCAATGAAAGTAGTGAACACAAGAAAAGCCAAAAAAAACACGCCAAAAAAAAATTTACGTCAATAAATTATAACAATATTGATTGAATCATTGATGATTCTAGACTATGTTTAAATTTAGTATTTCTAGCCTTAGATGATGGCTGTGTTATAAATAATATCACCAACATAGGCTACACTGTCATTTACCAAAGAGAAGGGTCAAATGTAGGGTTGCCACCTTTTTTGGAAGAAAAATAGTATATTAAAAAGAAATATCTGAAAACACCTATCTAAGTAAACTTGGAATGTAAAACACATCATTTAAATGCAAAGTTTCATTGAAATCATTGGAGCCGTTTCCGAGAAACCAATTACATATTATATATTCCAAAATTGCTCACTTAATATAATAAGATAATAATAATACATTTGGGAAAGTTAGGAAAAAATAAAGTACACATTTTGTTTTATTTATTATTAAATTACTGCTCAAAAAAGAGCGTAATATTTTCAGGGTTCATTCATGTATGCGAGTTTCTTTATCCCACCTAAACTTTTAACGTTGGGATTTGTCATTAGAAATTGTAAGGTGTTCAAAGACCACACAACCAGAATTACGTTGTATAATACTTACGTTAGCAGTATTCTTGAATACTGTAGCGTGGTTTGGTCTCCTACATACAAAGTTCACCAACTTCGCATTGAGCGAGTTCAAAAAAGATTCGTGCGTCTACTTACATACAACTCCCATCGCAGTAATCGCACATTTCACTACAATGACAACTTAAATTACTATCAAATGGACTCCTTGGAATTCCGTAGACAGGTTCTGGATTTGTCGTTCCTGCACAAAGTTCTCAACGGTAATATCGATAGCCCTAAGTTACTGGAGAAGTTTGGTTTAAGGGTCCCACAGAGATATCCCAGATATCCTGGTGCTTTGCTTCAGGTTCCTTTCTCAAGGACTAATCTTCCAAATCACTCCATAGTAAGCAGGGTATGCAGATCTTGCAACGCTCTTGGTGACAGTTGTGATATATTCAGGGATTCTCATCCGGTATTCAAGAAAAATATATCAGAGTGGTTAAGAGAGAAATAAGTTCTTGCAAAAGTTTCATCTTGTGAGTTATTGAGATTAATGATGATTTAAACATTTATTTTTCTTTTTTGCTTTATTTAGTACATTTAGTTATTTACAAAAAAAAAATTGTATAGCTGACATAGATTTTTTTTTTTTTTTGTTTTCCTTATTGTATCAATTTGTGTGTAGTTATTTGACTTAATTTCAAATAATCATGTTATAACCATTTTTCTTTTTTTGATTTGTATTTTCATATATTTTTGTTTACACAGTGCATGCTGTGATTGCCTTAAAAGGCCAAGTGTATTTTATTTTTGAAATTGTTTTTTTTTCTATGTGACTGTGTTTATTATACTGACCACTGGCGGTCCTAATAAATAAATAAATAAATGCCTGAAGAAATTTGAAAAATACTCCAGTTTTGTTGGCTACATGAAAAACTCTAATCTAAAAGATTCTGTGGTCTGTAAGACGTGATGCAAAATATGACTGATAAAATGATAATTAATTTCAACGATAATTTGTCCTTCTGTTTAATTTAACAAAAGTATATAAAATAAGAGCGACAATTGAACTAGCGATGAAAATATAGCAATACCTATATTATTTTTCTATAATATATAGTACAATTGACAAAAGTATAGTACGATACTATAGTATAATATATAGTATGGGTGGCAACACTAGTCAAATGATAAAAATTTAGATCCTGAGAACGTACTCGCGACTGTGAAAACTACCCATCAGCTTGCAGATTATTCATGTTAATAATAACATGAAAAGTAACGAAAAAATAATAATTTCGATGCCAAATGATATCATTCAATCAATCACTCGCACAGGTCAATCGACCGAACCGAAAGACGGGTCGGGGTCGGCCGCGGCCGTCGGGTAACGGTGATACAGCGCGTCCTTGAAACGGATTCTATAGACACATTGCGCCAACCAAACCATACGCAAGCGCAATTTTGAGGTCATGAGCACGCGCGCTCACACTCAAATAATTATTCTTTTTGACAAAAAAAAAAAGATTACAAACGTATTTTCCTCAAATAAACCGGTCTTGTTAGCTTTGAAAAATGCTTTTGCGGACAACTATATTAATATAATAAGTTTATCGTTCTGTATGTACTTAATTATTATTTGTTTTCGTGTTTGACGGCAATTTTAAAGACCACTGAACTAGAATTTAACATTGAAACTTTTTTGTCTGTCTGACCGTATTTATTTCTCGATTAAGCTCAAACAAGGCTCGGATGATTTTAATGGAATTTTGTGTATGGGAAATATATTAAATCATTCCACAATTGATAAGACTATAAAAATTATGAATAATATTTTTAGAAATAATAAATATGAATAAACATAAAATTACGCGATGAAATTAATTACTGCGTTAATAAACGCGTGCAGAGCCGCAGGTACAGCTGGTAATTCATAATAATGTAAAGTAATTCGTTGAATCACAGAGAGTTGATATGAAAACAACAAAGAAATTTCAAAAAGTTAGAAAAAATAACATTATTTTTCCCAATTTACCAACTTCTGTACCAAACCTAAACATCACGGGGTCAGCACACAAATCGAACCTTGATCAAAATATATTACACCTTTTTCCTGTTAAACATACATTCATGTTCTAAAGTCATGTCATCATTTTCAAAGGAAGACAGTTTTAATTTTATAGTGTTCTAGACGAAAACTTGTGTGAACAAAGTAGATCAGATCTGAACCAGTAGAATAGTAAATAAGAAGTACAGGACTATTTTTAACAATAAAGTAAACAATTTTTTTAAGTGTTCCCTCTAGTGTATCTTATCTTCGAAGTCGAAGGTCCGATGCCCATGAATTGACAAAAAATGAATCATTGAATCGGTTCTAAACAAAGAAGTTATGGCTGAACATGCATAAAAAATATACATTCGAATTGAGAACTACTTTTTTTCTTCATGTAAATGTAGAACAATAGAGATAACGGGTTTTGTTTAATATCAAACAGCTGAAAGCCAACCCGAAGGTCGACGCCTCAAAGATAACCCTAATCATGTTGATAAATAAATACATTGCATAGAGTGGCCGCTTTCTATTCAACAGTCTACTTTCTACTCCTTCCAAAGAACTTACGCTTCCCTTAAATGTACTTTGTTCTAATAATATACTTGTGTCATTAAAACAAATAGAATAATAAATAATTAAACAATTATGATGGAGGATTTTGTTTATGAACGCTCTAATCTCTGGGAAACTACCGTTCATTTTAGAAAAAATATTTTTGTATTTTATAGCCTCTTTATTGAAGGAGCTATATAACTGAAGATCAAACAATCTGGTAAGACTTGGCGAGTACGGGAAGTGAGAACGACGATAGGCTACACGAGTGAACCCTGGGGCACAGCTAGTTAAAATACAAACGAAGTAATAGATACAAAAGTCAAGTTTCGCACGAGAAGCAGGTGGAGCGCCCTAGCGGCCGCGACATGGTGGCAGTGCCAGACGCATCGATCGATCGGACGCGCCCGCGAATCACTGAGCCGAGCGAACGACCTTTCGGGCGGGTGTCGTTTTTTTACGATCTCACTACAAAAACCGATATAAGAAATAAGACAGAAGCTGTCCAACTGTTACAATTTATTGCTAACTGGTAAACATTTAACGAGCTCACTTGCTTACTTTTGCAGTGGGCGTCTCGTTATTGAGAGTTTGTTCTGACCTTAGAGGAACTACCACTAGTTTTCGTATTTTTCAAAAGCTTAATTAATACCTTCAAACGAGTTGTGAAAACTCGAAGCGAGCACGAGCGAAAGCAACACGGCTAACGTTTATGAAAATTTAAACAAATACTGAAACACCAGTGTGGTGAGATCAAGTCGATCTGGATCGATACAAAATACTGTTTAGAAACACAATGACGACCAAATTCTTTCCTAGGCCCATATGTACTATAGTAACTAGCTAGGTATTACTCTATCTGATATCTGATCAACAAACGCGTAGAATAAAAACGAAACACCTATCAAGTGTATGGGCGCTAATTTTACGCCTTTTTTCTCTTAGTAACGTATAATACCGCTTAAAAGCGAGACCGGCTTGGTTGCTCTAGGACTCACACATTGGATTATAATATAACCTTTTTAAAACATTTTCGCTATGAATATTAGTAAAAGATTATATAACATCGAAAGCTCTAATAAAAGTGATTATAGCAAAGTGAAGTAAATCAGTCGTGTGTTTGCACAATATCTGATACCGTAAAGTCGACAATTCCTCGAATCTCACACAGAACTCACTCAGTTTGCCCGCTACGAGAAATGGCATCTTGATAACGCCTAATTTAGACGTCTCATATCGATTAATGTTATTAAACTATAATTCCTATAAGACTAGTATTGAAATACGTGACTATAATTATTAATTGAGAGTAGTTATTTCAAGCAATTTGGCTTTGAAACATAGCAACTTACTGGCAATAGACATACCTCACACTTGGGACGAAGATACATCAATGAAATCACAACATGAAACTATATCGTGGTGGTAGGCCATTTTCTAATGCCCGCCTGGCTAGCTACTACCACCACACTCAGGTTGAGAATTTGGAAAAAAACCACAGTTTTACGGTAACCACCATCTTGACACGAACTAAAAAGTTATCTATGACTTATCTTTGCCGTATCGTAAAACTGTGGAACCTTCTCCCGGTCTCAATGTCTTCTCCCAACTTCTTACGATATCAGGTTCTTCGAGCGTCGAGCGTCGAGCGTAACGTGAAGAGATATTTATGCAGGCCAACAACATTGGGTTGCCATCTGTATTATATTATAAAGTATCGTACTATATTTTCATCGCTACATAATTCAAATGTCACTCTTTTATATTGTATTCTTTTGTTAAATTAAACAGAAGGGCAGATTATCATTGAAACTTATTTTCATTTTGTCAATCATATTTTGCATCACGCCTCACCAGACCACAGAATCTTTTCGTCTGGCTTTTTTTTCTAATTTGTTTGGACATTTAAATATTTTGGTGGAATAAAGAAACTCACATACATAGACCCTGTAAACATTACACTCTTTTTTTCTTTTGGACAGTTGATTAATAATGATTAAAAACAAATGTGTACTTTATTTTTTCCTAACTTTCCCGAAAGTACTATATTTTTTGCAATTTTTTGAAAAAATATACTCTTTTTCTTCCAAAAATAGATGGCAACCCTAGGCCAGCATGACAGCCGTTGTGTTTGGATTGTACTGGGCTTACACCATCAGGGACAGTACCCTCAAACTGCCATGCTAGGTACTATAAAAAAATAATCTTTCGCCAAATACTTATGAGTGTGTTTTGGCAGCTGCCTTTGAGAGCTAGAGCTCTAGGCCAAGCGTATTGACCATCTTAAGCCTCATCGTCACTTAATTCAGATGAGATAATAATAAGATGAGTAATTGTCATTGAACGCGATATACAAATTATTAGGTATTTAGGTAACTAATTTCCATGATAAGACCTAAATATCAACAGTTCCTCCTACAGTCAAGTCCTAATTTAGCCAGCCCTAGTGATATCGAACTCTGCGGAACTCTGGAAGGCAATAGTTCAAGCATATTTTTATAAATTATTATTAACATATGCCTCGCGCGATAGCAGCAAGTAACAACCACTTTAAGCAAAAATTTTAATACGTTACATTACATAAAGAATAACTGTAAAACTTGGACTATATCTCAGCATGAGATGCAAGTAGTAACGTTAGAAATATGCAAACAACCGACAGACAAAAATAAATTTAAAAAGTTGCTGGCACAAAAAAAAATATAATAAAAAAGTACAAGTGGCGAAAGAGAAAGTTGGGAATGCATTTTCCGCTCTAAATGGAAAGGTTTAATATAAAGAACAAGCCTTGTTTGGAAAATAACACTACAATATTTAAAGAATACACAGGTTTTTTTCTGTATAAATTAAGGTTAAGGTAAGCTTTAGATAAGTATAGTCAAAAAGTGATTACAAGTCAACGGTCTTGTTCATTTACGTGAAATATAGATAAAAGGAAAAAATACACACTTGGACCGATAACTAAAACACCTTTTCAAGCGACGCGCAATCACGTCCCAACACAAAATACTGAGAAAATGACGTTACTGTCGGTTCGCATCGACAATAGTACCGCTCTCGTCAGTTTTCTAGGAATTTAAAAAGCAATGAGTTAAGAGATATTGTTTCATTAGTTAAACTAGTTAGATACACATTTTGTTCGTTAGAATAATCGAATTTCAAAATAAAGTGACCAGAACTCTTGTAGGGTTCGACGGTGGCAGCCGGCAACACTAGAAACCCGAATCTATTTCCTTCACAATATTTAATGGAGAAGTATAAACTGCAAGTCGCAGTACTTTAATCCAAATTTTTGTACGATGCGATAAAAAAAAAATTTGCGCGTGCAAGACCGCACGTTCTCCTACTTTATATCTTTTCTTCTCTCGCATGTAACGTAATGTGCCTAAACGTGACGAGTCCTTGAAATTTCATTCTCAATGCTCGTCCAATTATCGAATCGCCACCTAAAAAGTTTAATTTAAAATAAACATATATTGTGACCTTTTTACAGGGCAATGGGTACCTACCGTACCTATCCCGTTTCACTTCGGGGACTTCGAGCTATCAAATTAATGATAGTTCGCGGTGTAGGTGTCGCCGCGCCATAAAATTCATCATACATTTTTTTTTTCAAAATTACGCCGCACCGTGTTTAATATTTTTTAACCGACTTCAATTGGCATCATTGGATCTTCAACTTCTTTTTTTTTTTGTTAAAAATTGTCTTCTATGATTAATATTTTGTCATCTATTTAATTAACACGTGAAGCAAAAGCTTTCGGTACCGTTTCAAGCGTATTGCGTGCACTTAGTAAGACTGTGAGATTTGGCATGGTTAAAGTTTATATGGAGAAGGAGTGCAGAAAGTTAAAATTTATCTATATTTGTTACTAATATATTAAATCAAATAAATTAATATTACGAATCCTAACCGGACCATAGCCATTGAACTTAGATCCCCCAAAATATTGACATGTCACTCAATGAAAAGTGACAGCAATGATGTAGATAATACTCATTGTATAAGAATACTGTGAATGTCAAACAGAAAATAGTCTATGATCAATAAGTTGCTGGTCGAATTTCGACCTTAGGGCGATCGCTAGTTTGTGTAATTCTATTATGATAAATGAAATATTAATCTTGTCTTAAAAGTATGATCAACTTAAAACGCGAACGATGATCCGGTGAAGCCCCCATAAATATATGCCAAACTGTAGTACCCATCAATATAAACTAGAAAAACATGACTATATGTAATCCAGAGAAGGACAATCTCGCGTGTCTTCTAATTTAACCAAACCTAAAAACAGATGCAGAGTGCAGTATGTAATAAACAAAGTTGAGACTTGTAACCAATCGAGGGGAACACCCGAAAAGAAAAAAAATGCCGTTTACCGCGTTCCAGTTTAAACGAGTAGGTCTCCATTCACTCGCTATTCATTAGGTATGACGAGACGATACAAATGAAAGTTTATAAAAATATTTAAGTTTTTTTGTTACGACATTGCTAAGGAATGCGGAATATAATTTCTCCCATAAAATGTGATTTCTTCTTTTATAATCTGCCATTTACGAACTCTGTAAATGAGTTTTAAAAAATCCGTGCACCGTCTTTTCTTATATAGGCTAGTTTTACACCATATTAACACCAATGATGAGTGTCTATATAACGGTAAAATGCAAGGGTTATGTTAGCGCCAACTTGAGGGTTGTAGATTGTCCATGCGTACTCTAGAACACGCCCAAACAATAAAAGTAATGGATAATGCTAATAAACTCCCAGAACAACGTTGAACGACATATTTGGTAACCCAACAGCATACATATTTCTACAAAACAACATACTCTAATAACTAAAGCCAAAACAGGAGTTCTGTTTTCTGGCTCCTACATGCGTACGTGTCTGTTTATTTGTTTGGTGGGCGTGTATGTGTGTGTATGTTGAGTCCGAGTGTGTGTGTAATGTTTTTATATATAATATATTTCATTTATATTATACCGCGATGTAAATATATAATTTCATATTTCAATAAATTTCTTGTGTCGAAATATGTCTATTTTTGTTTGTTGTAAGACTTACTTCATACTACAAGCAATTCCAATAGCTTCACCGTTGTCATACCGGTCAGCGCAAGTGGAGCATTCTTAAATTACGATACAGCGAATGACACTATAAGTACACTTAGGGCTTATCCGATTGGGCAAAGCATGTCGATGTATCAACCGCATTATGTATTCACTAGAGTGAGTCACATTTCTCATTACACGCCGCGTTACGGACCTCCGTGTTACTAGCTTTTTGTGGCCTCGCGCCATCGCATTATATAGATAAAAAAATAAACGTTATATCTCTCGGTAACTGTTTTTGCACTAATTCAACCAAACATATCATAATTAAAATAAAATAATACTGTCTAGACAGACAAGGGTCTCTCAATATTTCTAACTTTGTTATTTCAAAATTAGATATGTTTATCTTTCTCTGTGCGTTTACTAATTAGAATGTTTATATTTCTATTACTGTATAAAGTCGTAACTCTCATATTTAAAACGAATAAAATATTCAATAAATAATTAATAAAATAACAAAGCGTCACCAGACAAAAATTAAATTTGAGGAAATCGTAGATATATATTTTATTTGACCATTACTCATTCGTAAATCGATCAATGATGACTGGGAAAGGAAAAAGGCAAACAAAAATACTTCCTCTGAGTCATATCGAAGCCGAGAAAACAACATCCCATTGTTTCATTAAGAATTTTCATTATTTCAATTATTATCCAGATATTTTGGTTCGTAGCAATAACGATGTTATCTATTTATATAACTTATTACAAATTATTGCAATCATTGTGAATAAACAAATGTCTACACCTTTTTCAGTGAAAGTGAATATTTGACTCAGCTAAGTCAAAATTTTATTGAATAAAATAAAACTTAATAATTTTCCGCTACAACGTTATTTTGGTTTAATCGAAATACTCATCAAAGCTTATCATGTTTAGTTTCGTACAGAGATACAAAAACTAAGAATATGGGAAACTATAAGCATTTTAAACTTTAGTTGTACCGATACGACTAAATATTATTAAATATAATATATAATATTCGATTTGTACAAGAAAAAACAAAATAACCCTTCTTTTTATTTTTCGTTACAGGTTTAGCGTTGTGGCCACCTGATCTTAAGTGACGATGTAGCCCGAAATGGTAGCACACTAAGCCTAGAGACTGGCTTCACATGTGCAGCTGCCGGAACACACCTGTTGGTGCTTAGCGACAGATTTTTAACTTGAGGGTGGTAGCTAGCCAGGCGGGCATTAAATAAAGCCCTACACCACCATGTTATGGTCATATCACGATGTTTTCCTTCACCGGGCGCTCAGGCTCATGCGGGGATTCGAACTCACGGCGATCGACGCGAAGTCCGTACACGCTACTCACTGAACCATCATTACTTATTGACTTATTACTTTATCATCAGAAAAAAAAAATGTTATTTAATCTAATTGTATAATGTGTAATTACTATCCGAACCTATTCCCAATTGAAAATAACTTCTAAATCCACAAACCAATCAAATTAATCAGTTCCGTGCTTAACTAAGCGACCAGTACAATGAATAGTGATTTGTAGGGGGTGACTAAATTTAAAATAATACTGGCTGTGCCTGCGACTTAATCGCGTTGTATTTCGTGCTCGGCGACAGCGGCGAAGAGGAGCGTGTGCGTAGGGTACCTAGGGTGCGCGCGGTACTAGACACTGCTACTTTAGTTTTTTATTTGCGCGGAACCCTAGTTCTTTCTCTAAAATAAAAGTAGCCTAGATTACTCCTGATAACATCAGCTATCTGCCAGTGAAAGTCTCAGGAAAATAGGTCCAAATTTTTCGAAAATTAGTCGGAACAAACAGACAGACAAAAATATAAAAATAAAGTTTTTTGTTTTAAGTACCTTATACGTCCCATAAGCATTTAGTGAAAAGCGGTCATTTTGACATTACACTTAAATTCTATTATGTGTATATACATGTTTGTGGGTGGTATTCTATGAAATCACTATTCTGTATTCCCCTGTATCCATTTTTAGGGTTTATTTCATACTATAATATCTTCCAAACACAAGGATATAATATGACCAGTACCAAGCGACAAACCTAACTTATTGTATAAATTACTGTGTAATTAATGTGTACTGATAAATTATAATTTATTCTTGACAAGTGGTGCAAACCTAGACAAAAATTGCAAATTTTGTACGCCCCTAATGGAATAGGGCAAAGTCGCATAATACTTCATTCTACATCCTTGCAAACCATGTATAAGGATTAATCAACTATTTAAACAATTTCATGTGCGCGTCAAGCGCCACTTTACACTTTTGTTAAGGTCATTCTTGTTTTGTTTTAGGGAATTTTATTCTAACAAATATATCAGCCCCATTGTACTCTATCCTCTATAGCATCAAACCAGAAGAGTAGATAGCACTACCAGATCATTTAAAATCTTGGCATCATCCGAATAAGGTTTAGCCAAAACGCTATGAAAAACACTTATATTTTGACAGTTTAAATTTATCATATTCATCAGCGGACTTCCTATACCATGTATAGTGTATGTATAGTGTAGACAGAAGAAATTTAGCACAACTCTTTATTTATGCAAACCCTATGGAGTAATAAATGCCAGACTATTTTCATGACGACGGCGACTGTTGTAACATATCATAGAGTACATACAAATTAACCAATCACAACTTATCAAGCCATTGAAAGGCGTTTGTGCATAACTAAAGAATAAAGTAGCGGTGGGCGATTATGAAGATATCTCGATTATAACCATTAGTAATTAAATATATCATAATCAAAGTACAATTAGTTATTACTAATATTAAGTAGTTCATTCATTTTTTTTAGCTTTTCACTCTTTGCCCACCCCTGGGTAATACATCAAAAGCTCGATTATGAATGATCCTTCATATTCGTAATTCAATTATGAATCATCCCTCATCATCCAAATATCTCAAATATCTCAAATATGTAACTCGATTCCTAATCACCCTCTTCTAGAATATAGTAAATTACTCACTTTTGTTTCTTCTTTCTGTTCAATGGACGAGATGATTCTCCAGGAGGCGCGACGGGCGCCTATGACGTTCTTGTAGGCGACAGAAAGTAGGTTCCTCTCCTCAACTGTCAGCTCATTATCGGAAACGTTGCGCGAGGCGACGTTCTTCATCGCCTCCACCATTTCTGCAAAGATATACACACCCATCAAATCACATTCATTCATTATTTCTAGTTTATGTGAAAAGTAGTGAGAAACATTTCCGGTTGATATTATTAAAGCCTTATCAATACCGCAGGCGATTTTACAGCGTGAGTTAATGCATGGAAGAAATTAAACCTTGTTTTAAAAACTGCTTCCAACTAAGTAGGTCTACATCCAGCTGTTTGTTCCATCAGAACACTCAAAGCACCCATGATACCAACTTATGAAGCTCCATAATGTAACATCATATTTTAATTTGACTGTTTTTAATCTCAGATGTAATGCGAATGCAAAACAAGACTGAAAACGCAAGACACAGGTCTTTAGTAATTTCGATGGCTAAATTTTGGCCTAAAATATTTAAAGTAAAAAATTTATGGAAACCACAGTAGGTTATATATCTTGGTAGTTAGCATAAAGAAGCATTTTTTTTTTTAATTAACAATGAAATCACTAACAAAGACACCCTATAGTAGGGGTTATTCAAAACTTTCATCATCATCAGGTGTTGAATGAACTATGACAACCCTATTTGATGTCACCTTATTAAATTTAACTTACAAATAAATATTCTCAAGGTATATGGCTCTATGTATGGTCAATTGCATAAAATCAATGGCTTGAATGTCATTTTCCTGTGATAATATGTGTTTAACTTTTATTCTCCAATTAATAAAGATAAATAAAATGATTGAGAATTACCTTGTGCAGGCATCACACAAAAATAACTAGATAGTTTTTTTTGGCCCTTACTTAACTCCTTATCAAAAAGAAAAATTATAGCAGTATCTTCATAAACAATAATTATGTAACTCATGCAAGCAGAACTGCAGGCATAGCTAGTAATTAATAAATACCTTAACAGTAATACATTAATAAATATGTATATAATATACAATATTGCAATAGTCTATCTGACCACACATTTGAAATGATCCTTTTGGAACCATTTGTGCATTCAATAACGTCTAGTGGCCAGAAGATCACAGAACTGGGGAAAGACAAGACTTACAATACTAAAGCTTGCATAGGTTTCTTCCTCCATATCAGCAAGAATAAAGAAGTTTGCCAAACCCTTATGTTTGCAATACTATCAAGATGACCAATCACTTCCTCACTAGCATGTTCCCTCCTTATGATATCCGATCCTCAAACAAGGTGTGAAGAGGGATTTATGTAAGACTACGATGACTGTTGATGGAATTTTACACCGTGGACAGTTATTTTCTTGACTACAAACCTACATTCAATCAAGCACTCTAAAGTGCAACAAAATAAATATTGTGTAATAAAGGATTTTGACATCAACACCTAAGTAGGGAGATAGATGTAAAAGAGATGACTTTTGTATTAGTGTGCGATTCTTTACATGGTTGATTTTGAATGGTTAAGAAATCTGTACAAAAACCAAACCCATGTGCAGTAAATATATACAAACATGGAGAAATTTTAATGTTAGTGACTAATGATACATGAGTTTTTTACCATTATGTAAAGCTGGACTACTCATAAAAATAGTAAAGTACCTATTTTCTTTTTTTATACTAATAAGGTGACAAACAATCATACAAGCTTGCCTGACACTTATAATATCATATAAACTAGCACATTGCCAAACTTGAACCCCCAAAGGATCTCTGGAAACCCTACTTACTGCATGAAAAATCACATGGTCATTTGGTAAGTTTCTATGTGCCTTGCCTCTCTTTGAACCCGGCCTTCCATGAGGAGCTCTGGAAAGCCTGCTCACCGCAGAGATGTGATGTAAGGTTATTTAACTACAGTCTTCTGTAGGGTGGAGGTGTTCCACCACTTGGACTGCCCCAAGTAAAGATAAATCTCCAAAGAAATTTCTTACTACTCATTTCCAATAAAATGCCTGAAAAAATTCTAGGCCAACAAAGCCCTAAGGGTTAAAGACCAAGAAAGTAAAGAAAAAAATTATTATGCAACTGCACACAACATACAGTACCTAGGGTAAGTAAGAAAAACAAGCAAAGGTTGCATGCATTTACCAAAATCCATAATTTTGATTTTTATAAATGGTTAAAAGAAAGATTTCATAATATTTAATATACATTAATTATAGAATCAAGTTGATATCATAATAAAAAGAAAGATATTCAATGATTAATGAGTATTGTATTTGAAAGTTACAACAATCCTATCTAAAATTATTAAGTGATTAACACAATGCTGATGATATCAGAGGCATGTGTCATAAGTTCTTACTTAGTGGGTCAACTACACCAGTTTTTAGTGGTATATTAATTACACTGTCATTTCTCACATCTTTTAAAATTTCATGAATAAATTTCAGTTTAAAACAAACTTCAAAAAAAGAAAGAGGTTCTTAATTTGAAAGTTTTTTATAGATGTTCAGGCATAACTTCTTTGTTTATGAACCAATAATTTTGTGTTTCCTTGGAAAGGGGAGATATCAAGGGTAGTCCCATTTTAATTTAATTGAAACCTGGAAACTCCTCAAAATCATTGAAGTTGGTTTACTTTTTTGCTAAAAATTGTCTTGTGGTAACAGTGAGGTATAACATAGATCAATTTCAATAAATATTCTAAATGAAAGACTTTTATCAAAATCATATTATATTAGTTGATTAACTTTCACAGTCATATATCTACAAAGAGTACATTTTTCCTTTTTTGTTATTTAAATATTCCTAATACCTCAATAAAATTATCAAAAATATAACCGAACTAAATTCTAAAGCAATGATTCCTAAAGTAGCCTTTAAAGACCACTGAGGGTTGTCACATTATTATTTTTATATGTGAGGTTGAAATAATAAGATAATATTTTATTTCATAATTTGAAGATAATAATGTTACAAGTACTTTTTAATGATATTGTTTTCATGAAACAAAGTACCACATCCATAACTTCTACAATGTCTGCAGAATGATGTAACAACCATATTTTGAATTAGGGTGAGTTATCTAACAACATTTAATGAACTGAATTTATCCCTGAATTACATTACAGTGAACAAGCAAACACAATTGATTTACCATATTTCAAGACTGAAGTGACACAACAAGATAATAGAATGTCATAAAGTTTTATGCATTCATTACTTTTAAGCTATTCCTAGAATTCCTAAAACAATTATTCTCAATTTGCATTAACAAATTGGTTATATTTTAAACCATGTAAATAAGGTATTTTAATTTGAAATTAATCAAAAATTAACAATTTCCTTTTTACAATTAATTATTAATGTTATTCAATAAGTTAAAACAGATAACCTAAGGGCAGTTTATATTGAATCATAAAAGGGTGTGGTCTTAAATAAACTTGTTATATAAATTAACTTTTGGCTTATCAAAATTCAAATTCGTCTAAACCATTAATACAAATGTTATTTCAATAGGCAATAGCATAAAACCATTCATCCCCACTGATCCAGTAAAATCTTAAGGTAGGAATAAATAAATGAACTGTGACATATAAGCTGTTGTAGAGGTAACTAAACATAAAACCTAACCTTACACAGATTCATATAGATAATTACAGAAGATGTCCATGTGTAAAATTGATAAGATAAGAAATAAATACTTTTCAATGATAATTCTAATGGGTCATTGAACTAGTAATAATAAAAGTTTTATTTTATTTTATGGTGATTAAATAAACTTCAAGAATTTAACAGAATATATTAAAAAATGTCAAATGGCAACCTTCACAATGACCGTATTATAGTGCATAAAGATAAAACATCGAGTTCACGTAGTTATAACTAGAACAATAGGTGAAATCTAAGACGTCGAAAGCTTGCGCTGCTTGATATCACCAGAATATTCCGCAGCCACTGAGCAAGTTGTCTGTCCCGACGTGACATGCTCGACCGAATTATACATGAGTAGTAGCATCGATCGCATTTTCACCACCCTACTCCGAGAGAAGTAGGGGAATACTTTTTTCTTGAACTGTGCACGTTTCTCAAGTATAATGCTGACGATTGCAATTTTTGCGAATTAAAACCCAAATATAACTCAACCACGAAGGTCCGAGTCGAGGTTATGAACTTTTTACTCAGTTATATCAGGATAAAAAACGTAAAGGACATCCCACCGGCGGATGACGCATCGATCGTTGCCAAGCCTAAGTTTGCCATCGATTTGTTAGTATGCCAAGAAAATAATGAAAAATGAATGTATTATAACCTAATTCTCGCCTAAAAGATCCTAACAAAAACAGGGAGAATGATTTAGATTAGAAAAATTATAGACTATCATCAATTCGTCATTCAACTGTCGGCGAAAATACGATGGAATTTTTAGTCTAATACGGGCCATGGAAGAAAAAATATGTACTTACCGTCATAGCGCTCAGCCTGCTCGGCTAACTTGGCTTTATACACATTATCTTCCCTTTCGGACATTGTGGATGATATATGATTTTTCACTAACTAAAACCAAATAGCCAGGTCACTAATTCACCAAGATGGCCGCACCCGCCAACCGAATCCGAATTCGATCTTCAACTAAACTCCGCCCATGACGTCATAGAAATGGCAACTTCCGTTGTTTCAGTGTTACCATAAAATATTACCTATTACCTCTAGGAGGACTAAAAACTACCATTAACAAGTTTAATTTAGCCTTGCAAACAGTACCTGTAGGTTTTTCAAAAAACCTATTCTAATAATTAATATTCTCCAAATATAATTAAGCTGAACTACAACCAGTGATAATTGTACTATATACTTTCTTAAATTTGTTGAGTCCTGCGTATCCTATTTAAACCGTTTATCTAACAATTTGTACTAATTTTACTATAACTGCATTTTTATTGCTTTTTATGATGTTTTATAAATTTTTATTTCATTCTAAATATCAGTCCCGTTACACTCTATCCGTTCTAGAATCAAATCAGAACTACCAGATCTTATACATTTAAGCGAATATGGTTCTGCCAAAATGCTGAGTAAAATACGTACCTATATATTTCGCATTATAATAACCCCAAAACGAATTACGCTTAATAAGTTATATTTTGATTTATGAGTCAAAGAGTAAAAATTACTAGAGTAAAGCCTCGTTTACGCCAAAGCAACATCATGCGGCACTGCCGCATGGTATGCGTCTCCTTGTTGCATGCTACAAACGGCAACATCAGGTAACATCGTATGACAGATATGGCATGCGGCAATCTATTTTAGACCGAAGCAACTTTGTTTTTGGAAGCAACATCGTGCCACAGTGTTTGAATATTTGATTGGAAAATGTCAATTCTCTGATGTCAATTGTAAATCCAGAACAGCTTTTTTTTATTGGTAATGCATTAGTTTTGCCCATAGACCAATAACCAGAGGAGTTTTGCCTATGAAATGCATCATCTTTTCACATCATGTTTTGTTGAATGACAGACTTCATCAATGTTGAGAAACTTTTTTCTTCTATTATTAATATAAAAAGATGCCAGAGTAATAAATTCTGCACAGACACTCCAGAAAGATTTTTGAGTACCGTAAGTATTATAAGATTAAGTAATAAAATGGGCATTCTAGCTATTAACATTTAATCTTAAATAAATAAGTAATTCTTCTACTAGGTAGGTAAAACTATCGAAATTTAATTTTACAGCTTATTTATGAAACTCCATCCACTGATTTTGTAAAACTAAGGTTAGCAGCCCTGTTGGCGTATGAAAGTCTGATGAAAATATCAAATGGAACCCCGACAATGAATTATATGATCTGTGCATGAAATCTATTGGGTCAGGATATAAGTGCTACATCGAGCCACACGCCGGAAGCAAAGTGCTGTTTTGCCGCAAGAATCTTGCCACAACTTGCGACATTTTTAATTTTTGTGGCATGTTACAATACGGGACGTTGTTGCTTTGTTGTAAACGGGCCTAAAGTAACCATGCACCCTACACGCATATAATGTTAATCAACTTCACTTCAAAAGAGGCATTGTAAAAAGCACAGTTATTTTTTTCTCATAAGCACTGCATTTTTGTCCTAAACACTGTATGTATTTGGAAGTTTTTCGTTTGGCAAGACTAATTAATCAGTGATTGCGGGAGGGCAGGTAGTAATTGGTCTCTGGTAGGTCCTGTTGCTTTATCTCTGCTGTAGCTTATCTCTTGCCATCTCTTCGAAAAAAAGGCCATAATGGCAGTATCAATACTATACTATAGATATTTAAATACTATAGAGGCCAGTGTCAATGCTTTATTTTCATATACACAATATATTTATGCGATACTAGCAGTGCCCATGGCTCCGCGTGCATGGGCCACAGAATGTCGGTATTGTCGTGAACCCGCTTCCACCCACCGATTATTTTATTTATTATTTTATTAGTTTTATTTTTTTGCGTGGAACCCTAATTCTTTTTCCAAAATAAAAGTAGCATAGTTTTTCTTGGCAATATCTCAAACTGTCATGTAGTGGTTTTTGATTTTATACATGATTCCTTACATGAATTTGTGTTGTTTCAAAATGAAAAAAAATTTATTGCCCTAAGAAGGCACTTATGAACATCAAACACTACTGCAAGTTTGGAAAATATCCCAGTAATCAAGAAGAACCGGTAAAAAATTCGATCGGGTTTACCTTTTGTTTTTCAACTATACAAGTTTTAATATACTATTAGGTACAATAATAATAATTTAGTGGCTGCACAGAGAGGAAGTAATTTCCAGATATCACTATCATTTACTTAATGATCCACCTTATAATAACCTCTTGACAGTAAAAATTGCTTGACATCTTTTTTTGACCTATGGCCTGTTTGACCCTATATTTGTGTAATGCGGGTGACATTTTGCAAAATAAAGCTTAGCTGTTATTTTGTACAAGTAAAGTGGATTGAAAATAATAACATGGACCATGAATTCTGAGATGCCACAAAAGCCCCCTAGAAAGTTCTAACGAGGGTACCTCGATCTTCTTAGGATATCTACTGAAATCATCATAAAACAGGACACTATATTCATTCGATAATGGCAGTAATGGTTTTCAGTAAAGAGGACTAGTTGCCAAGTTAGAAAGAAAGAGAAGTAGCCTAAGTTACTTCTTATAATATCAGCTATCTACCATTGAAGGTCCCGTCAAAATAGGTCTTAACTGATTCGGAACAAACAGACGGACAAATTTTTTTTTTAGAAATGACTATATTGTTAGCCTTAGGACCCTGGAGCCTCTGACGGCTTTTACAGCTTCACCGGAATTGGGGGCGAGCTTAGGGCACTCGGCTGCGAAAGTTTTGGACAACTCGCGCATAAGTTTGCCAAAGTGGCCGGACCTCGGCTTGGGCGGTTGTCACGATTGCAAATAAGTCGCGATCTGACTAATTCCCTATTCGTAAATTCTAGCCAACTAACATATACCCATATGCTTGGGAAGGAACGAAATATGCGTATGTGTATTTAGTGATCGGAAAGGCCGGGGAAAAAGTTTCTTCGCATTTTTTCTTAAAACTCAAGACATTTTTTTAAAAGTTTATTTACATTTATTTACAGTATATATTTGCCGTTTTGTTCGACGACATTCTGCCATTTTGTGGGTAGAGACATGATCCCGTTGCTGTAGAAACTTTGGGACTTCTGATCAAAAAAACGTGAAAAATAGTTTTGACAGTCCTCTCTTGATGTTAACCTTACAGAACCTAAAGAATTCTGATGAGACCGAAACAGGTGAAAATCTGAAGGTGCAAGGTCAAGGCTATAAGGTGTATGCACTAACACCTCCTAGCCAAACTTTCTTAATTTTGCTGAGTGGCTAAAGATGTGTGTGGTCTAGCGTTATCGCGATGAAAGACTACACCCCTTCCTGTTGATCAATTCCGGCCGCTTTCTCATAACTGCTTCCTTTAATCTCATCAGTTGTTGGCAGTAGAGATTCGAACCGATGGTTTTGGCAGGCGGTAAAAGCTCATAATTAACAATGCTCTTCAGTCCCACCATACACACAGTATCACCTTATTTCGAGTTAGCCCAGGTTTAGCCACAGTCTGTGAAGCCTGGCCGACCTCAGACCACGACCTTTTTCGCACGTTCTTGTCGTCGCCAGTTATCAATCTCTTCAAAAACGGCTCGATTTCATTACGTCTCAATAATGAATCGCAAATGAGTACACGGTTCATTAGGTTTATTTCTGTGAGCTCGTGTGTCACTCAAATATCGAGCTTTTTGGTATAGCCAGCTTTCTTCAAATAGGTTAAAACTGTGTTGTGGTCAATTTTCAGTTCTTCAGCTACATCGTAATTACTGACATGCCGATCTTGCTCCACTTTTTCAAAAATGACGTCCATTTTATTCTTAACAGGGTGACCAGAGCGAGGTGCATCTTTAACATCAAAATTTCCGGACTGAAACCATTTGAACCAACTTTGTGCTACTCTTACTGACACTGCAGTAGGTCCACAAATATTACAAATTCTTTTCGCTGCTTGAGTTGCGTTTTTGTAATAATATTTTAAAATGAATCTTGATCGAATATCTTCATTAGATTCACTCATTTTAACAGAAAGAAAAACAAATGAAAAATAGCGGGGAAACAACAATTTTTTATTTTTTTTATTTTTAATATTACCAAATCTAGCCCCACAAATAACTCATCAAAAGAAATTTTATAACAATTTTATACCTACGTTATGCGAAAACACTTTTCCCCGACCCTTTAGATTGGTTTTATCTCCTTCAAAGTATTTTATTATATTCCCTAGTGCGGATCTAGAGTTTAAGTTTGATACATATGATTAAATTCGAGTCATCCATTGCAGTTTCTCTGTAATTCAATATCGAACAAATAATAATTAAAAAAATCGACGATAATTGAAATTTATATAATATAGTTTTGGGTTATCTTTCCTTTAGATTTTAGATCCATTCCTGGGTATTCTATTGTGAAAGACGACGTATATCCAAAGTAGCTTAAACCAATTCGCCCATACATACTTTTTCTTCAGAATTTTTGATTAGTGGACATGGCGCGGCCTCGGCACCAGGGTGCAGGAGGTGCACTTGCCCCCTGCAGGGAAAGAAAATACATAGAAATGAATAAGTTTTTTAAAATTTAGTTGAGGTAATTTGTACAATACATGTATAATAAAATTGTCGATAAATAAGATAGGTACATTTTATTAGTCAATACTGTTGAAACTGCTTGCAAAATAGCAGAAGCAAAAATAGAGAAAATTTTCAGTGAAATTCATGGATTATCACGAATTATATTTATTGAAGCATTCAGATTTCAAGATTTTTTTTATAACAGCTCGGAAAAGTGACGATGGTATTCAAAGATAATATAGTACTGTCCCTGATGGTAAGCACAGTACAATCCAAAATTTAAAATTTCAATCACAACAGCGCGGCGGCGCGGCGGCGGCCCGGCCACTATCGAAAGATCGGTCGCTGCTGTCATGCCGGCCTGCATAAATATCTCTGTACGTTATGTACAATTGTACACAGGTAGTCAAGTATTTCAGGCTTAATTCTCAATTATTATTATTACTTAGGTATTACTCAAAATACTCTATTCATTTTATGCCATAACAAGACACTTTTATACGTCAAAACAGTACTATCGGTTCGGAAAATATCTGAGACACCGAGAAGAGCCGGCAAGAAATTGCATCGGCTTTTTTCTATTTTTTATTGTTATTTTTGTTTCAACTGTGCAAAATATATTTTAAAATTCGACCAGCGACTTTTTAATAATAGACTATTTTCTGTTTGACAATTTGCAGTAAGGACATAAACAATGTATATTATATCACTTGCTTTGTTATTATTAAAAACATGATGCTGGCAATATGTTACAAACATTACCATTTTCTCGAATTTCAGTTGAAGTTGATATTAATTGTTATTTATCTCTGGTTGATATCACTTGCTGTCACTTTTTATTGAGTGACAATGTTAATATTTTGGGGGGTCTAAGTTCAATGGCACTTGTCAGGTTATGATTCGCAATATTAATTTGTTTAATTTACAGAAAATATAGATAAATTTTCGCTTTCTGGACTTCTTCTCCATAAAAACTTTAACCACGCTAAATTTGTCTTCCGTGCACGCAATACGCATAAAAAGGGGTAGAAAGTTCTTTGTAGAGTTATGTCGCTCGCGAGCGAAAGATTAGAAGATATATAATCCCGACAAAAGAGCGAGTATATCAGTAACTCACTTGTTTGTAAAGTATATCTTTAGCTCTTTAGCTCTCAGTAATAATGTTCGCTCGGATATAATCAGAGCGATTCAGATCAGTTGAATAAAAAAATACACCACATTCTTACTTAAGAAAGAGATAGGTAGCTAACTCGATCCAACAAGCGGAGAGCGGAAAGGCGATCGGGTACTAATGATTATAAGAAAACTTACGTTACACCTTGTTAATAAATCACAGTATTGGTTACGTAATTACCATGTCAAGTATTTATGTAGTTTGAAGTGTTTTTATTTTTAAGGGTTTTTGTTTCAGTATTTCTAATTTTGGATTTAGTTTAATGTCACGCGTGATTTGACCCATGCACTTTGAACTTCGTATCGCTAAAAATAATTATCGTTACCTACGTATTTCGGATTGTTTTCACTATTAGGTACCTATACATAAAAAACTTTCTAAAGTGACTAGCAAATTTGTAAAAAAATATTGGCTTAATACATGTTTATATTTTAAGGTAGATAATGTACATATACATTTTTTCAATTCAAATCAATATAAATGTAGCCATGGCCACTGATTTTAAAATACGCTAACATATTTTGTTACTCACACGATCTTCTTCAGTTTTATTGTTGTTATTACAGGTTTTAAAATAATAATTTGACTATCTCTATAATATATACTTTTGCATTTCTAGATTGACATACTTTAGCCTGCTAATTGTTAAGAATGATGGAAATCAAATGTTTGAATAATATTTTTCAAGATATCTCTATTCTAAACAAAATATTTGGCAATAATTTTATACGTTTTTGTAAATCGTAAGATTTGTTTTTGTAAGATATATCTCGCTTTTTATCAACCAAACAGCTCTGTAAATCATTACATCAGTGAGCCCGATATCTCTCGCTCTGAGCGAGATATAAAAGACTCTTTTCTTTTCAGTGATATACTTTGCGCAAGACTAGTTCTTTGTTTCATGTAGTAATATATTGATACTCATTATAATAATTTAGTGAATGCACAGAGAGGCTGAGTTAGTAACTTCCAGACATCCCAATCATTCACATAACTTTTTTATCTCATCGTTCATCAATCAACATCATACATTAACATAAAACATTATCTGTTAGACAATGTAATAAACTTTTTTATTTATTTCGTTTACATGTAGTAATCATCCATAAAGGAGGCAAAATAAGCAATGTATGTGATTGAGTAATTATATTGATCTATGAGAGTAATATCATTTTTCATCTGTATTAAATGATAATTAATTTCATTTTTGTCTAGTTTTTTGTAAAAAAACCGAAAGATTTTTTACATCTGTTTACTAATTAGACAATGACAATACCTAATAATTTAATATATTCTTTTTATTTTGGATAAATTACGTTGTTATTACTAGTCTTTCATGAGTTATACTCGTTTATAATTCATTGTGGATTGTACCTATTCATATTACCAAACCATTCGTTTTAGGCCTTATTAGGCTTAATAATTTATACCCCACAGGCTTATTTGCATTAACAGTTGTGATTAATAAGTATACATGAAATTTATTTGCTACTTCCGACTGAAACAGATCGGTTGTTTCTTATTTCTGCAACAAAAAATATCTGTTATTTATAGTTAAGGTGAATCTGAAAATGCTAAATCTGAAAAGAAGAAAAATACAAAAGAAAAGCAGCAAAAGACTATCAGACAAATTAATTATGATGGATTTCCGCAAAGTAGTGCCTACGTCAATCAACAGTTATGAGCACATCTAAATTCTTAACTCAATTATACTAGTGTGTTACTTCAGTGGTAACGACTAACGAAGAACGATGAGAAAAATTTTACTCGAAAGATTAATCAGCTATTTCGATGCAAATATATTTTCAAAATTCGGAGTTACTTGAGTTATGTCTGGTCTACTGAAGAGTTACAGTCTTATTCATTTTCCCATTTCATTCGTTTCACATCACTATTGTTCTGAATGTTCTGTGTCGTGTGGTTTTGTGTCGTTGATTTGATTTTTTTCAGTTCGAAATTTACTAAAATTTGTGTATAAGTAATAAATATTTTTTTAAATAACAGGGCTCAACATGAAATCTTGCGTGGTTTTATTTAATATGACTGTATTTATTTAGAACATTACCTCAGTTTTAGATGCCAGTTTCAACTAAACTAGCATTGACTGTTTACAATACCTCTAACTGTATTCTACAAAATCTTTAATTTTATTAACAATAGAGCCCTGTAAATAGCTCGAAAATGTCTAATATTGGCTACGATTTGGACACTTCGGGTGGTTTGATGCCGGTAAGGGTATTTTCAACTCGTACAAATAGTATGGCTCTTATTCTTTGTGGCGCCATTTTACGTCGCTGATATGCAGCACTTAGCATTTCCACTAATATCTTTTTGTCCTGTAGCTTATAAAGGCCTTGATAAAACCGCCGGACGAAGAGTTGAATACTCAAAAACCTAAGAAACCTCAGCATCCATACTATAAAAGGCCTGGGAAGGGACATAACCATGATTCTTGTGATGCGTGTGGCGAAGGAGGCGATCTGATATGCTGCGATCGTTGCCCCGCTAGTTTTCATCTTGGTTGTTAGTAAGTATTCTTAGTAGATTTGTGATTTGACATGGTCAAGGGTCTTCATGGAAAACAAATTAAATTCTAAAAACAAATAATAGCTGAGATATTAGTATCTATTATCAATTTTCAATGGTGGATTTCATATGTTACAGTTTTTACTTAATAGGTTTGATTCAAGCCTTTTTAGTGTTTATATTTTTTAATTATTTGAAACCTAATAAAACTACATTCTTTGCATCTCTTGTATGGACTCCCAGTAGGTATAGATTTCCTAAAAATTATCTACTTTTTTATAACAAATAGTTTCATAGTTATTTTCCACATGTTCAGTAAGAAAATTAGCTAAATTATACAACAATATATAATTTATTTACAATTATATTGTATTGGGCAGAAGTTGTAATTATAAAACATAACTAAAATGACAATATAGTGACATATGTTACTTTTGTTAAACACTATCAATACATCTGCCATCCAATCACTAAAAGGCTGTTATGTCAAAAAACCACTTTTTGAGTTATGAAAAAAAAGTTGCAAATTAATTTTGTAGTTTATAAAAAGTCTGTGTATTGTTTTTCATCTTGGTAATAATTTCACTACTAATAATTTTAAAAGATCATTCTGCTTTGCATTAAGCTTGATCATTCTGTGTATGAAACTCAAATCGACAAATTTCACTAAACCATCATATGATTCAGTAAAGTTTTCATTAGGTTCAAAAGGTTTCCATTGTGTTAAAATCCACATGAAACTATTTAAAATGTTACAGTGACCCACCATTGGATGAGAATGATATTCCTTCTGGGTTGTGGCTCTGTCGGGAGTGTCGTGCCTCTGATGACAACATGCCAGCGAGCTCTCGCAGCAGTCGAGCACAGTCGCCTGTTGAAAGCAAGTCTGACAATGAGAAAAAGACTAGGTCAGTCAAAAAAAAGAAAAATTTCAACTTGTCTACAGTAGTTCAAAGCTACTACTGGTTCAGAAATCCTCTCTGTCACTGAGACTCAGCTAGCCCTAAATAATGATTTTTGTTAAGTAAGTCTGATGTGGAAGCCCTCTTGAACTGCTTTATCTGCATGCGCTGGCGTAATGGTTAATGATACGTAAATAAAATGTTCTACAAAAATATTGGTCCTTAATATATCTTTAAAAAAGTCTGTGATAGCATATGCTTATTTCTTATACATAAGCCACATTAAGGCATTTTGTTAGTTTTAGTTAGTGCAAATTAGTTGAATAGTAAAAAGTGGCTTATGAGCATTATTTTTAAGCATGGCATATAAATCTTTAGGAACAAAAATTACTTCATCATAATTTTATGAAGTTAAACTTTGTACCTTTTAGCATGTTATTTTGACACATAACTTGAGAGATAATGGAAAATTAAAATAATTTGTACTTGAGGGAAGTGAGAACAATAATTATGATAGGCAACACCAAGCGTTGATGGCGCGGCGCGGTGTTTGTCGGATAAAATTAACACGGGTGAAACCATGGAGCACAGCTAGTATCATATAAAAAACATGTGACATTACAGGTCTCTACGTAATAACTGCACAAACTCCAAAAAAAAGAGCAAAGACAGTGAGGAAGATGATAAGAAGGAGGAAAAGAAAGATGTAGAAGATGACAGCGAGACGGAGCTCTCCCCAATGGAGATACTTGTGAAGGCCGCTAAGATAATGAACCCGCGGCAGTTTGAACTGCCTAGAGAGATGACAGTACCTTTCAACTTCCCTGGAACTGAAAAAGGTAATATATATTTTTTGTTTGACAAATCTATCATCAGCCACTCTTGTCCATGTGGCACCTGGTAAAGCCTTAATTTCATCAACCCATCTTATGGATGGCCTGCCTCGGTTCCTTTTTTTATGACTTTTAAACTAATAAATATTGTTTTTTTTACAATTTTTCTTTGCTCCTGAAATATGCCCATTTCCATTTAAGTTTTGTGATGGTTACTGTAATTAATACATTAATTTTTTTAAAGGAGTTTACAGTAAAATCTTATTTTAGAAATTTTGTCAGGCCATTAAAAATATAAAGCATAAGTGACTTATACTGTTCATAGGACTTAAATATAAATAAGATCTTTAGTATAATTATGTTTATAAAAACATGCCCCAATATTTATAACCTTAAGAGAGACAAGTGAATTGATTTTTGTTTTTCCTGTGAGAGGTAACTTTGAAGAAAGTTCCCTTTAGTCCTCAATATTGTTAAAAAAGAAAATATGTTAATTTCTTAATTTGGTCGAGTTATGTTTTGTCTATATAATTATATATATTTCTGTTGTCTCATTCTATACAAATAATAAAATAAGTGTCTGTTTGTAATGTCATTAAACAGCTTTTTATTAAATGCATATGGAAGTATATATGATACTTTTAAAGAAAATTGTTTGTCTGTCTCTTTGTTCTGGGTAATCTCCGGTTACGGTTAAAACGGTTGGACAGATTTTGATTGGTCTTTCAAAGATAGCTGATTTCATAAGGAATACATTAGGCTGCTTTTATTTTCGAAAAAGAATAAGGATTCCACGCAAATAATAAACGCGAGCAGAGCCGCGGGTACAGCTGGTCTATTTATATGTCCTTCATATTGTTACACCCGTGGGTAATAAAAATGCCGATGATTGACGTGAAGAAGTTTTATTCGAATTCTACACAGTTACAAAATACACTGTTATTTATTTCACTGTGGTTTCGCTTCCTTTTATCGCTCGATGTTATCGCTTTGTAATTCCAAACTGAACTACTTCGGCGGCTTAAATACTTATACTAAACGATCCTAGAAAAATCGTGAATCATCACTATCTTTCTCGACGTTTAGTTGCTATGCCTACTCGATGACGTAATCGAGGCGACAAGCCCTATACATGTGTGTGTAAACTGTGATGTTTACCAACAGGCTGGCCATACACGAAATTTTTTACCTTCATTGTTTAAAAAAAATTAACTTGTTATATTTTATACAGAGTGTACGAGTGGTAAGAACGGCAATGGGTCACTGGTAAGTGTGGACTCTTGGGGCTGCGTGCCTCTCCCCGCTAAGTCCTGTTTCGTCTGCCAGGGCACCTGCAAGCAGGCGCCGCTCCTGCAATGCGACTACTGCCCACTGCTTTTTCACCAGGTTAATGGTTCATTGCACTTAGCATCATATTGTACATTCATACAAAAAAAAAAAAAAAATGAGATCGGAAGATTCAGATTTATTTTTGTCGATCGTACACAAGGCCTATAAGCCTCTAAATGCCCCACTTCTGGGTAAAAGCCTCTGCCCTAGAGAATCAACTCAAAAATCAAGAGAAGGTTATAACTTCATTATGATAATATGTAGTTCATGAGATATTAATGATTTGTAACATGGATAAGTCTATAGTGTATTAATATAGATCCGCAACTCGAAAGAGAAAGAGTATAGTATATGCTTGTGTTAGAATGAGATAAGGATACGAGAATCTTTATCATAACGAGTTACGCTTATTTTAGCAAAATGTAAGGATTTAAAGGATTATTTATTTTTTAGTAGACTTGTTTAATTTTGGTTACGTGAATTGTACCTGGATGTAACTTCTTTAACAAAGAAATGAACAAAATAATGAGCACACTAATGTATTCCGTTTTTCCTCTTATCCCATTATTGCTGATCTATATTACTCTAAGGGTGGCTTGTGCAACATTACATTTAACTCACCATTAAACAAAATTAATTAATTATAATTATCAGCCTCTTAAATGGATTTATCATAAACGTATTTAGGGTTATCTTGCACGAGTCATAGATGTACGTGATTTAGTTATTAGCGAGTCGGTAAACCAGTCTTTGCATTCCATTTCACGTTTTGATCAATAAAATATCATTGGTCTTGACAAGTTTCATAACCTGAAAAGCGCGATGACTTAAAAACTTATGCATAGAATGAAACGTGTACAGTTGGATGTCATTGTTTGTTGTCTGTCAAAGTCAAATAAATAAAACGAAAATAGTGTGTTCAATGCGACAACTTACATTAAATACCACGCCGGTCCTTATGATGTCCTTGTTCCTTTATTCGCATTTTTTTTTACATATACACAGTTTTTTAAATATATTGAGTGACAAAGTTTTCTTTGTGCAAGATGCTAATTTTGTTTAAACTCTTTAAAAGTGTTTAGTCTTACTTTAATCATATTTAGACATGTTACGCAAGTCGCCTTAAACCTATGGTATTATCCAGTTATATGTTGGTAACAGTAAAACATTTTTCAAGCATTACAGGTTTCCTCATGGTGGTTTTCTTCACCATCACCCACTACAGCCATTAGTTAAATTTTTGAAAAGTTTATAATTACCTCTCATTTCAGATCTATGTTTTCTTAGTAAACTATTAGTTTTTTATATTCATTTTGATACTTCCAGGATTGCTTAGATCCACCGCTGACTGCATTGCCAACCGGAAGATGGATGTGTCCCAACCATGTTGAACAATATATCGTGAGTTTTAGAAAAAAAATACACTACTATAGTTTGTTTTAATTGGACTGATTATAAGGATAATTAAATATTACCTATGAGACGAAATTACACTAATAAATTATTATTTTTTGAATAAATTAAGTATTCTATTAACCCTGCCAGCCTCATATAGGAAACGGAGCTTTGGAATGCAGTTGTGCTTGTATATTCAATCCGGGAGGGGTGACAGAGAAAGAGATAGAGAGACAGAAATTTATACAGAGTAGGTATTTTTATAATTTTCATTCCGTTCAACTATGAAGATTCTGAGAAATCGATTGAAACTAAGATGGTGTTATTGTCAGAAATATGTTTAAAAATATACTGTTAATTTCAGGTCATAGTTTTATTGTACATTAAGGCCATTTTTGTTATTTTTGGTGCCGTTATTTGAAGTGCATTTTGATGGTCATTTTTCCCAGTTCAATGATAATATGAATCTATTATGAAGGTCAAGTATGAAATTGTTCACATAATTAACTATAAATTAACACTCAAATAAATTATAATTTACTTGTTTAGGATTGGAAGTTGGTGAATTCGGTATCGGCGACGGAGCGCGTGGCGCTCTGGGATAAGTTCTCCGGGCCCGTGGACCAGCATGCGATCAAGATCGACTTCATACGGCGAGCGACAAAACCTAATTCTGCATTCAGGTATACATGACCTCTTATAGTTATATAAAAATCATTTAATCCGATTCACAAAGAACATGTTGATGTAAGTTTTTTATATATTGTAACATCACTTATTTGAAGACTCAAATGACTCTATAGCGCTATACGATCGCTAGCAGTACGGCGGTGGCGACGCTCCTATAAAGCGTTGGGTGCTGACTGATGCAGGGCATTCCAGTACTGAATTTGCATAGGGACTTTACTTTGTCCGTGTGAACATCTTTAACGTGAAATGGCCATGGGCAAGAAATTGTTTGTTTTATGTATAAATTATTTCGCGTCCATGTCGAGAGCATAAATACCCAGTCTTTACAATATATGTACCATACAGAATAACTGGTTAACCAATAAATTACTGCATGCGCGCTATAAAATAACTATTGCAAAGGGAGGATCCTCCGACCAGACGGGTGTTATGTCTGGCGGGCAGCTGCCCAACGGTTGTGGTCGGGTTCTTATATAATATATATACTCAATTGAAGAGTTAATTTCTATAGCGCGATGTAGGATGCGTCGTATTTGGCTCGATAGATGTCGCTATGTAGATGTCGCTACACGCGCCTGTTTGGCTAAACCACCCTGAGAGGCCCCGCCCGAAGTGCAATGTTTTTTAGTTTGGCGATCGCCTGAGGTAGGGTTACACAACCGGTCGCACGCGATGCTCGGATCTCGATACTCGCATGCACAAACACTCGTAAATAATAGAAAGAGAGAGAAATTGGTATGGAGGAGGGCTTAAAGCGTTCTCCTTACGTGACGATTTCTCAAGTCCGGTGAAGCTGTAAAAGCCGCAGCGGCTCTGTTTGACGATAGGGCCCCTAAGGCTAACAGTGTAGTCGAATTTGCTAGTATGTACCGCGGTGGATTAAGCATTATAAGTAATTTATTTATAAACTGCTGTGCCCGCGGCTTTGCTCGCTTGGACTACAGAATGCCGTCGATCGGGCATACGCGCGAATTGTATTACTCCCACTCCCGGTTATTTTAAAGATAAAAATGCTTATCGTGGGTGATCCTTAGAAGATATACATATATGCTTTTTGTGACGTTTTTGTAGGTCTTTTTAATGTCTATAATTATGTGGTTATCATTAATTTGAAATATCTCTTATGGTTTATTCATTTATGCGTTTGAATTGATTCACCGTTACCAGTTTTTTTATTAATTTGCGCGGAATCCAATTTTTTTTTTCTAAAAAAAAAAGTAACCTAATTTACTCTTTATAAGATCAGCAATTTGCCAGTGAAAGTCCCGTCAAAATTGGTCCAACCGTTTCGGAGATTACATGGAACAAATAGACAGACAGACCGACAAAAATTTTAAAAGTGGGTTTTTTGTTATAGGTATCATATGCATTTAGTAAAAAGCTGTTATTGTGATATTACAAACAGACACTTCAATTTTATTTATTACGCTTAAACAAATTGTCATAATTTTACATACTTATAACAAAAAAAAAATTTTTAATGTAAACGAACTCAGCGCGTGTGCAGGATAAAGGTGCCGGTGCAGCTGCAGTCCCGGGTTCGAGTCCCGGCCATGGTGCGACACCATTACTTGCACCCGGCGCCGCTTGCCCCCTCTCGTCGCGAATACGTGCGTTGCAGAAATGGTACCTGATTTTATATGTCCTTTTTTTCTTTAAAAATTAACCTAAAAACTAGTCATAAGCACGTCATAACTTGCAAGTTCGGCCGGCACTAATTTTATTCCATTTAAGAGTGAGCGACATAGATATACTAAGATGTCTTTATATTAATGCAGTATTTTTATTCCAAGAATTTATATTTGTATGTGGTCTATGGCTACCTGTCCACTGAAGCTTGAGTTGTGCAAATTTCGACCAATAGAGTTGCATCTCTAGATTTTTATGCAATTCTATTGGTCGAAATTTGCACAACTCCACTTCAGTGGACAGGCAGCCTATGAATACGAACCCAGAGAACGGTATTCATCGGCGGTCGCCTCTGTCATGCCGACCTGCAAGCCTCTCAGCAGCTGAATATACACTGGCTGATCGCAAAACGCGAGTAGTTAAAATATAGTCACTGTGTTGGCTCTGGAGTTTTTGGCGGGATCTTGAAGTGTCATGTTGTGATTTTTAATTTTTTAGGTTTTTGGCACTAAATTATGTAATATTGGTGGCGTTTTGCGTGATATAGTTTGGTTGGGGGCCATCCATAAATTACGTCACACGAATTTCATGACTTTTTGACCCCTCCCCCATCCTTGTCAAAGCTGGTCACATTTGTGAGACACCCCCCCCCCACGCCCCTACCTAGTGTGTTGTCACATATTTTGCAATTTATGAAATTAAAACAGCAGTGTTAGGAAATTATTTTAATTTCCATTGAAATTATTTTTCAATAAAATCGATATCAACTCAAATAAAGGTATAAAAATTAACAAAACAAAAAAAATCACTTTAATGAAAGATAAAAATTTAATCCTCTTCAGTCCATAGACTTCGAACCCATTCCTTTATATTATTTAAAACTGGCATAGTAGTCACATCGTTCTCAGCGCAGTGTGGCGGTATTTGTCAAAGGCAGAGTCGGCTCTTGTTTTTCAGAGTTGCTGGTTTGCTCTATAAAACTCCGTAAAGTATTCAATGCGGTTCTTGCCTCTTTGATAGAAACCCATTTAGTATTGTTCGAGTATTCTATCTTATCTAAATCATACGAATTTACGAATCCCCCGTTTATTGCGCTGCGCGGTATATTTATGCCATAAAAAACAGAACACGGGCAAAGACTTAAACTCGCACAGGTATTAATATATAAATTACAGTCGTAAAGCAAAAGTAAAAACAATAAATTAACAATAGCGTCTGAGCAACAACAAATGGACAAAATAAACAAGATGACTTGCTTCGCTAAAGTTCAAATGAAATCAAAAATAATAAAATTAAACACAACATCAAAAAGCAAACACATGTTAACGTGAGTCATAAATTCGTGGTAATCCTATTTATTGTATACTCCTAAATTTATTTCTAAGAAACAATGGTGTACTTACATTGTCGATAATATTCTTAAAGTCGGTAACTTATTTTTCTTCGAACTATAAAGGTAGTAAGTTTCAAATAATCGAGTTGTAAAAGTTGTTAAATAAAACATTGCTATGTTCGAGATACAGAAGTCCAATTTAATTTTTTCTCTGATTATTTTGACTAGAGGGTTGAGATTTAGTGCAACGGAGGTTTTGGGGCTTGAATGGAAGGGAACACATTCTTTCGAGTTTGGGAGGTTTTCGACTTACAGAAGTTCTAATGTACTTAATATTATATTTTGGAAAAATGTGATGTCACTAAATTTGGGACCCCTCCACACCCCTTGTCACACAATGTCATACTTCGTCGACCCACACCTAAACGTGTGACGTAATTTATGGATGTCCCATTGTTGTGCTTAAGTCATATAGTTCTGACAAAACCCCACTTTGTAAGTCTTAAAAACATTGACACTGGCAAGTGCTTTTTGCGGCGCCAAAACAAGAAGAAGAAATGACGGCTCTGACATCATGTGCAGGGTGGTCGCGACCCATTGGGGTAATGATCCGTACTATCCATTTCATTAGTGGATATACACCGGCTGATCTCGGAACGCTATATATCTAAACGTGGCATTATGCCGAATGTATTACACCTGGTGTCTGATGGTCGCTATTCAGTCATACACAATTTTCATGTTTTACCACGCAGTATAATTAGATAATATAAAGCAGCATTTTCCAAACTATATTTTCTCATGACCTGGTTATTTTTATGTTTCCACCTTGTGACACACTGAAAGTTTTTAACTATCTTGCTGTACATATAAACAAAATAAAACACTTTTTAATCTTCTCATAAAATTGTTTAATAAAGTTGAAGCCGTAATTCCTAATAATAATGCTATAATGAAATTGTTATTTTATTAATTGACTACTTATAGTGAGATGTTTGAAGGTGTTTATTTTTAACTATACCATTTCCGTTTCTTTATTTTCTCGATTACAGCTCCTGTGAAAACTTGAACGAGCGTCTTTTTTACATTATGTGTGCATTATTTTATAAAAATATGACGTTTACACACGTACAAGGTTATACCAGAGTCGGAGAAACTGATAGGGATGGAGCTATATCGATAAACACGATAAAATATCCGATATTTTTTTTACAAAATGTGAGAAACTAAACTACTGCTGGATACTTTTGTACAAATTTATTGACTAATATTATATTTCATTACAAGATGTTACACGTATTAATTATTGATTGACAATGCCAACTTCTTCAAAATTTTCGAAGCTGGTGTAAAATAAGTAGGTATAGGTAGGATCGACAATGAAAGGAAATAATTATAACGAAAGATAATCTTTATTTATTTATTTTAATGAAAATCTGATGAATGCGATATATGCGATCGATATCATTACTTATTTGGTCACAGCACTATAACTGTCAAATTAGAACTGTCATCGAGAAAATAAAGAAATAGAAATAGTATAGGAACTCCAAGTTTGCAGAATTTTTTTATTATTATGTCTGGTTGGTCTTCCAATCTGTTTCTACTAGTATTTGTCCAGAACACGAGTGTTGAAACCCTTTCTTCATATTTATATATCGTGAGGAAAGGTATTAGAAATTGTATCGCTTGTTCTGCTAATATGATAAGTTGTATAAAAATTGATCTTTATAAATATGACTAGTTTAAAAAACGAAATACTTAGTACTGGGTCGCTACCCGCCATTTGGATAAGACAATTTTTAACAACCTTGGTGTGTCTTCGAAGTTGAAGGTCCAATGCCAATGAAATTAAAATGAGACCACTCTTGAGGTATCTCCTATCAAACAAAAAATAATCATCCACTTTGGTCCATAAACAAGAAGTTATGGCTGAACATCCGTAAAAAAAACATTTGAATTAGGTAACCTCCGTCTTTTTTTTGAAATAGGTTAAAAACTATGATATAAAGGAATTAAGATTTTATCAACAGTCCTGAGGAATTTGAAAGCGACTGGTGGTTACGTGGAGAGCGAGGAGGACGATGAGACTGGTCCGAAGCACAGGATCTGCATGAATCTGCATTGCCCCATCTACACCGGGGAAGGGGAGTGTGGCATGAAACATGAAGATAACGATACGGAGCCATCCGCCTCTCCTAAGGTTAGTTTACGATGCAACCACGAATAAGCCTCCGCGAGTGTATCAGTGTTGCCAGGTTTCATTTTAAATTTACCCTAAATTTTACCAATTTTTGAGAATTTCATCTGAAGCATACTAACCGCATCGCGGTTTCTAATATTTGTCTTCTTCTTGTTATTTGTCAAACGTCTTATGGTCGATAGACCGTAAGTGTGAGGCAGAAATATATGTCGAATTAGGTTGGCTCCTCGCGAGCTGACAATGCTAAGAGTTTTGGTCTTAAATTACACACTTCGCACCTTGTAGATAACTGTTTGAATTAAATAACCGAATGGAATTCCATTATTCCATTATCTTTTGAATGGAATGACCGATTTGAACCATTGAAATAATAATCTACAAGTACTAAAATATACTTAAATATGAACTGAATTATTTAAATAAGGATTTGTACCAAGGTACCAATAACATGGTTGTTTCTATTAACTTTTTAAACATAAAAATTAATTATAGTTGCATATCTATAATGGTTGGACATACAGTA
Source organism: Saturnia japonica (assembly GCA_033032175.1). Lineage (NCBI taxonomy): Eukaryota > Metazoa > Arthropoda > Insecta > Lepidoptera > Saturniidae > Saturnia > Saturnia japonica. The sequence continues at coordinate 15,905,097 of CM065324.1, read as the reverse complement.
TCGCGAATCTTTTTGTTTGATTCGATTTAAAATGCCTTCATTATTGTATCGGTTGAGCAAAGTGACACAGCAGCCAACGCGTGTTTGCAAGTTCGATTCACTCAATTCATGAGGTACCCATCGTTCAAGAATTTTTACTTTCCCGATTTGCTTCAAGTGGATTAATATAGTTGTATCACATACCCCGAAACCGGCAGCTATCTCTGAAGTGCTTTGTGATGGATCCGCTTCCACAATAGCCTTTAATTCTTCATTTTCCACTTTGGTCTCCGGTCGTCCACGGCGTTGGTTCTGAAGGTCGAAATTTCCAGAACGAAAACGTTGAAACCAAAAACGTACCGTGCTTTCTTTTGCGACACCAGCGCCGTACACATCATTAATCCTTCGAGCTGTTTCGGCAGCACTGGTGCCACGGTAGAACTCGTACTCGTAAATATACCGATATTTCATGTTTTCCATTGCGCGGTAATAAGCGGCGCCAAAGAAAAAAATAATGAGAAAAAAACAAATGAATGAATGTTTTCAAAACTCGAACGTACCAGCTAAATGAATTTATATATGTATTTGAATTTGGAATTATTAACCAAAGAGGAGATATTTCAGACCAAATTGGTTAGTAGTACGACAAAACGCTAATTTCATATGTAAGGACCTAATATTTGGAGAATTTAAAAATATATATTATTGCTTTACAATACATTGAACAGAATGTGAGGGAAATAATGAAATTAATGGAAAGTTCATTATTTGGTAGTTTTAGTGGTAGTGACATGGAATAATATGTTAAATAAACATGCATTTACCTAATTGAGGTGTTGATTTATTTTAATTTTGAAGAAATAAGATATAAAAATTTTCTGCTAATATAAGTAAAATAACTAATAGAATTCTCTTGTGTACTTGACTGTATCCCTTGATACGTACACGAAGTCACTGCATCTACACACGCTTTACGCACACATAGGGTCGCGCGCACAAATGAATTGATCTGTCTATACCATCATATTACTCCGAAACTATATTCCGATATATTTTTTCATAGTATTTTTAAGAGCCATAATAAATTCTGGGAATACGGGAATGACATTCAGATATTGTGATCCGATCCGGTTGAGCGAGTGTATTTTTGCAGGAGGAACCCAGGACTGCGTCCTCGAGTGACTCGTCCGAGTCTGAGTACGAGTGCCTGAGAGTAAAGCGACGACGAGCGTGCGGGCGGAAGGGCCGGACCCCTGTCGGGGCGAAGCGCTCGCGCTCCGACCGGCTGGAGTTACGACCTGACCCTGACGTGGAGGAGTTGCTCGCGCTCGTTGATCACCAGCTGAAGAAGCTCGACGAAAGGCTCGTCAAGCTGCTCGCCTGGCAGCAGCTCCAGCAGGTACCAACGACCTTCACTATAATACACTTTTACTGGTCTTAGTAAATATATGGGTGCTTTGCCATCATCAATAAATGATGAATTATCCATGGAAATTGAAGATAATTTGACAATTACTATGAGGTCGACTTGCATGTATTATGATGATATAAGAAACTTGGACAGCTAAATGTATTCCAGTACACTAAAAAGAGTTCCACTTTATAGGCTGCCATTAGATATTGTGGAAGTATGAATTGTGACTGGCCCCAGATCTAAGATCTTTCTAAACTGGAGCAAAAACCCTGCATTTGAAGTTTCAAATAATTTACCCTGTTATATTGCCGCCGGGAGCTTACTTCTTGTCCTCCACAGCTTATGGTACAGCTTCAATGGATGTAGCGTATGTTGTCCGACATAGTGTGTGTGTGTGTGTACGTAGGTAGCGGCTGGCGAGGCGTGCTGGGGACGTTGGCGGGGTGTGCCGGTGCGGGGGGGTGGCGCGGCGGGGCGGGCGGCAGCGCTCGCAGTGCGCTGGGCGGAGCGCGCTCGGCTCGCGGTGCGGGGGCAACGTGCGGCTCCGCTCCCCTCGGAGCTGTTGTCGCGTGCGGATCGGGAGCGCATCGCCCGCACGGTGTGGGGTGCGCCGCCTCCGCCCCCGCAGCCCTCTCTCTCTCCTCCACGCTCGCCCTCGCACTCGCTCAGCCATGCTCCAGTTCGCGCGACGCTCTGTGCGCTCAGGAATGCCGATAGGTACGTATGTTCTCTTCTTCCTAACTTGGCAACTAGTCCTCTTTATTGAAGACCATTACTGCCGTTGTCAAGTGACTATAGTGCCCTTTCTTATGACGATTTCAGTATCCTAACAAGATGGTGGCTCACTTGTTAGAACTATCTAGGAAGTTTTAGTGAGGTTTCAAAATGCATGTTTCTAGTTTTTATTTATTATCCACTTCACTTATGCACATTAACCAAACTATATTACATAATATAAGGTACAAGAAGATATAATGGATTGAAATTAAAACAACAACATGGAAACTAAAGATCCCGCCTAAAACTCCTCCCTAAAAAGATATTTTTAAAGCCACAGAGTAAAATGACTGTTCGAGAAGGTTCGCATAATATCTGCTGGGCCCTTAATTCAATCAATCGCGAATCAATCCCTCTCGAAGCTATTGCTGCAATATACAGTAATTATTCTAATTAAAAACAAAAGAGACTAACCTCGTCAGGAGCGGGCGGTGACCTTGACCTTGCCTCGTCGACCTGAACTGCAGATTGTGAAGTATGCGTGTTTAGAGTGAACTGTGTGTAAGTTTGTGTGCAGCCTCAAATCCCACAGGACACTATCACGCAAGCAATCTGTTCATCAAAACCCTCGTGGGACACCAACTCAAAGTAAACCACATATATCTCAGCGCTAGCCGAACGTCCGGAATGACGTAGCGCGTTCAAAACAAACAATGCGGAAGTTCACGACCAATGCACAAAGCAGATTGGTCTACGTGCCAGCAGAGCTAGGGGGCGGGGCGGCGCAGCGCCTGCGCAGAACGAATGCACCTGCCATTAGCCCCCCTATTACAGGCCTTCCCGCGATCTCGCCATTTCACTATGCGAGCTAATGTACATTTCCAACAATGACATTTCGTGTGGTGCTATAGTAGAGGCATTTTAAAGCGAGTCGCCGGGCAATAAATGTCACTGACAGTAGGAATGTGCACGCAATGCAACCCGTTATCGATACTTAGCTACCTGCGCACGCGGGGTCGATGCGTCATCGTGACCTTCATTACCACTCTGATTCCTGATTGGTCGTTACGAGTAAGGGTTGTCTTTTTTTCTATAAATATAAGATTTTCTGTTATGACACTCATTACATTACTTACGCTTCGTTACGCAATACGCACAATGGAGAATTTATTTTCTAACGTGGTTATCGATATGCACCTCTACAATTCTTACGCACATCACTACACCTCTCCATAAGACCTGTAAGTGCGAGCGAGACAGTCCGATAAATATGATTTATGACCAGAAGCCTCAGTTTAAAATGCGTCAACTATAGTTTATTTCGTTTTTAAAATAGTGATGTCACCAATGGGTACTAATTGTAAAACCGTACGAAATATTTGTTCATATTGATAAGTTTCCTGAAGAAAATATTGGATCCTCCAAATGTGAAGGCCAAAGAAGGGACAAAGAAATCACAAAAAAAGAAACAAATTAGAATAACGCATATCCATAATTCATTTCGTGTGTTATATGGTTATTCAATTAAATAATAAATTCAATACAGAAAAGCAATTACAGTTTTTCTAAAATTCACCAAACTCAGTTTTTTTTTAAATTGTTGTTTCCCTTAAAACCTTATTCAAACTATAAATAACATTCTAAAAAAATAATTAGTTAAATCAGTCAAGCCGTTCTCAAGTGACACGTTTATCAACATACTGCACAAATTTTGCTTAAATCTTTCAACAATTTAAAACAGTTATCTCAAACCGATTGAGCTGAAATTTTGTACTCACGTTCAGTTTGGATGACAATGCATGGTTAGCTAAGTTATCATTAAAAAAATCTAATATAGCGGACTCCCAGAGATGGGCCTGTTATATTTTATGCACACCCATGATATGGGTATCAAATGAAAGGGTTTGCTGAGTAAAATAGGAAAAAAAAATTGTAACAAAATCTTTTTTAAAACAAGTTTCCGGACAATATTTTAGTGATTTCAAAAGCTTGTAGCGCAAATAAAAAGACTACTTTAGGGTAAGGTATGACTGAAAACTATCACATAGCATAAGCTGAACCTGTCCGGTTGCCAAATTGTGTATGTATGTGGGCTTAACGTGTAAAGTGTATTTTTAGGTAATTTTTTTTTGCAATAAATGCTATGCAAAGTTATTGAAATATTGAATAAAAGCTTGTTTTTGGTAGTATTTTTTCAATTCTAGTTTTTGTCTATGTATAAGATTGATTAAGTGTTTCGGTTGGTGCAGGTCGAGTGACGTGGGCGGAGTGGGTGGTGTAGGCAATGTGAGCGGTGGTGGGGGCGCGTGGGGCGTGGGCATGCGCGGCAACTCTCTCACGGTGGGCTGGGACTCCGCCTGTGACGTGCGGCTCGACGCGCGTCTCTGCAGGAACACGTCGCGGACGCACGCCCTCATATTCAGAGACGAGGTACACATCCATGCTTACATCTAAGAGTTTTGTTGGTGACAACTCTAACCTATAATTTCAATAACTAATAACTCGGCCGTCCTACCGTTTACTTATTTGATATTTGGTACGATGATAATACCTAACGTAAGGTTACTTTTAACTTTAAAAAAAATGCGGGAATTGTACGAAAATCGAGAAAGAAAATATTTCTCAATAATGATCTAAAATCGCTTATAAACGTATGGAATGAAATTTTTGGCATTTCTTTTAAATAATATGAAACGTTTATAAATGTCTCGATAGAAGATGACATCTTCGGAGACGCATAGACGACTGCGCTTCGTCCTAAGAAAATTCCTCAACGTCCCACCTCTCACGTCAAAAGGAAAACGAGTTCTTTTGCATTCGACGATGTGTACTTTTCTTCAGGCTCACGTAGAAAAAATTCTTACCTGAACTAATTCAGCACCGACCTCTCGTTTCCTCCCTTGCATCCCTCTAAATCGCCTCGACGTCAATTCGTGCGTCATAAGAGTCATTACTTTTTCTAGTCATTTATGAGTGACAGACAGGCACAATTTCAATACTAGAAATATATATAAATTATTTATTCCATCTTTTAGACTTAGTAAAACAAATAAAAGCCTTTTAGGTAATTTTGTTAGATCCTATAATAAACTTCCTAAGCACATTACCGAAAAGCCAGATAATAAGTTCAAGAATCATGGGTGGTTGATTACCTGAATGATGGTGATGTCTGGATGTGATTCCCTCTCTGAACATCTACTGAAAATGATAACTGTATATAATTAAATACTGCAAAAAATAATTAAAAAAAAAATTACATGTTGATAAACCCGGTCGAGTTTCTTGTCGGTTCTTCTCGATGGCTGGTGTTTTCCGAACCGGTGGTAGTGTTTTGCCATTCATAAGTGTCTTCTTAGGGATTAAATTGAATAATAAATATTTTGATTTTGATGATACATACACAAGTGTCCTTGTGAGGGAACCATAGATTTTGTACATTTAGACCAAGAATAAGTTGAATTAGACAAGACCAAAAATAGAATATATGTTAGTTAGTGTATTATTTTGTTGATTCTCTTTGTTATATGAGTTACATCCAGTAACAGTATAATTATGTAACTGCAATAAAACGTCTATTGCTATGATTGAGATCCTGGGTTTGATTCCCAGGTCGAGCAAAGTGTTATTGGGTTTTCCTATGAAATTCTCAGTAGCAGCTCGGAGTCGGGCTTTGTGCCCGATTAATAGCAATAGGAGCGCCCCCTATCACATGGGACCTAAAAAAATATACACGGGGAATGTGGGTGTATATTAGTAACACCTCTGCCTTGTATTGTATGTTACGCAATATTCAATCACAATTTAAATCTGTAGATTTTGCAAAAATAAACGGGATTTGTTTTGGTCACGATTTACGTAGGCCAATGATAGCACATATGAAAATGATCTCGTATCCTTATCTCGTTCTAATACAAGCCTATACTGTGTTCTTTCTCTTTTGAGTTGTCGATCTATATGTTATACTAGCGGTGCACCCGTGGCTCCGCCTACGTTTGTTACGTCCCATAATTATATTTTTACTCACATTATTGAAAATTCGTATAGCGAATCGATTGAGAAAAGACATGTACATCCCGTGTAAAAAAAATCATAAGAATCAGTCTAACCGTTTTCGACTTACAAACAGATATATAGTAATGTCCCTCTGGAAATTTGGAAAATATGAAATGTAAGGATTTAACTACAAATTTATATTGATATAAATCAAGTTTAAAGAGGTATGCTAAATGTATGAGGTCCTCTACCAGGTGAGCGGCCATTATGAGTTAATCAACTACTCGGAATACGGTACGCGCGTAAACGGGGTGCTGTACGCGTGTGACGTCACCGTCAGCGACGAGACAACGGCAGAGAACGCGCGCGAGGGGCGAGAGGGGCCGGCAGAAGCATTACCCGCGGAGACGGAACAGCGAGCCAACGCGCTCAGGGATCTCGTCAATCACAGGGTCGTCAAACCTAAAAGGTACGTTGTTACAATGTTATCGATCAGAACTTGTGAACATCTATACTAGTAATAAAGTTGCATTGTCAGTTTGTACCGGCCAATCTCTGAAACGGTTGACGGACCTTTCACTGGTATATCTGCCTAATGTTATAAATAGTAAGTTGGGCTTCTTCTGGTTTAGAAAAGATTAGGTTTCCGCGCAAATAAAATAAACTACAGTAGCAGCGTCCAGTACCGCGCGAGCCCTACGCGTACGTTCATCTTCGCCGCATACGAAATTCCACGCGAATGAAGTCGCAGGCATAGTTACTATTTTAATATATACGATACTTGTAAACAAAAACCCAGTTTTAAATTTTTTGATTGTCTGTCTAATTGTTTCGGTTTATTTTTTATATATATGTATCGAATCTCACGCTAAACCTAGAGTGCGTAACTCTCGAGTACAACTGCTGAAACATACCTGCAGACCTTGGCGACATATGTATTTGCAATTTGGGGATGTATAGCTAGTCAAGTGGGTAGTAGGAAATGGTCCAAAAATGTGCTATGGTTTCATCACGATTTTTTCCTTCATAGCCTAAACTCATTGTAGAATTCTATATATGTACAATGGACAAGGTCCCGGAGATTGTTACTATACTATGTTCATCATCATAGGAAAGGTTGCATGACGTACCCATAGAACGTAAATTGTTATGTCGTGAAAATTTCGACATAACCGAATGTACGAGCTATCGTCGTACATCACAAAACTGCATACGTTGCATCGTGTGCCTGCGTCGAAATCGGGTGACTAAATCAATAAAATCAGTGTTAATTTTGCACTCAACGCGGACAGTTATTTATTTATAATTCCTTGATCGCCCGTTTATCTTTTTATATCATTTTACTATAATATTGTAGGCTACATCCTACAACACCTAAAAGTAATGATAGTGATAAACTTTATAAAACAACATTCTGCACTATAAAATCCTAAATAGCTTCCTAAATACGATGGTATCTGAGTATATAAGTTTTTTTTTCTTACTACATGCAACGTTACATTATGTATCGAATTAATCGAACGCCGTTGTACATTTATGTAATTCTGTAGTTTAAAAAAAATTAAGAATAGAAATGAAATGTATGTTTTTGTGATTACTGCAAAAGTCGTAGATGTCAAGTTTATTTTATTTATATTAGCTAGAAAACCCGCAAACCTCTCAATTGATTTGAAATACAATCGAATTATCGATTATATTGAAGTCTAAAAAAGAATTGGTCAACGATAAACTAACTTTCAATCTAAGTTATGCTACATCTCAAAACCTTTGACATATTGTCATTGATGCAACCTTTGTTATAATGAACATAGTATAGTATACCATCATCGTTTTAAAACTATCGATACGGTACGTGTCTGCGACAGGCTGAATGGCAACCTGACGAAACCGACCGAGGAGGAGTGGTCGTGCGAGTGCGTGACGTACTCGGGGGCGGAGACCCACGGCGCCTGGGAGGGCGGAGCTCTCGTCCCGCACGGCGCGCTCCTGCACTTCGGTTGTCTGCCCTACGTGTTCAGTATTACAGACCACGCGCTCGCCGAGACGCCCGGGGACTCTGCCCTACCGGTAGACCACACTGAGGAGCCGCAGCTCTAGTCGTGACCGCACACTTTATGGTTAATGTAGACTATAGACTGAGTGTCACCGTGTATTCACCGTAGCAACATCGAGAAGCTCATAAAGTGTCGCAGTCGCTGTCGTGGAGACAGATCGTACTTGGTGTTTTTGACACTTAAGCCCGGACAATGGCTCTATAAAATCAATGGCTACACAAAAAAATTGTTTGTCTTGTATTGTTATATCGATATTATTTATATATCAGTAACGTCATGTATTGTATCTTGTTTGTAACCTTTAATAGTAACACTGAGATAGGGATGAGCGGTATTTAAAAAATTTCGATGTTGACTCCGATGTCATTATTGGTAAAGACGCGTTCAAGTATTACGTTAGCAGGTGCAGAAGGGGAGTTTTTTCTGACTTGTTTTCTGACATCGATATAGCGACATCTATCCTCGCCATAAGTGACGCATCCTACACCGCGATATTAAAATTAACCGAACAATTGAGTATATATACAAGAACCCAACAACAACCGTTGGGCAGCTGCCCGCCAGACATAACACCCGTTTGGTCGGAGGATCCTCCCTTTTCTATGGCGGATGAGGAACTTTACACTCTGTTCCTCACATTCCCCCTACACCGGTGCATGAACGTCAGCGCAGCCTTCGCAAAATGTTACATCATCATCACTTCCTCAAGCTTTCGAGCAGTGATCATACAGCCAGCCAGCATCCACGGCTACTTCGGATATCCTGACCATCAGCATGCATTCCTGGTCATTTCCCACAGCCTGCTCAGCGACCTTGGCACAGAACACTGCACTTCGGCCGGTCAGCAAGCAGAGACGCACTTCTCTCCTGGTCGACGCAGCAGCCAGCCACTACGCAACACTGCACCGCTCCGACTCACTGGAGCATTCTTGCAGCATCACCCCGATTCACTGGGGCATCACCGCAGACAGTTCCGACTCATTGTGAACTATGCGGCATCTGGTTCCGACACACTGGAACATTCCACTGGCCCGGCAAGCATCACAAGATGTATGGACGACTCGACCTGCTATCGACCTCCAGTCTCGGAGGAGAGTGATATAGCTATACCGTGAGCCTTAGGGGTCCTAAACAAATAGAGCCGCTGATGGCTTTGACAGCTTCACCAAGCCTGGTGAAGTTTTTGTTTTAGAAAGGGAGGGAAGTATTACAAATCGTACGTGAAATAAAAAATAATAATATCTATACAATAAATGTAAAATTAATGAAAGTTTGTTTAGATAATACTTGAGCATTAGTTAGAAAAACATCGATATAGTAATTAAATTAAATTATTTTTTAAATATTATGTTAAAATCTTTTCTTATTCTAAACTAAATATTAAGTTAATTAAAATAAGAGAGTGAAATCGAACATTAAAAAAAAAATATCATTGATGTTTATTCGGTGAATGTCGATCATCCCTATACTGAGAATTAAATCGAGAATGTTCGATGCAGTTTGTGCGAATCGATAAACGTAAAAAAAAAACAACTATAAACACGAACTCGGTTTCGAGGATTCGATTCTGTACTCATATAAGCAATATTTTTAAAAGCCTTATTGTATACTTGTACTATATTATTATATAGATATATTATATAGTTATATTGCATGCCGTCAAAGATTTTTTGATGTTTATGTTACATCTGTAATATTGTACAGAAATTGTGGTTTATTTCGCTTGTATGAATATTACTCGTTTAATAAATTTTTAGGAATTCATAGGAATTTTATCGCGTTCTTCCGCGGCAGAACGTTAATACATTTTATTACCTATAATTTACTGTTAACGCGTACATTACGCGGAAGCTATATAGCACCTTCTCCCGGTCAGTGTGTTTCTTCCTTACATGATCAGGTCCTTATGTAAATAAAAAGACTTGGTTGACACCATATTCGTTTTTTTTCTTTCCCTCTTACACTAATTACAATATATATAAACTATCTCACTTACACACTTCCTGTCATTCTCTTCATTCGTTTACTCGTTCATACTTGCAAAACTTAAATAAACTATCCTTTTCTTAAATAAATACGTTCCATTTCTTTGTACCTTACACTTAAGCGTAGCGTGAAGAGATATTTATGCCGCCGGTGGATTTAGACTTCTCGGTGGTCGCCGTTGTGTTTGGATTGGGCTGTGCTTACACCATCGGGGACAGTACAGTCAATTTGTCGAGCTATTTTAAAAAAAAGATCGGTTGCTCCGTTGGCGGACCACTCGATCTCGGTGTCTGGTCACCGTTGGGCGGCGTCAGATCGGCCAGTTACGGAAGTGCACGAGCGTTACCATGGTTACGGTTCTAAGATCCATCTTGAAGAATATTATTATTATGAGAAATTGTTATCGAAGCTTACAAAATTATTTTATTTAATGGTTTTTTTTATAAGCCTGATTGCAATACGCTTAAAAATGTATCGAAAGCTTTTGCCTCACGTATTATTAGTATATACCTTTTTTATAAATATCAACGTTAAGCGACATCTGTACCAGGATTATTGGGCCGCTATATGTATGTAAAATTATTTAGTTATTTATTATACGTTATTTAAACAATGATTCTTCCCTTATCCTGACTTAGTGATGTAAGGTGTGGTGATATCAACACAATTATATAATTATTAATATGGTGATTATCTTGTTCAGTGTTTATGTGTAAACAGATTTTTGATGTAGGTTTTTTTTGTATTTTATAGGAAACGTTTGCAACATTTACAGATAAGGGGCCATTCATAAATTACGTCACACGTTTAGGGGGGGGGGGAGGGGGTCGACGAAGTGTGACATTGTGTGACAAGGGATGGGGAGGGGTCTCAAATTTTGTGACATCACATTTTTTCTAAATATAATATTTTATATCTAAGTACATTAGAACTTCTTTAAGTCGAAAACCTCCCAAACTCGAACGAATGTGTTTCCTTTCATTCAAGCCCCAAAACCTCCGTTGCACTAAATCTCAACCCTCTAGTCAAAATAATCAGAGAAAAAATTAAATTGGACTTCTGTATCTCGAACATAGCAATGTTTTATTTAACAACTTTTACAACTCGATTATTTGAAACTTATTACCTTTATACCTTTGTTTGATTTGATGTCGATTTTATTGAAAAATAATTAAAATGGACATTAAAATAATTACCGAACACTGCTTTTTAATTTCATAAATTTCTAATTATAAAATTGCAAAATATGTGACATCACACTAGGTAGGTAGGGGGGGGGGGAGGGCTCACAAATGTGACCAGCTGTGACAAGGACGGGGGAGGGGTAAAAAAAATCATGAAATTCGTGTGACGTAATTTATGGATGGCCCCTAAGTACTCTTTCTCACTCACTCTGGCAATGGAAAAATCTAGATAGAACAGCGGTCCTATATAAATTTGGGTATGATTCAATAAGTTTATGACGAGTCGACTGCATGTTTTGCTACTTTTCTAAATGTAACTATAAAAAAACTGGCTCTTTTGGTGTGGAGGGCCTTAATAAATAAAAAATGAAGGTTTTCAAACCTTACGCTCATAATAAATAGTATTATATTATTATGAATTACTAATGTACCTACTAAAATAGTTTTTTTAATAATAATATTCAAAGATATATTCATATGCGTTAACACCAGCCATATATTTCAGGCAAAGAATAAAATAGAAAAAAATGTTGGGAGTCTAAAATGGGCAACATTCGCTTCATTGTCTTCTTGATATCCTTAAATAATTTTTTTTATTTTTATTTATTTGCATATATAATCCCAAAATTCATTTGGTGGTAAATATACTACACTATATTGCACCGTAAATTGACGTCAAACTCCTGTCACAAATGAACATCATTTTTCACAATAACTTGACGGTAACAATTGCTATCAAATTGGGAGTTATCTTTGCCGTTTGCCTTCATTGTAAATGAATAGATGTGTATAATGAAACAAGACAATTTTTAACAAAAAAAACGACTTAAATTATTTTCTGGTGTATTTTCGAAATTCAAGGTCCAATGCCAATAAACTTCAAATAGGACCATACTTGAAGTAACCCCTTCCAACAAAAAAAAAAAAAACACATCGAAATCGGTTCATAAACAAAGAAGTTATGGCTGTACAATTATAAAAAATAATGTATATTCGAACTGAGAAACTCCTATTTTTTAAGACGGTTTTAAAAAAATCCTCGTAATATATCTACATGTGCCTAAAACTAATATTTTACCTTTTTCATGACAGATAAGCATCTCATTACTGGTTTATATTTAGGTATATTGAATATAATGTTGTAATTTACGTAAATAAATGTAATAATTAATTTTATTAAATTTACAATAGAGTAATTATGCATAATATATTTGTATTTATTTACATACCTTGATTATTTCTTAAGGTTATTATAGTGACATTGTATAGGCGAGACACACTATATTGTATTGTTAACTTGTAATATTTTCAAATATATCGTAGGAATCAATTGCCATTATTATAAGGAAATTTCTTTGTTTAATAAAGCGTTCACATTCTAGCAATCCGTTGTCATTATAAACATAATATTTTATTTTAATGTGTCAAACATGTTTCAGTTCAAATAAATTGTTATACATGGATTAGATCATTATTAAAATAGGAGTTAATAAAATATAATATTAATGAAAACGTTCTTTCTTATTTATTTTCGTATGGAAATGAAAGAGACGGACGACTGCATTTCGAGGTCGGCGCGGCGCGGCGGCGGGCGTAAAAACTCTTGCCAAAAAAATGTAAAGATGCGTTTACATGATTTTTTACTTTATAGGGTGTAATATTTTTCCTACTTTTTGTAGTAGTTGTACCAATGCAAGAAATTAAGTAAATCTATTAAAAATAAAAATTATAAGAAATGTTATTGTTATTAGATTAATATCATTATTATTCTATGTAGTATTCATTAGAGAAACAGGAAGAGTTTTAGGGTAAACGGAACAATGAATATAAAGAAAGAAAAAGACTCGTCAGAGCCGTGCAAGCGTCAGTTGTAGACTGATATTTTGCTGCTATGTGAACGATTCTTTAGTGAATAGAGTATAAAACTGCCTTCACGCAGAAAGCTTCGTATTTGATTTTAATTTGTAGACTGAGCTTGTTAATTAAAATTAAAAATTTTGTTTGCCAAACGGTGAACGGATTATATTTTAATATCTTGTGCGTATTTTTTATAACATTATGTGCTCTACTATACAGCACTGTAGCCCAAATGACTATGTTTGTGTATAAATAAATGTATTTATTAAGAATCTGTTGGTTTGTTTTTTTGGATCTACAACCGATCAGTTTTATTACACCGGATTGACAGTAATTAAACTAGATTTAATTCTGATCATTTACGTTATTTAGACGCTATAGTGATGAGACAAGGTAAACTAATTTGAAAAATACGTTTTAAAAAATTAATTAACGAACAGCGGTTCAGGGCTATTTAGTCGTTGTAGAGCAATATCACGACAAATAGTTGCAATATCATTAATAAATTTAAAATGTAATAAGTAAAAAAAAAGGTTGAGAATCCGCCAGAATAAAAAAAAACCCCGGCCAAGTGCGAGTGGGACTCGCGCACCGAGGGTTCCGTAATTGTTCAGCCACATTCACAAAAATAATTAGGTAGCATCGCCGAGCTCTAGAGTTTTTAAACAGGGTAGGCAGAAAATATATATAAGTCAATACCTATCGGCGCGCTTGTTTCATGTTCTGTATTTGCAAAATTAATTAATAGCAACCTAGTCTTCACCTTTATTTTGTATTCATTTTAAATCCGGTGTAAAACGATTTTTCACTTAGATAATTTTGAAAACGCATCATTTTTTATTTTCTCTATCCAGTACTTAAATTTTAGACACACGGTCAACTTCGAAAAGGGCGACACCGGCTAGTGTGTGTATTTAAACGAACCTTTTCGTTATGTCAAAAGCTATTAGACCTACAAATTTTGAACGTTTGACACCTACGTTGAACACTTAGAATCCCAAATTTCACGAATAAGTTATTGACACGAATAGTTATCGAGTTATTAAGGTCTGAAAAGTAACCGACTGACTCACTCATCAAAAACCTAGACCACTTCTAGGTAACTCAGAAACTTGAAATATAGCATCAAGGTAGATCATCAACCATATTATACCAAGCATGCAAAGGAAAAAATCACTACAACTGCTACTTTGAGAGCTTTACGGAATATATACCAGCATCACGAGATACAACAGCGAAATAAAAAAAAGACAATTTGCGTGTTATTTGCATGCTTACTTTGATAAGTTGACGAGCTAAAAAAGCTAATTCTCGCAAAACTCTGTTATAAGTGTGGCCCTGAAGCCGCTGCGGCTTTTACAGCTTCACCGAACTTGGGAGCGAGCGCTTAGGGCACTCAGCCGCTGTATTGGAAATAAACAATCGATAATTTTATCCGCGACTATCAATTGTTCGATAGTGTTAATGACTATCGATTAATTAATCTTTAATCGATGTTTTACCAGAACAGGTGTGGTATAGGGAAGAGTGGCAAGGGGTTCGGGTGATAATACAATAATAAAACTTTATCAATAAAAGTTGTTTAATCTCCAACACCTTCTTCATCCTCTGGTAGTTCCTCATCGAAATCTCGTATCTTCACATCGGCGTCCTCTCCGTACTGTATAATATTGTCTATGGTCAGCATTATGTTCTCTATCGATTCCTCGTCCTTTATGTTGAGAGGGTAGAACCGGACTAAACTGAAATTGTCAATAACTTCGCCGATGGCTTCCGTTAATTTTGCGTGTTTCTCGTGCCACTTCGATTTCGCGTTTCTCATTTCTGCTAGAAGTATGTGAGGGTCTGGATCTAAATAGCTGCAAAGGTAAAAAAAAATCATCTGAACGAGATATCTAGGAAGACAATAACCATCATAAACATAGAAAAATCTGTCAGTTTTTCGCTTCGTCTACTATATAGCAGTCCGGCCACTGAGAGATTGCGTTTCTGACGTCTGTCACAACAGACAACTGTTCGTTGCCAATGAAATTAAAATGGGACCGACCACCCTTGAGGTATCGCCTTTCCAACAAAAACAGAATTATCGACTTCAGTTCATAAACAAAGTTATGGCTGAGCATCCATTAAAAAAGAAACATTCGAATTGAGAACCTCCTTTTTAACAGACTTCAAAAAAAGAAGCGAGGTTGAATATATATTTTATTATGGATGTTCAGCCATAGCTTCTTTGTTTTGACGTCGGTTATAAAAGATAAAATACTAAACATTTTTCTAAAATACTATTCAACTTCCTTCTCCGACGTTTAATGTATTTTATTTCTTGTACAAAAAGTAGGCAACCTGAAATATGAGTGGCTACAAAACTTTTTTATTTCTTGTAAAAATGGTAATCCCAAATGGCGTGATGAGCCGGTATTTTATGTCGCTAAAACAGTTGTCTTTTGTCTACGCTGTAAACAAAGCATTCTACATGTTGATCCTGTATTTTCATTACCTATCAGGACGATAAATGTTGCCGAGATTGAAAAAAAAAAGAATAATTGAATCGTCGCGACATTTTTGACTGTGGAAGCTTCCGATGTTATGTCATTTATATCTAGAATAGTCAAGAGTGCGGGCTGGTTTATCACCAAGGGTGTGGGTTGGGAAAACACCTACTCAGTTCTTGAAATTTTAACTAATCCTGATATAACTACGGACCCTTTTGAGTATAAATACTTTTGGTTAGCAGTAACTGCTCAAGATCAGATACACATAGGCCAGCAATTCCGTTTGTAAAGTAATGTGATAGAACTATCACCCGACCTGTCCATCTGGTTCCGCGCTGATTTGCTAAGCAGATCCATCTTTGTCAATATATTTACATGAGATAGCTCTAAGTTCACCATCACGCTTAGCGCCGCCATTGTTCCTGAAACAATACAGGCAAAGTTGTAAGAGCACTTCTACTCAAGTGGAGCGACATGAATACGTCGTTAAGTGCTAAGCGACAGATTTTGCAATTTCTAAGCTACATTAACCAGGCAAGCACCTGAAAGTTCCTTACTTATATGATGAGGCACCTGGGCCAGTAAAAGATCAATACTTTTACCGCATTAACTAGAAGAATTTTTTCACGTGAATACTTCTTTAAATGTGCTTTTATATTGGCAGGCGATTCAAATAAATCTACATCATCAGCTGCATCTACATCCAATATTTAATTACGCCAATCGAAAGTTAAAGGATCAAACAATTCGAAACACTGTAAATAGAGTACTGTTTCGCATCTTGAGCGGGAGAGGAAGACGCGCCGCCATTTTGAGGTCATTTCGCCGCGTCACATAAATTCCTTTTAGTATAAATTATTACTCGGGGAAGCTACGATGCTCGTTAAAGTTTCAATTGGCAAGTCTCGTCAAAATTTGTCAACTGCGTATAAAAAACGATTTATACTACGAATTAAGAAAACTTAATACAATTTCAGCTTATACTTGTGGGATCCACATACAGCTGTGCATCCGCCGTCTGAAACAAATGCGCACTGAGAGGTCAACGGGCGCCTCTCGCACTTTTATAGTGTGAGAGAAGCCCGCGCTATGCGTGACACGTTAGATGCGTTAGGACGAGATGGTTGCACCCGTGTCACCAGTTCAAGCTAACGCATCTTCGGTGGGAAACAGCTATGCACTGATGGATTGGCGATCGCTTTTGATTACTTTTATAGTGTGCGAGCAGGCCGCGTTATGCGCTAGCAACTAGTGGGAGCGAGATGCCTGCAATTAACGTCAGCTCTACAGCTCCATTTTTATGTAGGTGATAAGCACATTTTTCATTGGTCAAGCAATTTGGTATTTTTATATAAATATAGGTTTAATTTTTTTAATAAAACCCAAGTCGAGTATCAATTTGCAAGTGGTATCATTCGTTCACCCCTGAGCTCCCACATATTCGTCAAAAAGCCCAAGCAAAATATAGAAATCGGACTATGGAGAATACGGTTGGAAAGGACTTCACAACCGCTATCCAGTGATACTTATAAAACACAGTTTATTATGATATAGTGAAGCGGTGCTGGGATTATTTAAAATGAAAGCAGACACATAATCACGTAAAATACACAGCCGTGCCCCTGCCATAGCCACACCGAATTTTTTTTGTCTGCAATCAATTTTTATTATCACGGAGAGCTTTTTCAATTCTTATCAAAAGCCTCCACTCTATTTAAATAATATTTTTAGTTTTCAGTCCTTGTTTATAGTTATGGCCACTTATCTGTGTTACTAGTTTATTTGGCTGGTTTTCAAAACAATCATGATATTGTAGAAAATTATCTGTGATTTCCTCCTTCACTGTTTTTATGAATGTACATATATTAATTTCTGTGTTCGTGAAATACCAGGGTATATTAGATATATTGCCCAATGTTTTGCATTCTTTTTAGTATAGTAATATTGGAGTCACGGGTACTTAACATTATTCTATAAACAATAAGTAACTTATTATCTGTTGATAGTTTGGAAGAAATGGATGTAAATTTAAAGTAACAAGAAGAAAAGATCAAATAACCTGATAAAAACTTGGAGCCGTCAATCATAAACTGTGAATCAAGCATGAAGACAACACAAATTCTAAAATTCCATTTCTGCAGTTGGTCAACAAGTCTCCTCATAACTGGCAAGTGGGTGTACAACTCAATCTGTCCTGGACAGTCAAATAGAATGTAATCATCGTCAACATCACCAAGTTGTTCCTCTAACCAGTCACAATTCTCCAAAAGAGTTCTGAAATTGTAAATGATAAGTTGTCAACATGGGTTAATTTAGAAACAGATGAATGGGGTGGCAAGGCACTCAGGCGAGATTGGACCAAGAGGCTCACAATTGCTTTTTGCAACAAGTTTGACAACATAACTCAAAAAGTAATAATTTTTGTTTGTAACATCACATAAGACTTTCAATAGATTCTTATAGCACGTGACGTCATATGATCGGTCGCGGTGCGGCGCGGCGGCGTTGTTCCTATAAAGCTTGGGGAGCCTACTAGGTGCGAGGTATTCTCATTCTAGTATTGTTATATGTTGTTACACTACCCAGTTTTCCCTTGGCTAATATTGGCAAAATATTAAAATGCTAAAAAGTAAGCCCTTCTCAATCCTAGGTTCTGCAGCTGATTGGACTATCTTAATGGACACATACATAATAAAATCCCAGAGGATGTGGTTGTTTCGTCCTCCAGACCAGATATATTTCTTTATTCTCGAGAAATCAAGCGTATAGTACTTGTAGAGCTTACTATACCATGGGAAATTAATATACCTAAAGACCACGCAAAAAAAAAGAATAAATATTACGATCTATGTAACGAGTTAACCAAGAAAGGCTATGAGGTGGAAGTGGGAGCGAGAGGTATTCCAGTGAAATCTCTCTATAAGTTATTAAAAGACCTCGGCCTGCAGAGAACGGCAGTAAGTTCTATTTTAGAATCGGGTATCTACAGCAGCATTAACAGGCTCTTACCAATTCTGGCTCGGCAGGGAGGGTATCGTGGGCAGTCAAGGTGAGCGCTGATGTGCATAATAAGGGGGCCCCTTAAACCTAAACCTGGAATGCAAGTCCCGGGGATGGCTTGTGTTCCCTCTGTCTGCTACATGATGGACTAAATATTATAAAGATTTGCTTATATATGTATAAAATAAGTAAATACTAAAACAGTAAATATAAATTAAGACATTCAAAATAACACATAAATTTGTCTTAAAATGAAGACTAAAATATATCTCATAGATAGTTTAATAATAATTGGTGAGCAAATTTCAATGCTTTAGTGAACCTGGTTTTGTGCAGTCTTAAACTATATAATCTAGGAAGTAATGGCTTCTCCTTTGGTAAGAATATAAACAGATATTATTATATCCGCTATTAATAAATTTTCATCTCTTGGGTGTTGCCACTCTATTTGTACTGCCCTTTAGATAAAGTGCAGATGTTCTTCTAAGTTTAAAGAAAAATAATTAAAAAGGTATTTAACTTTTAACTCACTCAATACAGAACACTAGTCCACCGTTTGGTCCAAACTGTAGTTCATCATCTTCCATTGCATCATCAAGATGGATCAGCTCTCGTATATCTACCAATGGCTCATAGTCAAAATGCTCTGCTGCCGGATCTAAGTTGACAACTTCTATGATGCGTTTCGAGTCAGTTGCATACTTAACCATAGTTGAACAGTATGTAGACTGAAAAAGGAAAAATTCCTATATTGTTCATGTATAATAATAATAATAGTCAGCCTGTAAGTGTCCCATTGCTGAGCAAAGACCTTTTCCCAAGGGAAAGTAAGAGCTTGGCTTACCTATCATGCCAGTCTACGACTAATGGAGATTTCACGAATCAAAAGTTGTCTTTTTGCTGCTTTCTTTACCATTCCACTTTTGTAGGAAACTAACTGTAAATATGCATAAAGTTATATTATCTATGATCAATACTTGATCACTTAAATTAAGCTGTAGAAAAGCTAATGCAAGACTTTTGTTGTTTTAAGATGAATAGTTTCAGGAACTGCTAAAACCTAGTCTAACTGGCACATTACGCTAGTGGTCGTAAGTGTGGCTGCTATACTCGAGGTCCTGGGTTCGATTCCCAGGTTGAACAAAGTGTTATTGGGTTTTTCTAATAAATTCTCAATAGCAGCTCGGAGTATGGCTTGGAGCCCGATTAATAGCAATAGGCTCATCCCCTATTACTTGGCACCTGAAAATATACCCGGAGAACTTTGGGGATACAGGCATAATGGTATGTTATTTTAGTGTTAAATGCTTTTGCCACCCTTAGACTTTATTCTTCCTAAAAAGAAATGAATGAAAGCATACTTTTGTATTCTTTATGAATATTCGAAAAGCAGTATATTTATATAAATTGTTATGTTTTAATGAGTGATTTAAAAACAAAGTTTTTCAAGTATGTACTTTTCTGAAAATACGAAAACGTGAATTTGCATGCTTTTATGATGTTTTACTTACTTTGCCGCTGCCTGCAGGACCAACAACTAATTGTGCATACCGCATTTTGAATTTTTCACGTTTCACTGCTCTAACTGATTACAATGTTTACTTTAGAGGTTATGTTGTAGAAAATAATATAGTACATAAATAATTTTACTTAAAACATATCACATCCTTATTGTATATTTAAATTAGTATTCTTCTGGGGACTCGTTCATTATAAAAGTGTAAAAACTTTTACATAATTCGTGCAGTTTTTTGATTAAAATATGAACAACCAGATCAACTATATTTTATCTTTACTTTAGTACTGGGCGTTTTGTTCAGAAACAGTTTTAAAACCAGTTCTCCTATGAAAAACGAACGAACTGTTTCTCTATTTAACAAAAACAAGTTTCAAAACGAACGATACCATTTTATGATAGAACAGATCTATGCGTATTGTAATAAGCGCTATAATTGAATGAACAGTAAACCGTTACAAGAAACTACTTTAAATTTGAAGGATCAAATAAGCTACAATGAATCTTATTATTAACAATATACAATACAAATTTGGTTGTAAAAAAAAAAACGAAAACGAAGGAACGAATAAAAACTGGTTTTGGTTAAATGTCAAATGTTCGTTTTTTCTGTAGGTACAGTTTGTTCTTCTTCTTCCTAAATTGGCAACCGGTCCTCTTTAATGAAGACCATTACTCTGCCATTTTCGAGTGAATTATATTGTCAAGTGTTATGACGATTCAGTATCCTAACAAGATGGTGGCTGCCTTGTTAGAACTTCCTAGGAATTTTTTGTGGGATCTCGGAATGGATGCTTTCAGCTTATATTTATAATCCACCTCACTTATGCACAAAACCATATTATATCACGCATAACGCCACCAATATCACATAATATAGGGTCAAAAACCTAAGTAAATGAATTAAAAATAACAACCACAACATGTCACTTCAAGATCCCGCCAAAAACTCCTACAGTTTGTTCTCGAACTTAAGAAAAAAGCGTTTTTTTATAACCGGTTCTAAGAACGGTTCCTTGAATGTAGTATAAAAGCGTATCGTTTCGTTTTACGAAAAAACAGAAACGACCCAGCACTACTTTACTTACGTATTTTTTTTTTTTTTTTTTTTTAACTGACTACACTGTTAGCCTTAGGGGCCCTTAAGCCGCTGCGGCTTTTAAAGCTTCACCGGACTTAGGGGCGAGCGCAGAGGGCACTCAGCCGCGAAAGTTTTGTGGACGACTCGCACGAGGGTGCCAAAGTGGCCGGACCTCGGCTCGGGCGGTCGTCGCGTTCGCAAATAGGTCGCGATCTATTCGAATCCCTACACCTACGATTCGAGCTAACTAAATATACACATAGGCACGTTCCCTTCCGCCTGGGAGGAAGGAAGTAACCGTGCGTATGTGTATTCAGTAATCGGAATGTTTCTACACTAACTAGCGCTAACTAACTAGCGTAAAAAAAGAAAAAAAAAGGTCCCTCACAGAACCTATGTACCTGTGTGGTGTGCACGTGTGTATGTTCATACGTGTGTAGTGTTGTATGTAGGTAGCTAAGTGATGCACGTACAGTGTCACTTGTATCGCGCGGGCGGTTGCCTGACCCAAGGGTTTCACACCGAGGAACGAACCTAGGCTTGGGTTACCGCTAGAGAGGGTGGACGTGACGGGTGTGCTGGAGCGAAATTGACCGCCCGCCCTCTGCGGAGAGAACGGTGGTTACGCGGGCGTGGGCGCTGGCACGCTCTGTTTGGAGAGACGGATGTGTAATATTTATTCGAATTTTCGATGTGATCGTCGGGATCAATAAAAATATTGCGCGGCCGGCGTTTGCACCGGATGTCCGTGGGTGCCGGAACATAAGTGGCGGCTGTTTTTATCAACAGATTCGCGTGGTTCGACGCGGTGTCGAAATACGAACGGGAGAGCTGTTTAACGTAGGCATGTATCGAAGGAAGCTCCATATCTCTATGGAGATCTACGCTTCGAACATACCACGGGGCCCCGGTGAGACGATAGAGGAACCTATTCTGTATCGATTGTAACCGTTTGAAACTCGACTCGGACATATGTGCGAACACGGCGCAACTGTATGTCAAAATTGGTCGAATACACGTCTTGTAGAGCGTGAGCTTATGTCGCGTGGACATTTTGCTCACCGAACACAACAGAGGATGCAACCGGCTCAGGACCCACGCGGCCCTGTTCCTAACCTTACGGATGTGGGGTCTAAAAGAGAGCCTACTATCTAGGGTTACCCCTAGATATTTGGTCTCTCTTACATACGGAATCGGATTATCGTAGAGCTTAACAGGTTTAAGCTTCCACGGTATCTGTGATGAATCCGCATCGAAGAGCATCGCGGCGCTCTTCGAGGGATTAACGGCTATTCGCCAGTCGTTAAACCACTTCCCGAGAGTGGTCACGGAGCGTTGGACTTTGTGTCTGAGGTCGGATCTATTCCTATCTGAGGCATATAAGACTGTATCGTCAGCGTATAGCCCTACCTCGACCTCCGGGAGTTGAGGTAGGTCACTGACGTACAGGTTAAATAGGCTAGGAGCCAGGATCGAACCTTGGGGAACGCCTGAGCGTATTGGACGGGGCGTGGACAATTCACCTTCCACTCTATAGCGGAAGGTGCGATCTGTTAAATAGTCGCGAATTATTTTAATTAGCCTATCGGGGACTTCAAAGCGGTACAACTTGTAAATCAATCCCTCGTGCCAGACCTTATCAAAGGCCTTGGCCACGTCGAAAAAGACCGCAAGTGTACGGCGGGGCTTATAAAGTTCAGCAAAATTAAATGCAACGTGCTCCGTGAGGCGGTGCACTTGATGAGTGCAAGAATATCTAGCACGGAAACCGAATTGCTCAGGCGGATAGAGGTCTTTCTCCTCTATTACTGGCTTGAGACGGTTCAGAAGGATCCGCTCGTAAATTTTCCCTAACGTATTTAGGAGACTGATCGGGCGATAGCTGTCGGGAAGCGACGCGCTCTTGCCGGGCTTACGGATACCTATGACTATTGCCTTTTTCCAGGCGGCTGGAAAATGGCAGTGGACTATGGCTACATTGAAGATGCAGACCAATAGAGCTATGAGGCGATCAGGAAGAAGCCTAAGTACTTCATTCCTGATCCCGTCGGGACCTGGTGCTTTTCTGAGCTTAAGGCTTTTTATAATGGAAAGAACCTCCTCAGACGTGACTGGGGACAGGGAGTCTGTCGCGGGGAGCTTATCCAGCTCCCGCACGCATCCATCGATACCCTCGACCCGGTCGGTATTTGCATCGACACTGTTCGGAGAGCACTGGCTCTCCAAACAAGTGGCGAGGCACTCCGCCTTATCGCTGCTATCGAAGGCGAGCGGTATACCGGGACCCCTCTCGAGGGGGGGCATAAGATAAGAAGCCTCTATTTTGAGGCTGCGAGCTAGTTTCCAGTAAGCCAGATGCGACGGCCTTAGCCCTTCGACGAGGGCGTCCCATCTGTGACTCCTGAGTTCTAATATGCGGGCTCTAACCGCTCTCTGAAGCGCGCGTAAGCCTGCGCGGTTTTCCTCGGTCGGATAGTGGTCGTGCGCACGAGTCACCGCGTTCTTTTCCGTCAGCAACGCCCGCACGTCGGCAGGGAGTACGAAGCGGCGATCACTCGCCTCTTCGACCTCTCTCGAGGCCTCTCCGATGCCGACCTGCAGGTGGTCGACCAGGGAATCGATCGCGAGATCTACATCCGCAACGGACCCCAATACGTCCGGGATCCTATCAAAACTGGACGAGGACGGCCTGTCCGCAAGATAATGTTTTAACTTAGCATAGTCAACCACTTGGACCGAAGGAGGGCTAGAGTCGTCTGGTTGACCTAGCTGCATGATGACCGGACGGTGGTCGGAGTCGAGCTCGTGTACGACCCGAATGAGTCGTAACCGAAGCGCGATACCTTTAATGAGAGCTACATCAAGCACTGTCGGCATACAGTTGTCTTGAAAGTGGGTGGGAGTGGGTGGCGCTATGACATCAAAGTTTAGCACGTTCGTTAGCTCTTCGAGTTTAACACCATTTCTGGAGTCTCTCCAATTGCCAAACGAAGTGTGTCCACAATTGAGGTCACCCGCTATAATGACCGATTCACCGAGCGAAAGTAGCTTTTCTAGGTCAGACCTGAGAGGCTCTTTCCTCGGCGAGAGATAAACTGAAACTAACGTTATGGACGGGTGGTCGGTCATTCCTAGTTTACACACGGATACTTCCATATTGGTAAGTATCGGAGGATCTACCGGCGTACAATATAACGATCGTTTGTAATAAAAGAGAGTGCCGCCCCCGCGGCCGGCCCGGTCATTTCTTACAATATTGTAGTTCGCGATTTTAGGATCACGTTTACTACGCTTTAAGAGCGTCTCCTGCACTAAAAGAACATCTACTTGGTGATCTTTAAGAAAGGCCGCGACGAGATCACGCTGCGGAAGTAGGCTTCGCGCGTTAAAAAATGAAAGATTTACTTGGAGTATCAGCGTCCCGCACGCATGCCATCGATACCCTCGACCCGGTCGGTATTTGCATCGACACTGTTCGGAGAGCACTGGCTCTCCAAACAAGTGGCGAGGCACTCCGCCTTATCGCTGCTATCGAAGGCGAGCGTTACTCCCCTTCACACCTACAGCTCTTTGCATTTCACCTGCCATCAAATGACGTCGCTTCATGACGTAAAGAATATCTAACAATTCAATTTTGTCGCTAACTTTATATAAATGGTTGGTAAAATTATAAAATCAAGACTGAACGTAGCAATTAAAACGCACTTAAATTCAAACAATTTCGCAGTCATTTGAATTTTATGAAAAAACAAAACATAATCAAATTTTTTTTTACAACCAGCCAGTATGTCATCAATAACAAAAAAGTTTACTTATCTACGCACTTTGTTTGAGTAAATATTTAGAAATTAATTAATTAATATAAATGGAAAAATTTGTAATATCACGCATGTTGCTTAGACTTTTTTGATGTGTGTAGTTGGAAGCACTTACGTTAACCAGATATTATAACTGGAGGTTTACACGAATTTAAGTCTTTTAATATCACAATTTTTTTTCAATTTCAGTTTTAGTTTATTGACACTTTTTCACACACTGACTGTGAAGACGCTAGTTCTTTTTTTTGAAATTATTATTTTTTATTACCTACCTACCATGTGCAAAGCAGCATTGGAAAAGGACGGAAAAAATGGGACTCACCCTGGGCTGCGCTCCCTGTTGTCTCGCTCTTCCTCCACTGGTACACAACACCAAGTTCTCTAAACACTTTAAGTAATTATCAATGTATTTTAATTAATAATTAAATGAATGACTTATGTCGGATGTCGGTCGGACGTTCGTTGCCTCGCGCAATGCCCCCAACGAAGTTGAAGTGTCGTACATACCACAGGGTGGTGGGTGGAGGGGGACGGAGAGTAAGGCAAGAATATTCACGTTCAAGGACAGGATGCCGCTTTGCACAATTCTAGCCTAAACATCCCCCCGGGCTTGACAGGATATAGTCCTTCAAGATTAAGAAGTAAAAGTTGTATTTATTTCAATTTAAAAATGAGCCATACCATTGCATGAACACATATTATTATTACGTAACTTAGGTAGTAATTTATTAACAATCTAATATTTAATAACCTAACGATAAATTTTGTGGACTGTAAGTTAAAAATGAAAATGTTATTATTGGTTGGGTAATGGAAAAACCTTCACTACGGGTCTGCGGTAGACTCCAGATTTAGTCCTGACATCTACAACGCGTGGAACACCATCTTTCCGGGAAACAACCGTTCTATGATACCCAGTGGCCAATCCAAAGGAGCACTGTTCTCTGATTCAAGCAGTACAACAGCACCCTGTTGGATATGAGCATTAGATGAGAGCCATTTATTTCGGACTTGCAAAGTGTTAAGGTATTCGACCTTCCACCTTTTCCAAAAAGACTGCACCAAATGGTCAATAATGCGTTTCCGTTGAAGTAGTGTGACCCTCTTAGTTCTCAAATCCTCAGAAGGTAAGGACTTTAAAAGCGTCATTACCAAAAAATGAGCGGGAGTCAATGCCAGCGGTTCAGATGGATCGCTACTTAGCACTGACAATGGGCGCGAATTTAAAATGGCCTCAATTTGAGTGAGGACAGTATTCATTTCGTCGCCAGTTAATAATTGAGAACCTACGATTTTGGCTAGATGATTTTTAATGCTTCTAATATTACCTTCCCATATACCTCCAAAATGGGGGGCAGAAGCTGGGTTAAATTTCCACTCTACGCGGTTATCTCGTAACTCGTTCGCAAATTTGTCTTTGTATTGTTCCGACTCTAGTAATTGATACACGGAATTAAGATATGTCTTTGCACCTATAAAGTTTGTTCCATTATCTGAGTAAAGAACTGAGACAGGACCGCGGCGAGATAAGAATCTTCTGAGCGCGTTTAGAAAGGAATCCGTGCTTAAATCTGTTGCGAGCTCGATGTGTACTGCCTTAGTGACAAGACACACGAACAAGCATAAGTACGCCTTTTGACTTCGCACTCCTCTGCGATGGTACGGTACTATATACAACGGCCCTGCATAGTCAACACCAGTATGGCAGAATGCTTTCGCTTCATTAACCCTACAAGCTGGTAAATCCGCCATTATAGGTGCCTTATTTTTAGGGTTGACCTTGAAACAAATAATGCACTGTCGTATACGCTTACGTACAATGTTACGCGCGGACAGTATCCAAAATTTTTGTCTTAATAACGACATTAGCAATTGGGGACCTGTGTGTAGGTATTTCCGGTGGTAATAGTCTATAATTAAATCGACAATGTGACCTCTATTAGGTAATACTATAGGATGCTGACTGTCATAGCTTAATTCCGCATTGGACAGACGACCACCTACCCTTAATAATCCATCCTTTAAAAAGGTATTGAGCTTTAGAAAAGCTGGCGGTAACTTTCCACCATTTTGAGCAATTTTAATCTCATTACTAAAGTACAACTTTTGTAGATCCTTAATAACAGCTTCCTCAGCCCGATCTAAGTGACTAATTTCAAACTTTCGCGACAATTTCTTAATAAATCTAAGCACAAACAACGTTATTCGAAGTAATTTAGGCCACGAAGAAACGCGAGCGGCAAGTTCACAAAAGACCGGCAATGTTGGAGGCGTGACGCTTATAGTGGACAGAACATTCACCTTTATTTCAGGTATTTCTATGTGTACACTGGCGGGATCGAACCGTCGAAATGGCCATTCATCAATTGGTAAGTGTGCAAATGGAGGTCCAGTAAACCAAAGTGGGTGTTCTAGCAGCTGAGCTGGAGTAAGACCTCTGGACACACAGTCTGCGGGATTATCTTTCCCATTAATGTGATGAAAATGACAAGGATCTAGATCATCATGAATTTTTGCGACCCTATTAGCGACAAAAGTCTGCCAACGTGTAGGACATGAATGGATCCAGGCCAGAGCCACAGTACTGTCCGTGAATGCAAGAATGTTTGCTAGTTGACAGCGACCAGAGTACGTCGTAATAACTATGCGTATTAATTTAGCAAGAAGTAAGTTGGCACAGAGCTCCATTCTAGCGAGGCTGATAACAGTTTTTGAAGGCGCCACCCTCGACTTAGCGCAAACTAAATTTATCACCGAACGATTTTCGTTTGGTAAATAAACGTGTAAATATACAACTCCACCGTAAGCGCGTTCAGAAGCATCAGCAAAACCCACTACCGATATTATGCAATTATCATTGACGCCGATGTGTCGCGGTAATCTTAATTGTTTCAACAAGTGCAATTCCGAATGAATTCTATTCCATAAAGATATTATATTAGCAGGAGGACATTCATCCCATCCAACTTTGTTTTCCCATAAAGATTTAATAATTAATTTTGACAATAGCGTAACTGGAGCCACGAAACCCATTATGTCCCATAGCCGGGCAATAGTGGACAGTATTTTTCGCTTGGTACATTCCTTTACTTTAGAGTTTGCTAATAATCTGCGCTCCAAAGACACGTACCTACGCTCGGCCGAGTGCATGGAATCTCCTAACGCAGAGGTGTCTCCCTTTAATGGTAGTGAAACAATAAATCGACCAGTCATGTCGCGGTGCGTGGTGTCATTATAATATTTCTCACATAATTGCTCGTCTTTAGATAAATAATTAGGTACATTAGGTACCTCTTCCAGCTCAAAACATCGATTCATGCAGTGTTCGATTGACTCATCATTTATAGTAAGATAAGTGCGGAAACTATCACATACAGGGTCAATGACCTTCGCTTGACCTACTATGACGTAGCCTAATAAGGTCTCAATCGCCACGGGTTCGCTCGAGCCTCGAGATATTGTTCTCGGACGCAGGATGCGCGCGAACAAGTCACTACCGATTATAAGATCAATGCCTGCAGGTGTGTAATAATTATTGTCAGCTAAGGGAATATTATTCAAGTAATCTAAGCGCGCAGCGTCCACTTTCGCGGTAGGTAACTCGTTGGTGATGCGATTTACGATCACCGGTTGAATTGTATACCTAACCGAATCATCGATACGTGAACGAATGGTCAGGCAGGTTGTCCCTACAACAGGATTACTGACATCGCCTACACCTGACACATATTTATTTTGCGGCTCATATATTTTTAGTTTCAAACGTTTACAACATTCCGTAGTTATTAAATCTCGTTGAGACGCACTATCAACTAACGCGCGCAAGACGAATATATTGCCATCTGCATCGAGCGCGTTGCACAGCGCAGTGCCGAGCAAGACGGACGATGCGCCGACCGAGCGATCTGTCGCGGTGGCCGCAGAGCACGAGCCAACCGCGCAAAGCGATACGGATGCGGCAGGGCCGCACTCAGGCGCGCCAGCCGTCCTTACAATTTTGAATAGTGTGTGTACTATTTAAGCAATTCACACATAATTTATTATTTTTAACAAAGTTAAAACGATCATTAGGAATCATTGTCAAGAATTTACTGCATTTTAATAATTGAAAATGGTCATTAAGCCCACAACAAACACAGTTCTTTGACTCCTGTATATTTATAAATGTTTTCACATTATTATTAGAAGAACGTGAATTCATTTGTCCGACCGACGATATAATATTATTTTTACGCGACTGAATACTGCCCACTCTCATACTTGTACTTGAGCTCGCCACATTATGTGCTCGCTGTAAAATATGCGACTGCCTTCGTGTGAAATTAATAAAGTCTAAACATTTCGGAAATTCAGTGAGTTCGCTGTATTTTAATTCGAATGCTTTGACAGTCTCTAAGCCTACCTTTTTACACGCAATGTGTATAAAAATGAAATCTTCTAAACTGTCGATATTTAGCTGTTTTAAAGCGAGATATAGAGACGAAAATTGGTCAATAAATTCTTCTACCTCCTTGGGTGAATTATTTTTTACCGCGGCTAAATTAATCAACCTATCCAAGTAGGTAGTGGCTAATATTCTTTTGTCATTATATTTATTTATTAACGCATTCCATATAACGGTGTAATTTTCAGGCGTAGGTAAAATACCTTGACATATACCTAGGGCTTTCCCTTTTAATCTACCCATCAAGTACTGGACTTTGTCACCGTCTGTGAGATCAGTATTTTCATGAATGGTTGCTTTAAAAGTCTCAAAAAAGATAGGCCATGACTCATTATCGCCATTAAACGAGCAGAGTTCTAATCGAGGCAATTTTAATGAAGATTTTTCGCATTTTACCCTTACGTCACGACTCGCATTTTGAGTATTTTGTGACGTCAATTGATGCACTTTATATTTAATTTTGGTGTACAATTGATCGAACGAAATAACTGTGCTATATGAAGGATCAGAACTGTCTACTGATGACAATTGAAGGTCATTGTATTGTTCGACCGTGGTCAGAAACTCTTCACGAAATTTGTCTATAGTAAAACACTCCGATAAAAAGTTTTCTATTTTTTGCTCATCATTTCCTACATGCACAATTAAATCGAAGATAGTTTGTATTCGAGCAAACAAAGTCGATATTTTAATCTGCAATTTTTTGATATTGCGTTCTTGCACGGTAGGAGGCATTTTATTTTACTTTATTATCCTAAAGTGGACTAAATAACACTAAATATTTAATTATTCGGATCGTTTGGACCAACTATGAAGACGCTAGTTCTTTTTTTTGAAATTATTATTTTTTATTACCTACCTACCATGTGCAAAGCAGCATTGGAAAAGGACGGAAAAAATGGGACTCACCCTGGGCTGCGCTCCCTGTTGTCTCGCTCTTCCTCCACTGGTACACAACACCAAGTTCTCTAAACACTTTAAGTAATTATCAATGTATTTTAATTAATATAAATGAATGACTTATGTCGGATGTCGGTCGGACGTTCGTTGCCTCGCGCAATGCCCCCAACGAAGTGAAGTGTCGTACATACCACAGGGTGGTGGGTGGAGGGGGACGGAGAGTAAGGCAAGAATATTCACGTTCAAGGACAGGATGCCGCTTTGCACAATTCTAGCCTAAACAGACTGTCAATCTTTTTTCAGAGACACAGTTCTATATTTAAACTGATTTTTTATAATAGAGTTCCAGTTTGTTAAAGTTTTGGTATAATCCTCCTTTTAACAGTGTGGAATTCGAATAAAACTTCTTCACGTCGATCAACGGCATTTTTAATACCCACGGGTGTAATACTACTTATAACCATTTCAAAACGAACGTTATTTCCACTGTATGTTTTTAAACTTTTGCATAAGTTTAAAACTTATATCATATCCCTATTGTAATGGAGGGCATTGAAAGAATATTTAGCACCATTAATATAGTGAAAAATAAATTACGTAATGCTCTCAATGTAGATAAGATTAATGTGATTTGATTTGATTCAGGTAAGAATGGGCTTGACTTCTATATATAGCCCAATGATATGTGGATATCACAGCCACAGCCAGGTCCATCTGGTCCTGGGACTCCACAAACATGTCCAACTGACGACGTAGAGGATGACGATTCGGTTGATGACCTTTCAATTATTTTTTTGTGTCATTTTTGTTAAGATGATTTAATAAATGAAAAATTATCAAAATACTTGATGTTTTAATTCCAATACCGTGCCTTACGTTAAACACAGGTAAACAAATTTTTGATCAGAATGTAAACGATAGGTACCTACTTGAAATTACAAAAACTAAACTATACCTACCTACAATCACAATTTTTTTGTTAAATCAAAATGGTTTTTATAGATTAGTAATGTGGAACGTATCTATTTAACTCCTAATAATTTAAAAATAGCATTATAATCTAGCTCTTTTGTAAATCACACTTGTTTAGCGGAATCTAGCATTTATCTAGAAGTGATTTAGTGCCCAACACACAAACGGAACTGGCAGCAGTGGAGTCACTAATAATAATTGAATTTCATTTAATTTTGTTATTCCAGATTGGGCTGCTGAAAAACACATAAACTTCTTCTTCTTCTTGTTTTGGAACCGCAAAAGAACTTGCCAGTGTCAATGCTTTTAAGCCTTCATAACATTTTCCAATACAAAGTGAGGTTTTCAATGGTAATGTTTGAAAGCCTTAGTAAAATTTTCATGCGTCAATGTTTTAAGCTTTCGTAGTAATATACATTATATACAAAGTGGCTTTCAACAAGACGGTGGCCGCCTTGTTAGAACGAAATAAAAAAAATTGTGGGATCCCAGAATGCATGCTCCTGGTTTATACCTATAATCCACTTCACTTATGCAGAAAAACCAAACTATATCACGCAAAACGCCATCAATATTACATAATATAGGGTCAAAAACCTTAATAAATGAATAAAAAATAAAAATCACAACATGTCACTTCAGGATCCCGCCAAAAACTCAACACATAAACAAACATAGCACTTTCATTTCAACACTTTTTTTATTTGGCTTTCTGCCTATGTAGGCAATTAAGACCGTTGTATATAATTTAGAAGCTTAATAATTGCTCAGTTGCTCACGTAATATAATAAGATTAAAATAATGCGTACTTGCGTGAAGTGATAACAGTGAGGCTACACGGGAGCGTTAGCGGCGTGGTGTTTGTGGCATAAAATTAACACGAGTGAAATCGTGGGGCACAGCTAATATATTATATAAATGGAGAGTTATTGCCAAACCCTTGTTAACGTAACTGTACTAAAATTGTTTTTTTTTTTAATATAAAAAAAAAAAACTTTGGTAAACAACTGTTTTCGGATGTTACATACTGATTTAATTTATTACTTGTAATATACAAGGTAAAACTCTATTTATATTTCAATTACTTTTGGATTTATTTCCTAAAATTCTCAAAAAGGCTCGTATTCTTTAAACTAGGGTGTATAAAACCCAAGCTGGCCACTTTGTCTCTACAAATGCTTGGATAAAATAGGCAGCTAAACATCGGTATCCACTCATTTGCGAGTATGCTATTGTACATATTGCTAGTAATAGTAATAGTCATTAACAAGCATGACGGACGTCGACCGTATGTCGGTTTTAACATTTGGTTTAATCTATATTTTTCTAAAAAGAAACAAAATTAAACAAGGATAAATAAATAAAAAGATAGAATAGGGAAAATTCGCCAACGAACATAGTTAAAAATTCACAGAAACTTTACCAGGTTTTAGTTATTTCGATGACTTATTTTGCGCAAGCGATACTATTGTAACCACACACAAACGTGTGGACGCATCATAAATGCTTGCCGCCTTCTCCATTGATTTGTTCATCAAATACTGACTTAGCTCAGATCGGTGGTAAGCATAACTAAATCTTCACAAGCCAAGCCGAACGCGCCCTATACACTCATTTGAATTTCTTAATGTTTTGCCGAGGTTCGGCAAGCGTGTGGATCGGGCATTATATTTTAGAACTACAAATCTGTATAATTTACATAAATACACATTGGTTATCTGACCCTTTTATTTTAGATTTGAGATCTCACTACAAGCCACGGCAACATCATGGTTAGATATTTTCTTGCAGTTTTAAGGAATGTTTATGAAAGCATTCGTATAAACTGAACTATTAGCGTAAACTCATTAAACTGGCTATTATGTGACTGTGACATAAATTTTCAAATTTCGCTTTTTATTTTTAAATAACAAATGCGGAAATTTGACAAACAAATACAAGAGGTCAAATTATAAAATATTTTTAATGTGATTTCAACTACAATGTCAGCTATAGGTATAGATTTGGGCACTACTTATTCTTGTGTCGGCGTTTGGCAACATGGTAATGTGGAAATTATAGCAAACGATCAAGGTAACCGCACAACTCCTTCATATGTTGCATTTACTGATACCGAACGCCTTATCGGAGATGCAGCAAAAAACCAAGTTGCTCTAAACCCAAGAAACACCGTATTCGATGCAAAAAGACTTATTGGTCGTAAGTTTAATGACCCTAAAATCCAACAGGATCTAAAGCACTGGCCATTCAAAGTTGTCAACGACGGAGGTAAGCCAAAAATTCAAGTGGAGTATAAAGGGAAATCTATGCGTTTCGCACCCGAAGAGATAAGTAGCATGGTGTTAACTAAAATGAAGGCGATTGCTGAAGCTTTTTTGGGCAAGGCTGTCAAAAACGCTGTAATAACCGTACCGGCTTATTTCAACGATTCACAACGACAAGCGACTAAAGATGCAGGCGCTATTGCTGGTTTAAACGTTTTGAGAATAATCAACGAGCCCACGGCAGCTGCTTTAGCTTATGGACTGGATAAAGATTTGAAAGGAGAGAGAAATGTACTAATTTTTGATTTAGGAGGTGGTACTTTCGATGTGTCTATTCTTACTATAGATGAAGGTTCCTTATTTGAAGTCAAAGCAACGGCCGGTGATACACACTTGGGCGGAGAAGACTTTGACAATCGTTTAGTTAATTTTCTAGCGGAGGAGTTTAAAAGGAAGCACAAGAAAGATATGAGTGGTGCTTGCGCCGTTGTAAGCGCAGCGCATTTAATACTACTAATTGAGTGGACTGTATTTGCGGGGATTGTGATCAGCTATATGGATATAGGATAGGAATTTGGCACATACCTCGTGGTGGGTTCCGGTTTCACCTGGCTAGCCGGCTAGGTGGTCGTCTTCGACGTACTGCCCAAATTCTTCTCCGTCATAACACTGACGAGCACTAAGTCAATGTATCAACAACCGAGCGAAAATCAACTTTATTCGACGAGGCGCGGCGACGAACTGTTTGCATGTGCCAAGGAAGGGAGGGTAAGCGGAGATAGAAAAAGTTGCGAACCGATCACAATATCGCACAATATTTAAAACTATATAAAAGCGGCGCAACCATTTCCCCCGGCTTGAAGGGTTCCCTTCAAAATAACTAAACTAAAGCGGATCTATGATAAACTAAACCTAAAGTAAACTAACCACTGCTACTGTAGATTAGGCAGAGGACAGAGGCGAACAACCGGGCGTAAATACGATCCGGTTGCGGTTTTAACGCGAACAATGCGAGTAATGCCATCGGATCCAGGAAAAACTTCTTCAACAATGCCTAGAGGCCAATGTAGAGGCGGTGTATTTTCAGTTCTAATAATCACGACCGTTCCAACAGTAATTGGAGTCGATGGTGTATTCCATTTTTGACGCGACTGCAATGTGTGCAAATAGTCTGTCCTCCAACGCTTCCAGAACGACTGGACGAGTTTATCCAATAAGTCGTAACGCGAAAGAACATGTAGTCGATCTTCATCAATATTTCTACAAGGCAGATACTTGAGAGGAGTCATGTTTAAAAAATGTGCAGGCGTTAGTGCTAGTGGCTCTGAAGGATCACTAGACAACGTCCTACACAGTGGGCGGGTGTTCATAACCGCTTCCACTTGAGCGAGCACCGTGCTTAACTCTTCGAATGAAAGTATCTGCTCGCCTATAACGCGATATAGATGCGATTTTAAGGCCTTTATGTTGGCCTCCCAGTTTCCTCCAAAATGACTCGCGGTGGGGGTATTCAGCGACCATTTAATGCGATTTTCAGCTAGTACTTGAGCAAATTCAGTGTTAAAATACTTTGATCGTAAAAATGCATGCAATTCTGTGATATTACGTTTAGCTCCAACATAATTTGTGCCATTATCCGAATACATTTGTCCTACAGCGCCACGACGAGACAAAAACCTTTTAAACGCAGCCATGAAACTTGACGTGCTTAAGTCACTAGCTAACTCTATATGAATTGCACGAGTTGTCAGGCAAACGAAAATACACACATAAGCCTTCGTCGAGCGTATACCACGACCGCGTGAAATCGTTACTCTTAACGGACCGGCGTAATCCGTTCCGGTATGTATGAATGGCTTAACTGACTCTACTACACGACAAGCACGATGGTCAGCCATTTCCGGAGCTGCAGCTCTCGGACGAAGCCTATAACACGGCACGCATTGGTGTACTCTAGAGCGAATCAAATTACGAGCAGAAAATATCCAGTATTTTTGCCGCATAATCGACATCAACAAATCAGGTCCTGCGTGACAATTTATCTTGTGATAATAATCCACTAAAAGATTAAGAACATGGTCTTTTCGTGGCAAAACTACCGGATGTCTGTGTTCAAACACCAAGTTTGATTGACTCAAACGGCCACCGACTCGTATGAGCCCATCTTGTAAGAAGGGTTTTAAACACTGAAAAGCGCGACTACAAGGTTTGTTAGATTTAAGTTTATTAAATTCAGTGGAGAAGTAGTTATGCTGAAGCTCACGGAGAATAATTATCTCAGCTTTATCGAGATCTGCAGCAACTATGTACTCACGTGGTGGTAATATTTTAACAAAACGACACATATACACTACGCAGCGCAAGAGTTTAGACCAAGACGACAGTCTACTCGACAACAATAATATTGGTGACTCCTCGCGTGGTGCAGTTGTAACCAAAGTACTTTTCTTTTGTTCTGGTGGTTCTGACACAGTTAATGGGTTGAAAGGACAAACAGGCCACTCTTCGGGCGATGCTTGGGTCCATGAAGGGCCGTGAAACCAAAGCGGGTGATCTAACATCTGCGCAGGAGTTAGCCCACGAGATAAGCAATCGGCAGGGTTATCCGTGCCAGCAACGTGGAAGAGATTTTGCGGTGATAATTCAGATTGAATTTTTGCGACCCTATTGCCAACAAAGGTGTCCCAACGATGGGGAGAAGAATGAGCCCAACACAAGGCTACAGTTGAATCCGAAAATGCAAAAATTCTATTTATACGAATGCGGTTATGACAAGCCGTGACAATTGTACCAATGAGTTTTGATAGTAAAAGTATACCACAAAGCTCAAGGCGCGCAAGAGACACGACTTTACGAGGTGAAACCTTAGACTTGGCAGTAATAAGGCTCACTGAGAGGTTGTCATTATTCTGAATGTGGAAGTAAACAACGCCTCCATACGCCTTTTCGCTAGCGTCTGCGAACCCAATAACTGTAATGATACTATGTTTATTGGTACCAACATGCCGTGGGATTTTAATTTGGTCGAGCAAAGGAAGCTCTTCCCTAAAACGATTCCAAAAATGAGCGATTCTATCTGGCGGCTTGTCATCCCAGTCACAACCTGACAACCAAAGCTCTTTTATAAGAAGCTTTGCATACAAAACTACAGGAGCTACAAACCCCATTATATCCCAGATTCTAGCTACACAAGACAATATAATACGTTTGGTGCAAGTTGGTGGAGTCAAACAAACTTTAAAACTGAATGAATCTGATGTAGGTGACCAGCGCAAGCCAAGAATCTTGTGCAAATCACCCTCGTCAAACTCTTTAACAGTTGACAAGCGATATGATGGCGGAATTGAATCCAAAACCCTTCGCGAGTTACTAGTCCATTTCACTAGATCAAACTGACCCGCTTTCATGAGACTAATTACTTCAGCGGCAGTTTCAATGGCCTCTATCTCGCTCTCTACAGAATAAACAAAATCATCCATATAGAGGCTAGTCTCTATAGTTTCCTTAGCCTTTGGATATGCAGATCCCTCATCTGAGGCAAGCTGCTTTATTGTACGCAGAGCATGAAAAGGACTTGACTTCAGCCCGAAACAAACACGATTAAACTCGTAAACCTTCAAATGTTCCTGCGGGGAAAATCGATACAAAATGCGCTGAAATCTGCGGTCGCGTTCGTTTACACCGATACAGAGAAACATTTGACGAATGTCGGCTGAAAGGGCAATCGAAAACAAGCGAAAGTTAACTATGATATCGAACAAGTTACCTTGCAGATTTTGTCCTCTATATAATATGTCATTTAGGGAAACTGACGTACTAGTCTTAGCGCTACCATCTAAAACTACGCGCAATTTTGTGGTAAATTTATCTTCCCTAATAACTCCATGGTGTGGTATAATATACGACGGAACGTTCATAGACTCTACAGTATCAATAGGTGCGGGCGAGATGTAGCCTTTATCTAGGTATTCCCTTATAACGTCGTCGTAAGTTTGTTTCAACTTAGGAGACGCTAGCATTTTTTTCTCTAAACAATAAAAACGTTTTTCGGCTAACCTACGAGAATCACCGAGAGCAAAAATATCACCCTTAAAGGGGAGCGCGACAACATAACGACCATCTCCATCACGAGTAGTTGTGCGGCTATAAAACTCATCACAGACTTTGTCGTCTGGGCTGAGAATAGGAGGGCAATTGACTTCTTCAATTTCCCAAAATTTACGAACGGCGGATTCTAGAGGCTCGACGGCACAGCAGTAGGATATGGTCGAGTAAGAATCCACTCGTGCGGGAGCTGTACCAACAATAACAAATCCAAGAACCGTTTCCAGTGCGTGCGGTGCGGTTTGTGACGGATGACCGTGAACTTTACGTGATAACAGGATGTGCGGGAAAATCGAGGCTCCAACCAACATCTCAATATTTCCTGGAATAGCATAAGTATCATCGGCCATAGGCAAGTCATCAAAATTCGACAGCATTGAAGTATTGACTGAGACCGTCGGCAAACGTTCAGTCACCTTATCTACAACTAACGAATCCATATCAAAACTAATTCTCGAGTCAAAACGTGAGTGAAATTTAATTTTTAGGGAGCCCTGAATGGTTTTTACAGAACCTCCAATCCCTTTTACTACAGAACATATAGGCCGTTTATTTATATCTAAACCAAGGCGTTGACAACACTCGAGAGTAACAAAATTACTCTGCGAAGCGCTATCTAAAAGAGCGCGAACACTATGTTCTTTTCCATAAGCATCTACAACTATTACACGAGCGGTCGCGAGAAGCACAGTAGTAGGAGTTCGCAATAACGATAACGAGCATAATGCAACGTCATTTGAATGGTCGGTGTGAGTGGAGGCCGCGACGGCGCGCGCGCTCGCAGTGTCGGACTGCGCGTCGCCAATGGATGGTAACCGGGTAGTGGCGGGGGGTGGCTGCGCGACTGCGTAGAAGCGGCCGGGCGCGGGCGCAGAGTTTATTACTGACGAACCATTACCACCGTGCGATAAACCAACTCTGCTCACATTGGATGCGGCATTATTATCATTAAAATGAAGCAATGTATGATGCTTGTTTTGACATCTACGGCAACTAGAATTTGAATTGCAAAATGAAACACGATGTCCATCACTAAGGCAATTGATACACAAATTATTGGCACGAACAAATTTATAACGCTCACTAGGTGTAAGTTTTAGGAAACTCGAGCATTTATAAATATGGTCATGATGAGCGTGACACAACGAACAAGCAGACTGTGATGCGATATTTACGTATGTTTGAGTGGGCTTAAATGATTTGGATACCGCGTCCGTTCGACGATCAGAATTAATTTTCTTTGTAGCTTCATGTTTTGGTGCCGAAGTGCGTTGCAAGACTTTAATATGATCGCGTACAAACGTTTCCAGCTCGTCGAATGTGGGTAGTTGATTGTCTCCACGTCTGTCCATTTCAAATAAACGAACAGTTTCTGTGTCTAATTTCTTTAAGCCGATGTACAAAAACAAAAAATCACTAAGGTCATTAACTTTAAGATTCTTTATGGCGCGAACAGATGATGCAAAAATATCT
The DNA here is from genome assembly GCA_033032175.1 of Saturnia japonica. NCBI lineage: Eukaryota > Metazoa > Arthropoda > Insecta > Lepidoptera > Saturniidae > Saturnia > Saturnia japonica. The sequence goes on along the minus strand of CM065324.1, from coordinate 15,865,849 downwards.
AAAAACTTTTCCAAATTGTGTTCATTGCAAGAGGAAACATTTTTCAAATCGAATATTTGATCTAAATAAGCACTTGTCACTAATCTTTTGTCTTCGTATTTTACTTTTAAAGTATTTAAAATTAATTCATAATTTTGTGCACAAAGCGTAATTCCGGCGCAAACAGATTTTGCCTTACCAGTAAGTTTATTTACGAGATAATGTAATTTTTCATGATCCGTTAAATTTTCATTTTTATGAATTGTATTCTCAAAACTATCATAAAATAAAGGCCAATTTTTAATATCACCATTAAATTCGGGAATTTGAATGGGCGGTAATTTTGGTCTATCGCGTTTGAGCGGTTGTTCAACAATCGGTTTTTGTTCTGAATTTGCAGGTATTTGCAACAATTTCGCGGCTCGCTTTACGTGACAAAACAAATCTTCAAACGACGACAAATTTTGATAATTAACTACGAAATCAGGATTCACTTCTAATTCAAATGTATTAATTTTATCAAGCGTTTTTTCAAAGTCTATACGAATATCGTCTACAGTTTCCATTGAACAAAGAAATGATTCTTTCGTCTCTTCATCGTAAATATTTTTCGAAGAATCAGAAATGAGTTTTATGCGAGAAAATAACATATCTCGTTTAGCATACAACATCCTTAGATCATTATCGCGATTAATAGCCTTGGGTGGCATAGCGACAACTAAATAGCAACTACTTACTTACTTACAAACAAACCAAATCGTAACGCAAGCGGTGGAGAACAGTAGTGTGCGACTGTGAATAGGTAGTTAGGTATATGTATGATCAGATAACAGTGCGGAGCTATCGAACGATAAATATACAGATCGGATAATACCCCCTAGGTCACGTCGCTGCCTCGTCCTGAGAGTTTATTTTACAAATAATTAAATAGCCCCAGGTACAACTTCAAATATACGTAGGTACCTAAAATAAGTACGAAAAGAAAGATTAAACACTCGCTTGATAATTAATTTCGTACGTTCTTTCGAATTTTCTACCTACCTACATTCGAAACTAAATCAAATGTAACTAAATTAAACAAAACGGTTGCGGTGCGAACAAACTAATAAGTAACAAACTACGATTCTAAATACTTAGAGCGTTAGTCCTACCCTATGCCTATGCACTAGATAGGTTACCTAAGTTCTAGTCCTGAATATCTATTGCGGGTTTTCTACTAAAATATAGATATTTAGGTGCAAAGCAATTATTCCCTATGGAATAATGTACTATACAGCGAATAATTAAATTAACGATGGATTCAATATCCTGCTCGTGAGGTCCAAAAATTATGCTTGCGCCGTTGTAAGCGCAGCGCATTTAATACTACTAATTGAGTGGACTGTATTTGCGGGGATTGTGATCAGCTATATGGATATAGGATAGGAATTTGGCACATACCTCGTGGTGGGTTCCGGTTTCACCTGGCTAGCCGGCTAGGTGGTCGTCTTCGACGTACTGCCCAAATTCTTCTCCGTCATAACACTGACGAGCACTAAGTCAATGTATCAACAACCGAGCGAAAATCAACTTTATTCGACGAGGCGCGGCGACGAACTGTTTGCATGTGCCAAGGAAGGGAGGGTAAGCGGAGATAGAAAAAGTTGCGAACCGATTACAATATCGCACAATATTTAAAACTATATAAAAGCGGCGCAACCAAGTGGTAATCCGAAATCTCTGAGACGTTTACGTACTGCAGCGGAACGAGCAAAACGAACTTTGTCGTCGAGCACAGAGGCCAGCATCGAAATAGATGCTTTGTATGAAGGCATCGATTTCTTTACTCGTATATCGAGAGCTCGTTTCGAGGAACTAAATGCTGATTTATTTAGAGTAACCATAAATCCTGTAGTAAAGGCTTTAAAGGATGCCAAGTTAGATAAGATCTCTATTCAGGACATAGTATTAGTGGGAGGTTCTACACGGATTCCGAAGATTCAGACTTTGTTGCAAAATTTTTTCAATGGCAAAAAACTTAATTTATCGATTAACCCAGATGAGGCTGTAGCTTACGGCGCAGCAGTTCAAGCTGCTATACTGATTGGTGATAGCCACGCAAAAATCCAGGATGTTTTACTCGTTGACGTCACTCCTCTATCTTTGGGAATTGAGACAGCTGGTGGAGTGATGACACCTATAGTTGAACGAAACGCCAAAATACCATGCAAGCACTCTCAAACATTCACAACATATTCTGACAATCAACCAGCCGTTACTATTCAAGTTTACGAAGGTGAAAGATCTATGACAAAAGACAACAATTTGCTAGGCACATTTGATTTGACTGGTGTCCCACATGCACCTAGAGGTGTCCCTCAGATCGATGTCACATTTGACCTTGACGCAAATGGTATCCTCAACGTATCAGCTAAAGAGAACAGCACTGGGAAAAGCAAGAATATTGTCATTAAAAATGATAAAGGGAGGCTATCTCAGGCTGAAATCGATAGAATGTTATCAGATGCAGAAAAATTTAAGGATCAAGATGATATGCAAAAGGAGCGTTTTGTCGCTAGAAATAAACTCGAATCATATGTTTTTGGAGTGAAGCAGGCAATCGATGAGGCAAGCGGTAAGCTGGCCGAAGGTGATTGTTCCAGAGCTAAGCGAAAGTGTGACGAGGCATTGCGATGGTTGGAAAGTAACTCATTAGCAGAAAAAGATGAATACGAGAGCAAATTGAAGGAGCTAACTAAGGAGTGTGGTCCACTAATGAAGAAGCTTCATGGTGCGTCAAAGTCTTGTCCTCGTCGAGGTGAAAGCGATGGACCCGTCATCGAAGAAGTAGATTGATATTTTCCAATGTAGACAATTTAATTTTTTAAATAAATTTTAGTATTTTTTGTTTTTATTTATATGACATCTGTTTTACGGGTACCATAATGGAAGACTTACGTAAACTTATTAAACAATCGTTTTTTTTAAATATCGACCTTTTTGGAGCCTTGGAGCATATGATGCTTCATTGTAGGACTAATGTAAGCCAACACTCCGTTGTATCGAATGTTTTCATGATATAACAGTATAAGACACTATCTCGACATTTTTTCTTATTCTTCACTATCGTCTAAGCTTGGAGTCGTATTTCTGAAGTATAGATTGCGCCATGTTTTTTTAAATTAATGTTAATATAAATTTAAAGTGTAACGTTTTTTTTTGTGCAAGCTGTATTCACATGATTAAAGCACACACCACATTTAATTTTATTTGTATTGTTATAAATATGTGTAGGTAAGTTAGCCGGTGTGAAGTTTGGTTAAAGTTCGGATAAAAAATATTATGTTCGTATGGATTGAGGAGCCACTCTGGCTTTGAAAAGGAATTTCGCACCTTTATTTTGTAGCAAAATATCTGATTTTGGATGACACATTCTTGAACTTTTAGTAGAATATATCAAAAGTTATACCTTATGTTTGTAAAAGTGGCTCCTCAATTAAGGAGACACATGAAACTCGAAAAGTAATATCCAAATTAATATTTAAAAAATGTATAATTTACATTTAGTAGTAATTGTGTATCTCGGCCCAGTACTGTTGAAATTCAAGAAAAACAATACTTTTAGTATGGCACTATGACTCCTCTATCTATATAGTATCATCATAATTTTAATACGTGAGAAGAAAACTTCGGACACCTTTTTAAGCGTATTGCGTGCACGGAATTCTGTGAGATTTGGCATGGTTAAAGTTTATATGGAGAACGAGTGCAGACAGCTAAAATTTATCTATAGTATCTGTTACTAATTATATTATATTAAATAAATGAATACTGCGAATCCTAAACCGACCAGTCCTATTGAACTTAAACCCCCAAAATGAATTTACATTGTCACTCAATGGAAAGTGACAGCAAGTGATTTAATATTCATTGTTTAGGTTCATACTGCAAATGTCAAGCAGAAAATAGTCTATGATTAAAAAGTCGCTGCTCGAATTTCAATCATTGGGTGACCGCTAGTAAGCACCTACCTATGGTACCTATGGTAAGCGCGTGAATTTCAGTGAAAGTTATCAGTCAATTAACATATTCAACATAATGATAATTTAGTAGAATGTAGTTGTTTGAGTTTGTAAGAGAAATAAAGATAGTAAATTGAATGAATTTGATGAATAAAAACATTTTATTTTGGCTCCTCAATCCTATAAGTATAAATAATAATTGACTGCACCTACCTAAGCTAACCTAGACTAATATGAGACGAAATTACTACTAAATATATACCTACCTATTTACAACTCAACATTGTATATAAATATTCGGTATTGTATATACACATACAGTTTCATATATATGATATTGATATGTGCATATTGATGGGTTTCGCTTAGTGCGGTCTTATTTTAATTTTCCAAAAATAAATGAAAACTAGGACAATTTTAAGAATTAAACAAACATTGATTAGCAATTTCTTTATTTTTAAATATTTAATAACTTTAGAAATTTTACGGAAAGAAGACCGATAGTTTAGCATCGTTACCGTAATATTATGATATGAACAATAATAATTATAGCTATATTAATAATTAACTTCTATACGTTATTTAATAATGTCGATAACGTTAATAATTCTATTTACTACCGGTTTGTTATATTTACAATAATAATGCTAGCAACCCCAAACATTCCAGATTTAACAATATTTACGAAGAGCATTTTATATTTTAAATGGTGTCTTAAATATTTTGATGGCTTTGCTCCAAGCAGAAACTTTAATGTACAATAAATAACCTCTCAGTGACTTTTCTGACTATGCATTAATACTTACTACCTATTTTAAAGTAAAAACTGATGATATGCTATGTTTATTTAAAGTTTTTAGGTGATTTAATCAAGTTTACTGGCCCCTGGTATGCCATTGTTGTAATTTTATATCCATCTCCAAAAGTTGAATATTCGCTTGATTATTTCTTTTCGAAATTCTTGTAAGAAATGGTTTGGATAATAAATCAAGAATTCGAATAATACATTTAAAATATATCATTGTAGGTAGGTACAACGTATTGGATTGTTTAGCAAATGGGGTCTATGAATAAAATACATACCTATTAAAATATAACGTAGATACGTGACCAGTGCGTCTGAGAATAACTCTAGTAGAAATGGAGAAATGGGTTTTGTATCACTATTATATTGGGAAATTAGTTTATGGGAAGTAAAATTGGTTCCCTGTGCCATTAACATTATCATTTTTTGCTTACAGCGAAGAAAATAATTAATACCCTAAAAATAGTATATCAATTGATGATATGAAATTGTTCTTTTTTATTAGAGTTTTTGCAATATCTTCTTATATTCCTATTGTAGGTATATAGTATGTCGATAATGTGTATTACTATATATATATATGTAGGCATATGATATTTATTCCAGCTGTCATGGGTCTTAAACTGAGAGTTACAATTTTTGGTGAAATAATACTCCATATTAATATTTATATTTGTATATAAATGAATTACAAAACCTAAATTTCAATTAACGTTTATCAGAGAATAAGCACTATTGAAATCGATTTTTTTTTTTTTTAATTGTTACATTAACTGGACATACGTCCTTTAAGCCTGTCTTCGTACTATTTTTCAAATCTCCAAACATAACCCTAATATGATGGTGGTTTTAATGTTTAAACTATCCAGGTACTTTAGTGTAGCACTTTAAAATGCTTTTTTCTAGTTATTAATTATAATCCGCTTCACTTGTGCACAGTAGCCAAACTATACCATGTAAAATGCCAATTAACGTGAGTTTATGAATTAGGCTAAAAGTACTTATCAAATCAAGATCCTACCATAAACTCCAAAACTGAAATAGAGTGAGCGATTGAAACCAAACTGAATGGCCCGCGTAAAATATTTAAGACACCCTCTGAAGAACAACGTTAACTATTTAATTCAATATTAAATTAAATACTGGTTTTTGACGAAAACAAAACAACACAAAAATAATAACTTGAATAAATCGAAAGTTTATGAAGTATGTGTTTAAAAAAAACGTTTTGACTGTTAGACAGCCTAATCCGTTTTTAATATTAACTACAATAAGCTATCTCTTAGTTAATTAATTAATCTGTTTATATAACAGCGATATGTATGGTTTTTTTTCCTAAAACTGTAAACTATTTTTAGAAAGAGCTTTTTTTCATTGGTAAAATTCATAAATTTGAAACTGTCGTCTTTAGTAATGAATACCTAATTACTATTTTTAGTTTCGTTAATTTCTTTTTCCAATACAATTTTTTATTTATATTATTTATTTTGATTATTCCCGAAATGTTACCCATTTTACGAATAGTTCCATGTTACTAATTTCCTACTTATCTAATTGTTATTTAATTTAATTAACTAAAAACCCGTCTTATTTATTTACACTAGTAACTGAAATTCAATTATTTACATACTGATGCAAGGAGTATGGTTCCTTTAAATGTACATTGTCTTACGTCTAAAAACGTAAACAGGAAAAAATAAATAAAAAATAAAAATAAGATTAAAAGCAAATTTATTGCTAAATAAAATAAAAACTATAACCACAAGCAATACATTATTTGCTTAAATCATAATATATGCATTTGATTTTATCCATTTGTACACATCGTTAAAAATATATAATTATGGGGGAAAAAACAATAGAACCTATTGTACGGAATTCAAAAATGATCTAAGAAACTTAAAATGACATTTAGTTGTCAAAAATCACAAACTTGAGCGGTCCCGCACATAAAAATAAAATAATAATATTATATATAAAAAAAAAATCATAATTTAAAAGTATAAAAACTTAATTATTTAATATATAACCCGATTTTATAATATTTTATACCTCTCCGGTTTAATATAAACATAGTAATACTTTTTAACTGGGGCTCAGTACATATACAAACATATTATATTTATTTTTAAATCTGATTGCACTTTCAAAATATATTTTTAAAATTAACAATAAAACTTTTTACGGCTAAGTTATCAGCGAATATCTTACACAAAACATGTAACCTACATATTTACAACGGTTGAAGTAACCGAAACATTTGGTTTGAACATTTATTTACATTTTAAAAAGCCGTTACACTTAATATTATTCAGTTATTTTGTACCTTAACAGGGTACGACTTAGTGAAAAAAATTTTTTCTTAAAGCAAATGCAACATTTGTATCGTAAGTTTACAATGCCCCACAGTCAGCGGAACTGAACTCAGCTCTGATCGAGGAATAATTATTTACAAAGTCTTTGGCCTTACAATCGAATTTAACACTAGCTAAGATAATTATAAAGTATCTTTTGCACTGAACGTCACACGTATCATAAAGTCCGCACACAAGCACTATCTCTCAATCGAGCCACAGATTAATACTCCCACCGGTCGTCGTCTGCTTCCGACTTGATTTTATCCTCGGGAATGACGTCATCGGGCATCTGCAGCGGCCGAGGGGTGCGCGGCGTTTGCGGCGTGCGGGGCGCAGGGGACGTATCTCGCGGCACCGGCGAAGGTTCCACCAGGACCGTCTCCTCAGATTCTCTTCTGAAGTCGTCGCTTCTCATGACACATACTCCGTTGATGATAACTTCGTCGGGATTGCGAGGTTCTCGTCCTGCCAGTCAGGGTTGACCCACTGCGGTGCGGCAGGTTTCCGCCTGTTCGACCGTCCCCCTTGGGGCGTCGACGTCGCTTTTGGCTCAGTCTTAGACTCGTCATCCATCGAATCCTCGGATCCGAGATTACTTTCCACATCGTCGTCTTCGAAATCGTCTCCGTCTGGCTCACGTTTTAAAGGCATTGATAAGTCGAGACCTCCAGATTGATCCTTCCCCACTTCCGGAGGGATGAGACCGCGGCTGATCAACGCGGCTAAATTTGAATTCGCAGCGAAGTATGGAGGGTAGGGCAACGGGACTCCGGCAAGACCCATCCTCTCTTTTTGCAGCTCTAAAAGCCTCTGATTCAAGAGTAGACGAAACTGTACTGGGTCGAAGGGAGCTGAAGATTGATCTCTCGCAGGCGGTTCTGCTGGCAATCCATGAGGGGCTTGCTGTTTTAACCTCATTCGATGGTTGTGAAACCAATTTGTTATGGTCCGCGTTGATAATCCAAGTTCTGCCGCGAGAAATTCTATCGTGGGCATGTTGGGATATGGATCTAAAGCGAAGGCTAACCTCAAAGCTTCCTTTTGTTCTTCGGAGAATAATACTCTTTGTTTTTTCGCACATGGTGCTCCTGACGTTGGCCCTGGCGAGCTTGAATGGTAAAATTCGGATGTATCATTTGACGAGGTATCAGACGAATTATCCTGTCCGGGGCCACTGGATCTTCGACGTTTATTCGCTTCCCGTCTTTCATTTTTCAGTGCTTGCAGACGGTCAATATTATGAGCATCACTCAGCCATAGTTGCATCCTAATGAATGGTTCTCTACCTTTGATGCTGAGCATGTGCCAAGGCTTTGGTTTAGATAACAACTCGCTGACTGATCCTTGCGAGAGACCGAGAACAGCTTCACCGAATATCTTCTGGCCTATGTTATTTGCTAATAGTGCTTCTTTGATTTTTGTCGTAATGGTTTGCGTGTCGAGATCTTGCGTAAGGGCGGCCATCTCGTACACGCTAGGGGATATGTGCTGGTGTAAGTTGCGCATCACAGGTGGTGGGTGATGGGGCTGTGGAGGGGGCGGAGGTTTTCGCTCCTTGTTGTTGTTGTCGTGGTGCTGCGGCGGTAACGACACTGCGTGGTGAGGAGGGAAGCCTGGCGGAGTTAATAAGAGAGGAGTCGGTTGCCCCAAATGCCCTAAGTGTGTTGGTCCTAGCATTTGTTCTTGCTGCATTTTACTCAGTAAGGAAGTGGCGTCTGAGATCATCTTCTGCGTCGGCGGCATCGGTTTGTTCATGTTTGGCGGACATGCTGCAATAGAAAACATGAAATGTTAAGAAGATATATATTATACATCACGGAAATTGGACACAAATCATGAAGTTTATTCTTCTGCCTATCTAGTGTATATATTCCTCAATATACTACTCTGTCCAAAAGTATCCGACTTGTACCTGTAACTTCGCACTGGTATTATTTTTCGTCATCCGGCTCATGGCATCTTTCGAAGTAGTCCCTCTTGTACTAAACAAGACGTTCCCATTGGTGCTTCCACATCCTGATGCAGTTCTCGTAATCGGTTTTGGTTTTCGGACAGCCAAAAGTCGCATGGGGCTATGTCGGGAATGTAGGCACGGAGGCTGACGGATTTGTTTAATGTTGTGTTTCGCTAAAAACGATTGCACGAGGTACGATGTCTGCGTTGGCGCGTTGTCATGATGGAGAAGACAGTCGCCGCCCGCCTAAACACTTGTGCGACCGTTTTTGAATTGCTTGTACCACTCTGATCTCTTGCGTCATTTCGATGGTCTCTACACAACTCTTTCCGAGTTTGGAGCAAAACTTTACGCAAATTCGTTGTTCCGAACTCAGTCATTTTCAAAGATACCAAAATCCGACTTACGTGAAATCGACAATGTACGTAAAGACACGCTGCGCTCGAAATAACTAATCTCGGCGGTTGCCATGGTATTCGATGACTTCGTGAAGAGTCACTTGTTACGCTCATACTTCATAAAGGTAATTTGGACGTTTGGCGCGAAATTATGGATACAGGTGGAATACTTTTGGGACAAATCTTGTATATAAGCATATCTTATTATATTAAGTGGGCAATCCTTGTATATATGTATATGTAATTGGTTTCTCGGAAACGGCTCCAACGATTTCGATGAAACCTTGCATTTAGATAATGTTTTACATTCCTAGTTTACCTAGATAGGTGTTTTTTTTTGTTTGTTATAATCAATCATATTATGACAGATTGGTGATATCAATAAATATACTAAAATTATATAATTTATTAATTGTAAACATTATTTACCCATTTAAAAAATATAAACGAGCAAATTTTTCTCGTTGGTTTGACTGGAATATTTTCTGAATGATGATTATTGATGTTGGTTGGTGTGTGATGGTGAATGTGTGTATTGTATTGATGATACATAAAATTGTGTTTCACTGTAGCCTTATTTGAATTGTTTTGTTTAAAATATTTATTTAAGAAGCGTGAGTACTTACGAGGTACTCCGCTGTAATTTCCAGTCCTCATCAGCTTCTCCGGTGCGATTTTATATTGGGACGCGACCAGCTTATGGACAGCGTTGTCGTCTTCTAGAAACATTTTCATCCTGATGAATGGCTCTCTCCCCTTCTGAGTCAACATGTGCCACGGCTTTGGTCTCGCCAGCAGGTCGCTAACCGACCCCTGTGAGAGACCTAGAACGGATTCTCCAAACAGTCTTTGACTTATCGAATACTGACTTAAAGCCTCCTTCACTCTTCGCACGATATCTTCAGTATTCAAATTATTAAACAAATCGAATTGCTGCTGTGTGATTGGTGGTAGGACCGCCTTCATGGATCTTTGGGGTGGTGGATGATGAGGTGGATTTGTTGGCTGTGATATGAGACTGTTTGTTATTGACGCCATCCGCTGCAAAGGACTTGCAGCAGCTGATCCGCTAAAATCGTCGTTTGGAGTTATAGCTGGTGGTAAGATTGCATTCCCAAGAGGGCTAGATGCGGAGGATCCTGTCGATTGCTGACCAGGTTCGAGTTTAGGCCTGACTAATGAAAATGCACTCCCAGCATGTCGCATAGCCTCTTCTGCGTCCAAAGATTTTTCCTTATCACTATCAGTCATTCCGTTAATTTTGGTAATTTTGTCCTTCGGAAGGGACAGGTCCTGGATTGCTCCTGAACCATTTATATGTTGGTTTTGGGCTTGATGTATCGCCTGCTGTTGTAAGGCGAGAAGGTTCGGAAAGGGCGGCATAGCAGGTAAGTTATGGATGTTTGGCATGTTGCTTCCAGGTTGGATTTTGGCTATTTCTCTGTGGTAGGCTTCTAGCGCCATACGGATGTCCTCAGGTGGCCTCTCCATGTGCGGTGGCATTCCGCCGCTGAAAAAAGGCGGAAACATGCTACATATTAATTTTAGATTTGCTGTTCTCGTCTAAATTATTGTGGGTATATAAAAAAAGTCTATATATTTCCAAAATATTAATAAGTAAATGGTTATATCTTTTGAAAGCACTGTAATTGTACATTAATTTAGATATTTTTTTTAAAGTTCAGTGAGTTGTTACATGACTTTCTTCTAAATTTATTATCGGACGGTACATTTACTGATGTAATTTCTTTGTTCTGTTTGAATTTGCTTATTTATATTTGGATTTAGAAACGTCAAGGAACTGAATCATACCCAGGGAAGCCATCGCGGCTATGTCTCATGTCTTCCACTCTTCTAGTCATTATTTTGGCTAGTTCTTCCTGATAGATGCGCACCACCTTTTCCTGTGGAATGTCATCGTTATCATATTTCTTGAGCCTTCTGTTTTGACTGGAATCCTGGAAATTTACCATGATAAAATTTTAAGAAGTTCTCAATGTATTGAAAATACTTTAAAAAAAGTAAACTTTCGTCCGCCTTATTTGGGTTCGAAATCGATCCCAGTAGATTATTCAAAGGCGATAAAAATGGTTTAAAAGTTTTGAAGCTGATGTATTTCTCCCATTGTCTATAAACATTATGATGTGTGTATTCGCTAGTCGAGTAATTGGATGAAAAATTTATAGGACCACGTTTGAAGAGTGGTTCACAGGGGTTTAACACCTCATAACGTAAAGTATTTCACAATACTATTTGCACTAATATAATATTAGTAAACAGTAAGCTAGGTAGATATACTAAGATGTCCGTGTGCGTTTATTTACAGTAAATTTTGCCAAAATTTTACAAGACAATACCAAATAAATGAGAAGATACCTAAATAAAAAATTTCAATATTTTAATATTTTCTTTGCCTACTATATAGCCGTGCTTGGCGGAAAAAGTTGGTACCTATAACAGAAATATATTTCCTATCGATTTCAAAGTAGATTTGTTATTATTCTATGATACTTAGGACAGTTTGAAACCTCCAGCTTTATTTTTTACTTGGTATCTAACTTTGTATAAAAAAAAAATGATTTTACTATTATATTTAATCCGTTGTATAGCATAATGTGTAATTTATGTACCTTATTGGAAAACGGTGAAGGGCATTGCGTTCGAGGTGAGCTTGAGTCTTCGTTACTTCTAGAGTCATCGTTATGAGTCTGTCCAGTCGGGGTCTTCATTAGGTTAGATGCTTCGTTAAGGATATGGGCGAGTCGATCGTCACCTTCGCCGTCCGACCTACCGAAACCAGGACCCGGAGTTCCATCTTTGGTTCCTACTGAAAAATTAAAAACGCATGTGTTATTTTATTGATTTCTACTATTACATTCTATTTCAGTTTTGGTTTTACTCTATAGGTCACAACTTCGGGTTGGTAGCTAATCAGACGCGTATTAGAAAATGGACCTAATGGACTATTACTATGCTATAGTGTATCCCGATATTTTTCTTCACAGTAAGCTTGTGCTCTTTGTCGGATTCCAACCTATAAGATCGATGCGGTGCCATTAATTATTAATGTCATCGTTTACAATAAAGTACTTTTGGGCTAAATATGGATGGTGCATAAAATAGCACTTTTTATATACAAAAGTAGTTAACTTTGTACTTTCGCTTTTCTATGTTTTAAATTAAAAAATGCTGTTTTAACATGCTCAAAGCGGGCCTACAGTTACTAGCTATTGGAATATATTTGCGTACGCTCAAATTAAATTCGACAACGAAATAGTGGAAACACTTTAATTGCATTTAAAGATAAAATAATCAATTTACACATACTAGCATACATATTTAATTACAGTTAAACTCTCACGCACACATTTTGAATCCTCGCAGACGAGTTAAACATGTTCATGCCAAGTAATAAATACGAAAGTTATATTTGGTACAATTGAAATTAGGCGAGTCATTTAAACGTTTCACAGTAAGGATAATCGTTGAATGGGAACGACCTATCGTCGCCTAAGCCAGTAATCCTAAAACGGCGCCCGCGCATCCATAAACAAGTAGAGTTACGCTCTGAACCGCGCCCGCCATATTGCGGCCATTCATCCTGTCAACATATTGTCTCTGGTCACACAATGGCGCTGTTTAGATGCTGATTTACGTTAAAATACGTTTAATTAAGACGCGCAATTAGTTTTGGACGCACCGCCTGATAATTATAGAAATTCCCTTGTGTTAACGAGTCCGTGTTACAGCTCTGATCTCGGCGCATATAATAATAATCCTTACAATATATTTCGAAGTTCAAAGAATTTTCGTTATTAAATTATTACGATGCAAACATTCGTTTTAATTTTATGTTGTAGTAAATTGTCGGATGTTGACAATCCTTTCAACTATACAATTTCACTATCCCGGCGACTGTTATTGTGAATATTTCTAACTAATTATCTTATAATAAGACTATATGTGCCTCACGGTTTCACTCGTCTGAAATTTATCAAACTCGCCGCAGCCAACGCACCCGTGTAGTCTACTACCGTTGTTCTTACGTCCCGTAGTTGACGAGAGCTTGCTAGATTCCTACGGCCGTTTTCAATAACTTATCTGAGATAACTATCCCCGATTAGTACATATTTATAATAAATACTATTTTTAACTTAAGACAGATATCGGCTTCCCTCTTATCTATCAAGCTATAGGATATGGATATATGTAGATACGAAATACTATCCATAAATAAATTATTGAAAAGAAAGTAAGTACAAAAGGTTGTAATTGTTTATCTTTATTAACTGAAACAACGGATAGATAGGTTATTGAAAACAGTATATTGATAACGTTATATTATTTGTTCAAATCAGATTCGATCGGAGTAACGCGTTAAAACGAACAAACAAAAAAATCAAGCTTTATAATGTTAGTAGTGATTAGGTATACTATGCTTAAATACAACAGTCGAGAAATATGAAAACCTTGGTGTGACGGCACACCGCAAACAATCTGAAGTGATCTTATACATATATGTCAAGGATGGTATAAAATTAGCCTGTAAATGTCTTAACGATAGACAAAGGCACCTTTCGTTTTCATTTCAGCCTGCAAATACCAGCAACACTTGCTGATTCAAATAAAAGACACGCTGAGGGATTCACAACCACAAGTTTTTCACTCGGATGCAAGTGCCACAACATTGTTGAGGCTGATCGTACGGAATAGCGATGCATGATTTTCCATGGATAAATATTGATTAATCCATTGTTCAAATATCTCGAGGGATATCGAGAGTTTTTTATCGGCATATATAAAAATTAGCTCTATGAACAGTGACGTAGTTAGCATAGGTGGCACGGCAGGCGGCAAATGGCGCTTATGGGCGCGTGAAATGTGTTGGCCTTGCAAATGAATGACTTCATTTTTGTGGTTTCTTCTTGCATTGTAAACTAGCGGTCGCCCTAAGGTTGACATTCGAACAGCGACTTTATTATCATAGACTATTTTCTGTTTGACATTTACAGTATTCATAAACAATGAGTATTATCTACATCACTTGCTGCCACTTTTCGTTGAATGACAATGCCGATATTGTGGAGGGTCTAAGTTCAATGGCACTGGTCGTCTTAGGATTCGCAGTATTAATTAATTTTATTTAATATATACAGTCAAAAAACGTTCACTGCAACATCGTATAGAACAACATGCCGGTTATAATAACCTAGAACAAAGGTCCCGGCCGAATGCTATATGACCGCCTTATTAAAAACATTGCTTCATACGACATTGCTAATAACAACATACCTCATAAAACGACCACATTTAACTAATATTTCGGAGAATTAGATCTGTTAGAACGACCTGCTAAGCTGTATTGTAAACAATTTGAATAGGTATCCACATTTCGTCTTCAATGGCTATTAATATCAGGAAAGAAAACAATAGGATTTAGTTTAGTGTAGGGTCTTTTCTAATTCTTAGAAACAAAACACTTGCATGCAGTAGAGTCAAAGCCCGCTTCTTCATATCTCTTCAGGTAGTTTGTTACTTATCTATACACAAGACGCACTAAAATAATATGCATTGTACAAGGTGTCCAGAAAGGGTATCGGGTATTTGTAAGTTCAATGAAACAAAAATTATTTGTATGCAATAAAAAAGTTTATTGTTTATTATTAGCATATGAATTGGAGAATTATTTGGAAAAGATGATGTTATCCAAATGATGACCGTTACGTTGCTGGCACTCTTCTAAACGGAAACGAAGATTGACGATAACACGTTGACACATAGCTATCGATATTGCTGCCATTTCTGACCTGATGTTTTGCTTTAACTGGGTTAGATTCGTCAGATTGTTTTGATAAACCTTACTTTTAAGGTATCCCCATGCAAAATAGTCAAGCGGGCTAAGGTCGGGGCTTCTGGGAGGCCAGTTGATGTTACCCCTTCGCGAAATGACTTTATTAGGGAATAATTCGTTAACAACTTCCATTGAGTCATTTGAGGTATGGCAAGTGGCCCCATCTTGCTGGAACCACGTTCTTGAGTTGAAACCTGCAAACTCCTGCAACTCTGGGACCAAAAAATTTCGCAACATATCGCAATAACGGTCACTATTCACATTAATTGCTCGGCCTCGTTGATCTTCATGAAAATAAGGACCAATTATGCCTTTAGCAGACATAATAGCGGCCCAAACAACGACCTTTGGGCTATGCAGGGGTCGTTCATGCTTTCGTCTCGGATTCTCCACTGCCCAGTACCGACAATTCTGCTTATTAACATGACCATTCAGGTGAAAATTTGCTTCGTCACTGAACAGTATGTTGTTAAAGTTGTTAAATCGCTGCAGCATTTCGTTCGCAAAATTCAGTGGATTAGCATAGTCCGTATCCTTCAATTCTTGAACCAATTGAATTTTATAGGCTTTTAGATGTAAGTCTTTCTTTAAAATCGAATGTAAAGACGATTTTTTGATGTTCAACGCTTGGCTTCGCTTTCGGATGGATAAAGACGGATTTTGACGAACCGACGCCTCAACTTCTTCAATTGTTTCTTAATCGCGAACTGAACGAGGACGACCAGAGTTTTGAATTTTAACTGTCGCACCTGTATTCTCGAACATCCTGATCCATTTCCTAATGCTATCGTCACTTGGCGCGTGGCGTGTATGATATTCCGCACGATAGAGACGTTGAGCAGTCACTATTGAATCACCATTACGATAATACGCTCGTACGCAAAATGCGCGATGTGTCCCCGAGTACTGTTCCATCGTGACTAAAACTCCACAAAATGGCGGACGCCACGAACCCTCCCCGCACCCTTTAGACGCCCCGTTTCGAATATGGCGCGAAAACAAATACCCGATACCCTTTCTGGACACCTTGTACTTATGTGTAATAAACAAAATGTACATAGTTGAATACTTATGTGCATGGTTAATGTTTATATGGAGAATGAGTGCAGAAAGCTAAAATTTATCTATAATATTTTTTTACTAATATTTTAAATAAAATAAATTAATACTGAGAATCCTAACCCGACCAGTGCCATTGAACTTAGACCCGCCAAAAGTCAACGAAAAGTGACAGAAAGTGATGTAGATAATATTCATTGTTTACATTCATGAATACTGCAAATGTCAAATAGAAAATAGTTTATGAACAAAAAGTCGCTGTCGAATTTCGAGCTTAGGGCGATCGCTAATTTTTATAATAATTGTCAAAAAATATAATTATGAAAAATAACAAATGTATTTTTTTATAGTAACATGGCAAATTGACGGTTCATCCCGGATGGTAAGCATCAACCACCGAGAGGTCGAGATCAGTCGACGGTCGCAGCTGTCATGCCAACCTGCATTAACTTAACTGGATATGCTCAGGCTGATCACGAAACGCGACACGCAAAAGCGAGTCACTGTGACGGAATTTTCACCACATGCATGGTGGTCGCGACCCAGTTGGGTAAAACTACCCTACCATCTCGCTATTGCCATTTCCTCGTTCATTGCTCACTAGGGTGCACCACGTACAGGTGAGTTTGGCTTGGGCTTCTTAGTTTTATAAATGTAATTCGATACCTCTTACACAAATAAATAACATATTTATTATGGTTCCATAATTGATTATTGAATATATTTTGCAACTTTTCGACGGCAGTTTGCAAAGCGATATTCGAAGTTATTGCAACAGTAGGTATTTCATTCAGAATCGTTTGGACAAGGAAGATGAGTGTAGTGAAGCCAAACAAAGGTGTTTGTTGATATTGCTTTTAGAGTTGCCACAAAAAAGTCCGTCAACAGTTTTATTGGAATTACCACCATTTTACTAAGGGATGAACAATTGCTTACTCGGAAACGGCAGTAATTGTTGTTAAAAAAAGGAAATAATAAAATCATTATGTTCATTTATCGTGAAAGGAAGCGCGTTTGTCTGTCAACCCCGCAACACAATTACCGTGATGATTCAGTTTATATAAAGCGATACATTATTTACTCGCTGACATTTCGACGAGTCCGAAAACAGATCGGCCGCGTCTCGGCGTATTAATTTTCAAGGATCCGCATACGTTTAATTGCTCCTTTAAATTTTATTTTAAACCGCACAGTATGTTCGTTTAGGTCTTCCAACAATTTGTTTTGCAGGTGTGTACTCGAGTATTGGTAAATGGGGCCCGATTTTACTCGA
Source organism: Saturnia japonica (assembly GCA_033032175.1). Lineage (NCBI taxonomy): Eukaryota > Metazoa > Arthropoda > Insecta > Lepidoptera > Saturniidae > Saturnia > Saturnia japonica. The sequence continues at coordinate 15,848,172 of CM065324.1, read as the reverse complement.
CTGCCTCCTTGGCTTCTTAGTTAGGCCTGTCACAAACTACGGTCATCCGCCAGGTTTTATTAACTACACAAGTTTCTGATTAGTATACTAGCTGTGCCCGCGGCTGCGCTCATGTCGACTACAGAATGTCGTCGATCGGGTACATGCGCGAATCGTGCAACCCTCGCTCTCGGTGATTTGGAAGATAAAAATGCTCATTGTGGGTGATCCTTAGAAGATTTTTTGTAGGTCTTTTAACATGTACAATTATATATAGTACATTAAGTTGATATATCTCTGATGGTTTATTTAGCGTAAGCCATTTAAGCTCACGAAACGAATCAACCGTTTCGGAGATTACCTAGAACAAACAAACAGACAGACAATATTTAAAAAAATTGTTGTTTTTTGTTATTTAAAGGTACCGTATAAACTTTCATATGCGTTTAGTAAAAAGCTGTTATTTTGACATTACAAACAGACACTTTAATTTAACTAATTGTAGAGAACGATTAGCTCATACACTAAGCGCGAATTTGTTTATTACATCAGACTTCGTGAAAAACGTAGGGGTGGTAGAGACATATACCCGATCGACTGGATCGCACAAACATACATACGGTTATAAGCTCGTCAGGGTAACTATTTTTTTTTTGTTGCGTTTCAGGAGCTGCCGTTGTATATTTAATTGAAACTTGGAGGTCGAAATGTCAGTGTCGTCCGGCGATGCATTGACGATCTTTTCGTAGTCGCCAATTTTTGCACAGTTCTGTGCTTATCATCAAGCGCAGTATCGTAATTATGCCGTGCTACTCTATAAAAAAAAGAAGATTTTTGGCCCCCTGAGTTCTAAGTCCGTGCCCGTTTCGTTGTAATTTGAAGATTTTCGAAACAAATCAAGCTAAGTTAAACTCTGATTAATCGACAATAAAATGCACAATGCGATGCATCACGAGCGCTTTTCTCCGAAAACTCTCGCAATCCGTTTTATTGATGCGTAAAATGGGTTTTTATTTATTAGCGAATTAAAAAACGATTTTAAAAAGTACACTTTCCGAAACATTATTTTAAGCGTTTTCAACATAACAAGCATATTGATAGATCTCTTTCTCCGTTTAAAATAATTATATACAGACTCGTAAAATTATAATTATTGTTTGAAAAATAAAATTAATAAGTTTAAATTTTGTTTGTTTGTTAAATGTGTTGTTATATGTATCATAAAAAATAATTGGGTAAATTAATAAAAAAACGTTTTATAATATTATTGGGAATATATTATATATTATATTGTATATTATATATTGTATAATATTATATATTATATTGGGAAACAATTTAATTTCATTAGACCTTCAACTTCGAAGATACACAAGGAAACCCTAGAAAATTATCGAAATTGGTTTCCTTTTTTGTTAAAAATTGCCTTGTTATTCTTACACCTAAAGTTTAGTCGTTATAGGATTCAAACCCACGTCGATCGACGTGTATCCGAACACTCTACAACTATGCCATTATCGTTTCCATAATAAATCGCAACCACTAACATAGAATGAAAAATTCATCATACCTAATTATAAAGATATAATTGTATTTAATTATATACTAATTTGGGGTGTCATGTCGAATTACATCTTCAACTCTAAGAAGCTCAAGCCAACTTCACCACGTGGTACGCCCTGCTGACTCACGAACAAGGAAAAGCAGATAGAGGGGTGATAGGGCATGTGCAGATAGATGCATGTGGTGAAAAGTCCGTCATAGTGACTCGCTTTTGCGTTTCGCGTTTCGGGATCAGCCTGAGCATATCCAGTTAAATTAATACAGGCAGGTATGACAACGGCGACCGTCGAAGTTTTAGAGATAGTATGTAGGTATATGACTTCTGATCATCTGTGTAGGTAATATTAGGTCCTTACATATGAACTGGCCACTTTGATCTCAAATATCTGTCATTTGGTTAGGAATTCCAAATTCAAATATATTTCAAATTTAGGCTTGTGTATTTGTGTTTCGAATTTAGTAATTCATTTGTTTTCGCATCATCTGATTTTTCTTTGACGGCGTTCTTTTCACAAAATGGAAAACATAAAATATTCTGTTATTAACGAATATCAGTTCTACCGTAGCATGTGTATGGGGAAGCTACTGTAAAAGAAAGCACGGTACGTTTCTGGTTCCAACGTTTTCGTTCAGGAAATTTTGACCTACGAAATAAACCCCGTGTAAAATTTTTATTCATATAGATTTTAAATTCTTCTTACGTTTTACGATTTACGAATCGCATAGACAGTTACGATGACGCATAAAGTAATTGTCAACATTCAGTTTTTCTCTTTACTTTATGCGAAGAAACTATAAATATTACAATAGAATGTGACAGTTACTCTTCGTTTTGTTCCCACGGTCCATATTCAAAAATGTATAAAAACGAAACGATTCTCTATGCTCGACCATAGAGTTTATACATATCTGTAAACTACCTATTCACGGGTTTAACGACTTATGACTAAGCACGTGACGGAAATAAATATAAAAATGTCCACTACCAAGATTATGATCTTGTTACATGTCTATAACGTTCACAATAAGCCCATAATGACCCCAGACAATAATCCTTAATACGTGATACATTTTTATAATTAACAATAAAACTTATTTTAACTTTTCCTACTCTGATGAAATTACTGTTTTAATTAAAATTGTCGAATTAAATCCGCGAATGGCTTGACTTGTTAACGTGACCATTAAAAAAGTATTTTGACTCTTTAATAGCAAATTATAAAGTTATGTTCCTTATTTTGGCGGGATCTTGAAGTGACATGGTTTTTTTTTATAATACCTTAGGTAACTTTGACACTATATTTTGTGATATTGGTGGCGTTTTACGTAATATAGTTTGGGTTATTATGCATACGTGAAGTGAATTATAAATTTTATATTTATAGGTATTTACGATTATTTTTTATAATAGCTCGGCACATGGACGGTACTTTCCCTGATGGTAAGCACAGCACAATTCAATCACAACGGCTACCACCGAGTGATCTAAATCAATTGCCAATCTCTAATTCTTTTTTCAGCTTATTATCAACTCATGTTTATTTTTGGTGACGTTTTAATAAATATCGTTTGATTTATGAAGCACAATTGTAGTGGCGTGTAACAAAAGTGTTTAAAATTGCTTTTCGGTTCGACATAAAAAAGTCGTTTGACAATTTCATGTAGATAATAATTACCGCCATTTTACTCGGGCATAAACAATTCCACAGATAATATAGATAGTAATAATCTTCAATCAAGAGGACTGACAGTCAACATCTGAATAATGCCGTACTTATATAAGATTATACTTTGTAAAATAATTAAAAAAATACTAAATGACAATTTATTTTGTGACTTGACGTAGGTACATTATAATATTACGTTTTTTTTAAATTACAATAATGCCAAAGTGACTACACTGTACCTCGTGGTAAGCTTAATACAATGCAAAGATAATAGTGGCCATCGGGAGAACAATTTTCTCAAATGTCTCTCTCTACATGTTAGGTATTCTATCTCTGTAGATAAACTACTGAAATTGTCAATAATATTAATTTAATACTCAATAAACCACAATATGTACATGTTTTTATTTTATTGAAGGTAAAGAGTTATGTGCTTATCGAATGAAAACTCGCTCGCTGCACGCTTTATCAAAACAAAAAACGAAAATTTATAAAAAAAAATTTCTTAAATACGATAAGTATAGAAATGATATTCTATGTTAAATTCGTTTCTTAATTGCGAATAGACAGGATGTTCACTACATACATTTTTGAATACTATAATCAAAACCGTTGGATTTAAAAATTATCTAATTGCAAATATAAAATTCCGATAAATGATATTCCAAACAGTTGATTTTGGTGTTAAAAACATCCTTTATGTCGATAACCATGACATAAACTTATTAGAATGTACACCATGTCTCGTGTGTCGAGAGGCCACGGCCGCGGACGATTCTACCAATACATAACCAATTTATTTAGTTTATTTCTTTGTATATCTTAACCCTGTGGTGTTGCTTGTCTCGTCAATAACTACCAGTGATATCGTGAACACAGAAAAGATTAAAAATACCTTCATCTGTTTGGATTCATCTAGCGTCTGGCACAACATTCTGATTGTAGTTAGGATATAAATCAATATAATTCCCTCCTTACGACATCGGGTCCTTCAATCGTAACGTGAAAAGATATTTTATGCAGGCCGATGGATTGCCGTTGTGTTTGGATTGTAAGTACCTACTGTACCTACTATGCTGTGAGACAGTTAGTGACGATTTTCGTGATAGGTAAGTGTGGATTAAAATAATTTTGGCGATTTTTAACCCTGCATCACAAGAGTAATCAGGGATCAAAAATCGTCAAAACAATTTAGACAGGATACGTTAAAAATCGAATGAAAAAACTGGACGAACGTTATTTAAATACATATATGGGTGTTGTTAAAAGAGCCGACTCGCAAAAAAATTAACCATTTCGAAGTCTGATACAGAGATCTAGCCATTTGTATGTTGTATAGGTATATCCTTCGACACACGGGCCTTCAATAAATTTCCATACACGTCTATTTATGCTTTTGATCTCCTTGTAGATATTTTGTTATTCTGTAAACGGTACTCCGACAATTACCGCTACGTGCCTCGAAATATTGTCAAAAACTGAGGTTATTTCCACTCGCGCGTGACGCAACAGCGCGCGCCATTTTGTCCACACGTCACCGTCGGCAACATGGCGGCCGCTAACGGCAACACATAAAATATTAAATTTTTATTGATCTAGTTCATATCGCGTTTCTTATTTCTTATCTCGACGTCTATAAACTACGAAACTATATCAGTTTTTATTGTGGCCATTACGATGTGCATTTTTGATGGATATTTTTGAAAAAAACTAGGCGCTCAATTAACGTCGTCCGGTCACGGAAGTTTTAAATTTATCGGCCGGTGTTTGATCGCTTCTGACCGACCGGTGAAAGGGGGAGAAAGTGTAAATTCGAGTGGCAATAACATTATTCAAGGGTAAGAATAAAAACTAAGAAATTATTTGTTTATGCGACACAACGTTGCGTGCGTGCACGCGAAAACTATTTTCTTTGTAAGCGTTATTGATTGCTATAACGTTATGAATATTCAAAACCTTCGGAAAGTAAAGGGGCGGTGCCCTAAATTACACTGTCACTGGTACATATAAAAAATAGCATTGTAATTCAAACGTGTGTGTGTGGGTCGGATTCTAATGGGGAATGTGTTTCCGGTATTGTAAATCAAGTGGGTAGTTGCAAGAAAGGGGTGAGAAGTGCGCGCTCTTTACGTCATTCGGACGATCGATGCTCATTTGCATTCGAGTCGCCGCTGACGGCGGACGTCAGCGGCGCTCGAAATCGTCTAGCGCGACACTGGAAAAATAAAATTTGAAATGTTAATTCAATGACAAAAGAAATAGCCGCATAAATTGACATCACAGACGAAATTAGGTGTCAATAAATATTGCAACAATGAAATGTGCAAATAGCTACAGCAGGTGATGGAAATATTCGAACAATGTAGTAAGTATATAAGAAAGTGCAATGAGATACAAAATTATTTTTTGCTGTTTCCGAAGCATTAAGCAGTATTGTGAAAGTATCGTAATGATATATTTTCGATCGGCAAGACTTTCTTTTGTCGGTCCGAACGTTGCGTGAGTAGGGCCAAGCGATCGAGATCGCGTGTCTGATGGCAATCGGGCACGGAGCGGAGCGGGGGCGGGGGCGGGAGTGGTATCGTCGCGGGGGCACCGACCACAAATTGATTCAACGTCGGAGAGAAATCGAACGATCCTGTGACTGGAAACAGTCTTGTCATACTGTGATACTGAAAATATCAAAATTAGGGCGGAATTTTTTAATGCGATGGTTGTGATGAGTTGTTCAGGAAACAGTCACCACATCAGTCAATTTACCAATAAACCTGAGCTTTCGTAACGCATGGTACAATATTTTGTAATATTCAACTATTAAATTTTTCTCAAGTAATCTCGACAAACTGACTTTACTACGCCTGATGACAAATAACTAGCGAGATATGGATAGTTTGTTACACCAGTGTTTAAGTCTATCACAAGTCAAAGCACTTGGTAGTTCGATAATCATTGGATGGACGTTTCACAAGTCACTGTGATACTTTTCGTCCATATAAGCTGTGGTAACAATCGAGTAGGGTAAGTACAGATGCCTTCTTCTCCACTATCTTGTGATATGATACTTACCGTTATGTCTAGCAGATAAACTTGAAAGCACGAGCTAAGCAACACAATGTTCGACGAGTTTGATTGTGGACAAACGATGTGTAATCGGGGATTTAAAGATTTAGAAACTCATTAGAAGTCACAACGCTCGCAACCTATCGCTCGTAACTACCACAGATTAGCAAATAATTTAAAAATACACAAATAACTTGTCCGGAAGATATTAAATATGCATGTCAAAATTAAGAAGGGAACAAATATCGTTTAAAGAATTATTTTATAATAATGAAACGTTTGTAAATGAAATGATTTAAAAATAAATAATTACAAATAAATAAAAATGTTTATGTATCTAAAAAGCATTGAAATCATAAATGAAAATTATTACACTACATAATAATTATGTTCGTTACGTTTTTAAATTGATAGTGGTTGAATTGGTGGAAAACAGGATTCGGCTGACTGTATATAACATTCGTGGTTTTGCACTAAAGCCAAAAAACGTTACATCAAAACATCGAATGACACTGAGAGGCGATAACCGTTACCGAATACATTAAAAATGACAATAAAACCTTGTTTGAAGCTATTAAAACTTTTTTATATTATTTTACAAGATCTCATTATTAAAAATAAACATAATAAAATGTGTCGTAGTCAGCCGATAAAAATTATATCCGTAATTTATTATAATATCAAAAGATTTGTGTTTTATTAAACAGCGTAGTTTTATTTGTTTCGGAAAATATTAATAAATTTAAACTATATTTATCTTTAGAAAATTCAGCTTGCAGCTCTATATATTTTTTTTATTCCCCTGGAATTATCACTAGATATACATTTTTAGACAGATACTTAGATTAAACTTAATACTATTCAAATATAAAGAAGGATCCTCACTTATTTATAATATGCATAAAAATAATTGTACGGGTTGGTAAAATAATAATTACCTTCATTAAATTTTTTTTACAAAGCCTGCGCCAAAAAAAAAGAACACTAGAAAATCATTCTATTAGACGATGATTGAATTAAAAGAAGCTCTTTCGTTTCGCTAACGTCACTAGTTGGTAACTAGATTCAATGATCAATTTTGTTTTGCGCTCATTGTAGAGAGTTTACCTCAAATTCATAGTTATTTTAGATGCATACATACTCCTTGCATTGAACTATTTTGAATTTACTCTAAGTATGTAATATTCCATTGAGTTTTTGGCGGGACCTTGAACTGCCATGTTGTTGTTTTGATTTTAAACTATTAACTTAGGTTCTTTGACCCTATTTTATGTAATATTGGTGACCTTTTGCGTGATATTATCTGATGATTGTGTACACGTGAAGTGGATTATACATATAAACTGGAAACATGCATTTTGAGTTACCACAAAAACTCCCTAGATAGTTCTAACATGAGTCACCATCTTGTTGGACCCATACTGGCAAGTGCTTTTTGCGGCGCCAAAGCTATAAGAAAGCAAAGAATACTTATTGCATTATTGTGAAGCATATTCGTAACAACGCAAGTAATGTCAAGAAAAATTAATTGGAAAAATACTTTTTTTAAATATTAAAAGCTATACATTGAGTCCTAAATTTTGTTGATCTTTCCACCACTATTGCAGGATTTTTCTATACTAGCTGGGCGAAATGAAGTGCGATACAGTCCACAAACAACGGAGACCGTCGGTAACACAAATTTCAACGACAGTCCTCGATGTCATGCCGATCTAATTAAACGCTTCTTTACGTCTCGTTTGAATGACTCAATATCATAGGAAGGAGGAACACGTTAACTGGGTAATTAACCCACATCTGCACGGTACGGCAAAGGTAAGTATTTGCGAGCTTCTTTTTTCCTACTGAGACGGGCGCTACAGTGTAGCTGTGGATAAATAAAAAATGGTATATATGTTAGTTTAGCTCGAATTTTAAGGATAGGGAATTAGTCAGATCGCGACTTCTTTGCAATCGCGGCAACAGCCCGAGTCGAGGTCCGGCCACTTTGGCACCCTTGCGCGCTTGCTGCCCAAGCCCGGTAAAGCAGTAAAAGCCATAAGCGGCTCTGTTTTTGGATAGGGCCCCTCAGACTAACATTAAGGTCAAATCGAAAAAAAAAAAAAAAAATATGTACCTAAATTTTACAATAATAAATATCATTGCTATTACAGTGCTGGCTAAAAATAACAAGCGATAAAACTAAAAAAATATTTTTTAAACGAGAAATATTATTTGCCCTGTTGAAAAATATACAGATTATAAGCGTCATAAATAGATAATAATATGAAATATTTCGATATGACTACGGATACGGCCCCAGGTATTGGCTCCCGGGAGCTTATCTGTGTAACTTTTAACGATAGCTGAAATAGCGAACTTTTTTAACGAAATAACCGAATAACGTTAACTAACGTAACTTTATTACCGTGCGCTACACAGCCTGCAGGGGCTCCTATGACGTGTTCATTGAATTTCAGATAAAGGTATATTTTATTTTCATTTTAAACGATATAGTGACGTTCTATGGTTTAAATGTTATGTGAGTTCAATTAAACCTGTTTTCACAACGAACTATTTCTTCTATAGCATTTTTTGAAGTGAAAACTTCTGTAAGATGGTTTGGATAGGGAGTAAATTCATGTAAGTCCTCATCGACATGATCACGAAATGTGTTAACGATAACACTATATCTGTTCCTATTAGTATAACTTATTGCGCTGGACCAGCTTTGAATATATATGTATATATAATATTAAAAAAATAATAAATAATAAATATTAAATAGTATAAAATATATCTTGTAGCAATATAACCTAAAAATTAAGAACATCATTTTTTAAAAAATACCTACAACTTCTATGCAGTGCGTATTTTATAGTAATTTAGGAGTTATTTTATTAACGTGATAAAACAAATTTGTTGTGTGAAACAGTTTTGATTTACAAATTTTAATTTAAAATCAAACAATTAATTTGAATATCTAAAAATAGCAACTGTTTGTTTATAGTTTTAAGTTTTCACTTCTGTCGGCAGTCCTCATGACTACGTTGTCTTTTTCTTTTACTTTTGTCTTAAGATAGATATCAATCGTGAAATCCATAATTTGGCTGAACGATCACTTTATAATCAAAATACGTTAGTTGTCAATAAATACAAATTCATTAAATTAAATGAAAAGAAATCCCATTTTTATATGCACATTACAACTAAAATACAACGTAAAAATATATGAACTTAAGGATAAATAGTTAACGTTTAATTAAGAAAAAAAAATACAACGAAAGATAAAATCGTGACTCATACAGATAAATAAACGTATTTATAACCTAAAAAAAAAAACAGATAAATAACAACGAGTAGCAAAACCGTGACAAAAGCGTTGTTTCCCAGTAACTTATGTGTAACATTTATGAATGCATCGATCGAAACACGGTTGAGTTATTGATTACGATCGGAATTGAGTGCAGCTGGGCACGCGACTGACGCGACAGACCGCGTCTTCGCGTTCGAACCCCTACTACGGACTATTGAACGTGGTTAAAAAAAAACGAGCGAGAATCACAGTAGTCGAATATAATGTGTAACATCTGATTTAATATAGTTTACACATATAAATTAGTTTATATAACAGCACACATTATACAAAACACTGTCGGTTAAGCGCACAGTTGATGCGTTCTCCTTTTCTATTTCCCTTTCTATTTCTCTTTCTCGGCACACACACGCAAACACTGTTGGTTGACACTACCAACGTCTCTGAAAATGGGTTGGTACCACCTGAAGGCCAACTCTATCATCGCGCGCACTCATTGGTCAACAGAAATAGCGCACGCTTCCTCGGCTTCCTGTTTGTTACATACTTCCGTCCCTATTCACGAAATCACTCCCACAGATTGCAGGAAAACGAGAGGAAAGATATTACACATCAAAAAACAAAATTTAACCTATCTCAGCAATTATTACGTCTATCATTCTATTAAGGAGATTAACTTGTACTGTTAACTCATGAATTTGTATTACAGATTCATTCTATTATACTTGCGGTTGAATAAGTTTATATTTTTAATCAAAGGTCAGTAGAAACTTATTTATTTGTTTATTAAAATACATACTCCTACAAACAGATGACAAAATAATATCATTAGCAAAAAAACAAAAAAGGTTTAATGTGATGTTTTTTTTATTGTAACCTTGTAACTAATTACCGGTATTGTGTACCTATACTGTATTTTATAAATAAAGAATATTGGATATCTGTGTTCAACAACTTTTATGTATTTTTATCCATTAATAGGAACAAAATCAACTGCTCACGTCGGAAACCCATTCAAGAAATAAGGTAGGCAGGTAAATACATATTCATTGGAAGACACATCAAGGTTTCCAAAGTTTTAGGAAACGAAAATAAAATATAGAGCTCTCCTGAAAATTTCGGTACTTTAAATAAATATACATATGATTCTAGTCCTTTCCTAAATTAAATAACAAAATTATAATAGTCTTCATTTGCAATAGTTTGAGTGGATTAACAAATATTTTAGTATCACAATAAACAGTCATTCATAGCGTCGCATTAATCCTTAGTAATTATGCAAGACAACTGAGCAAAGATGTAAAATGGCCGACACACAAATCGCGTCCACAGTGACAGGTTAAACAGGCCATCTTGTGTGACAGATCTGTGATTTAAACCGGCATGGAAATGTGTGCGATTAATTACCACGAATAATACGTCAGGAGGTGTTTAATTTCCTATAATAAGTGTTGTTTAAATTGGGCTAACAAAATGGCGGTCTTCGGTTTTCGCGCCAAGAAATCAACTAGTTCACTAATCGATACTTTAAATGAAGTATAGGTACGTTAATTTGCTCACAAGTTAAGTGTAAATTAATTGATCTATTTAATGGATTAGAAAAGTTTTTATAAAATACTAGCAATGGCCTGCGACTGCGCAAACGTTAATTCAATACAAACATTAAAAAAGAAAGTGCCTGCGTGTAACCTTTACGCGCGATTGATTTCAAAACTTCTTTGGCGTTGACGGCATATATCACTGAAATGATTAAATTTTATTATTGAATATTATAGAATGTCACAATCGTCAGAAAAATCATTAATAATTTATTTATTACAAAAGTAATCAATAAACGAGTATATTTAGAGATTTTCAAAAAACTGCAATTTAAAATATATTTTTTTTTACTTTTGAATTTTTATTCACTTTTCTATTCACAATTGATCCGTTTGAAAATATTGGAAATAAATAATCCTAATTGATTATGATATTTGCCACTAGCTGGCGTATAAGTCAAGAAGCGTGGAGTATATGACTTATACTTACGACCAATCCAAATTATTATTTTTGAATACCGGAAACTACGTAAGCGTTACTTTCGTCAGAAAAAAAATCCGAGTTACTCCCTAGTCGCGCCTAAAGAAGTTAAACTTCAATAACAACACAACATAGCCTGAACGTAGAATTATATAAGTGAAAAAATGGCTTCCTTGTTAGAACTTTCTAAGCAGTTTTTGTGTTATCTCAGAATTAATGGTCCATTGTTATTATTTCCGATCCACTTGTACAAAACAACCAAATTTTATTATGCCAAATGTCACCCGTACTACACATTATAGGGTCAAAGATAACCACTATACCTACATGACAGTTTGAGAACCCGCCAAAACTCCAAGTAGTTACTTACAGACCTCCTTCAAACATACAAACTATACCTCTTCATAAAATTATAGTATAGTAGTAGTAGTAAGTTTCGGGTGTCAAGTAAGCCTGTCATGTCGTAAAAGTTGAAAGATTGACGGGGCTGTACAAAAAAAGACAAATATAGCAAATGTTTTTGACCAACAACCGACATTGGCGCCAACAACGACGACTGCCAAACCGCACTCCCCGATCACACTTGCGACAAAATCGAAATTTTCGGAAAGCGAACTCACGTGGGCGTTGACGCGTCGCGGACGTTTTTACGACCGTTCTTACTGTGTTGGTTTATTGAACTTTATTAAAATAATTAACGTCCGTAAGGACCAGTGATGTATGTACGTGCTTATTGTAATGTCTTGTTGCTTTTGCATATGTTGTTGATTTATTGGTTTTTTAGTTCGCCTCGTTGAGAGGTTTGTTTATTTTAAACTTTATTGTTATTTAATTGATCGAGTGAGTTGTTTTAAAAGTGTTTTTCTTTTGGAACGCTGTCGCCACAGATCATATGGAAGTGGGAGCTATTCGCAGCAAAACAAAGTTGCAGCAATTTAGATCGCATCTTAAATACCTACACGAGAACTGGAGAGCGATGGTGAACACTTGGGAATATTATTGTTCACATCACAGTGAAATTAATCAGACTGGGCGACCGTGAATATTTAACCTCAATATTCCGTGATTTTGTCAGAAGAAAGGTTCTTGTAGGTAAGGTATCTTATCTGCTCTAAACAAATTAATGAATTATAAATGATAAAGCTTTAATAAGCTGAAACCTACCCAATTGAATAATTTTTATGACATTCGATTCCAATCAATTTAAATGTATTAAAAAGCTGACTATGCCATTTCAAATATCTATTACATTTTATTATGCCTGTTTTTTTTTGTCATTTTCAACAAACATGACGCCGTTTTCTACGTTTACCTATTTGGCCACCATCTTTTGCCTTAATCTTGGAATCTTGTCATGGGTTTTTGCCATGCATAGTTTTCCGCGAATTGAATTAAACTACCCATTTGATCCAACTAAACCTACAAACACCATACGTATTATTTCAAAAATGTGTTGTATGAAGTTTTTTGACAATTGTTTTGCTAAATCTAACTACTTAACCAAAACATTATAAAAGTCCTCTACACAATCAAATCAAACAGCTGTTATAAATACATATATGGGTATTTAGCACCAGGAACAGTATTAACAAAGAAGGTATTCCTGTGTTCGGGGATCGAACGCGAGAATTGACCACACGACATAAAAATAAGTTAACATAAAAATGCTATGTGAAGGAAACGATAAGTTAAAACACATCATGCGATTTATCGACAAAACGCATTAGCTGCGTGATGCGTCCAATTATGCGTACAGTGTGGACGCGGCGTTAATAGTCCTTAACACAATTAGCGCTTAATAGCATCCTAAAATAAAGCGCTGAATTATAGCTCTCGTTCGTAAGCGCATACGCAGTAGTTGCGTTGCGTTTTATTATTCAAATATATTAGTGTGTGAATAGACGTTGATATTTTAATCTAGATTAAATTCAGGGTTACTGTGAAGACCGACTTTTCTATCATCAAGCATAGTTGTAGAGGGGGGGGGGGGGAGAGATTATGCGCCCAGATGATTCGAATTATTTTAAAATGCTCCAAGTGTAATTATTTATCTTTCTATATTATTAAACACTATGTTATATTTATGAATTAAGTATATGTTGGTAGATTAGGTTTTACAAATAATAAGTTATTATGCGAAAGTTTTGCAATAGGTAACAGAAAATTTATTACACAAAAATTTACCAAGATAGTTATAAAATATTCGTAATTAGTGAAATTTAAATTCCAAATTACCGGCTTACGTACCTACTCTAAGTAATAAATAAAATTTATTTATTTTATATATCCGTTATATTAATTAATTATAAATTCAATAAATATTTAATTATAGCACACGAACAAAATTTATTATAATTCAGTAGTCTTTGTCTCTACATCGGTGCGGACTATAGGACGAATTAACCTCATTTTCAAACGTTCACATCGAGTGTCTGAGCCAACTAAGAAATAAAATCAATTAATTAATGTCATAGGCCGAATAGGGTAACTTCTTTCACGACGTAGGGTACACACGCATTAAAACTAAGTTAATTAAACTCGCAAAAAGAATGAGAAATTAAAAAAAAGTTCGTAACTGACAGTGTTAAAGAATAAAAAATATTATTTTCGGTAAACGTTTTCTTATCAAAAAGCACGTGGGATCCAATACCATGTAAAAATTATAAATTTATGAATAATTTCTAAAGATTTGGAACGTTTTCAGTAACAAAAAGATGCAGTAAATAAACGCTTGCAAAATAAGTAATAACAAAGAGTTGTCATACTATATCACAGATTATATATAATTAATATTCTTCCTCTTCCTAACTCGACAACTAGACTTCTTTATTGAAGACCATTACTGCCATTATCAAGTGACTATAGTGCCCTGTCTTTTGACGATTTCAGTATCCTAAAAAGATGGTGGCTCACTCGTTAGAACTTTAGGGAGTTTTTGTGGGATCCCAGAATGCATGGTTTTAATTTTTATTTATAATCCACTTGACTTATGCAAAAAAAAAAAAAAACTATATCACGCAAAATGCCACCAATATTATTTAATAAGATAAGTCAATGAATTAAAAATATAAACCACAACATGTCACTTCAAGATTCCGTCAAAAACTAATTTATATTTATTATTATTATCTGTGACAAAAGAATAAAAGTTTTTAAATAGACAATCTAAAAAAAGGTCTACGTTTTCTAAGCGTTCATCTTTATAAACAATTTCTTAGGTATTATTATTGTCGGTTAGGTATAAAATAAAGAATATAATACTCTCGGTATTATAATCATAAATATGCCCTTAAAGTGGTCTGATTGCTTCGTTGGAAGACATCAAAGCAACCGCTGAGCGACGGGCATTCCAAACGGAATAATTCCTTGACCTCTAGTTCGTGCTATTCGACAAGAGATGGCGTTACGCGTACATTGTCGAAGGCATTAAAAACTTTTTTCCACACATCTTGTCGAGCTATTTCTGCGTAAACACTCTTTAAATGGTTATTAGGTGGATTTCTTCGGGTTTTCAAACAGCCTTTCTAAGTGGTCGTTGTGTATTTTTTACTGGAAATTTCCTTTTTGATATGACTTTAGTGATAATTGCGTACATAATGACCTGTCTCAGTCATCGTTATTTTATAAGTGTTTGGTCGACGAGTGCGTAATGATGAATGTTTACATTTTTGCGAAATTGCTTTCTTAATACTGTTACGTAGGTATTATTAAATGCTCTAAGTTAGCTATTCGCCAATAGAAGTCACTGCACAGCATTGATAAGGCCAGAGTAGCTAATTAGTCCTAATTCTAAATTTGATCTAACTTTTTTTATACACGTGTTAAAGTTAAAAAAACATATTAAAAAGATTTTAACATGGATGATCTGTGTGAACGTTATTTATTAGTTTACATTCTCTTTCGAACCCTTCCGATCCCAACCGGGGTCTATTGGGTAATTATTATGTGATCAACGAACGGATTTTCGTGTTTGTAAAGTTTATAATTTATGTGATATAGTTACAACTATTTTCACATTACTAATCGACTTGCTTTCGAGTTGTTATCGTTTCGTTTTAATAAATCGTCAATTAAGTCGATTTATCGACTAAAATTTTAATATGATTGCATAAACTATACAATTAATAAAATTGTGTAGTAAATTGTAGTGTCTGTTTGTAATTTTAAAATAACAGCTGTTTACCCAAATGCACATGAAAGTATATACGATACATATAACATAACACCCATTTTTTAAATTTTTGTCTGTCTGTCTGACTATACAATTACTAAATTGTAGTGTCTGTTTGTAGTGTCAAAATAACAGCTGTTTACTAAATGCACATGACAGTATATACGACACCTACCTAAAACAAAGCATCCATTAAAAAAAATATATCTGTCTGTCTGTCTCTTTGTTCCGGGTAATCTTCGAAACGGTTGGACCGATTTTGACGGGACTTTCACTGCTAGATAGCTGAATTTATACGAAGTAACTTAGGCTACTTTTATTTGACAAAAAGAATTAGGGTTCAGCACAAATAAAAAAAAACTGGTCATAGTGAATCAATTCGGGCGCTTAAATGACTTGCGCTGAGTAAACCAGAAGAGATATAGCAAATTAATGTACTGAAGAATTGTAGACATTAAAAAGACCTACAAAAGAGTCTCGGAGAGTATACGTCTATCTTCTAAGGAATACCCACAATAAGCATTTTTGATTTTAAAATAGCCGGGGGCGGGGGAGCTAGATTCGTGCGGGCATTTTGCAGTTCTCGTGTGCGAAGCCACGGGCACAGCTAGTTTACAATAAAAATGGAAAAAATAGATTTATATCTATTTTTTTTTTATAGGAAACTCATTTTTGTGTTTGGAAAACTCAACTAATCCATTTTAAAGGTATAATCACGTAAGGTAAGTCGGAACGTGTACGACAGTAGGTAGACACGGACTAAGCTACGTTAAAAAGTTTCAAAGTGAAGATTGTAAGTTCTCCAACCGGTCGTTCCGATGTGCCCGTTTCGGTCCGAGCGTATTAGTGCACGGTTAATACACTTGCCAAGTTCCTAACTCGAAGCTTTTAAACAGTTCTGACAGTCCCCCGCGTCGAGTCGCCGAACGTGACCCGCCATTGATAACGTATTGCTTGTGATTATTTGTTCAGCGAATCAAAGGGTTGATTCAGTTTTGGAACTCTATGCGTTTAGTTCGTAACTACTTTTGATATTTTATCTGTGTTTGTTTTCAGTTTTGGAATGTTATCTATTTACGCTCGAAGCGGGGAGACAACATTACAATGTTAACTTTCGTTCGGATACTACACCCATAAATGCTGTTTATATATCTAGGTATAGGGAAAAATTAAATCAAAACCTAATAAACATTAAGTATGACTGTATTAATATGTTAACTGTCGTTGGGATATTACCTCCATACATAACGACTGCTTAAATGTAGAAAAAAATATATAATAAAAAACTTATAAACATTATGTATAAAGCATATTATCTTTTTAATTCTCTTTTGTTGTGCCAACGATCACGTTAAAGTTATTTTTATATTGTGTCTAATAAATTAATGAATAAGATAACTTATATACCTAACAATTATGTTTAAGATATGAAAATCTCTGAAACAAATATGATATTTTAAGTGACGTGAAAACATAACGTTGAAATTAAGTAAAAATGTTCAGTATTAATTAATTATTATTAAATATTTAATATGGTAATTCTTAATTTCATTATAAAAGTTAAATAATACCACAATCATTGTCACTAGTCTTGATACATACCCTAAACAAACTCCTTTTCTAATATCAACAAGGAATCCGAAAACAAATCTCGAACATTCAAAAGCACAATTGAATATTAAAATTTGCTTAACGTGAAACTAGTGGCAGTACAAGGGGAGTTTGCAGTGCGAGAGAGCATCGAGAGCGCTTAACTTCGAGCATAAAGCCTTCGGGTGTCCTGCCTCGGCCGATAGTGGGCCATTGAAAATAGATTTTCACGCTACGCCTCAACCGCTTTCGAGAGCAAAACTTCGTCTAAATATTGCGCTCTCGAAAATTTCGCTGCCTGTATCCGAGCGTAATTTTGTATGTGTGTAGCGGTTTTGAGAATGGAATCAGGAATGTGCGTTCCAATCTAAATAAATAAAATGAGATATGTTTGTCGTTGTGTGCGCATCACGCAAAAACTACTGGATAGATTTTAATCATTATTTTTTGTTTTAATCCTTAAATACTTGATTTTTATCTATAAAAAAAATTATCACGATATCTTCATTATATAAAAAGGTATTGAAATTTTAAGATACTACGATTTTTATAAGCACTACGCATTCTTCTGTCGTCCACGCGAACGGAGCGGCGGGCACATTTATTTATAAATACTAGCGATCGCCCTAAGCTCGAAATTCGACCAGGGACATTTTGATCATAGACTATTTTCTGTTTGACATTAACACTATGAACCTAAACAATGAGTATTATTTAGGAGTCTTTGGCGGGATCTTGAAGTGACATGTTGTGGTTGTTATTTTAATTCATTTACTTAGGTTTTTGACTCTATATTATGTAATATTGGTGGAGTTTTGCGTGATATAGTCTGGTTTTTGTGCATAAGTGAGGTGGATTATAAATATAAGCTGAAAGCATTCATTCCGAGATCCCACAAAAAACTTCCTAGAAACTTCTAACAAGGGAACCACCATCTTGTTAGGATACTGAATCGTCATAACATATGACAATATAATTCACTCGATAATGGCAGTAATGGTCTTCATTAAAGAGGACCGGTTGCCAAGTTAGGAAGAAGAAGAAGAAGAGTATTATCTACATCACTTGCTGTCACTTTTTGTTGAGTGACAATGTCAATATTTTGAGGGGTCTAAGTTCAATGGCACTGGTCGGGTTAGGATTCGCAATATTAATTTATTTTATTTAATATATTAGTAACAGATATTATTATAGATAAATTTTAACTTTCTGCACTCCTTCTCCATATAAACTTTAACCATGCTAAATCTTACAGTCTTCCGTGCATGTAATACGTTAAAAAGGTACCGAAAGCTTTTGCTTCACGTATTCTTTTTATATTCATTTCTGCTAACGTGAATAGACCCTTGTTAAAGCTGTCCAGGGAGTTTTTGTTTCAACTTAAAATGCAACTGAACATAAATAAACCGCTTCATTAGCCTAGTGGTCATGAACGAGACTGTTATGCTCGAGGTCCTGGGTTCGATTCCCAGGTCGAGCAAAGTGTTATTGGGTTTCCTATGAAATTCTCAGTAGTAGCCCGGAGTTTGGCTTTGTGCCCGTTAATGGCAATAGGCTCGCCCCCTGTTACCTGAGACCTAAAAACATACCCAGCGAACACTCTGCCTAATCTATTGGGGAAAAAAGCTTGTTAGAACGTTTTGTTTTAAAATGCTTATTTCTAGTTATTATTTATAATCCACTACACTTGGGCATAGTAGCCAAACTATATTACGTAGAATGCCGTAAAAATGACATAATCTATGGACAAATAACATAAGTTTATGAATTAAAATAACAAACCACCACATGACAGATCGAAATCCCGCCAAAACTTCCTAAAATACATTTATGGAGTTTATTTATAAGAAACCCGTTGTAAATTTTATGAGAAGTGAAATTTATAAAAGCGTTACGATGTGTATACATTATTATCTTGCTTATAGATAAATCATTAACCACTCAATCAGACAGTTAGTCAATCAATCAATCATGTTTAAAGGCAATCGTACATAGGGAATAAACTCTAGTAGTACGTCGAAGGTGACACACGCAAACATTTTTTTTTTTCTTATGATACGTCGGAGTCGCAGTGGCCGAGAGGAATATCCATCGTCGTCATCTCTCAAACCAAAATACAGTCACTATGACGGGTTTATTACCATGTGCATGTGTGTAGTGACCCAGTCATGTTCAGATCTCTACCGACCTTGATTATTGTATATACACCGGCTGATGTCAGAACGCTATGGTTATTTTGGTATGTACATATAGATCCAGTGTCTAAAGTGCAGTCGACGTCGCGGGTTAAGTCTTGTATTGATTGATACGCGCGACGTGAACAGTGATTGTCCGCCTCGATTGTTCCGCAATCGCCATTATGTTTGTGGACCGTGGGAAATGGGAAACTATTGGTTAGTTACTAAGACCGTCAAATGACATACCTACTACGTATCGTTTGTAGGTACAGTCTGTCCATAAATATTAATTTCGTTTTCGTTATTTTTTTCTGTATTTGGAAAGTTAATTTTTTTTTTCGGTTTATATGGCGTTTGACGTATGGGTTCTTGGCGACAAATTTTAACTTGAGGGTGTTTTCCTTCACCGAAAGCTCGGGCTCATTGCATGGATTCGAACCAAAAATTATCTACGACTGAGCTGTTATTGTTTCTAATCTATACTATTACTAAAGCTTGTTTGTTTGACTGTGCTAATATCTAGAACGACCAATCAGATTTGAAAAAAATATTTTTAAATTTTGTTATATATTTATCAAGTAATAGACTATATGACGTAAGGTTACGATACTAAGTTGTAGAACAGTGACCATTAACGTCAATCAATCTACAAGCAAGTACCTAGAGGAAGCGTTGGCGGCGACGCGGTGCAGAGCTAGTCCAATCTATACTAATATAAAGCAAAAAGTTTTTTGTTTGTTTAAACACGTTAATCTCTGGAAATATCAGCCGGAATCGAAAAATTCTTTTTGTTTATGATACTCTCAAGGAAATTTAAAATTAGGCTACAACTCTCAGATAATCTTAAATATTGATTTTTGTTACGTAAGTCGGAAGTCAAGGCGCTCCCGAACTGCTTTAACCGCGTGCGCTGGCGTAGTCGTTAAAGATACGGAAATACAATGTTCTATAATAATATTGGTCCTTGGTATATCTAAAAAAATGTCGTCTATACCATATGTTTATCCCTTATACATAAGCCACAAGACAAAGATTTATTGAAAATTAAAAAGTGATTTTTAAGCATTATTTTTAGACATGTCATATTAATTCTTACAAACAAAAGTAACTTCTTCATAAAGACAATTTTATGAAGTTACAATTGGTCTTTACAGTATGTCATTTGGACACATAGTTTAGGAGATAACAATTATGATAGACTACATGGATGCGTTGGCGGTGCATTGTTTGTCAGATAAAATTAACCGTGAAACCGTGGGGACAGCTACTAAATTAATAAAAATAAATAAAACTATGTTAATACAACGTTCCGTAAGGAATAATAATTTATGGGAATTGGATTGAATATTTTCTGTACTATCTATACCATAAAAAGTTGCGATTCCCACGACTGTTGGCTATTATTGAACGGTAGGTAGCGTGACCACTTTGTACCACATGCACTCATTACTTGTTATGAAACCGAGCGTCTTTGGAAATTGGACGGCACAAGGCCTTTGATATCCAATAACTCGACAAAAAACAATTCTAAATTACGATATAATTATTAATCTTTATAATTCAACAAACAGACGCGAGATGACATAAGCTATAAGCGTTAACATTGGCAGAAATATATAAACCGAAGTAGTTAGTTACCTAAGCAAAAAGAAAAGTAAAACATTTGACGCCGGCAAATGTGCAAACGAATTGTAAAAAATGGTTTAAAAAAATTATCACGCGAGGGCATTTCGATTCTTGAACAACAAACAGTTGTAATTCAAAATAAAAGTAAGGTTACGTGATTCGTTGAAAGGTAAAAAGTTTGCAGAATTATCTGAAATACAATCTATTTGAGTCGGTCCGTATCGACGGGGACAAAGGGTATAATGCATACTGCACCATTGTCTTCGCCAGATTTATATACATCGCAAAGCTATCTAGTTCATATTTACGCAAGTTTCCAGTTTAAAGCGATCCTTTTAAATTTACCCGATTTGTTCGTATTCGTTTGTTTTACTTACGGAACTATTAATATATTATTACACTTCCCATAAATAGTTCTTACTTAAAACAACAAAATATTAAAATCTTTGATTTTGACAATAGGCTATAACTTTTAACTAACCTTAAATATTGAATTTTGTTAAGTAAGTCGGACGTAGAAGCCCTTCCGAGCTCCTTTATCTGCATGCGTTGGCGTAATGCTTAATGATACGTGAATAAAATGTTTTACAAAAGTATTGGTGCTTAATATATCAAACAAAAAGTCCGCGATAGCATATGCCTTTCTCTTATACATAAGCCACAATAAGGTATTTTGTGGTATAATTTGTTGAATATTAAAAAGTGATTTATGAGCATTATTTTTAGGCATGAAATATTAATCCTTAGGAGCAAAAGTTACTTCATTATAAAGACGATTTCATAAAGTTAAACTTTGCGCATTGTTTAGCAGATAATAAAAAATTAAAATATAATAATTTGTACTTACAGGAAGTGAGAAAAATTATGATAGGCAATGCCACCTGCGTTGCCGGCGCGGTTTTTGTCGGATAAAATTAACACGGGTTAACCCGGGGGCACAGCTAATATTAGAATAAAAAGAAATTGAAATTAAAAAAAAATATATATCAATAATAAATTTAATTTATTTCCTTTTGTCTATGGTAAAGATACGTTATTTTTTTTGTAGAACGCGAGCGAGAATCGTGTACAAAGTGGTCACTTTGTTGAACCGACGCTAGACGAGTGTCCGCTTACTTTTCTATTGTTTCCCCAACACTTTTGTATTTCTGTATGGGTTTTACATTCAGACGGATCTTTATGGAGAATTTTGAGAAAACAATGACATTTCGAAATATTTTAATTAATTTTAAAAAAAAGATCATAATATATTGTTGGCAACACTTCAGTATAATTGTTGGTTGGGAATAATATTTATTATATTTGACATAAAGAAACAAAAAGCAAATACTACGTTCGTGTTAAAAACGACATCTATAATTTTCTTTTCTCATTAAACTCAAAATAAATTGCTAAAAAGGACAGTACAAAAAATTATTATTAAAAAAACATGGGTAACTAAAAATATAGAACATGCGACCCTGGGAACTTGGCCATGCTCTTTTAACCATTCGTAATAACCCTTTCGTGAAACGGGAGCACGGATTGGACCTTCGCACGCAACAGGAAGCAGGTATAGGATTAATTTAGGATAAGATCGGAGTTTTGGGTAGAAAATATCAAAATTAAAAAGTAAAAAAATTAAATAAAAGTGCAG
This sequence comes from Saturnia japonica, assembly GCA_033032175.1. NCBI lineage: Eukaryota > Metazoa > Arthropoda > Insecta > Lepidoptera > Saturniidae > Saturnia > Saturnia japonica. The sequence goes on along the minus strand of CM065324.1, from coordinate 15,825,389 downwards.
AATCATAGAGTGCCATGTGTTTTTTTTCATGTTCATTTTAAACTTGGAACATCCGTTCCGAATTCAGAATGAAGATTTGTCAAAACATTTCTATTTTGCATAGATAGAGCAAAGGATTAAAATTGATCACCTTTTTAAGTTCGCTATAAATTTTAAATACAAAAATGTTGATAGTATCGGTAGATCAACAAAAAAATAATTATCTAACATTTAATGTCAGCTTAACAATTTTATTATTATTTCGAAATGATTCTCTCACAAATTTGTGGTTTTAGTGACTTTAAAAGTAAGATGAGATTTCTTCATAGTCATAAAAATTGGTTGCTTTTTTAAGTTACAAACTGAGAAGCGCATTATTACGTAGTCACTTTCCATAGGATGTAATATAATTCTACTAGCATACAAAACTTTAATACAAACATAAAATTTCAGAAGTAATTCGTGAACATACACATTTTAAATTAGATAATAACTCGTACCAAGCAAACACCTTTGTTTCACGAGATCGAATATCACCAATTTGCATAGATCTATACATTGTGCTTTATATCGTACTATTAGAAGTTCAACGTATATTTGACGAGATTAGCGCAGTATCGCTGCATTCACCTCATGATTGATGAGGTCTATTGTCAGGTATCTTACGAAGCGATAAGCGTACCAAGCCGTTCGGAAGATTGAGACCAAGGGGTTACGAAATTTCTCGATGAAATGAATCACGGCAAAACTCTGCTAATATTATTACTGTCAGCAGATTTGTGAAGTCAGTGTTTTGCTTAGGAACCTTTTTGCCTACTTCTAATCAGGATTTCAACCTTAGAATATTGATTAATTATTTGCCCTAAATTTGCCCAATTGATTTACAAAATAATCGGAGCAATTTATGACCTATTAAAAATTTTGCATGACTATCAATGTTACCATCGAAAATTGGTACCAGATTGTCCAACAAATGATTTTTAAAAATAAACGAAAAGTACCTTTCTTAGGGATCAGTGATTTTAGCAGCATGATAGCCGCTTCATCGCAGGCCCACGCGTGCATCTTCCTATAGGAGTCACGTCCTTTCTCCGTTAGTTTGTCCCACGGCTTCGGTTTCGACAGGAGCTCAGACACCGTCCCCTGGGATAGCCCGAGGACGTATTTTGCGAACAGCCTCTGCCCTATGTTGTGAACCGATAATAGTTCTCGCACTTTGCGGCTGATATGCAGCGTATCCAAGTTACTATTCGCGTATTTATCCATGTTGTATCGAAGCATCTCTTGCAGTCTCGCTTCCATGGGATCACCTTTCGGTATCAAAGAGTCGCCAAGTCTTCCGACGAGTGCTCCCGGCGGTAGGGGCCCCATGTCGTCAGCGAAGCGGTAAGGCCTATGCTCTTCGAATCTGAACGGGCTCGGCGGCGGTAAGGGCAGAGGCATCGGACCGTTGTTGTTGTGGTGTGTCGTGTTGTTGTTGAGCGGTGGAGGTGTCGTCGGCCAGTCTTCGCCACCTGCGGTTAGAGCACGGTCACGCGGGATACGAGGAGTGGAGGGGTGGGGTGGGGGGGTCGGGAGTTAGTCACGCACGTAAGCGTCGCAATACAACGGCGTGCGAATTTTTAATGCGCGCGCGGCGTTTGTTATCTCTATATTATTATTCTTAAACTGAATGTATTGTTGGAACGATTACGCGCGTCCGTGAGCGGCATGGCTGAGGTTGTAGGGAACTGGATGATCCTCGTAAACCGCGCGTTATTTGTTCTTTTTTTTTGACAAGAGAAAAGTAAAGCGAACACGGACTAGCTACGGACGTACACAATATTAATAACGTGTGTAGTGAGTGATTTTGAGTGTTGGTTCGTCGCGTCCGTCGTATCTGGGCTGCGGGTGACATCTGTCTTTGATGACGTCATGTCTCGTGAATGCCTGGCAGAAACGCTCCGTGAAATGTTTGGTGTTAAAATGACATGTGATCAGTGCAAAGGCAGTTTCACATGAAGACAAATATGTAGATATGTAAAAAGAATAATTAACTTGACTAAGCTTAGATAGACTTTTGTATAGAGACTGATGTGTATTTAATGGTGATATTTAAAGTATGTATTAATAATATTGTTTTAATAGTTTAGATTTCTTTCTTTTTAAAAAAGTTCTTTTTAAAAGTATTAAAACATGTACAAATAAATAATGACACATTATTACATTTAGACACTCGACGACTTTTTTTAAGTTTAACAGTTTAACAGTTTTTTTTAAGTTAAGATATGAATCAGGGTATCTAAAACCTTGATACAGAGGACGGATCGGGTATCAAATGTATGAATCAAATTGACGTCGTAATTGAATTATTTGTTTCCTTCTATACTTTTATGTATGTAGTGTTTATTGATTTTTAGAAATATATAAATGCGTGTTTTAAAGTATTAAATCAAAATTATTGTAGTTTCTAGATAATATATTTAAAAGTTTAATATAATTTGAAATTATGAATAATAAAAGATTTAATAAAAGAAACAAAACACTATTGCTGTTGCAAATTACGAATTAAATCAGCCCGAAAAAAAAAAATTATATTGTGACTCAAAGTATGTTTTATGATTTATTATGTACCAAAAAAAAATTGCAAAATTCTTTATTCGTTTTATTTTTTTATTAGTAATAATTAAGTTTCCATAAGTCCTCAATAACGAAGTGCCGCAACTAAGTTTAGTCAAGTTAGTGGTGGGGAGTGTACTGACCTGGATCCCGTCGTTCAGTACTGCGGTCCCTCTCGGCGGAGCTGCGTTCCTCCCGAGAGGGCGCTGCACTCGGAGGCCTCAGAAGCTCCGGCTTGCGTTCCAACGACCTCTCGCTTGGCCCCAACTCTAGAGACCGGAGCATGCTGTAACAAAACATTCAATTACAATACAATTAAATATAACATAATAAAACGAAATACTATATAGGGTTTTTTCAGGAAGGACGTGCGTTTTAGAGGCTTGTTATAGTGACTGCTTTTCATAAAGCGGACGGTTTTTTGTTGTAGTATAAAAAATAAAGAAGAAATAAAAAATAAATAAAGAAAATGCTGTGGAAGTGATACCTACAGAAAATATAAAAATATCTTCTTTAAAATATGTTTAAAAAAAAACTATATCAGCGGGACTCGAACTATTATCCAGTCGTACTGTACATACACAACAGTGCGTACAAGTCTGGTCGTAACATCACTAGGCCAATTCGACGACGATCATAGTCGTGAAAATCAGTAAATGTATTAACTGTGTATAATGCATTTTATCTCAATCTCTCGCAGGCTAAAAATTAGAGATGAAACGGATATCCGGTAACTATCCGGTATCCGGCCGAATACCGGATCGTCATTCAGTATCCGGCCGGATTCTGGATAGTAAAATTTAAAAAAATCGCATTATTTTACACAAGGCAAATATCCGGTATCTGGTATTCGGCCAAATCACTAACCGTTTCATCTCTACTGAAAACCCTATAGAGGTGTAGGTATGTGTTTGCCCTTTTTTAATATCGCTTTTTCGTTTCATCGCGTTTCAAATCGCAACGATGCTAAAGAAGTTTTCACTTCAAAGATACATCAATATCATTAAGTTATGGTGATGATTCTGGTAATGGAAGACATCATGAGGTATTGGATAAGCATTGGCATCAGATGAGTATGGTTAGTTATGATTGGTATACGAGATGTTTCAAATCAACATTCAAAAGTAGCAAAGACTTTTTAATGTTGCTGTACATGGTTATAGGCTGCAGTGACCACTTAACATCAAGTGGAATGCATGCCTGTTTACACACCAGCTATCTATATAAATAAGAATGAAATGCTGTTCGTTGGTAAATGTATCACTTGAGAATGGCTGGGTCGATTTGGTTTATTTTTTCTTGTTAGTGTTAATAATAAACTGAATAAGGTTTTGAAGGAGAGAGAAAATTTGGAAAAGTTACCAGGAAAATTGGAAAATTTAGTCAGCCAGCTGATCAGCCACTTGACTTCTATGGATGGTTAAGTTAATTTCGTTTTCTCTAGATTAAAAAATAAATATAGTTTAATATCCCTTGAATGCTGTTGAATATTATTTACTACGCCCATAGTTGTGGCGAGTTATTGCTTGTAGGAAGTGACAGAAACCCGTCACAAGAACTACCTACCAATTTCTTAATACGCTGATTCTTTTATCTTTTTAGGCGTTTGAAATCGCGAGTACGTCAAGTGCTGAGGTACTTTTTTTTCCAGTATCAGGATATTTACCGATCCTAATAAGAACAGCGCGATAGCGAACGCCGTCCCGCGTTCGTGTATTATACCTTATAATATAAAGATCACATAAAATACCATTATCAGTGTAAAACTCGGGGAGGTCTTATCTGTTAATATCACAAGGAGCCCTCAGCCCCGGGAGGGTCGATCTCAATAAATTTATGAAAGGGATATAGCCAATACGGGCACCGGTCTATCCTATTAATTAAAATACTTAATTAATTCACCTGAAACTGGTTTTAATCAATTCATTGAATTAATTAATACGTCGTTGGATCTTTATAATATATATATAGCGTTGAATAAAGTTCATAATAAATAGCATTGGAATGGAGATTATTACAGATCTCTCGGTGGTCGTGTCGTGTTTGGATTCTACTATGATCACCATCATGAACAGTACTGTCAATTTGCCAAGCTACCATAAAAAAAGTGCTTGACTGGATTGCGACTGCTATACACATAGTAAAAAAGCTATTTGGAATCTACCAGTATACATGTCCGAGAATAAGATTATTTTAAATTATTTAGATTTTTATATTCACTTTCTGTATAGTTGTGTAATTGACTAATGCGCTCTACCACCAATGGCAAGCCGTTTTGACAAGCAAACCGTGGCTTATACACTTTCGTAGGGGCCTCGACAGATCAGGTACGTAGGATCTGTACGAAACTTTTTTTTCTCCTTTTATCTCATTTTTTACGCCAGTTAGTGTAGAAAATCTTTTCAGATCACTAAATACACATACGCATGTTTATTTCCTTCCTCCTAGGAACATGCATATGCGTATATGTTAGTTTAGCTCGAATTTATGGATAGGGAATTAGTCAGATTGCGACTTATTTGCAATCGTGACAACCGCCCAAGCCGAGGTCCGGCCACTTTGGCACCCTTGTGCGCGAGTTGTCCAAAACTTTCGCGACTGAGTGCCCTAAGCGCTCGCCCCCAAGTCCGGTGAAGCTGTAAAGCCGTCAGAGACTCCAAGGATCCTAAGGCTAACAGTATAGTAGTTGTAGAGTCGCGGACACAGCAAGACGGTGCTCTAAACTGAATACACAGTCCATTTTTCATTCATACATACATAACCGCTTAATGTTTGAAGTCGAGGCAGGTGTATATGAGGAGTTTGATATACTTTATAGAACCATAATCTCATTTGATGTTAAATTGATGGATGGTTTAACCACAGCCTAGAAAGGTTAGCTCTCAGGTGCAGCTACCGGAACATACATATGGCTGGTTGGCAACGGATTTTTAACTTGGGGGTGGTAGCCAGCCCGGCTTTATCACGATGTTTTTCTTCACCAAAACTCAGTCTCATTAGGTATAATTAGAATGATCATGATAAACTAATCGACGGTTAAGTCCGATGATTACAAGTTTCTAAAGCTACGGTCGCGTAAGATTTCCACACATCGAGAATACGGTCCCGGCATTAATTACGATTTAATATATCACCAATTAAATAGTTGATCGGCGAATAAACCGAATCGGGAAGGTGTCGCGACTAACAGCCGTACGTTAGAGAGGGTAGTTTTGAAATTAGCCGGGTTCGTGTATTGTTCTGTTACGTCCCCAGTCGTTCCGTGCAGGTGGAAACGACTGTCTCGGTTCTATTGTATATAATTAGCGTCGAACGTTCTAGAACTAATTTGAGGTTAAGTAGACTTAATTGTTTACAAATAGTTGAATTATTGTTTTCGATTACTTATAAATTCTTATGTACTTCGCAAATTATCAATTACTTATTATATACGACACCTAATATGAATAACATAGTAACTTTAATTAAATACAATAATATACTACTATACGCTAAAGAACTGTAGAACTGTAGTCGTAAAGGCCTTTTTACTAAGAAAAATTGCTTTCGTAAAATTATTATTGTAAATTAAAAAAAAAATCATTTATAATACAAGGTGTCCAGAAAGGGTATCGGGTATTTGTAAGTTCAATGAAACAAAAATTATTTGTATCCAATAAAAAAGTTTATTGTTTATTATTAGCGTATGAATTGGAGAATTATTTGGAAAAGATGATGTTATCCAAATGATGACCGTTACGTTGCTGGCACTCTTCTAAACGGAAACGAAGATTGACGATAACACGTTGACACATAGCTATCGATATTGCTGCCATTTCTGACCTGATGTTTTGCTTTAACTGGGTTAGATTCGTCAGATTGTTTTGATAAACCTTACTTTTAAGGTATCCCCATGCAAAATAGTCAAGCGGGCTAAGGTCGGGGCTTCTGGGAGGCCAGTTGATGTTACCCCTTCGCGAAATGACTTTATTAGGGAATAATTCGTTAACAACTTCCATTGAGTCATTTGAGGTATGGCAAGTGGCCCCATCTTGCTGGAACCACGTTCTTGAGTTGAAACCTGCAAACTCCTGCAACTCTGGGACCAAAAAATTTCGGAACATATCGCAATAACGGTCACTATTTACATTAATTGCTCGGCCTCATTGATCTTCATGAAAATAAGGACCAATTATGCCTTTAGCAGACATAGCGGCCCAAACAACGACCTTTGGGCTATGCAGGGGTCGTTCATGCTTTCGTCTCGGATTCTCCACTGCCCAGTACCGACAATTCTGCTTATTAACATGACCATTCAGGTGAAAATTTGCTTCGTCACTGAACAGTATGTTGTTAAAGTTGTTAAATCGCTGCAGCATTTCGTTCGCAAAATTCAGTCGATTAGCATAGTCCGTATCCTTCAATTCTTGAACCAATTGAATTTTATAGGCTTTTAGATGTAAGTCTTTCTTTAAAATCGAATGTAAAGACGATTTTTTGATGTTCAACGCTTGGCTTCGCTTTCGGATGGATAAAGACGGATTTTGACGAATCGACGCCTCAACTTCTTCAATTGTTTCTTTATCGCGAACTGAACGAGGACGACCAGAGTTTTGAATTTTAACTGTCGCACCTGTATTCTCAAACATCCTGATCCATTTCCTAATGCTATCGTCACTTGGCGCGTGGCGTGTACGATATTCCGCACGATAGAGACGTTGAGCAGTCACTATTGAATCACCATTACGATAATACGCTCGTACGCAAAATGCGCGATGCGTCCCCGAGTACTGTTCCATCGTGACTAAAACTCCACAAAATGGCGGACGCCACGAACCCCTCCCCGCACCCTTTAGACGCCCCGTTTCGAATATGGCACGAAAACAAATACCCGATACCCTTTCTGGACACCTTGTATTAACTAATCCGTTACAATTTACAAATAGTGTGTGGAAAGACCTTTAAAAATAACATACAATTTACAATAATATATTAGAAATGGATGAATCTTATGAGAGATAGACATAGCCTTCTTATGACAGTCGCCTACAGAAGATCGCAGCCAAATCATGTGTTGTGTTCCTGCAGTGAGTATGGTTTCTACAGCTCTTTGAGGGTAGGGTTCAAGGTGGGCAAAGTGCTAGTGATACCTTTTGTGTTACAAGCATCTCTAGGCTACAGTAGCCGCTTACTATGAAGATGGTCGTACGTTTATTTACCGCTTAAGTTTTTTTCGGTTGCTGTTTTAGGGACTTCTATTCTACTGAATATATCAGTCTCACGTCCCAATGTTTGCCTATCCTTTATAGAATCTAATCACAGAAGACTTGTTATCTTATTATATTAAGTGAGCAATTCTTGTATATAGTATATATGTAATTGGTTTCTCGGAAACGGCTCCAACGATTTCGATGAAACTTTGCGTTTAGGTAATGTTTTACATTCCAAGTTTAATTAGATATGTGTTTTTCTTTTTTTGTTTATAAGATACGGAGCACAGCTCGGTTTCCCAGATATTATTTATAAAAGACGCCAAAAACATAAAATCAAGAAGTTGGTACTTTTATTTAAACTACTCTTCTAGCTAAATCATGGCTAAATTAGTTAGTGTGTTATCCTTATTGGGTACCTCGATCGACATTGTATCTTTTATTAATTAGTGTAGATCCGTACTGAAAGAAAGGTCACTAAGTTATAGACAATTACTGTTACTAACGATAGAAAGATATATACTTTGCCTTTGCATTTCAATAACGTATCTTTAGATAGCTAGTTTATTTATAAGCTTACCAAAAGACATTTCTTTCTATCTTCAGTAACAAAAACAGTGGTTAGATAGATACTTGGAAACGTCCTTTAGCGTGTTACCATTTTGGATTTCATCGCCACTTAACATCCGATAAGATTTCAGTCAGTTCCTGTTAACTTAAGTTTGTTAATTTTATTTATAAGTTATTTAAAGTGCACACATATACAGAACTTACAATCATGATTATATTTCGTGCTTAAAACTCGGGAAGTAGGTGAGATGGGGTATTTAGCTTAGTGCTCTAAATAGCTAGGCGATGGAACAGGGATAACTGTGGAGATATTATTTTATGAGAAACGACATAATATTTTATATTATTGTTTCTATGGGATCTTGACGAAAAAAGAGTGCAACCTAAGAATAAGCCATCTTTAAAATGGTATGTATATATATATAAGATATAATAAAAAGCATTATGGAAATTGTAGAAGAAAATACACTTTTTCAGTTTTAGGTATAGGTTATAATACACATAATTTATTATTAATACATATATTAAGGGAATAAAAAAAACATCTATCTGTTTTAAGAATATTTTCAAATAAAATACTCTAGCCTCATTGACTTCCCGATGGTCTAAAGCGTTTTTTTTTAGTTTTTACATATTTACATTTTTAATATTTACAAATCTATATATAACAAAATACATAATTACGTACGCATATGAAACAGTATTATCGAAAATTTCAATTACAACACCGGAGAATTTTCCAATTTTATAATTGTACGAAAATAGAAATAAAAGAAGACGCGAAGCTTCTCCACGAACGTCCGTGTGCGATGTGAAAGCTTAAAAGCATCTTTGTCTTCGACCAAAAGCCTTCAGTTTTAAAGCGTGTAACACGATGAATATTTTATAAGGAGTACCGTGTAACCGATGTGCGCCCTTCTCCGTCCTCCTTCCTCCACCAGTTTCCTCGTGTTCCAACTTTTAATCACGTGTATGTGTTTTATTAGAAAATCACTTAATCAATTATTTATACGCCCGCCCTAACTTAGTACCTATCAAGTTGTTTGATCTATAGAAAACATTTGCCTAACTTCGTTTGCGATTTGATTAGATACAAAAGCGCAATGAACACGCCGTTTCTTTTATATTAAACTACTGAATCAGTAATAGTATTGTAAACGAGTATAGATATATATTAAAAGTAAAAAAAAAAAACAAACAGGGAATTAATTTAAAAATTGACATTATGTATAATAAAATACCAAAGGACATCACTAAACTAACCGTACAAATGAATGTAAATTAAAATTAAAACACACAATTTTTAACTAAATAGAAAACCACCTTATATGATTTTGAGGAGTTAACTGGTGTATCTTCAAAGACGAAGGTCAAATGCCAAAACGGGACCACCGTTGAGGTAACCCGTTTCCAACAAAAAAGAAACATTTAAATCAGTTTATAAACAAAGAAGTAACGGCTGAACATCTCCATCTCCATCTTCTGTCGCTTAGGCTTTCGAAGGATTTGAACTCACGTCGATCGACGTGCTGTCGGTACATGTTACCACTGAGCCATTACTGACACAATATATTACCTGACATCACAAATAGCTAGTCACAATGTCTCTCACATTGCCTGTCACATGACCGTCACCGAATGACCTTTTATCGACGGCAGTCGCTATTATTGGATTATTATTTACGTCGCGTAAAGTCCATTATGTCAAAATTCAAAATAACTTTTGACTTTACACAATAATCAGTCAGAATCTCAGCGACCCTACAACATTTACAGGTCGAAACATTTAAAATTTCCGAACAAATTTTGATTGATCGCTTACCGTTTGAGACGGGAAGGGGGCAAATTTGCGCCCCCCTTTTCGGATTTCAAAGACATATTTCTACGAGGGCAACAGTGCAAAGGATGCCTCAATATTGATTAGCAAATTATGAATTCCTTTTGAGTTATTTGGCGGTCGGAGAGAGACTCTTTAGAAAATGATGCCTCCATATCATGATTTCTGGGAGTGTATTTCGTGAGTTTTATTGTATACTAGCTGTGCCCGTGGTTGCGCTCGCATGAACTACAGAATGCATTGATCGGGCACCCAGTTACAACCTTGGAAGATAGACATAGATCTTTGTACTATCTACAATTACGTAGTACATTAATTTAATATATATTGATTCTCCGTGACCCGTGACTAGTTTTTTGTTATTTGCGCGGAACTCCTAATTCTTTTCCTAAATTAAAAGTAGCCTAAGTTATAATCCTTATAAGATCAATTATCTACCAGTAAAAGTCCTGATAAAATCAGTCCAACCGTTTCACAGATTACCCGGAATAAACCGGCAAACAAATTTTTTTTTTTTTGTTTTAGGTAGGTACCGTATGTATTTTCATATGCATTTAGTAAAAAGACAACACAAACAGACACATCAATTTTATCAACTATATGGGTATTGAAAAATGATTATTATCTTTTTATATCTTTGTTGTACTGTGAAGCTATGGAACCTTCTCCCGGTCAGTGTGTTCCCTCCTACTTGCGACATCGGGTCCAGGATGGCATGACAGCGGCGACTGCCATTGGATTTCGATCACCCGGTGGTCGCCGTTGTGTTTGGATTGTCATGTGCTTACCAATAGCGATAGTACCGTCAATGTGCCGAGTTTTTACATAAAAAGAAAAAGATATATGTAGAAAAAAAGTTTAGAAGTTTTCAAATTTACACTGAATCGGATCCAAATGAAGACAAAGGTTGTATCAACTAAAGGTAATGAAGAGGTCGATACATTATACTAACATACTTTGCGGTTTTTCTTAGATAAAAAGATCGACTCGGTATCACGAACAATGACCCTGACGGTGCACAATCAGACATTATCACTCAAATCATCGGCCGGCGATAACAGAGCTCCGCCCACTTCGGCAACGACTGACCAATCGTCGGCGATCGATTGGTCAATACCGAACGCGGACGGCTCGGCGTCCATTCACGTTAAATTCCATATTCGAATTCCAAACTAAACGACAAAGGTGCCGAAGTGATTCGTTCATTGGTTCAGTTTACAACAAAAAGGTTCGTTGTCTACTAAAACAGCGTATTGACAAACGCGTTTCCCGGTTCTTCTTAGACTTTATTTAAATTTCGAAGACAAACGTTTGCGGGCCAACATGTTCTACGAGTCAACAAACATGTTGTAAAAAGCTTAGAGGGCCGGCGAGCATTCTCCTTTATGGCATCAAAAAAAAAAACCCGTCGGGGAGCGTAAATTAGTTGATAATTTGTGTGCGACAGTGTCGAGCTAAACTTTCGTTAAATGTAAGATAAACACGCGCCTAAGCAAATGGAGACAGGTGTCCACGATAGGCTCGTATTGATATATAGGGGGGCAAACACACTACGCTATATAATATACATAAACGAATAGTTCGTTTGAAATATGTAAATCAAGTGTGTGTTACAAACGTTAATTAAACAAGAGATAACCGATCCTTGATTCTTTATTTGCACTTTAAAATATCAACTTTGATGTGTCAACATCATAACTTAGTCTGTATTTGGTTGGTTGGTGTTCTTCTGAACTTGTAGTTTTTTTTTTTTAATTTGAATTAATGAAGATTAGTCCAATGAGTTTGCATAGCGACGACTTGTGATATTACAAAAATAGGTCATTAATATGATATTTAAAAATGGAATGCGCTTGTAAAAATACATTTGTTTATTTTATAATGAGATTAGAAGGGACTAATTTATGATTTCTTCTTCTTCTTCTTCCTAACTTAGCAACCGGTCCTCTTTAAATGAAGACCATTACTGACATTATCGAGTGAATTATAGTGTCATGTGTTATGACGATTCAGTATCCTAACAAGATGGTAGCTCCCATGTTACAACTTTCTAGGAAGATTTTGTGGGACCTCAGAATGAATGCTTTCACCTTATATTTATAATATAGGGTCAAAAACCTAAGTTAATGAATTAAAAATAAAAACCACATCATATTACTTCAAGATCCCGCCAAAAAATCAATGATTTCTTCTTTTTTATTTAATGGTAACGTGTAGATATCTATCTACATTTCTGCCAATGTTTTTGTAACAACTTAAAATGCATATTCCTGGTTATTATTTATAGGTAACGTACCTTATCCACGACATCATATTAAATGCCGCCAAATTTAAATAATATAAAGCCAAATAACATAAGTTTATAAATACAAATAAAAATCTCAACATGACTCACAAAATAATATTATGAGAGTTGAATGAATTTTCGATTCCAAAAATAGGATTTCATGAAACGGAGTCAGTTAATTTGAAAATTAGAACGGAACGAATGAGAGATCGAATGGATTTTCAAACGGAATAAGATGTAATATTTCTTGAGCCGTGGAGTTAAGCGGAGATTTCGCAGCGGTATCGTTCAGGAATCAATCTATTCCCGCCCTCCATTAAGCTTTAATCTTCGGAGGCTGGCTATAACTTAATCCCGACTTCGGAACCGGGAATAAATAAGCAATAAACCGCTACAGGTGCCTCTCCGACTGTGTTTATATACGGTATTATACATCTTACAGGATTAGTTCACTACCGAGGAGAGCCCCTTCGTCTTTTGTTCGGATACATCGTAATAGAAGGATAACGGACCCGATCATGGGAACGCGGCAAGTGTTCGCGTTTCGCGTGTCTATGGCAATAATTGAAATACGAAAGTATTCTTTTTTCTATTATCTATGGTTTCGTTTATTTTTCTATCACAGTGTTATGTCGTGTGTTCCGATAATATGTCATTGGATATAATTAACTGTGGTAATTTTTTACGAGTCGCCATTTGCAATAAAGTTACATACTGTAATCCTTAGATATTATAAAAAGATAGTCTGTCTCCGTCTGTCAGTATTATGTGGTTTACCACATAATAGATTTACATGATTGCTTTTTTTTAGATCATACAATATATTCGCTGGTCAAGTTTAAATATTATTTTGTAACATTAAGCAATACAAGGTACTAGTAAAGATGATAATGGTGAATTAAGTTGACTAAAAAATGACCAGCTGACCCGGTCTCTTGCAATAATGTATCTAAAGAATTAAGTATTGACCAACACAATGACATAATTACAAAAAAGCCGAAATTGACATTTTGGTTTTATAAGTTCCTGTTACAAAAACTATTAGTTTTATGATAGAGGGAGTGAATGTCTTTAGGAAACTGGCTTAAATTCGTTAAATATTCATAAATTCAAAACTTTTAAATGTTTCTACTGAAAATCTACTTAAATGTAATTACGTCGTTTTTATACTGGATAAGCGAATTGTTTAGAATAGGTAGACATAACTAAAATAATTTAGAGAACAATATAAGAATCTTAGATTTTACGTACTTATATATCACAATCTAACATTTTGTATTTAAACCACAATAACTACTCTTACGTCGGAATACAAATAAAAAATGTCTCCATAACATGTAAAATAGTGAAATAAGTTAAGTTAATATGACCGGTTGGCGGTGAAAGAAGATAGAAAGTGGGAAAAATAGACCTGTACTTCTCATAGGAAGAAGCCTTTGACCAGTAATGGGATATATTTGTACTTAAATATAGGAATTATTGTATCATAGGGCAGACCCGCGTGCTTTTATTAGTTACGATTTTATGGCGCGAATACGGTTCCGTGCGACATTATATCCAATTTCCTGCAGTAAAAATTCGATAGTTTAACGCGTCGCGACGAGAAAAAAAATCATGTTTGTTGTTGTTCGCAAGTAGGGTGACCGTTCGTCGTGATTTTGTTAGACGTATATCGGTTATATTTCATAATCATTTCAGGCATTTTATAAGAATTTAGAGAGCCTCGTGGCGCAGTGGTAGTGATTCCTACTATTTAGCCGAGAGGTCGCGGGTTCGATCTCCACCCATGACTGTATTATGTACTGTCCCTGATTGTAAGCACAGCACAGTCCTGACAGAACGGACATCAGGTGGGCCGTAATCTTGTTTGCCATCTTTGTAATATAAGAAACATACTATGTTGGATTTCTAAAAACGGGTTCGGTTTAAAGAATTTTTTATTACTCAAAAGACCAAAGTTCACTTAATGAGAATAAACTAAATGTTTGTTACAATTTACGAAAGTTAAAAACACCCAGTGAGTTAGAAAACAGAAAATAGTTTTAGATACATTGATTGCTAAATATTAAAAACTAATAAAGTAAAAAAGAGAAAAGAAGAAAAACCGAAAATATATATATATATATATATATATATATATATATATATATATATATATATGTATATATATATTGTATAACTTAAAACAAATATTTACCCTTTAAATATATTTTAACCTTCCTTTAAATATGTTAAGCGATTCTGTTTCTTTCAGTTCCTTTGGTAATTTCAAATTTCATGTTTTGAATACCATACTTTGTTGTTTTTGGTTTAGTTACGTAGTTTAGTTTGTTTGTATCTTTTTTTCAAAGCTTTTAATTAATTTAGTAAATTTATTTTTCTACAATAAGGTAGTCTTAATATTTTAATATCCGTAATTGTAATAGTTTTAAATGGTGAACCTATTCGTGGACAACTTTTATGTGTTGTCGCACGTCTGTCTCGAACATTCGACTTCTGCCTTTGATGGTAGATCAAAGACACCGGCTATCGGTCCGCATATTGATATAAATAACACATTAAAAATGTTAAAATAACGTTTTTAAACATCACCCATCACGACAGCCGGTTATTAACACGTTATTTTAGACTTTTCTCAAACCGTATCGATTTCGTTTGGCCGTGTGTAGGCATGCTGAACGATTGAAGTGAATTATTGTCGATTCTATTGACACCGATTGACAGTCGTTATCGTCAGTCGACAATCGATTCCCCTTTAGTCTTAGCTGTCATTTATTGCTTAAATTTAATAAAATTAATACACCTAAGTTTACACTTAATTTTAAAACGGAACACATTAAAGCGAATCCTAATTTTTCACTGTATGTATGGTGTTGTGATCATTTAGTCGTAAGCGCGTTTACCCGCTGACGCAAATATTTTGTTAATACGTTATAAATTAAGTTAATCGATAATATAAGAGCGGGTTTCTCGTGGCTTTATCTCGCCGGGGTGTTGACTGATCGCTTCCCACCTGATTAGCGCTTAAACGTCACGTGGGAACACACAAATAACTCATTCACTCTAATGATTTTCGATTGCTGTGTTGCATATTTCTACTTTCATTTCGTCTTCCGGTATGTCGATACTCCATATGGAGAACATCGTAACTCATTTAGGCATAATTTTCAATCTGTTGAAAGAAAAAGTCACCTTCATGAGTTTGTTTTGGCATCACGATTCAAATGTAAATTAGATATTAGTTATTTTTAAAGCACTTTTTACTCAATATGTGTAAATTGTAACTAATTAACGACGACTCTTTATAAATTAAATTCTGTATATGTATTGAATTTGATAATTTTTAATACATTTCATTTTTTTTTAATACTTGCCTAGTTAATTTGACATAATGAAATTTGTTAAATTTTTGTATTATTTATTAGTGATTGCTTAAAAAGGCCTAGTGAATTCTATTCTTTAAACTGTATTTTTTTAATTTGTAATTGTGTTTGATGCACTGACCACTGGTGGTCTAAATAAATAAATTAATGTCTTTATAATAATATTGTTATAAGTAAAATGTATTTATTTAGTAGAGATAGTGCTGTAAAATTGAAATATAGCTTTTTTTTTTCTTTACTTGATTAGCGTATAGTTTATAATTAAACCCTCCTTATCAACACATAAAAGCAATATTACGAAACGCGATAATAAGCGAAACACCCGGCATATATTACAAAAACAACAAAAAAATACGTTAAACAAAAAAAAAACCATAGAAATCCATCAAAATCCATTTGAGAATTAACATCCTTTTCGATAAACTTATATTTATATTTCCCAGTGAGACAGAAAAAAAAAGATATTTTCTCAGGAAGCGATTCCTGTATCAATAAAACTGTACAAACACCGGCGACCGCGGGAGGCTGCTAAATTCCTTATCTCAAATCGTTTAGCGTATATACGTTACACACTGTGGGATAGTTTAGGGGACCGAGACTAATAATATTGATGAGAAATTATACAAAAAAGAAAAGAATTTTCAACCTTTTTACCGGCCTAACTGAAAACAAACCCAACTTGAATGATTTTGAAGAGTTCCCTGGTGTATCTTCGAAGTTGAAGGTCCGATACGAATGAAATTAAAGTGGGACCACCCTTGATGTATCCCCTATCAAATTATATTAAAAAAATCATCTAAATCATTTCATAAGCAAAGAAGTTATGGCTTTTATTACAATAAAAACAGAATTAAAAACAGAATTCATTACGTCCAGTTGCTAATTATCAATTCTCCGCACAATCTATCCATTAAGCACTAAATACTATACACGGCTTGTAATTGCCGACTGCTATGCTCGAGGTCATGGGTTCGACTCCTAGGTTGAGCAAAGTGTTATTGGGTCTTTCTATGACATTCTCAGTAGCAGCTCGGAGATTGGCTTTGTGCCCGATTAATGGCAATAGGCTCGCCGCCTATTATATGGGACCTAGAAACATACTCGGTGAACTATGAGTGTATATTAGTGCACCTCTGCCTAATCCTTCGGGGAATACTGGCGTGATGGTATGGCATAGCTTGTATTACCATAAACATTACAAACGCGTTGCCGACCATGAATCCCCTACGCCAAGAAATTCTGGCTGTGATTTTCTGTATGGTGGAGATATTCCATCAGTTGGATTGCCACAATTAGAGAGAAAGCTAAAAAGATATATCTTTATTCTTCTAAGTGGATCAGCCAAAATATTTCCCCGATCGAGAAAAACCCTCCCATACCTGACCATCTCGGTTAAGCGTAGCAGTGTAAGCGATGATGAAAACCTTCAGACGGTGCACGTGTTAATAAACTTGATAAGGTGCATTATCACAGGACGTTAACCTCTCATGTTTGACAGAGATTGTAAGTGTTTACAGAGTTGGGAAACATAACCGATGAGCCATGCGCCTAGCCTGCTACGAATATTTAATTTAAATAACAATGCTTTCTGCGGTTTCTAGACTTTTCTAACATGCTCATGACTGTATTACTTACATAAATAAGCCTTCTTTGTACACATTTGATGATTCATTTATCCGATTAGATTTTGACGAATTCACACCAGCATTATAAAATCAATAGATTTTTTGCTTGTTTGTTACGCGCAATTCTCCGAAGCTGCCACTTAGATTTGAATAATTCTTTTTAGATTATATAACCTTTTTATTGAGGAATTGGGATATAGTAATTTACGCTACATTCTTAAAAATCGTAGCAGTAAACAATGAATTTGAAGCAATTTGGTAAGCTTTAGGCAATTTTATTATAAGGTGTAGATAGGGTTACCTACATTATATTTTACAAGACAATATATGGCACGCTAGTGTACACATACATATATCATTTGTTGACATGAGGAAGTAGGAAGGTATGTTTTTAATATCGGCAACGAAAATGAGACAAGTATACCTTTGTTTCGAGTCGTGTAGTCTGGGTTTGCTAACTAGCATAGTTGTAACGTGGCACATATGAAGCGCATTTAACTTATCTACGCCTTTTTACTTATAGGGCTAGACTAGTACGTTAGCGGCGGCGTGGTGGAGAGTTGAATGAATTAATGTAATACGGGTGAACTATATAAATCATATTTGATTAACAGATTTATCTCATTCTATAATACTTTGTTTAGCACCAATATTGGTGTCTTAACAAAGAGCACTTGGCGTTTTATAATTTGTTATAATAATCCTCTCTTAACAGGACGTCATATGAGTGAAGAACCACATATAGAAATGATAAATATTTGAATTTGTGTGGTTTATAGTATGAATATCTCAATACGGTATAAGCTAATGCCTATTGTATATATACACTATGTGCTGTGAAGTACCTATATACTAAATAACTACGTAAATAAATATGTTACTCAATAACAATAAAAATAACTCATATTTTTATGTTTAATATTTTAGTGATAATAACTTGCTTAGTTTTGCCACCGGGCATCAATGATTGTGACATAAATTTTACTACCTAAAAGATATAAAAAATACAAGAAGGTAAATAGAAAACCTCTACATAATATTTTATACATAAAAAATTAAGGGTTGTTAAAGAAATGTTGAGGTCATAGTGCTTTTAAATAAGCATGGGACTTAACAAAAATATAGATAGAAATACCATGAACAAAGTATATAACAATTTACTTAATAATAACTTAGAACAAATAGATAACGTAAAAAGGTACACTTGACAGGAATAAGTTATAAATAAACATAACGCATTAACCGTAGCTGATGAAACTAAGCATGAACTTAATGTACATATTTTGAGTAACTTTGTGTGCATAGTTTGTTTGCTGACCCCCACCATTGTCTGATAATACGGCGCCAAGATGCAATCTCTTATACTTAAACAAACAACACCATTATCCAAGGTAGCTGTCGTTCAGACTGTTTCCTTTATAAGTACTTTAAAACACATTTCCAAAGTTTAGTCATCTAATGTAAACACTATTTTGGTAACTGAATATTACTGACCGTTATAAAGTGCAAATTTAGTACACAGGCACTAACGACAAAATACAAACTTGATAACGTTAAGTACATGTGTACTAAGAATTTTCTGTTTAAGGTTATTGATAACATTTATAAACAGGTACCGACTGCAAAGGGACGATGTACCTACACAATAGGTAATTAACTGACAATATAGATAATGAACTATTATATTAATTGATCTTAAAACAGGGTACATCGAATCATTCGAATATTGCTAGCTTATCGCTATTTAACAGTTTATGTTAACCGCTCCGATTTGGAAATAAACGCATCTAAGTGCGTCCATTGTCACACCCTTCACGACTGAGTTGCCTTTGATCATTGTTTTAACAGTTTGTATTCATCCCTAAAGTTAATCACTCGGATAGATGTTTGGACAAAACGACCACATCCTTAACAACTTTACCGGTAACTCTATGTTCGGTTTCTTAAAACGTATAGAGACATCGTGATGTTTGTTTTGTCAGTGCTTTTTTACTTTACGTTTGCTTAGCATGTTTATTATCGTTTGTCTGTTTTATGTTCTGCTCGTTGTGTTTTAGAAATACTGCAGGATATGTATGCGAGAACGGTGCAATAATATATTTGTCCCAGTTGCCAACTAGATCTGAACTCCAAAAATTAGATACTGTTAGTTTTCCATCTTAGACTATCGAAGGTTTTACAGCACAACCCGCTTCATTTCATCGAACGACCAGTTAAAAAAACTTTGAGTTAAAAGATTTGATAGTAGAATATCAGGGAAAACTACCAGAGAAAAAAGTAAATGAGAAAATCATGGGAAATATTTCTATCGTTATCATTCGGTACTCTTAACATCTCTCACTATTTTTCAGCCATGATGTTCTGCTCTTATGGCTAATGCATTCCTTGTTATGTCCTCGGGGCTGTATCGAAATTTATCTTAGAAATACTTGTGTTATATAGGCGCATGTTGTCTAGTTTTAAGGTCCTCGTGCATGGAATGTCAATTTTCTCTGTTTTCAGTTGTCAGATTGTAGAATGTTTTTTTCTTCATCTAGCTTTTGACTAAACTATAGACCGATAACCAATCACCAAGTATGGATTGGAGATAAATAGATAAGCGAGGTACAGAATTTGTTGTAAAGTTACAAATTTCTCTTAAGGGCAATCGTTGTTTTTGGATGGTATTTGCCATAAATTGAGGAACAGTTATTCTGTGGATCCATTTAATGAAATATAATTACAGCACTACTTACCTTATTTCCCTTTTCAAGTCATCGTAGTCCCTCTGTGTGTCTAGTCTAGCTTCTAGCCTTGCTATATGCTGCTTCTTCTCGTCCAGTCGCTCTTCAAGCCGCTGCAACTGCTGTGAGTGCGCCTCCTGAAGCGCTGTAAGCGATGCTTCGAGCCGTCTCACGTCTTCGACCAGTTGCGCGATCTGATGACAAGATTAGTTAAGTTTAGTGAAAATAATCCAAATATAGGCAGATCTATAGTTGCCGCCACCATTTTTTAATTATAAGGAATGAGGTCCTGCTTGAGCCAATTAAATTGTAGTGTTGGTAAAACTTCCTTCAATCGATTGTTCAAATAAAACAAACGATTTTTGATTCCCAATACATAATACGGGGTATTTTTGTGATTACAAGGAAGATGTGTAATGACACACAGACAATTAAATTTTATTTAATTGTATAGATCAGTTGATATGTCAATAAATCACATACTTTCATGGTTACTTTTTGTATTGATAAGAGATGGTGCTGTCACGATTTTGTACTGGGTATCATTTAATTTTTTACATCGTGTATGTATGTATGTATGTTTTTATAAACAAATTGTAACTTTATTTACTTGTATAGATAGATATAGATATGTTGACATTATGTCAAGTTTTGGGATGACCCAGCGTGAATCCAGCTCTCCGCTAGGAGTAATAGTGTTCTGTGATCCAGCTTCTGAGAGGCATGCAGGCCAGACGCAAACAATTGCTTTTGGATTCCATTGTGATTACCATCTGGCAATCGAACACAGTGTTGCCACTTTGCAGTGTCAAATATAAAATGAGTAACAAGTAATTAATCCGAATTGTCTTAGCTACTTCTTAGCTTTTTACATTGTCGTCGTTTCATGTCTCATCTGCAACATATTTTTTCATTAATTTATACTTATTAATATTATTATTTCAAATTTAGTTTTTGCACTAATATTATTTATTACTTTTTTTAATTATTATTATCATTGTCTCACTAATTATACGTTTTTATGTTGAAGGAAGACGAAAACTGCTCTTGATCTGTTGGAGGCGGAAGTAGCTAAGAAATTTCGGATTCATTATTTACGATGGATTTCCGCAAAATAACGCCTTCGTCAATCAAATATAATAAGAAATTTTAACCATTTATCATTTTTAAATTATATATGCTTATCTGACGATGATTGAATTAGAAGAGATATTTTCTTTTTTCATAATTTTGAAAAGCATCAATCTATACTAATAATATTACGAAGCAATAAGAGATTGATTGTTTGTTTGAATATGCTAATCTATTGGATTACTGGTCAGATTAGAAAAAAAAAATATTTGCATTTCATAGCCTATTTATTAGGGAAGGTTATACGCTTTAAAACGTCACGCTACGACCCTAAAGAGAGAAGCAGTAACCATGAAAGTTAACCAATCAGACAAGTCGTAGTAGAAGCGAAAACAACGGTAGGCTGAACACGGTCGAGAGTCGCTCGAATAAACTTAACACGGATGATACCGTGCGGCACAGCTAGTAATCTCATACGGCCGTAAGTGTTAATTTAAAATAACTATAAAAGAGAAAACACACATCAGACATATCCGTTCGATAATTTGCGATCTATTCATAAAATCAGCGTACATCATAACACTACATAATTCTGAGAGCATTGTTTGTGGCTGTTAATTGAAAATGACCCTTAACGTGTACTGTTAGGGTCTTTCGATGTTCCACGCCGTCGGATGGAGTTGCAGTAACGTGTTATTTGTCGACCTTCGGAAGATATCAATTGTTACCGAGGTGAAGCGGTGGAGCGTTTAGATTTCTATCACAATAATATATACGACGGAAATATTAAGGATTTACTCAGCAGGTGGAAATACAGGTGGAAAAGTTTCGGGATCAACCAGCGTATCCAACTGTCTAGATGCTGGGATAAACAGTTTTGAGTTAATTTAACTGAATACGCAGTCGCTATATCTCGGGATGATAGAAAAACATGATTCCATCAAGATTTATAGCCTTCATTTACTACTATAAATAACTTTAGACGATAGATTTACCTACATACATACATGAATCACACCTCTTTCCCAAAGGTGTAGGCAGAGACGACGTCTTTCCACTTGCTACGATCCTGGCATACATCTGACGCTGCTCAACATTTTAGAATATCCTCCATTTAATCGTGGAGCGTTAGTCTAAACCTTCCTTTTCCAATACTCGCATTATAATTATCATTATTGTTTCGTTATTTTTCTTTCATTCATCCTCTCAACATGCCCAAGCCTTCTAAGCATCCTTTTCTCAATTCGTATGACTATAATACCTCCTTTCACACCACAAAAATCCATTCCTAACACACCTCCTTCCTCATACAGCATTTATTTTATTCCATGCCATTTCTACATTAAATAATGCTATTTAAAATACAAAGGATTGGCGTCCGTGGCGTAGGCCTCTTCTAAACCCTTTTCCATACGTCTCTTCCCCGTACCTTTCGCATTCAGTGAGGTCCCACATCTGTGACTGAAAATGACTCTCAATCGTTTACTTGGTCTCCCTTTTCTCCTTTCTTCGTCTCTTGGTATAATTCAGTTAAATGTTTTGTCGATCTATTGTTAATCATTCTACAAATATGTCCTGCTCAGTGCTATTTGAGTATTCTGATTCTTCTGCGTACATCTTCTATTTTTGTTCTACTTCTGATATTGTTGTTGCGAATTTTATCAGGTAGCTTTATTCCAAGCCTATCTTTCCACTTTACGTTGACAGATAGCAATCCTTTCTTCTTTTTTTAGACGTGTACAAAGGTAACTCTATCTGTCTCATTCAGTAACGTGACTAAATAAGATGTTAAAAAGAAACGACACAAAACATGGCGGGCAGTTCAGTTTCTGATTCAAGTACCTACAATCTATTTCAATGTTAACGGTATTATAATTATCGCGTTATCTCTGTAAATAGATTATATTGTTAATTATTTTATTACTTTTTTTAAATTTACGTTAACGTTAGACGTAAACGTTTTTTGAAACAACTTATTTTAATTATTATTACTCAGTTTATGTACTGTTTAATATGACGATAAAATATTTATTAGACATTAGCCTCTGCCTGCGAGTTCTTTCACGTTGTTTTCGAAATGACTCTACCAGTAATATTAATACAGTACCTTAGCATATGTGCCCACAACTAACCAAAGTTTCTTCGCAATCGGATGAATGGTTTAGGAAAACAAAGAAACAAACATTAATTTTCACATATACATTTCGATCTTTAAATGTTTTATTAATATGAAAAATGCCTGTGTTGGAGGGTAGGCTGTGTATTTAAAAAAATATAAAGGTTTTAAAGACGACTTTTTGAAGGACTAAAAAAATAGTTGATGCGGTTGATTGATGTATATTCTTAAGCGTTTCCTCGGAAAAAGTGGGATACCCAGACAATCACCACTTTTTTTTGTATAAGTGACTGCTCTATACCATATGATAAGCAGAATGCAACCCATAAACAATGAATACCATCGTGGGATCAACAAAATATTGCCGAACTGATCAAATGTCTCTTTAGGTTATGTTTGAAGCACTCCATGTTATAGGAAGACCAGCCGGGAGACCAGTACCACAGCTTCACAGTAAGGCAAATATATGTTACGGTTAATAACTTCTTCCTTAATTAAAATATCATCTCTCCAATCTCAGCTTAGTTTTAGTTAAATCGAAAAAGCCTCTATCGATGCCGAGCGCAACCGCAGGATATTTCTAGTTGACTCATAAATATCGCACATGTATTTATTTTTATAAAAGGATAACTGAGTGACTGTCTGACTGACATATGAACTTACAGCCTAAACTGCTAGGGGGAGAACCGTGAAAATTTTCATGCAGGTTCTTTTGCACTATATGCGAGTACTAAGGAAAGATTTTTTGAGACTTGAGGTGGTGAAAAAGGATGTAAAAGTTTGAAGAATCCGTAATTTTTGAACATAGATTCATGGAAATTGTTTGAAAGTATAAGTTACTCGAATTGAGAGTAAAAAATATGGGACTCATAACTATGACGCAAACGAAACCGCGGGGCAAAGCGCTAGTGAAAATATATTACGTTAAAAAACATCGTCATTGACGGAATCTTCTAACTGGGACACAGAATTATAGCCCTATTTATTATACCTTTCATATTATCGTCGTATTATTTGATCCGCTTTGTAAAATGTCATAAAATATGATATTATTAATAATTATATGTACATTAAAGGTGTTAAAAATGCGATAACAAAGCATCTTTCAGTTTCTGATAAGAAAAGTGTTATAGAATTTTCTGATAAGTTTTTATGACGGTTGGTTCGTTTATTAGTACAATGACTAAATCTGATTTATTAAACATCTTCAAAAAAAGGAGGGCATTCACAATTCGAATGTATTATTTTTTATGAATGTTAAGTCATAAATTGTTTGTTTATGAACCGATTTTGTGATTATTTTTTCATTGGAAAGGGGATACCTCAAAATCAAAAATATTTTATTCAATTTAGGTCCTAGGAAGGCACTTATGAATGTCACCATACACTGACTACCACAGCCACTGGTTCAGAAAAACACCCAAGACATCGAAAGGAAACCTCACGGGTGGTCCCGTTTCAATTTCATAGGCGTTGGACCTTCGACTTCGAAGATACACCAAGGAATTCCTCAAAAACAATAAAGTTGGTGGATTAAAAAAAATTGTAGCCGACTGGTTCGCGACCACCATACATGTGAAGATAAACCCACTATGATTGGCGATGGATAAAAAAGTCTACGGATTCCAGTCTTACAGAAAACCAGAAAGTTCTTTCAAACGATTCTGAAAAAACTTTCAAGATGAAAATTTATCATTGAATTACCAAAACTTACGCATATTTGAAACATAAAAAACATTACCTCAATTAAAACTCTCGCAAGGGGATTCAAACAAAAACCGATGGAATTTACGAGCAATTTCTAAACGTTCACATCCCCGTAACATGCTTGTGAACACATCTCCCATACGATCGGGTACATCGGCTACCGTAAAAAAATATTAGGCGAAACGAAACGAAACCGCGAGTAATTATTGTCTTAATTCGGCGAGTCCTGACCGCTATTATGCGTTCGGTGCAATCCATAAGCGATAGCGGTTTACCTTTATTGCTTAATAATATTTAGTTATTATATACGAACAATATACTTACATACCTTAAAAGGATTTTATAAAAGGGAGACACTTAGGGTTTGACCACAATCTTAATCTATGAAAAATTTAACGAAATTCTTGCTACCTCTACGACATTTTCTTTCCTAAGCAGCGGGTTTGATTTTCCACAATCTCCTCCGATATTAAGTGAAGATGTGATACAAGATCGTAACATGCTACCTTGTGGAGAGCTGGTTCTCAAGTGCAGCTACCGGATCACACATATAAGTGTTTGGCGTCAGATTTTCAAGTGAGGGTAGTAGCTAACCAAGCAAGCATTAGATAAAGACATAACAGCATACTATGATCGACAGCTCAGGCTAATTGAATTCAAACTCACGTTCATTCATACAATGCTTCATTCAAAATTACGACCAATCTGTCATCATGTAATGTTTGTGCTACGATAGTAAATTGGAAAAATGAGTCTCTCTGACCTAGAAAATCTATGCCGGTTCTTTTAGAGTTTTTAAGCCCTTTATACGTCATCTTGGATTCCAACTTTTTAGTTATTAAGATATTTTAATGAACAAACTTTGAATCGATTTAATATATTCATTAATTACTTTATTAAAATTCCTTTTTATTATTACAGTCTTAAAGCCTTTGTAATCTAAAATAAAAAAATGCTATATTTTATTTCCGTACCTTAGAAAATAATATATTTAACTCGCTCAGGGGAGTTTTGGGCGGGATCTTACAGTGACGTGTTGTGGTTTTTATTTTTAATTCATTTAATTAGGTTTTTGACCCTATATTATGTAATATGGGTGGCGTTTTGCGTGATATAGTTTAGTGTTTGTGCATAAGTGAAGTGAATTAAGTAAACTGAAAGCATGCACTCTGAGATCCCATAAAAAAGTTCTAACAAGGGAGCCGTGGTGGCTTGTTGGGTAGCTGAAATCTTCATAAGACAGGACACTATATTTACTTGATAATGGAAGTAATTGTCTTCATTAAAGAGGACTAGACGTCAATTTAGGAAGAAGAAGAACTCACTCAGGGGATGAATAACTCGCTTTCTGTTTATATCTTGCACAGCGGCTGATCCCTCCTTCACTGAAGGGTTAAGGGCAGGCCCCGACAATTACCTACAATGATTACAACGTACAATTATCTCTTCGGCCACCGGCCGGCCGTCACAGCGCCAGCTTTTTATGTTCACCACGTTTTTAGTTTAATTATAAAGTCTCGGGTTCAACACGGGGTTGTGTCTATTACTTCATGCGGATTTAAAAACTGCCTCTCCTGATGAGATTTGATGAAGTTGTACAATTTAACTTTAGTTGTTAAATTCCATGTGGGTACATTGACATAATGTCGCACAGAGTCATTAGGTGTAAACATAACAGAAGTTTGTGGAAATAGTGAAGGAAAAATTATCTAATAGACGAAAGAACGTAGGTAATTTTTAATTGTTATCATACTGAGGGTAGATGACAATGTAAGGCTTCAACTATGAATAAACGTAAAAATATTATTTTAAGACATTATGTGTTGAGTTGTTGACAGGAACGGACGCGTTACCTAATCTTTTGAATTCTTATTGGGTAATTGAGATTTGAGGAGCATACGTATAAGTTATGGCCTATAATTATAACTTATAAATAAGTAATAGTTTTCAGCGCAGTCTAGCAAATGGATAAAACGTTCAGTAGAAAATCCTTTTACAACAATAGTAATGTAGTAAGGAACTTACTCCCGATAAGTTAGTACAATAATTATGAATTCATTAGCAATATAAAAATTTATTTAAAATAACATATCTTGAACATTTGAAATGACATGCAAGAGGTTACCACAGACCGCAATATTGAGAATTAAAATGTCAAATAATCATTCAATTTTTTTATTAGTACATACATGTTGTTGTATTCCAAATAGATTTTGATATAGCGTAATCTTTGTCGCGATACGTTCGTGCGAGCACTTGATTTTTAAATGCCTCGTAACAAAACGCGTTGATATGCAGCCGGAGACAAGGCCATGTTATTTATAGCGTACGGTACAGGTAACTCTGGGGTCTCTCTAAGTTTTGCATTTAGCACATTCGCTTGCATTTCATTGGTTTGGATTTTTTAAGAATCTACCTTTGCCTCTGGGTAAAATCCCGAAGAAAAATATGAGATCAATCACGACGTCATCCATGCGTCATTCTTTTTTATAATAGCTCGGCACATGACGGTTTTGTCCCCGATGGTAAGCACAGCACAATCCAAACACAACGGCTACCACCGAGAGATCTAAATCCATCGACCTGCATATATATCTCTTCACGTTACGCTTAAAGGACCCGATGTCGTAAGAAAGAGGGAACTCACTGGCTGGGAGAAGGTTCACAGCTTCACGGTACTACAAAGATAAGCCATAGTCATAAGTCTACAGCGTCACCATGGTTTGATCGTCATTTAGGTAATCAACAGCACTTTGATTTTCATAATTGTTAGGACACAATGGTTAAAAGTCGGTACATCTTCAAACATTTTGATTGCAAGATTTTATGAAAGTTTGTTATTTAGTGGACTGTGGAAAATACTAAGTTAAGGTTACAATTAAACTGAAATAAAGATAAAAAACATTTTAATTTTTGTGACGAAGGTAGTTCTTTTTTATTTTGCGGACTCTTGGTCCTTAATAACTATATGTAACTTTTTTTTATTGTTAGTAGTTTTTTTTACACTATTGCTTATTACTATTACAGAAGATTTTTAGATTTTTATCGAAGGTAGTTTTATTAGTATAGGAAACGATGATGGCGCGGTGATACAGTGTTCGAGCACCGCGACCGGCGTCCATCTACGTGAGTTCGAAAACCCTACAATGAGCCTGAGCTTTCAGTGAAGGCAAACATTGTGATGAAACCACAGCATGGTGCTAGGGAATTTTCTAATAGCCAACTGGCTAGCTACCACAAGCAATATGGAACACTTTAAGCGATGCAGCTATGAACCAAATTCTCGTATTTTACCGGCTTCCGCTCCGAAGGGACATTTTTTTAGCTCGTCGGTGGACAAAATTTGCAATCGCCACAAGCTTTACTCTGACTCCCGCCTTAGCATAACCCTTTTTTAGCTTCTTAATCCGTCTTCCACCCCGTACGATATATTTTTTTATGAATTCCTAAAATTTTTGTGTCGTTCGGTTGTGAACCCGGCTATCAAGTTGAAAGTCTATCTCCAAGAACCTATAGTCGATCTTGTAAGAAGACCCCACTGTTTTAATTATTAGAAAATTTTACGAATGCTTAAAAACATTGACACTGGCATAAGCCTTTTTGCGGCGCCAAAACAAGAACAAGAAGCACCGCACCTATAGTTGTGTTCCAACAGCTACACTAGAGAATCAGTCTCTTTAGAATCAGCGTCACTTTATATTAGGTCAGATTATGATCAAAGACCAGATTTTAAGCCAATACCAGAACATTGATTATAAATTTCATAAAAGGGTTTTCTAACCGATGACGTCACAGGACTTACGACAAGTAAAACTTATTTCGGTTTTATAACCACCAAACGATAGACAAGCAATAAATGAGCTTCCCAACTTATAATTGCTTCATTTAGTTGTCGGGAGCCGACACGATTCGCTTTTCGTTTGTCTATGACGAGTTCGGAAGCGATAATTGGGTTTGTCGATAGAAATATGATAAAGGGGGCATGTTTGCTATACTTTTTATTTTTTGGTCGAAATAATTGTAAGGCTATTAAATAATAACTGATAATAATAGAAGACCACAGCCAAATAACCTTGTGTTGTGTTCCTGCCGTGACTAACGTTTCAGGAACTCCTTGGAGTAGGGAGTTCAAGGTCGGTAGCGCCCTAGTTGATACGCATTCGCAGGCGGACCGTAAAAATATTTCATTTAAGCCCCATATAAGTATATAAGTCTACCCTCCACAATCAGGTTTATTTTTGATGGCACATGATTCAACAAAGTGATGTATAAAAATTAATCGATATATCAGGATCAGTATCGCATCACTATAACACTTATTCGAATAAATCTGATAACCTGTCAAACTGCATAGACTAGTATTTACCGCGCCTCGCCGGCCATATTTGCAAACATCAAAGACTGACGTTCGAATTTCAAATTCGTTTCGCGCGAAAATCACATTGCATCCAATTATTTTTTAACGTTCTCCACCTGACAAATGATCGATGAGTGACAAGTTTATTTGTCAATCGGAAAAGGTTGTTTTGTAAAAGCATTCGTTTCGAGTGGTGAATATTTATGAATAGTCCGCGACATATTAAAATATCATTTTCCATTTGACGATTCGTTTACCGCGTTTAATTCCGATTGTGACATGTGATGGCCCGTCATAATGTTTTGGTAAAACGGAAAACGGGTAGTCGGGAATCTCTTTTTCGACTTCGTGTCTAACAGTTCAATCATTCACGTCGTTTATCATTTTCAGAGTCGGGCCAAACTACACATCGCTATGGAGGGACTGTAAAAAGGAAAAACTGAGCGAACGTAGAAGCTTCCAGAACGTCTTTTTGTTTCGTGCTACGGATTTTTACTGTACCCCTATCATGAAAGTTAAATGTCAATATCATATTTTTATTCAGAGGCAACGACGAATATATAATATTATTGTTGCATAGCATTTTTCGCTTTGAATGCCTAAAGTACTTCTAGGAAAAAAAAAACAATTATTTTAAAGAACCAATTTAAAAAGAAAACGAAATTTATATGTATATATCATTACGATATTCGAGAAAAAAATGTATTAGTTTACAATTAAAATTACACCTTTTATTTGTATTTTTTCATGGTAGGGTTACTGGGGATCGTTGTGAATTTTCCCAGTCAAATTTTCGCCGGCTAATAACGTTTCCCGGCGATTCGTGCTCGCCCGACCTCATGTTTGACCAGTATGACAGATCGCCGACATGAATCCTACTTTATAATGGCGAAATGGCGTATTATGCGTTTTTTGTCCGTCCGCCGTCCACTTGTCTTTCAGTACATCTTTTGTGATGGAATCGTATAACTCCGGTATATTGTCAGCTAGGACCGATTGACGTTTGTTTCTCTTTTATTGGCGCGATTGTTGGCTTTGACGGACTCTTTTGTATCCCATTCGGATGTCCTATTCGTACATTTGACGTTTGGAAAATAAATTTTATAAACCGTTAAAAATTATAGATGTCGATTAACTAGAACAATGGATACGATGGTCCATTATAAAAATATGCTTTTTGGAATGTACTTTTACCAAGTCCGGTGTAGCTGTAAAAGCCGCAGCGGCTCTGTTTTTGGATAGGGCCCCTAAGGCTAACAGTGTAGACAGTAAAAAAAAAAAAAAAGTACTTTTAAATTGTCTTGTGACGTCACAATACACCTTCAATTGAGGTTTTGCCTGCTGTATTTAGGGTTGTCCTCACTTAAATTGTTGACAACGGAAAATAACTTGAAAGTACCCGGAAATTTGGATTAAATAAAGTTTTTCCCTGGGACTCCTTAAAATAAGTTTTATTAAAACAAAAATAACGCCTTTTTCTTATAAACCCCTTGTTTTTTTTAATTTGATTGTACAAGGTGTCCAGAAAGGTTATCGGGTATTTGTTTTCGCGCCATATTCGAGACGGGGCGTCTAAAGGGTGCGAGGAGGGGTTCGTGGCGTCCGCCATTTTGTGGAGTTTTAGTCACGATGGAACAGTACTCGGGGACGCATCGCGCATTTTGCGTACGAGCGTATTATCGTAATGGTGATTCAATAGTGACTGCTCAACGTCTCTATCGTGCGGAATATCGTACACGCCACGCGCCAAGTGACGATAGCATTAGGAAATGGATCAGGATGTTCGAGAATACAGGTGCGACAGTTAAAATTCAAAACTCTGGTCGTCCTCGTTCAGTTCGCGATGAAGAAACAATTGAAGAAGTTGAGGCGTCGGTTCGTCAAAATCCGTCTTTATCCATCCTAAAGCGAAGCCAAGCGTTGAACATCAAAAAATCGTCTTTACATTCGATTTTAAAGAAAGACTTACATCTAAAAGCCTATAAAATTCAATTGGTTCAAGAATTGAAGGATACGGACTATGCTAATCGACTGAATTTTGCGAACGAAATGCTGCAGCGATTTAACCACTT
Organism: Saturnia japonica; assembly: GCA_033032175.1. Lineage (NCBI taxonomy): Eukaryota > Metazoa > Arthropoda > Insecta > Lepidoptera > Saturniidae > Saturnia > Saturnia japonica. The sequence continues at coordinate 15,793,875 of CM065324.1, read as the reverse complement.
TAACAACATACTGTTCAGTGACGAAGCAAATTTTCACCTGAATGGTCATGTTAATAAGCAGAATTGTCGGTACTGGGCAGTGGAGAATCCGAGACGAAAGCATGAACGACCCCTGCATAGCCCAAAGGTCGTTGTTTGGGCCGCTATGTCTGCTAAAGGCATAATTGGTCCTTATTTTCATGAAGATCAACGAGGCCGAGCAATTAATGTGAATAGTGACCGTTATTGCGATAATTTGCGAAATTTTTTGGTCCCAGAGTTGCAGGAGTTTGCAGGTTTCAACTCAAGAACGTGGTTCCAGCAAGATGGGGCCACTTGCCATACCTCAAATGAATCAATGGAAGTTGTTAACGAATTATTGCCTAATAAAGTCATTTCGCGAAGGGTTAACATCAACTGGCCTCCCAGAAGCCCCGACCTTAGCCCGCTTGACTATTTTGCATGGGGATACCTTAAAAGTAAGGTTTATCAAAACAATCCGACGAATCTAACCCAGTTAAAGCAAAACATCAGGTCAGAAATGGCAGCAATATCGATAGCTATGTGTCAACGTGTTATCGCCAGTCTTCGTTTCCGTTTAGAAGAGTGCCAGCAACGTAACGGTCATCATTTGGATAACATCATCTTTTCCAAATAATTCTCCAATTCATATGCTAATAATAAACAATAAACTTTTTTATTGCATACAAATAATTTTTGTTTCATTGAACTTACAAATACCCGATACCCTTTCTGGACACCTTGTATTTGTTTGCTAATCGATGAACCCTATTTTATCTGGACGCAAAGTACATTATAAGAAAAAACCGTCCGGATCCTTTCGAACTAGGAGGACTCTGAAGAAAGCCGAACGGATGGCAGCCGTAATGAAGTATAGCGGTCATTTTCATTATTTTAGTTATCACTGTAATAAATCAAATACTAATAAAAGGAAATAGTAATTATATTCACCACATAAACATTACTATAAACAAAGGAATAAAAAAATCTTTATTCAATTGAAATGTCCAAAAATTATCAATAAAAATCGAAACTCGAAACGAAAAAAATCGTTATCGCAGAAAAAATACTCGGTTAAACCTGAGACAAATTTATAATATATTTTCAATTTATAATTAGAATAAAATTAGTAAACTTGAATTCCATATTATCATAAGCAATTAATTTTTAATTGCAAGTTCGTCTAAAATACCCACTTCTTTCCACAACAGAACCACACGCGCTGGGCTTCGCTCAGTTTTACAGAAACCTCCATCTCGGCACAACTAAAAAGTTCTCTATGACACATCTTTGTCTTTGTCGTACCGTGAAACTGTGGAACCTTCTCCCGACCAGTGTGTTTCCCTCCTTCTTACGACATCAGGTCCCATATGCGTAAAGTGAAGAGATATTTATGCAGGCTGGCATGACAGCGGTGACCGCCGATGGATTTAGAACTCTCGGTGGTCACCGTTGTGTTTAGATTGTACTGTGCTTATCATCAACGTCAATGATAGTACCGCCAATTTGCCGAATTACAACTAGCCATCACCCTAAGCTCGAAAAGCGACAAGCGACTTTTTGATCATAGACTATTTTCTGTTTGACATATACAATGTTCATAAACAATGAGTATTATCTACATCACTTGCTGTCACTTTTCGTTGAGTGACAATGTCAATATTTTGGGGGTCTAAGTTCAATGGCACTGGTCAGGTTAGGATTCGCAGTATTAATTAATTTAATTTAATATATTAGTAACAGATATTATAGATAAATTTTAGCTTTCTGCATTCCTTCTCCATAAAAACTTTAACCATGCCAAATCTCACAGTTTTCCGTGCACGCAACACGCTTAAAAAGGGGTAGAAAGCTTTTGCTTCACGTATTAATTTATAGATAACAGTTTATGAATATAAAAAAATACAATATGGCACATAAAACGTATATTTTAAAAATACCATTCCAAACGGTAAAATAACAGTGAAAAGGTATTTCTTTAAAGTTGTTAAGGGTTATTTATCATGAGAGCGCTGGGTGTGCCGTTAGATACCTAGGCAAGATTATTTTGACTAACGGTCTGCCTAGCCGAGCTAAAAAATCGCAACATATATAAAGTAACGTTTTGGTGGTGTAATTAAAAGTCATTGTCTATGAATGCAGTGCGGCTGCTGTAGACTGGCCTAAGTTTAGCTTTCATTGCTTATTTTCGGTAAATGTTACTTTGTTTTGAAATTGAAAATTTATTGTAATTTTTTTTTTTGAATACCTTTGGAAATGATATTTTATAAAGTTACTTTATATTGATTTTTTTAAAATAAAATTTCATGAAATTGTTAACTTTTTTGATTTTTTTTAATGGTGACCTACTTTACAAGTAGGATGTTTTGGTTTGATTGGGTTTGAAATTGCTTTAGGAGATTATTTTTTTTAGTGTGAGAACCTATCCACTTTTTTATACATATGTATGTAATGATTATTTTTGTGTCGTGAGTATTACTAACTAACAATCCAAAGTACGATAGTAATGCTTCCGTAGTTGAATCCAGATTGTTAATTGTTTTAGTTTTACTTATTTTCTCTTAATTTATACGGAATCGTATTATAAATGCACGAGCTACGTAATCACGTTCGTAAAAAGAAAACTTTATATGTACCTATAATTAAGCGTAATATTTCGTTGTATAAAAATATACTTTCTTATGTAATTTTAAAGTTTCACACTACATAATGTACAGGTAATATTTCAACAAATTCAAAAGTATACAATTTAACTGTCTCGGTTAAAGATTAGGTAATTACCGTATGCGTCACTGGCCAATACTGTACGGCTTCGCTGTAGCGATGCGAAACAGCTGATCCGGCGAACACGGCCTTGCGCATTCGCCCCAAAACTGCATTTGCGATAATTATTTTTAATTTATTTTCTACGTTCACTATCGCATCGTTTCCATCGTTTTTTAGGCCAATTCATTTTAAACTGACTTCCACTTTGTTGTCTATGTTACAACTATATATTTTAGATTTTGCTTCGGCTAAATATTTTTACTATTATAGAATTTTTTAAACATTATACTGAGATAAGTAGGTATCTACTTATAAATGTAATCATTATCATTAGCGATGATGGCTCAGTAGTAGTTTTTACGGACATAGCGTAGATCGACGTGAGTTCGCATAAATGCAATAAATCTGAGTTTTCGGTGAAGGAAGACATCTTGATCAAAACATTGTATGGTGGTAGAGCATTTTCTAAAGCTAGTCTGGTCAGCTACCAACTTAAAATTGAAAATCTGTCGCGAAGCACCTATAGGTGTATCCCAGCAGCTGCACTTGAGAGCCAGTTCTCTACTTGGCTTAGCGTGCTAAAATCATTGGCCACTTTGTCACTTTGCCACTTAACATCAGGTAAAATAATGGCCAAAGGTTATCTGTAATAATAAATCTATAGTTATGTCTGTACTGTTAATTTTTCTACAAGTTTCCTAATAGGTATACTATATAAAAGATACTGATCAAGAATATGCCATTGAAAAAATTTTGTCTGTCTGTTTGTATGTTCGGATTTAACTTAAAAACGGCTTGATCGATTCTTATGCAATTTTGTTCATGGGATGGTTATGTTATTGGTCATAATAGGATACATGAAATTTTAATATTACTTTTAGAAATTTAAAATATATATTTTCGTTAATTCTCGACCGATTTTTGATAAAATTTTCTACGCGGCAAATATAAGTTATTCCATAAATTATGGCTTATGTGAATTGTTAATAAGTAACAGTTTTAGGAATAGTAAAAACCATCCAAAAATTTAAAATTTCATTAATTGTTAATGGATTTTGATGAAAAAATGACAGAATTTAGTATAAATAAATGCATAAATTGATGGGCTTTAACAATTGTCCATATTAATTCTAGAAATCGTAAAAAACGATGTACAATAAATATAATTTACAACAATTCTCAACTGATTCGAATCAATTTTTGTAGACGGGGAACATAACATCATATAATAATAAAATTGAGAGGCTATAAGAATCGTTAATTATAATAAAAATCGTAAAATAGAATAATAATTTTGAACCAATTTTGATGAAAATTGTACCACGGGAAATACATGCCATTCCTCAATTGATAAGGCATATGAATTGTCAAAAATAGATATGTATAAAAATAAAATTACGGAATGTAAATAATTAACATGTAGTAAAAAACGCATGCGGAGCCGCGGACCTATAGTGACCTATAAAGTGTAAAAAAACATCAGCTCTTATTTGTTCAATGCTGGGCATAAGTCTCTCTCGAGGTTTGTGATCGGATCTGGCCTTCCACTGGTCTGAGGGCATCCCACACTGTTGTCCAAGACGTGATCTTAGTAGTCAGTCAGTCTTAGTCAGTTAAAAAAAAAGAAGAAAAAAGTTATGAGTATTGAGTTATGTCGGTTACTGTTGTTGCCTGTTTTATACTTAAATATATTATTTTAATATGATATTATAATATAATATAATGAGCGTCGTAGGACAGGATTAGGGGTAAATAATACTAAAATATATGATAAATAAACGTGTAGAGAAACACCCCTTGTCTCTTTGTCATATTTGAACATGGAGCGTGAATGCGGGCTTTGATTTAAGATTTATCAAGATGTGTCAACGAGTTGTTTTTGAGCGTAGTGCATTTGTGTTTGGATTTGTTGAGTGGATAGTTTCAACACGATATCAATACACAATTATACTTGAATGACTAATTGGTTACCATAAGTAGATACATCCCTCTTATTTACACAGTTAATTAAAAGAAGATATGCTCGATTGGGTTTCTTGGTTCTTATTGAAACATGAGTGGGATGTTTTTACATTTTGAAGTGCATTCTTAGGGCCTAAATAGAATAAAGTATTTTTGATTTTGACTTTATTAATAAAAAACTTATCAGAAAATCTGAAAAACAAAATACATTTATAGATATAGTTATCTACTGTTTTATTAACATATAGATAAACAAGATCACTGTAGGTAACTAACGTTAAGCTTAATTTTTCAGGCCGAAACAAATTCGTACACTGTTTTATGCATGCATTGCTGGCATGTGACGTAATCTTGTAAATAAATTGTATACTGCAGTTTACGTATATTTTACAGTACATAATAAAGTAGTCTAGTTATTGTATTTGTACAAAGATCGCGTGTATAGAAACCAAATCTATTCCCCTGTGTCTTGGTTGGCTGATCCAGTCGAGTTGATATCTCGTACCCGTCGCGTCGCCCCCACTCCACCCCACCTCTATTTGCGCAACTCCTTAATGCTTTATTTCGTTTGTTTGTTTAGTCTAATTAGAAAAGTCGGAATCGACTAATGGGCGATATCGAGTTATGTCGTATTTTGTCACTTTATGTCTTTGTGATTTTTTGAAACTCTTTGTAATTTTGACAATTTGATTATTATGGCGTCAAAGAGAGGTAGGGCGCAGATCAATTTCTTTGCAGGTATCTCTCTACTTGGGCCCGTCCAACTGGTGGAATTCCTCCACCCTACAGAAATACCGCAGCCAAATAACCTTGTGTTGTGTTCCCGAGGTGAGTAGAGTTTCCAGAGCTCCTTGGGATAGGGGGTTCAAGGGTAGTGATACGTATGATATTACAAGCGCCCATAGGCGACGGTAGCCGCTTACCATCAGGCGGTTCGTATACTTGTTTGCTATCTTTGTAGTACATAAAAAATCTAAATAGAGTTGAACCTTTTTTATCCTGTATGTAGGAAACCCTCGGAAATTGCGGATGTTTGTGGGCGGCGGTGATCACTTTTCATCAGGTGCGCCACCTGCCCGTTTGTCCCCTTTTTACCATAAAAAAATATATATCAATGGATACACATTCAAAGTTGGAATAATATTCAAGTCATTATACTAACAGTTAAATGAGTCAAGTCTGTTCGAAATTTAAATAATTTTAAGACTTAATATGGTGTGTAATCAATAGTAATTGAAATTGACCCGTTAATATCGCATAACCTATGAACGCTATTGTATTCTAAGGTGTGTCTACACTGTCGATCTTTAACAATGGATAATGATTTAATATGCTCAGAGTATAGTATTATAATTTTTGAAAAATGTATGAGCCAATGTTTTTGCAAGGAATTGTAGTATAAACTTGCTGTGCCCGCGGCTTCGCTCACGTGGACTACAGAATTGCTCCCCCGCTACCTACTATTTTAAAGACAAAAATGATTATTGTGGGTGTTCCTTAGAAGATAGACGTATACTGTCGCTGACTTTTTTGTAGGTCTTTTTAATGTCCACAATTACGTCTACAATTTGCGATATTTCTTATGGTTTACTCAGCGTAAGCTATTTAAGCACCCGATTTGATTCACCATGACCAGTTTTTTTTTTATTTGTGAGGAACCCCATTTATTTTTCTAAAATAAAACCACCGAATAATTCTAACGAAAAGATAATCTATATTGAGGGAAAAACTTAACTATGAAGTTGGAAAGGTGTTGTACCCATACATCGATATAGGCCGCGGTCAGTTTACCGACTGCAAATAAGTTTGTAATCGCAATTTTTTTTTATTGATGTAGCTCTTTACCAATTTATGGTTTTCAGATTTTTTCCTTTACTTGTGCGACATTGCTTCTTGCCAAAAGTCATGATTCTAAGCTAACTGCAAGTATCCTATAGGTTTTTATTCACTTTTGCGAGTGTTAAAATATACGGCATAAACAGTCGTTCGTATCTTTTGATTGTGTTGACTAAGAAGTTTGATTTTTTCACAGTTCCAAGGTATTGCAATCCTGAGTATTTGATATTAATTTCAATTTGATACCTTCACGCACTCCTGAGAAAAAGGGTCTGCACAGACAGACGGCCTACGAATTGGTCCTATAAGTATTCCTTTTTTACTTTTGAGGGACGGAACCTAAAAAATAGCATTATTAAAATATTCCTAAAGAAGTACATACTTATGTAATAATCATTAAGATTTTTTTCTTAGACACAATTATTGTTTATAATAATTATCGGACAATTTTATAAGATCTTAGCAATTTGAAGGGAAATATTTTTATCGAGATTTTAGTCCAAGGGAGTCAGGTCTTGTCATTTAAAAAAGGTATTTGCTAAGAATTCTATTTAAAAGTTATTCTTGTGAGTAAGTACGTGCAGTATTCATTGACATAAGTGTTCGAACTAGATTATCAAATGTGAAAAAAATTTATATACACCGCAGTTAGTGTCTCATACCGTTATATGACAGTTTATAACCTGGATTAACACATACAATAATGCTTTTCCTCAACATTTTATCCTGGTAAATAGCATGGTTTTCTTTTCTCTCTGGACACAATACTGAAGTCCATGCAGACGCTAATATTTAATAATCAGTAACCTTGCAAATGTCCATATGTATAAATATCTCGGGCGTTTCAAACAAAAATCTCCATAATGCAGCCGAGATGTAATTATATATAAAATTGTCATTAATTACGATTCGAGTTTTTATGATGTTAGTTAGTATGTCAGTTCTAGAAATAATTTCGTTTAATACGAGAAAAGGCAACGAGTGCAATGAAACGTTGCTGTTGAATGCGCATGCAATTATAATAATTTAACAAGATAGAGTGTAAATAATAATACGCAGATAGTAAACTCTTGTTAATTTAATTTACGCTGCTATTAGACATTTTTTTACAATCATATACAATTAACATCAAGTTAACAAAGGACCCACAGCTTGGATTCGAAAACATATTCTAGATAAGGGTGTATAAGTGCCAAAATGAATTCAATTTATACAAGTAATTTTTTTGTATTTAATTTACAATCAGCTGTTAGAGTTGATTAAATAACGCAACTCCTTAATGCTTTATTTCGTTTGTTTGTTTAGTCTAATTAGAAAAGTCGGAATCGACTAATGGGCGATATTGAGTTATGTCGTATTTTGTCACTTTATGTCTTTGTGATTTTTTGAAACTCTTTGTAATTTTGACAATTTGATTATTATGGCGTCAAAGAGAGGTAGGGCGCAGATCAATTTCTTTGCAGGTATCTCTCCACTTGGGCCCGTCCAACTGGTGGAATTCCTCCACCCTACAGAAATACCGCAGCCAAATAACCTTGTGTTGTGTTCCCGAGGTGAGTAGAGTTTCCAGAGCTCCTTGGGATAGGGGGTTCAAGGGTAGTGATACGTATGATATTACAAGCGCCCATAGGCGACGGTAGCCGCTTACCATCAGGCGGTTCGTATACTTGTTTGCTATCTTTGTAGTACATAAAAAATCTAAATAGAGTTGAACCTTTTTTATCCTGTATGTAGGAAACCCTCGGAAATTGCGGATGTTTGTGGGCGGCGGTGATCACTTTTCATCAGGTGCGCCACCTGCCCGTTTGTCCCCTTTTTACCATAAAAAAAAATATATATCAATGGATACACATTCAAAGTTGGAATAATATTCAAGTCATTATACTAACAGTTAAATGAGTCAAGTCTGTTCGAAATTTAAATAATTTTAAGACTTAATATGGTGTGTAATCAATAGTAATTGAAATTGACCCGTTAATATCGCATAACCTATGAACGCTATTGTATTCTAAGGTGTGTCTACACTGTCGATCTTTAACAATGGATAATGATTTAATATGCTCAGAGTATAGTATTATAATTTTTGAAAAATGTATGAGCCAATGTTTTTGCAAGGAATTGTAGTATAAACTTGCTGTGCCCGCGGCTTTGCTCACGTGGACTACAGAATTGCTCCCCCGCTACCTACTATTTTAAAGACAAAAATGATTATTGTGGGTGTTCCTTAGAAGATAGACGTATACTGTCGCTGACTTTTTTGTAGGTCTTTTTAATGTCCACAATTACGTCTACAATTTGCGATATTTCTTATGGTTTACTCAGCGTAAGCTATTTAAGCACCCGATTTGATTCACCATGACCAGTTTTTTTTTTATTTGTGCGGAACCCCATTTATTTTTCTAAAATAAAACCACCGAATAATTCTAACGAAAAGATAATCTATATTGAGGGAAAAACTTAACTATGAAGTTGGAAAGGTGTTGTACCCATACATCGATATAGGCCGCGGTCAGTTTACCGACTGCAAATAAGTTTGTAATCGCAATTTTTTTTTATTGATGTAGCTCTTTACCAATTTATGGTTTTCAGATTTTTTCCTTTACTTGTGCGACATTGCTTCTTGCCAAAAGTCATGATTCTAAGCTAACTGCAAGTATCCTATAGGTTTTTATTCACTTTTGCGAGTGTTAAAATATACGGCATAAACAGTCGTTCGTATCTTTTGATTGTGTTGACTAAGAAGTTTGATTTTTTCACAGTTCCAAGGTATTGCAATCCTGAGTATTTGATATTAATTTCAATTTGATACCTTCACGCACTCCTGAGAAAAAGGGTCTGCACAGACAGACGGCCTACGAATTGGTCCTATAAGTATTCCTTTTTTACTTTTGAGGGACGGAACCTAAAAAATAGCATTATTAAAATATTCCTAAAGAAGTACATACTTATGTAATAATCATTAAGATTTTTTTCTTAGACACAATTATTGTTTATAATAATTATCGGACAATTTTATAAGATCTTAGCAATTTGAAGGGAAATATTTTTATCGAGATTTTAGTCCAAGGGAGTCAGGTCTTGTCATTTAAAAAAGGTATTTGCTAAGAATTCTATTTAAAAGTTATTCTTGTGAGTAAGTACGTGCAGTATTCATTGACATAAGTGTTCGAACTAGATTATCAAATGTGAAAAAAATTATATACACCGCAGTTAGTGTCTCATACCGTTATATGACAGTTTATAACCTGGATTAACACATACAATAATGCTTTTCCTCAACATTTTATCCTGGTAAATAGCATGGTTTTCTTTTCTCCCTGGACACAATACTGAAGTCCATGCAGACGCTAATATTTAATAATCAGTAACCTTGCAAATGTCCATATGTATAAATATCTCGGGCGTTTCAAACAAAAATCTCCATAATGCAGCCGAGATGTAATTATATATAAAATTGTCATTAATTACGATTCGAGTTTTTATGATGTTAGTTAGTATGTCAGTTCTAGAAATAATTTCGTTTAATACGAGAAAAGGCAACGAGTGCAATGAAACGTTGCTGTTGAATGCGCATGCAATTATAATAATTTAACAAGATAGAGTGTAAATAATAATACGCAGATAGTAAACTCTTGTTAATTTAATTTACGCTGCTATTAGACATTTTTTTACAATCATATACAATTAACATCAAGTTAACAAAGGACCCACAGCTTGGATTCGAAAACATATTCTAGATAAGGGTGTATAAGTGCCAAAATGAATTCAATTTATACAAGTAATTTTTTTGTATTTAATTTACAATCAGCTGTTAGAGTTGATTAAATAAACTACCTCAAAATTAAGGTTAAATTTTGGTTAAGACCGATGATAGTAAGGAAGTAAAATAGAAAATGAATCTAATGTAGGTAAAATTATAAGTAAAAAAAATTCAGCGTAGTCGAAACAGTTGACGATAATGTATATAAATCCATACATAATTGTTTTTATATTAAATTTTATCAGGTTACCAGTAAATTTTTATCATTTTATAGTATTATATTTATTTATATTTTTAATTCTAGACGATAAGGAATTCGTTCAAGATTGAAATATATATATATTACTAGCTGATCCCACATACGTTGTTATGTCCTGTCCAAAAATCTATACCAAACTCTGATAGAACCGTAACAAACTAATAATTGCGCATATCGTGAATTATGGTTTTGAGTTCATAAAAAAATCCAACAAACAGCAATTTCAGTTTTTTCAAAGTATACCATTTTTCTGCGTAACATTTTTTTTTAATTCCTTAAATTCTTATTTGAATTATTACTAATATGAAAAAAATAGCCAAATGTGTTCAGCCACTCTCTATACCAACAAACAGCATTTCATTTTTATTTATATAGATTTAGAACAAATAGATAAGTTAGACTGTGTTCAAACATGTTTTTAATAATTTCAAGAACGTGTATAGGCATAATATTTTTTTTAATATTTGAGCATCTGCACGCTATTTTCTTTGGCATAGAATTATGGACAAGTTTCTTCAACGTGTCGGCACCTTTGGACTATTTTGTCGTTTAATTATCTACACTATGAAATTTTAATCGTGCACGTGTTACGAGAGCAAAAACTAAGATTTACTTGAGTTCATTTACTTTGAAACAGAGATGGGTTCGAGCAGTTACAACAGTTTTCAAAATACCTTAATGAAATGAGTTTATAGATATTTATAGTAGAAATATGTTGTAGTGGATTAGTTTTTTTATGCTCCTAAGGTAGTAAATAGGCATACCGCTTGTAATAAATACCAAAGGTACCACAAGCGCGTTGACTTTGAACCCCGCTACCCCAAGGAGCTCTGGAGACCCTATGCACCACAGGGACACAAGACAAGGTTATTTGGCTGCGATCTTCTGTAAAGTAAGAGTATTGCACCAGTCGGACTACACCAGGTAAAGAAAGATCTCCAAAGAAATTTCCAAGTTGAAAAAACATTTTTGAATTTTGTAACCGGACGTCGTCGCGGGCGAAACTTAGTCATGCATAATCAGATACCCTCTTTAGGCCTCCTTAGTCCTGTTAATGACAGGCCCTCAAGGAATTAAATGGGACATTAAAAATCGATAGCAATTAAGGCGGTCTCTAAATGCAACATCTCTGAAATGTCACCCCTAGCTTTCTGTGTGTGACAAATGTGTGGAGTTGATGGAATATATATTGCATCTTATGCGGAGAACTTTAAGGGTGAAAATCACAAAGCAATGGTCATATTGACAGCAAATAATGGCAAAGAATTATCCAACGTCAAAAATATACCCTGTGGGGGAGGGGCGGGTAATTTGGGCAATATGCAAAAGTTGGATGATCTTTAGGGTTGCCAAGGTAGTAGAGTTGCTGGAAAAATAATATAATTATACTAAGATATGCGAGCGATAAACTTATTGTTAAAATTTTACGTACATAGTAAGTAAATAAATAGAGCAATGAAGAATCATTCGGCGTATCACATTTTGTTTGTAAAAATTCGAAATATAGCGTGTTAAAACTTGTTAGAAATGCCGATTTTTCACTATGTGTATCATGGTTTTCAGCCATTACATTATCGCTATTTGCCTAAATATTGAGTATTACAAATTGCTCCTCAATTTTTCTATGAGATGAAGCTTTATATATTTGTTATATTTTACCAACAATTTAAATAAACCCACGTCAAAGCGTATTTTAATAATTACTTAGATTGCTGATAAATAACTGTATTTGTGCTTGAAAGAGACATAATACGGTTAACTTTAAATATCTAGATATTAAAAACAATCTCAATTTAATAATTAATGTATTTTAAATTATTTCTTGAAATGGAAAAATAAGTTTTTTTCTGCAGCCTGTAAAAGTAAAATATAGGTGATTTATGAAATACGTTACATTTAGTATAGTAGACTTTTAAGTTTTCCGACGTGACAACCCTGCGATAGGGGAGCGTGGGGAGCATGATTGGGCCGTGTGTGACGATGCGCGTCTTATGCCCGCATTACCCTTTCGTTTTCCTTCCGATAGGCGCCTTTGTGTTCTCTCTCTCTCTCTACTTATCTCTACTATACATCAATTTTCCTTTGACTTTTTTTTACGGGCATCGATTAAGAATGCTTGTTCACTGCCTTTGATGGTTGTCACGGATATATTATCTTTATGTTTGCCCCTTTTATCTTTTGTGTGTAGAAATAGTGCGGACAGGTTTTATTAACGTTAAAGAAATTCAAATATTGCTGTTTTTTTTTAATCAGTGAAGGATGTGATCTTAATTTATCAGAAATTTAATTTCTACTTCTGTCTGAAACAGATTAAAAGTTGTTTCGTCTTTCTGCAACAAAAAACGTATCTTATTAATAATCGTTAAAGTGAATCTGAAAATGTTAAATATGAAGCTAATAGTGGTAAATAGGAAAAAAAAATGTTAGTAACTGAAACGATTATAGAGATGCGGTCGTGCCCGTAAACCCGATCGTTATTAACCTGTAAGGAATGAATAAAAAAAGTGTTAAACAAATAATTATCTTTACGTTAGCACTCAATAACAAACGTTTTTTGTTGCATAAAGACGAAACAACTGTTAATATGTTTCAGGTGAAAGTTACAAAGAAACCGATAAATTATTTAAAATGGATTTTCGCCTCGTTAGCCTAGTGGTCGTAAGCGCGACTGATATGAGCGCGGTCCTGGGTTCGAATCCCAGGTCGAGCAAAGTGTTATTGGGGTTTTCCTATGAAATCCTCAGTAGCAGTTCGGAGTTTGGTTTCGTGCCCGATTAATGGCAATAGGCTCGCCCCCTATTACATGGGACCTAAAAACATACTCGGCGAACTGTGGGTGTACATTAGTAAAGCTCTGCCTAGCCCTTCGGGGAATACAAGCGTGGATTTTCGCAAATAAACACCTACTTACTAGTATTCTTAAATAGATATTTGTTATTGCTTGTTTTAATTTTTTATATGTTTAAGCGTTTGGTTACAACATCACCTGATCTTAGGTGACAATGTCGCCTAGAATGGTAGCATGCTAAGTCTAGTGGGAGGACTGACTCTCAAGTGCAGCTGCTGGAATATACCTGTTAGAAAAAACCCTACCAGCATGCTACGGTTTCACCATGATGATTTGAATTTTTTTTCAATTTCACCTTCACCGAAAGCTCAGACTTCATATAGGAATTCGAACTCATTTTGATCGACTTGATGTCCGTACGCGCTACCACTGGGCCTATCATTGTTTTGAAACTTCTGTTGTCCGTGCTATTTGGGTCTCTTCGTATCGGAAAATACTTAACTTTCATGTTACAATTTTTCATTTTTTTATGATAAAAAGGGGGCAAACGGACAGGTGGTGGGGCAAACACCAGAGGGCTCGCAGATGCGTTACCGGCCTTTTAGGGAAGAATAAGCTCTCTTCTTGAAGGTCACCAGGTCATAACGGCTCGGAAAAACCTCACCTCAGGCGACAGCTAGTTCCACAGAGTGGTTGTACGAGGTAGAAAGTGCCTTAAAAAACGCACTGTTGGGGAACGCTGGACATCGAGGTGGTGTGGATAGAATTTACGATTCTGACCATGTTTTACTTTAACTTTATGTAAATAACTAAACTGATGTTAATATCTTAAAACATAATATCCGTTGAGCGTCAAAACGTGTCGTTGTATTCAGGAAGGCGCGGGGGTAACAAGAGGAAAGCGAAATTCGTGAATTGTTTCAGAATAATGGTATTTATATGGTACATTGGTTTCAAGGGAAATCACTTTGGAATCGGCCATCACATCGCGCTGTTCGCGGCTGTTCGAGAGAACGGATGGGGGCGCGCAGACAGGCGTCTCGACGCTCACAGACGCTTATCCAGTCGTCTATTGCGTAACCAGCGTTTAACTGTACACCAAGAATTTTTATATATTGGATTTACTTAAGTTGTTAAAGTTTAAAATCTTCTTCTAATTTAACTGTTATTTTTGATTGAGTTTTTCGTTTCTACGTATGTATAACCACTTTTTATAGTGTTTGATAACTTATTAAACTGAATTGGTGCGTTTTTTTTTAAATGTATTTTTAATACTTTTAATGCGAGTGTGAAAGGAAATGTTGGAAGAGGACGGCCTAGATCCAAGACGAACATTCATCGAACAAATCGAAGACGTTCTGAAGTAAGGTCAGGTCAATTGTACTCTAAATCGACGAGCATGCATGAAAAGATTAATGAACGTTGAAGAAGCGAAAGATGTATTGCAAGGATCGTAACAGGTGAAAGGACGTGGTCTCTGCCTACCCCGTTGGGAAATAGGCGTGATTTATGTATGTATGTTTAATACTTTAGCATTCAAGTTTATGCTCAGTATGTTATTTGGTCTTTGGTTTAGGCAATGTTTAAATAAAACATCCTAAATAATCACTATAATAGACTGATAATGTCAAGAGAAGCACCGCTCAATAATTGTGATAATTTCCCTTCAATACGATATGAGTATATGTACTTATAAAGAACGAATTTTTAAAAGAAATATATTGGAGTTGTTATAAATGTAGTGAAAAATTGAACAGTGTTAAAACGCTCGTGTGCAACTCCTAAATGGATGGATGACTAAAAACGTCTTCAACATTGTTCACTGACATAACACTGCCAGTGCAGACGCGCTGATATTTTAATATGCGATTATTATCAAAGTACATTTTTTTTTAACATAGATATATCGTCTGGACTAAACATGAAATGGGTTCAAATTGCCTGTAAAACTACAATAGTACACGTGACTAATTTATTGTTATATATTATACTAGCAACAGTCAGAGACTTCTTTCGTGTTAATTACAGTAGGATACAATAAGAAAAAGACAATTTTTAACAAAAAAGAAACTACCAACGTTAATGATTTTGAACAGTTCCCTGGCATATCTTCAATGCCAATGAAATTAAAATGTATCCCTATTAAACAAAAAAAGGATCATCCAAATCGGTTCATATACAAAGAAGTTATACATTCGAAATTGAGTCACCTCCGTCTCTTTTTAAATTCTGTTAATAAAAAAAATAGCATATGGGTCTCGGGGATAATGTAGCTACATATAAGCGAATTTTCAAAATCGTACAAGTAGTTCCAGAGTTGTAGTATTATACTAGCCGTGCCCCACGGTTTCATCTGTGTTAAATTAATTCTTAACCGCGTCGCCACCAACGTCGGTACCCATGTAGTCTCTATCGTTATTCTAACGTCCCGTACTTGCTTACAACTGGCCAGACTGCTTGAGGTTCATTCTTACTACTCTGTTCCCTAATGTCGTAGCGTAATGTTATATAACCTAGAACCTTCCTCAATAAATAGGCTATAAAATGCAAAAAAATAAAGAACTTTAAATATAACCTAAAGAACCGAAAGTATGAGAGAAATGGATAAATAAAAAAAAACTTGAATAAAAAAAATGTATGAATAAAATAGAATTGAAAATTAAACACATAAAAGTCGCCAGCGACAAAACTAACATCGGTCGGTGTGCTCGCCCCCCAATCCGTTATTACCGAAGCTTGTATTGAAAGGGAGATGGTGGGGATGCGAAGAAGATTTGGAATATTAAACATTCACGTTTATTAGTTTGTCCTCGACGTATTTGCTACTCCAAGCGAGAGGGTAGTTTTCGATTCGAAACTTGAGAGAAAGTGTGTTAACGAGTAGGTATGGCTTCGGTATAGTCTATTCAACTAATGGATATAACATTTAGATATCTTAAGACGTATCTTTAGAATGTAATTATTGTATCATCGCGACTTGTATTGTGTGGCGGTAGAGATTTCTTATCAATTATTGATTTTTTAGTGTAGACTTTAGTAGTAATGCACTTAGGACTTGTTAAGTTAGAAATCCCATATCAAATAAAGTAACAAATTGTACAATGTACATTCCTACAGCTATAATTAAAGGAACTAGTATGAAATTTGGCACCCGTTCGATATGAGCTCTTTTATTGGTGACAACGACTACCTCAACCGTCGTTTCTACCGAAGTTGATCACCTTTTACCCGACTGTGAAAAAGAAGGGTTGTGTTTTTCGAGCTTATGTAAGTATGTCTATTTCTTTGACACGCTCTGTAGCCTAAACGGCTTGATGGATTTTTAGCATACGAGGTGTTGTTAGATTCTTCTTGATTGTGGGAGTAACATAGGTTTTATAAAATTTACATACGACGTCTGGGAATGAAATAAAAAGCAAAAATAGATTTTTATTTTTTCACATTTATGTTTTATAGAGACAAAATTAAACTAGATACATATTAAAATATTCATTTAATAACATTGAACAGTTTTCAATTAATTTATTATATTTAATTGCAACATAAATTAATAGAATCTATATTATCAGATATATTATTTATACATCATCTAATCAGTTTGGAAACTAATGAAATTTTGCAATTTAACGCATAAATTTTCGTAAGTATATAAACTAACTACATAGTTAGATTAGTTCGGCTTGCAATTGTGATCATACAACAGATTATCTATTGAAATTCATATTTTTTAAGTCCTGTTATTATGATTTTGCTTAATATTGGACATAGATATAAACATCACGTATCTCTCCCAACAGGGTAAGCCGTGACCACGTCCTTCCACTTCTTACGATCCTAACGCTTATTCGACATTCATCAATCTTTTCACGCACTCTCGTCGGTTTAGAGTACTCCTGACCTGACCTTTCTTCAGCAGAACGTCCCCGATTTTATCGAGGAACGTTCGTCCAGGCCTTCCTCTTCCAACGATTCCTTTCACACTCGCATTATAAATTTGTTTAGTCATTCTTCTTTCATTCATTCTTTCTACATGCCCAATCCCTCTAAGCATCCCTTTCCCAGTCCGTGTGACTATGTCTTCTTTTAAACCACAAAGGTCTCTTCTCAAAGCATTTTTTATGCTCTCATTCAATTTCACTCCTAACACACCTCTTAGCGCTCTTATTTCTACTGAATTTATTTTACTTTCATTATTTTTCTACCACACCCAGCTTTCACTTCCGTATGTGAGTGTTAGAACTAATACTGCTCTATGTACAGTCGGACAAGCATTCGTAATATCACAAATTAAAAATTATTAGCTTTCATTCACAATCTACCGACAGTTTACAGTCCGACTTTTTTGGTTATAACTCAACGGTACGTACAATTAATTTTAATATATTCCGTTTGAAAGTAACATTATAATCAAATTCAATAAGGTTCCATTCGTCCCGATTATAGAATTATCGTAACGGAACCGATGAGTCAAAATAAATTCGTAATTTGAATTATAAAACTATATTCTATAATTGAATGCGACTGTATGAAATCAATGATCATAGACAAAATAGAGGGGCCGGGATAAAAAGTAGGGTTTAAGTCTATTATCGTTTATTGATCACGCCTGTACATTGAAAATTGATAGATTGATGAGTGCGGGTTCCGTGGGGTGACGGTTTTTGCAACTCGTCGACTGAACCACAATCGGACGTTGTAATTTGGCACAATGGATCGTATTTTTTTATTGAATGTTTGTTGTTACTGTTTTTTTTGAGTGATTTTTCGACGAGCAATAATTTTTTTCCCTCCGTGATTCGATTAACAATGGCCGTTTTAATTGTACGTATTGATTGTTTGTTTATCAATATTTGTTTTAATTAAATCGTTTGTCAAATATTGATTTATGGTAGGACCAGAGCGTAAATTGTTTTTAAACATTTTTTTCACAAACACTTGTGAGACTACTGGTGTATTAATTAAAAACAATTGTATACAGAACATCTACTTGCCGATTTCTAATCAAATGAGGCTAAATATAAATTTGATCAAATATACCACAAATACAACCATTGATTAGAACGTATAAAAGT
Source organism: Saturnia japonica (assembly GCA_033032175.1). NCBI lineage: Eukaryota > Metazoa > Arthropoda > Insecta > Lepidoptera > Saturniidae > Saturnia > Saturnia japonica. The sequence continues at coordinate 15,775,432 of CM065324.1, read as the reverse complement.
ACTTCTGTAAGATAAAAGGAACCAAGTTCCAGGACTACGTTTTGTAATAGATAAGTATGTATTAGCTAGTAATTTAGTACAAAGGCAATGAATGACATTTGACCTTTATAATTATATCACTAGCCTGTACCCGTGACTTTTTTCAGTTCGTTTTAAAATGAACGACTTACGTGCCATCTATGGTACAATTTTTGTACTGGTTCAGAAACCTTTAAGAGTGTACGTACAAAAAAAAACCGTTATACCGTAATCGGGATGAATTATTTACATAAGTAAAGAGCGAACAAACAAACAGTAAAACATTCAATATTATAATATATTAGCTGTGTCCACGACTTCGCTCGGGTGGACTAAAGGATGCTGTCGATCCAACGCACGCGCGAATCGTGCTGTCACCGCTTTTACTCAGCTGTCGTTCGCTTGTTTTAAAGGTTTAGGTTAGTAGTCAGGTTTTTAGGTCTTAAAAATACCTACAATTATGTAGTACATTTATATCTCTTATAATTTACTTAGCGTAAACCATTTTATCGCCTTAAAAGCGTTTTTTTTTTCACCATTGTCGTCACTGCATATTTCGTATGATGTTACTTTTTCTAAAAATGTAACCAGCCAGATAAACATAGTTATGAATTTAAAAAAACTTGCAAATCGGACAAGTGATTTTCGCATGGAGAGAACATATACGGACGGAAAGACAGAGAGACGTTGAGTTTTATAATATGTATGGACCTATATGTAGATATAAATTCACTAAATGGAATTGAAACTCTTCCATTATTTAACTTGTAAACAAATCATAAAGATCCAATGTAATAATAGTAATAAAACGAATAATACAAATCCATAGACAATGTATATAGTAACAGCGGCCTCCATATTCGCGCTCACACTTCAATATGCGAAATTGACACCGCAATATTACAAACAGAAATAAGATTGCCTCGAGCCACCCTCGGGGTGTACGGGGTGCGTTGGGGTGTTACTTTATTATCCAGAATGTCTTCACGATTGAAACCGATTGTTAATTGAGCTATATCTATGAAAATTTCGTTCCGTGCGTCACCGATTCTTATCGGAATTTGCCGTTAAATTTATTGTAACAATGGCAGCTTTTCGGTTTCAGCGGGAAACGGAGCGTTATTGGAACGTTCGGATTTACGGCTACGATTCATATTTCGAATAATCGAAAATGGAAAACCGATTTAAATATAGAACGTTCTTGAATTAAAATTGATATTGTCTATGTCGAAATTTGAATATGGAATGTCGAATCGTTCGTATTTGGCGGTAAAGCAATTATACAAAATAGGAAGGCGGCCGACAATAGTTAGACAAATGAATAAATCCAAATGGAAATTTCCCAATTCGTGAACAATAGTTAGATTTTAGAGGCTGTATCTCATACAGACAGATTGATTGGGGCTTTCCTAAAGGTAACGACTAAGGGTATGACAAGTTGGAATGACTTATTTATATTCGTTTATTTTAAATAAAATCTTTTTTGTTCTTAATCATAAAAATAGTTAGGGGCTTGTTGGATTGTTGTGGGAAAAAGTTTTACATAAAACTTTTTTAAAGGAAACCTTTTATTGAACCTTTTGACTTATTAGATTCTTCGTAATTATTTTTTTACTAATGTTAATAACAGCTGTATTTAATGAGATAGATCTAGGTATTGTCAAATCCAAGGACTTTCCAATCCAATCCAAGGGATCCAATCACTTTCATTCATTTAACAAACGGACTTGGTGATGTCTCAAATATTAAATTTTTTCAAAGTTTTTAATGAAAGATTTGAAAGCTGAGATGCACCTGTTGAACTTAATGTGTGATTCAATTTATCTCAGCCCATGAAGCCCCAACATATTTAAAACATCCGTTGTAGATAAAATGGAATCTGATATGTCTATCAACTTTCTTAGAAGTCTAACAAATAACTGACTCTTAAAATATTAGTCGATTGCATTAAATTTTTCTTATGATTAATTATTATTATTATTCAGAAGTTATTCGATGTTATAAAGAAGGACATAGTATTTATGTGTACAACAGTACAACTAAAGATATCTTTTTCAAATATTATAAACATCAAGAGTTTGTTTGTTTGTTTGAACGCGATAATCACTGAAACTACCAGTTATATATGAATAATTTTTTTTAATTTAAATAGAAAATTTATTGATTTAGCTTATAGTACATATAACATCACGCTCCGATCTTAAAGAGCGAAGCAGTAACTATGAACGTCAGGCAATCTGGCCAAGCTGTAGGCGCGAAGTGAGAACAAGGATATGCTACACGGGTGAAACAAATACAACCACTCGTGTACCACCCCATAATATTATTAAGATATATCCATAATCATATTAAATTTGTATTAATTATAATGAAACACGAATCTGTTATCGAACCCGCTATACCTATAGCGACACAACCGACCGCACCGCAACACACGAACGATCTCGAACAACATCTCCCGCAAAATCTCAAGTTTCAATATAAATAATAGCAATGCGATCTCATAAATTCATATTCTCTCTCCATATTTTGTTACCTGCGCCGTTTGTTACGATTTTATTATGAAAATGAATGGCAGGGGGCGAGACGCGGGGTTCGAGGGGGGTCCGGAGGACGTCTGTGGGGCTGCCGGGGGCCGGGGATGAGGGGCGGTAGACGATCAAAAGGGTTCCTAATTTGTACATTCGGCAACGGTTGCAAGCACACTACAGCAACTATGAGAGTTTTATGGTCCGAATCTTTTATGAGATAATCAAATTTTGTAATATTAATGCTCTTAATTCTCCGTCTGCGGATTGATTTTATATATTTGTTTTGTTTTAGTTCGTCCTCTCGGATGTTTTGCGGTTGATGTGTTTATACATACTAGCGATCACCCTAAGGTCAACATTCGACCTGCGACTTTTTGATAATAGACTATTTTCTGTTTGACATTTACAGTATTCATAAACGAGTATTATCTACTTACCATCACTTTTCGTTGAGTGACAATGTCAATATTTTGGGGGGTCTAAGTTCAATGGCACTAGACGTGTTAGAATTCACAGTATTATATTATTTTATTTAATATATTAGTAACAGGTATTACAGATTAATTTTAGCTTTCTGCACTCCTTCTCCATATAAACTTTAACCATGCCAAATCTCACAGTCTTCCGTGCACGCAATACGCTTAAAATGGTACCGAAAGCTTTTGCTTCACGTAATAACATATAGATAATATTTGTGTATAACAAATTGTAAGGCAGTAGTAAATGTACATTACCCATCGATTGTTAAATAAACAATATTGATTAATCGATTAACTATCGATTGTTGTTTATAACCGTATTTAACATCTCTAACGAAGAGGAAAAAGTTTATTAGCGTGTTTTCTTGGCTTTCGTTGCAATTACAAAAATTGTGTAGGTACATTCATTTCAAAATATTGCGGGTTTGAACTATCGATAATTCGAGTGTGCACATGACTATTGATTGATCGATAATCGATATTTATTGAACACGCATTAGTGGCGCCAGAATAACGGCAAAAGCGTACATACTTAGAGTATAATATGGCCGCTTCAAACGTTTTAAATTTACAATCTCAGTGACACCTGATACCAGATTGTCAGAGGAAATGAGGCAGGAGATATAGATTGATAAGCAAACTTGATCGCGATTCTATTCTCCACGACTCTTCTCGAAGGTCGGGATATTTTACGAACCGTTGGAAGCTATCATGTACGTAAGTGCTTTGTCGGGAACTAAACTGAATAGGTATTATGCATTTGATATTTTTTAAGACAGCGGTTGACCAATTGTCGTATTTTAAGCCAACTACAATAAAGGGACGGTTCTCTGTTTTCCTAACATGTTTTCATGAGCGGGATTTTCCTGAAAAACTACACGACCGATTTCCGATTCTTTAACTGGGGTTTTTATACATATGGGAAGGGTTTAGTATATACAATATTGAGGTACCAATTCTTATTTATACAGTCTTATAGATGTAATTTTGATGCTGACTATCGGTGAAGGAAAATATCGCGATGAAACCATAGCATGGTGGTAGGGCATTTTCTTTGCTAGCTAACCATCCTCAAGTGGAAAATCTGTCGCCAAGCACCTAAAGGTGTGTTTCGGTAGCTGCACTTGAGAGCCAATTTTCCCACTAGGCTATACTTAGTTAACACTTAGGATCAGTTGAGATTGTGGCTGCAACGCTAAACTTATAACGATTAAAAAAATATATTTAATAGTGCTTAGGTACAGTTCTTGTTGGGTCATTACAATAAGCAAATACCTAATGTTTCTTGAGTAATATGTATGTTTAATAATTTCCATCACAAAGAGTTCGTACGAATACAAAAACCAACATCATTATTTACGTAACAAACGTTTCTATCATTATTTTAATTGAATACGCCGTGTGACGTTAACTTATTTTTGACATGTCGCCTTTACAATTAATTTGCGGGTTCTGCCGGCCGCCATTTTGCCACGCTACTTGTTAAAACGGTTTTTGTTTTAATTATTTATTGTACGTAGGTATACGTACGTAGTAAAACGTTAGAATTAATTGGAATTTGTATTGTTTAAAAACACACGTGTAATTAGGAAACCGAAGGTGCCCGTGTTAATGAAAATTCTCTTGTTAGCGTGAAACGGAACGCGAAAGAAAATGTTACTAAAATCTTTGTCTATGGTTTATAGTGTCGACGGATGGAAACAAAATTCAATTATTTGAATTTAGACTACTTTAAATCCGTTTAAAGTCGTAAAAACTCATAGATAATTTGAGACAGATAAAAAAAGGAACACAAACAAAAACAAAAACAACTATTTAAATTATGTATATGGATTTTTTAGACAAAAAGTATATGATAGTTTTCGATATTATTTTTTAGGAAATTTAACAAAATAAGGGTTATTAAAATAATTACTACAATTCAGCTGTAATTTTAAAGGTAACAATTCAGATCGAATCTTATTAGTTCTTTTCGATTTTAAGTATCTAAACCTTAACAAAACGATAACAGTTATGTTATCTTATTAGACATAATAAATAAGAATTTCTTGTTTGATTTTAGAAATCACCTCTGGTTTTTTTTCTTACTTTTCATAATTTGGCCTCTATATTGGCCCAATTGCGCCTCTATATTAAATACCATTACATAATGCCATTATCAATTGGTTAATTATGGAGTACGCTGGTGGAATGGTGGAAATGGTGGCTCTCTTGTTAGAACTTACAAGGAAGTTTTTGTGGTATTTCAGGATTCATGGCCCATGTTATTATTTCCAATCCACGTCACTTGTGCACTATTGTGCACAAAACAATTTTTAACAAAAAAGATAACCATCTTCAATTATTTAGAGGAGTCCCTACTGTATCTTCGAAGTCGAAGGTCCAATACCAATAAAAATAAAATGGGACGGATCACCATTGAGGTATCTCCTTTCCAACAAAAAAAGAATCATCTAAATGGGTTTATAAAGATAGAAGTATTTAAGTAAATATCCATTTTTTTTAAATTCATTCGAATTGAAAACTTCATCATTTTTTTGAAGTTGGTTAAAAATTGCACTTATATTAATATAATAAAGGAAAAAAACATTACATGAAGGACTAAGATCCCGCCAAAAACTCAAACTAAATTTATAACAAGGCAAAGGAAACTGTCGCAAACAGCCAACATTATGTGAACCGGTTCGAAAACCTAAAAGTATTAAAACTCACAGTTCCGCATACATATCTAACATTAAATGTAATCGCGGAAACCTGTGAAAATATGTAAATTGATCCTTGGAGATGCCGGACTGAGAGAACGGTGGACTGAGTGAAATTTGAATATAAACTTTCCAACGGTGCCGTATAAGCGTCATTTATTTTGACCGGCCCATAAAATATAATGATTTTTGACGTAGAGCTCACGGCTATATTAATTTTGCGGGTCTTTAAAGGGACCAACCAGGCTTCATATATCGACAACAGGTAACTGAACGAACTCGGGGTTGCTTGATTACGCTGTACACACAAAATAATTCACTTAAATTTTCGTTACGCACCTATATTTTATACACTAGATAAGACTATTATAATTTTATTGTATGTCGTGAAATTTATGAATAAAAAGATTCGATAATCATATTACAGAAGCAATAACCAAGTTAGCCGGTACGTAATAAAACAACTAAATAACTCAAAAGTAGGGGTTTTTTTATAACTAAAGTGTCAAACAAGCATACGGCCCACATGACTGTAAGCGACTAGTATAGCCTATGGACGCCTGTAATATCATAGGTATCACTAACACGTTGCCCCCTTTGAACCTTCTTACCCCAAGGAGCTTTGGGGAAACCTTACTCACCTCAGGAATACATCACAGGGTTATTTTACTGCGATGTCCTATAGGCGGCCCCAAATAGAAATTAGAAGTTTTTTTTTTCTGTGAGTATGAGTCTTATAAGACTGGAGAGAAGTCCTAGAAAATATCCTTTATAAGGGATATCACATGTTTGTTATATAAATGACTAAGAAATTCAATCAGTAATATTATTAAGAAATAAAAACCATAGGCACCATAGAACGCGCAGACATTTTTGTGAATAAATTGCATAAGTTTAATTTCAATATGCAAAAGTCATTATTAAAAATATACCAACTTCTAAAATATCGCCGGGGAAGGATTAAAAATACCGCAAAATGGACGCCACTCGTCCAAATAAGAGATCGGCAATATTTACATAAAAAACAAATAATACACGCCCGAGACGGGATGCGCGCATAAAATTAAAATCGATGAGAAATCTACCCTTCGAATTAAATATCATTGCCCTGTTGTACACACACACATACATACAAATATATTCTCACACACAAACACAAACGAAACCCGCACGTAAGCGTCCAAAGATCTAGATTAAAGTTGAAGGGTCGATGTGCATCGCAATATTTTAATGGCCGCTGATTCGATTTCGTATAGCCGTTCTAAATTTAAATTAAGACGAAAGCACGCATCCATTATTGTCTATGCTTCGGGAAATTATGTATGGCACTGTCAATAAAGTTTATAATTTGAAAAAGATAGACTTTATAGGCAGTTCTATACACTTTCAATTACAAGTTATATATAAATCGGATTAAAAACAAATCTATTGGGGATTCTATTAGAATTTCGTAATTTTTTATACTCAAATTCTTAGTTCGGTAAGAAGTCCCTATACGCTGTTCTGAAATACAAAAGGGTTTGAGAAAACTTACATGAACTAAAATTAATTATGTATAATAATAATTTTTTTAGTCGAACGCAAAATCGGCAAGAATTACGACACAACACTTTGATGTTGCGACCGTAAAAAATAAGCACATTCTTCCGAACCATAGACAATAGATTTTTATAAAAATAAAAGTTACGCGATCCCGATGGGGTGTAGCTTAAAATATCGGTCCGCGCTTATTTGCATACTAACTAAAATAATTTATTATTTTTTTTACACGGAGGGTTGAATACGTGGGGTGAGATTGCACAATGAACTCGAATAGAAACCGAGCGTTATTGGCCTGATCGGGGAGACTTACAAATTTAAAATAATATTTATTGGAAAGTGTAACGATTTCTATTCGCTATCCAACATAACTAATAAATACATTTTGAGAATTTTTGGCGGGATCTTAATTTGTTATTCGATGGCTTCTATTTTGATTCATAAATTTATATTATTTGACCTTACATTATGTAATATTGGTGGCATTATGCGTGATATAGTTTGGTTATTGTGTTGTGTACAAGTCAAGTAGATTATCATAACTAGGAACATGCATGAGTTGCCACAAACACTCCTTGGTCAGTTCTAACATGGGAGCCACCAAATTGTTAGAGCGTTGTTTGAACTTTGAAGATTAGCTAAATATTATATCAACGTGACATTGGCAGAATTATATATAAACACACGTTGCAATTAAAAAATTATTCGAGTTATTTTTTAACATTTAATGAATTCGGCAGCTACCCTTAGATCTCCCTTTCAAGGCTTAGCAAGTATCAATTTTCGTCTATATCTTTTTTCTATTTGTGTATATCGACATTTTGATAAATCATTAGAAGAAATCGATAAAAAATATTTCTAAATCTAATCTAAATCTAAATATATATAAAAGGAAATCTATAGTGATCAATAGCTATAATAATAAACAGATAGCTCAAACCACTGATCGGATTGGTCTGAAATTAGGCATACATATAGTTATTATGACGTAGGCATCCTCTTAGAACGGATTTTTGAAATATCAACCTCTAAAAGGGTGTAACAGGGTTACAAAATTGGTAGGAAGAAATCATATATGAATTATATTTTATTCCGGGTGAAATCGTGGTCCTATACAAAGAGAACAAATTTTGAAACTGAAAACCGCTTATTTATTCAGTTATGTTATGTTTGCCATTGTGATGTGATTGTAGATTAGTATTCACGATACATAATATGAAATTCAAAACAAATATGAAATTAAACATACATGCAAAAGCAATATCGTTGGGGATAGATGCTTAAAAGTTTCCCATCAAAGCGGTTCGGAAATCAAAGTAGGTAGGTACTGGCTGCAAAACGAGCAGAGAGTCGGCAGCGACGCATCCTTACAAAATAACCTATGATTGCACGGAACAAAGCTACGGATAACTTCTCCTACATTTTGTGCCGGGTAAAAAGTTTGCCGACTCTCTCTCTGTACTGTATCGCGTTCCGCGTCAACTCATGTCGCGCGTCGTCGATATTATTTGAATTTCGAATGTTGATTGTCTTTGATTTTAACACTTTTTATGGAACATTTTTTAAACAAGAGAAAAAATACCTTAGGTATGTTAACAGTAAATTTAAAATTGGAATTCATTGTCAATACTTTTTTAATTTTTTATTGCCACGTTATTGTTTATTGAGTATCAGAAATACAGATGAAGTACATAATATTCAATATTAAAATTTACGGATTTGATTTTGATATTCAAAACAAAGATTTCCACATCTCATAATGAATAAATAAAACACTTTTGAACAATCGCATTCTTTAATTTAGTAGGCTATGTTTTTTTGTGAACGGTTCTTGTACAGTCTGTGTTGCGAACGAAATTATCATTTCGGTATCAAAGGGAATATTTTAAATATCTATACGTAACATTTGTTAAGTCCAGACAGCCTCACACCACAGTGAGAGATTTATACGACATTGTACCGGAGATGCAAACTTGAGGCAATACGTTAACTATGAAAAATAAGTTTTTAATATCTAGGATATTATACTTATTTTTTAAATTCTTTTATAATATAATCAAACGGAAGAGTTTTTTTTTGTTTGTTAAACGCTTAACTCTGGAAGTACGGATTCGAAAAATTTTTTTTTACACGATAGCCAGATTCACATGGAATAGTATTATAGGCTATCTAACATTAGGCTACAACTCTCAGCAAGCCTTAATTTTTATGGTAATGTAATGTAATGTTTAATTTTAAGTAGAAGTGTTCCCGAACTGCTTTATCGGCGTGCGCTGGCGTAATGGTTAATTATACGTAAATACAATGTTCTACAAAAATATTGACCCTTAGTATATATAAAAAAAGTCCGCGATAGCATATGCCTATCTCTTAGATATGTGGCACTATAATGTATTTTGTGACAAAAATTTGTTGAATACTAAAAAGTGATTTATGACTATTATTTTAAGGTATGGCATATTGATCTCTACGAATAAAAGTTAGTTGATTATAAAGACAATTTAATGAAATTAAACTTTGCTTTTTATAGCATGCTATTTGGACACACGGTTTAGGAGATAATGGAAAATTAAAATAATTTGTACTCGCGGGAAGTGGGAACAATTATGATAGACAACACGGGTGACGGGTGCGTTGGTGGTTCGGTGTCGGATAAAATTAACACACGTGAATCCGTGTTGCACAGGCTAGTGGGGAATATGCTTAGTACTTTTGATCAACTATCAAAATATCCCCCTAGAATATGATTGTGCCTATTAATTTAGCGATTGACGTGGTTCGTAGCGCTACTTATGCCGCTCCTGAGCTTTTGCTCAAACTCCTGACAGTTCCACGGATAACAGTTTTGTTGTGGTTTTCTGGACGAGTATTTTTATCACCGCTGTTTGGTTTTGCTAAGATAAGTGTTTATTTACACCTCTATGATAGTGGGTATTTTCACAAATATTCATTAAAAAACATCCTGCAGATCCGTAGATCCCACCACGTTTTCCAGATAGTTGGGTTTCTTAGATTTATTAAAAATAAGATTTTTATACAAACGTACCGCTCAGTTAAAACTTCGTGAGTCTCTTTAATTTTAATATATAATATTATTTTATTTATGTATGTATATATTAATATTGTTCTTTTGTTTATTTGAATAATAGCGGCATTGTAACATTATTTTTAAAAGTTTCGGTTTTAACACATTTTCACCGTCACCTGGTACAATTACTGATTTATTTAGTAAATTTATAAGAATCATGAGAGATAATTTGGTACATGCTGTAAATTATTGATCACCGAGACTGGTTTATATTATTGCAGAAACAGGTTAGTTTTTGATAAAAAAAAATTATGATAATGTAATAATGGGTATGTTAGGCTCTTGGTCAAATTGGCTTATATCGCAACAGCAACATATAATAAAGCCTTTCCTTGGTGCGCATTATATGTTGTGATGGTTTGTTTTTGTTATCTGTGTCTGGTCGAACCTTTTGTTTTGATTCCGATGAATATTAGAGGTTTTACTTGCCGGAGATGTGTTCAATTTATAAGAAAAATAATTTAGATAACGGCATTAATAGTTTTTATTATCATTTATTTTAACTTATTGTATTTTCAGCCAACTTTCATTGACATCAAAGTAAATATGTTGAACACACATTTTATTTAATATCTGCATGCAGTATATCATATTGTTACAGACTAAGTTGCATGTAAGTTACAGTGTTTCATTATTTTTTAATCTTTATATGTTTAGCGTTGTGGCTGTAATCTCACCTGATCTTAAGTGACGATATGGCCCGAGAAGGTAACACGCTAAGTCTAGTAGAAGACTGGCTCTCAAGTGCAGCTGCAGGAACACACCTATTGGTGTTTGGCGACGGTTTTTCAACTTGAGGGTGGTAGTTAGCTAGGCGGGCATTAAAAAAAGCCCTATCACCATGTATGTATAAAAAATAATGTGAAATACAAATATTTCAATGAAGTACGAAGTGTTGTTAAACTTATTTGTTTTTAAACGGGGATTTACCTTTTGTTTTCTGTGGACGTTGACTTGAATTTCCAGTAATATCATGTTCATATTAAAATATATTGCCTATTTTTAATTCAATATATTAATTTTCCAGTTCTTTTCTCTTTAGACGAGATAATTTAATGAGATCCGATTCTCAACTATTAGGTTTCCTTACACCAGTATTGTTCGTTAATCAAGTTTTTTCAAGTTTTTCGTTATGGAGCTTTTGAATTATTTTTTTAAATATATTTATCTAATGCAGATTTTGAGCGATCGTTTGTATGTTTGCTTTACATTTTAATTGATGTTACCAAAACCAAATACATATTTTTAGACATTTTTGTTGTATGTAGGTTAAGCTTTTGTTTACAATATCACATGATATTAAATTACGATGTGGAACAAGATGGTAGAATGCTGAGGATTGAAGAATTAAAGGAAGGATTAAGGTTAGAATATTGAGAGACTGTTTTTCAAGTGTGTCTTAAGCGCGACTGCTATAAGCGAGGTCCTGGGTTCGAATCCCAAGTCGAGCAAAGTGTTATTGGGCTTTTTCCTATGAAATTCTCAGTAGCAGCTCGGAGTTTGGTTTCGTGCCCGATTAATGGCAATAGGCTCGCCCCCTATTACATGAGACCTAAAACATATTCGGCGAACTGTGGGTGTGCCCATTAGATACACCTCTGCCTAACCTCTCGGGGAATACAGGCGTGATAGTCTGTTATGTTATGCGTTTTCAACCTTTAGGTACTAAAAGAACTAAAACTTATAGTATAGAAAACGATGATTTAAAGTAGAAAATAGTAAAAGGTTTTTAATATGATAAATTAAAGAGGTCTGTAATGATGAGGGGAAATGAAAATTTATCTGCTTACCCCATTTGAGACACGGCGTGAAGATGGAAATCGATAATAGCAAATTTATCTTATCAATACAAAACAATAGCAGGGGTGAAACACTCAGCATCTCAGTGAAGGGGGTGGGTTTGATCGAATATCAGCTATTTAGAACTACCCTCAGATACATAAATAATGAATTATGTACATATTTATGAATATGCATTGAGTTAATTTCAATGCTATGTGCGGCTTGCCACTTTGGAGCAGTTGGCGGAGCGAGTTCGATTCCAGGTCTGAGTTTTTAATGTGTAGATGGATTTTTAAGTGTATGAATATATATATATATATATATATATATATAATATGCACAATCGTTCTTTTTTGTTGGAACGTGACGTAGGTGATGAGAAGTTATTCGATATTTATTATGAAAGTATGAAAAAAATGAATTTCTCAATGACGTTATCGTACCGTGAAGCTATGGAACGTTCTCCCGGCCAGTGTGTTCCCTTCTTCTTACGACATCGGGTCATTAAACGTAACGTGAACAGAGATTTATGCAGGCTGATGGATTTAGATCTCTCTGTGGTCGCTGTCGTGTTTGGACTGTACAGTGTTTACCATCAGAGACAGTACCTACCGTCAATGTGCCGGGCTATCAATTTTTATTTATTAATTATAGTGTAGGTCACGACAATTATATCAGACTGTATAGCGACCACCATACACCAAGTATAATAATACCAGGCATAGTGACTCTCTTTTGGTTTGTCATGTTTGGGAAATAAACTTTTATATGCAGCCACCGAGAGGAAAAAAAGAAATGTCATGTAAATCGCTTACAGCTCATAGCTTAGACGCGATTTTGAGAAGGTTAGGACAGCAGGGTTGTTCACCTTGTACGGAAAGGGTTAATATTTTTCAAAGGGTTACATGGACTGAGTTCGCGATCAGGTTTAATCTCATCCCTATAAGTTTAAGGTATTGCGTGACAGAAGGATTATTTTTATTTGATTATTACATAAGCTCTTATTTTAAAGAATAAACTGAGCTGTTAAAGCTATGATGACGAAGTGGTAGCGGATATTGCGTCGATCGACGTGAGTTTGAATTCATTGTGCTTGAGTTTTTGTTGAAGACAAATATCGTTACTAATCTCATTGATTTGATGCATTTTCTAATGCCCATATAACTACATCGCCACTTACCATCAGCTGAGATTGTGGTCAATCACTAAAACGTATACAGGATAAAAAAGTTAATTATCAATAACTGAATAATGTTTAATCTTAAAATCTATCAAATTATAGTTTAAATACAATGGGGGCAGAGGATTTTGTAGTGTAGGGATTCCCAAAATGGGTTCCGCGGAACCTAGGGGTTCCGTAGAATAGTCATCAGGGTTCCGCTAAATTTATGTATTATTAGCTATTACATAATATCACGCTTACATACAATTGTCGGACATAATACCGAACTATAAAACAAATATTCATAAAACAGTAAAACAATATCATTCTTCTCATTAAAACTTTAAGTTAAGAATAATGTGTTTCAAATATATTACATATTTCTTTTTTAAAAGTGTTCTTATATAAATTTCAGTGCCGATTTGTAATCATTTGATATACGGTTCCATAAAATAAAAGGTATTTGGTTGGGGTTCCGTCATCTTTAATGTTTAGGAACCCATAGGTGTGTTCCGGCAGCGCCATTTGAGACCCTGAACTTTCCTAATGGTCAGACTTATACAACACTCAAAGGATTCTAAGAAAAACGTTCACACAAAAAATATATGTTATAAAAATTCTCTAATATAGTTTGGTTTCTCAACTGACACCATGTAGTCGTGAAGATATAAATGAAGCCCAAGGGTGTAGTTTTGATCTGTACCCATTATTAAACTATAGTATATAGATATCCCATACATAGTAACATGTTTAAAGATAGGGTGCGTTCTCGCGAGACTAGAATTTCAGATGGGGCCAAAAATCAGTGGTATCGTACCCTCACAAGAGTCTGCGAGTAAAGGGGTGCGATATTGAGGGTCAACTTTTTTTGCATGTGACATTTATTTTGTCTGATTGGTTATTGACTATCGATACTGTATGTATATATATGTACATTTCGGTAGTATAATATTATTACCCTTTTCTAGGTTATGTATGATTGGCGTCGCAGAAGTTCCTGCCAGTGTCAATCAAGTCTTCTTTAATGTCCAAAGGATTTTACATGTGTACTGTGAGTAAGTAAATATGTTACATTAGGTGATGACTTTATTTAAATTTTGAATTAATTTCACTGGCATTGGAACTTCAACTTCGAAGATACGCCGGAGAACTTTTCAAAATCATCGAAGTTCGTTTTCATTTTTGATAAAAATAGTCTTGTTAGTAACTTAAGACAACTATTCCGTTATATTATTTTAACTTCATTACACATGTGTAAAATAAAACGCGGCCAAGAAATCGGGTAAAGTATCCCAAGTATATGAATTAATAATAATAACACTACATGACCAATCAAGTTTCCGCAAGTTAACATTAAGGTAATGTTTTACACAATGACACACGGTTAAGTGACAATTGATTGACAACCCTAGAAAGAGATTCTTAAGTACAAATAAACGGAATGCAGTGATAATGACGTCACATTACATAATTAACCAGTCTATAGGGCGCGGGCGTTGCGTTCACTGTAGTTGGTTTGGGCCGACGCGCGGCGTAACGTAACAGCAACAATTATTGACAGATCGTCGTAGTTAATATAACATACTATCACGCCTGTATCCCCTATGGGTTAGGCAGAGGTGTAAATTCATAGTTTGCCGTGTTTCATGTAATCGGAGGCGAGCCTTTTGCCATTAATCGGCACAAAGTCAAACTCCGAGCTGCTACTGAGAATTTCATAGAAAAACCGAATAACACTTTCCTCACTTTCCTTCACTTGGGAATCGAATCCAGGATCTCTAGCACAGAAGGCACGCTTACGACCACTAGGCTAATGAGGCAGTAAGTGAGTGAGGTAGTGAGGCTTTCCCAAAAAGCAGTAAGTAGTTTTAAAGAGATACGATAAACAAAACTAAATGCCAGATCGGTAACTTATAACTTCTATTAGTACATCTTAGATATACCTACCTACTGATTTTCTAAAGATGTTTTTTTTGGTTTTTAGGAGATTAGTCTGCGGTATTAATAATCTAATTCTACAAATATTTACATATAATAAACCTAATCTAATTGGTTTGTCGAAAACGGTTTTAAAGATTTAGACATAATTTTGTATTGAAAAAAATCATTTACTTTCCAAATTTGTCTAGATTGGTGTTTAAGTTTTTCTTGTAAGCCATCAAGTAAGTACAAGGTACAAGCCATCAACTGAAAATCATAATCGTTATGTAGGTATACACAAGTTCGTCCTGTTTGTGTTGTTTTGATTTCAATCTTATATCCTACTAGCTGTGCCCCGTGGTTTTATCCAGCGCTGGACAACGCACCTGTGTAGCCTATCTTGTTATCACCTCCCGTACTTTCCTACAGGCTGCCAGATTGCTTCACGTTCATGGTCACTGCTTCATTTCTTAGAGTCGTAGCGTGAAGTTATCTAGCCTATAACTTTCTTCAATAAATATGCTCTAAAAGATAAAAATAGATTTTCAAATCTGATCGCCATTTCCAGAGATTAGCGCGGTCAAACAAACAAACAAGAACAATCTCTTGATCTTTGTAATTTTTTCCTAAAAGTTCAAAATATGATTTGGCTGACATAGAGTATGAAGTACTTTGTTGAAACTTTACACAGATGGTAATAAATGCAATAAAATACTTTAAACTAGAAATGGCAGCGTTAAAATAAAAAAAAATCAAATGAGAATAATATGTCAAGGATAGAATTTAGTCTGTTAACAAATATGTTTTCTAATTCTATACATAACGCATGGGTAAATAATAGGGGATGGTCAAACCAATCGATTGATCAGTCTCCAAAGGGGTGATATCGGCAAAGGGGTAAGTAAAATATTGCGAGAGGGTTGCGAATCACAACTTATATAAGCATTCATTTGTATCAATATATCTCTGCTTAGATTTTACGTTTAGGAATTATACGCGGCCGTATATAATAATTCAGTTTTCCAAGCGATTCTGACATGAGATAAGGGGGAAGGGGGGGGGCTGTACGACAACCTGTACTAGGTCACAACGGACATGCATAAATGGTGACAGGTTTCGGGATCAGGTGATATATATGTACTTTCTATTTAGACAGGCTCGTATGACAGCGGCAAGTGGTTATGGATTATCGATCTTTCGGTGGTAACCATTGTTTTTGGATTGTACTGTGTTAACCATCAGGTACAATTTTGGTATTTTCCGGAACGTTACTTTGGTGGGATTTAAAATATTGTACACATGTAACTGCGAAATAATCTCCCTACGAAGTTTTACTTATGTAACTTAACTAAAATACAAAGTGAATTGGTGGCAATTAGTAAGTTGAAACTTAATTTAATCAACTTAAGAATAACTTCGTACGGAACTGTTATAGTGACTTTAAATCATCAGGATAAAATATTGACACTGGCAGATAAATCAGTCGCGTCTTGCCAGTTACAAATAAGTTAAACTTTAGCATTCCACAATTCAAAGTTTATTGCAAAATTAGCAGTGTTATCAACACATGGATTTAATGAAATAGATAGTACATTTACATTACGTTACATTTACATTTACGATAGTACGATTTATGTATGTAAGTATGTGTTTAGATAGGCGTTGAACTAAGAAACTCAAAAATTATATTAATTTGGATAAAACGAACATTGAATGACTTATGATACAAATGTACCGAAGACGACAATTCTTTATTGTCCATGGATTACAACTGAATTAAAGAAACAATATAATATCGCATCTGATTGGTTAATTAATGACATAGGACAAGTTCCTAGCTCGGCTCTTCAGCGCCATCTATAAGAAGACTTTTGTTTTAATTAGCCTTTACAGTATGTTTGTAGTGTAATGAGTAAAAATACATAATTTATAATATTCACTTAAAATGGGGTGGTAGGTAGCTATTTCATATTTCTCTTCAATCAATCTTCAGCTCGAATAATTTATGTATGCAAAATAAATATTAATGACACACACACACACATAACGACAACCCTTTCTATAGGGGGGGTGTGTTCCACCGTTGGTTTCACTAATAAATGTATGTAATTAATCATTTAAATGTGGGTAGTTGTGCCGGCGGAATATAGAAAAGGCTATAAAAATACTCCCCACAAAAGATTTCGATTTTAATAATAATAAATTATCACGCTCTCTTTTTTTGGAGTAAGCACAGTTAGGTACATTGAATCTAAAATAGTAATATATACGTACTTGATTGAAAGGTCAGAATAATTTTATTATTAGGTATGCCCAGTTCAGTGTGGTTCCAGGACCTATTCTATTAAGTAACCAAAAGATAATATATTGAGTTAAAAATAATATGCGACGTTACTTTCACGTCGGTCATTGGTGTTTATTTTGTTAGTTTAGCTATTCTAGTACCCAAAATTGCAATGTTTCTATGAGAAAGAAATTGTATTACATTTATCACATATATCATACATTTTTTGAAACAAATGTTCAACGGAATTTAATGTTGGATCCTCATCCACAAGGCAATTGTTCATAGCTTCACACATGATAAATAAGTGTAAAATCAGCGAAAAATAAAGTCAGCCATTTGCAAAATGGCCGCCAACACGTCTCGTGTTTGAGCTGTCACTCAATATATCCGTTAACACGGACGATGTTAGCGTGTAATTTTACAAAACAGGTGAATCTCCAATAAGGTTTTATTGTTCGAGGTCATGCGATACTCCTGATTATTTAGTAGATATCGCGGACCACGATAACATTCGGCGGTTCCGACGCCGAGACACGCTCGAATTTCGACAATTAATCCGACCGTAGAAGGTAAGTTTCATTGGAATTAAGAACACGGTGCTCGTTGGTGGAAAACGCTTCGGACGGTGGCGTGACTCGGCGCGTTTGACACGGCCGCGGCAGTCTGGTTGCAATTTTCGCACTTGTATTTTCGCGTTTAAACATTCGCTTTTGGGTGAGTAATTAATGATGGCTATCTGTTATATTACCTTTTAATGATAATATCTTTCTTTTTTTTAATATTACAGAATTACCAAGACAGCAAATCTTATAATTGTGATGGTAATTACGTACTATTAAACCAGCTAAATTTTAAAAAAGAAACAAAAAACCTGACCTGCAAAAAAAGTAATTGTGTAAAAAACTATATTTTTCTATTTTTGCTTTTTATTTGATTCCCAGGCGTCGCACTTAAATATTATATACCCTAGGTCACTCCCAGAATTAAAACGATTTTAACGATAGCTCATATGCTAAAATTCATCAAGCTCGTTAGGCTACAGAGCGTGCCAAAGAAGTAGACATACATAAATACGCTCGAAAAATATAATTCTCGTTTTACGCAGTCAGATCAAAACAGTTGTGAATACTGAGAGGGCCTTATATCTACCACGAAAAAAGCAACCATTTCCTATAAAGAAGCTAAACTTTTGAGAAGGGAGCAAATAGTGATGAGTACATGGTATTGTGGTGTCCAAGCAGCTGACATCACCAAGAAAAAACTGTCGGTGAAAATGTACAGGCGTTCCGGAAGCCGGAAAAGGCCGGCAACGCATCTGCGAGCCCTCGGGTGTTGCGGATGTTTGTGGGCGGCGGCGATCACTTTCCATCAGGTGCGCAAAGTGGCAGTTTGCCCCCTTTTTTAAAAAAAAAAAATCCATTTGAAAGTCAAGTATTTCTAGACTGAACGTGTTACCATGCCACATCGACATTAATCCCCCCCCCCCCCCCGCAACTTACAAAAGTAAGGTGCGGATAAAAATGGGTCTGTAGAAGAACTATTGCAAAGAGAGGATCCTCCGACCAGACGGGTGTTATGTCTGGCGGGCAGCTGCCCAAAGGTCTTCCAGTAACATTTACGCTCCTTAAAATAAGTATATGTCTTTGAACAAGACGTCAATATGCAATTGTAGGCCGTTGTCTTTGAAGTATACAATTATATTGCCGTTAAGAAAAAAAAAAACTAACATTCATTTTATTTTTGTCTACCAAAACATCCCGACTACGAACGAAACATTGTGGCTTAAATAAAAAAAATAGTGCACTTTTCTCTGTGAAATTAGTGTATATTTTTTCTAATACTATAACCACGGTGACAAACAAGCATACGGTCTGCCTTATGGTAACTCCTCACCATTGTAACAGAACATAAGTTTATTTAGCCGCGGATTTCTGTAGGGTCGAATTATACCTTCAGTTTTAGAGAAAAATCTCCAACGACATATCTCAGTGCTCTACCTCTCTTAGTATGTAAATTACTTATCTACTATTCTCGTGTAAAGTCACTCCTATAGCACAATATTCCACAATCGTTGAAAATCAACGATCCATCTCAAAGCGCCGCGCCATTCCCTCATAACATGACATACATAAATCACCCGATGCTACAACGTACCATAGACATGTAGACGCAACCCTTCTATTATTAATTACAATTTCTTAATATTCATAATGGTTCAGCTAAATCGATCTGTAGAAACCTATGCATCAGCAGCTTCTACAAATCATGTTTCGTATGAACCGACCCCGTGTTTAGAGGTCAAGATTAGATCGCCACCGATCGTAGAATTGGTGGCGGATTTTTTTTTCACGGATTAACAGATACCCTTGACCAGGTCCTCGTAATAAATATGCATATATCTATTATTAAAAATTCTTCTAGTCTATGAATTGTGCAATGACATAGAATTTCAGTGTACAAAATTTTATAAAAACCGTTCTACCCGTGTTTGATTCAAATTCCGACATATAAACAAACTGATAAGTTTTTTTTTAAAGTAATATTCGTGATATGTTACCTACAAATTTTCCAATAGACAAGGTGATATCAATTTATAACTTCCACAACATATGGCTCAAGTTCCAAGAGAGGAAATTATATTTATGAACTAATTAACATTGAATTCAAATTAACATCGCCAAATAAACTTTTATCCCATCATATCAAAGTGTATTATAATCCAAAAGTAGATTTCATTTCAAATAGCTACTTTTTAATTTCGAAAACAACAACACCCCGTTTCTAAAATGGCTTTCACCATTATTGTAGTATCGGA
Source organism: Saturnia japonica (assembly GCA_033032175.1). Taxonomy (NCBI): domain Eukaryota; kingdom Metazoa; phylum Arthropoda; class Insecta; order Lepidoptera; family Saturniidae; genus Saturnia; species Saturnia japonica. The sequence continues at coordinate 15,755,109 of CM065324.1, read as the reverse complement.
TTATATCTTAGTCATTATCCGTTTCCGAACCATAAACTGTCAATAAAAGAAAGCGCTAAATGTCCGCCATTTGCATATTTCTGTCGTTAAATATAAAAACAATAATTATTGTGATTACAAAAAAACTGAATTTAATAACCCGTTCAAGTCGTTACTTCGTCTTAGGTCACTATTGATTTTTATTTATTCCGCCATGTTTTTCTTTGTATGTTTAAAAAAAAAAAATGAAAAATTAAGAAATAGAATTCTTACTTTCAAATTGTATTAATGAATTATTCGTATAATATTAGAATAATGTCTTATTAAATATTAATATAATCTACATAAAATGTTGATTTGTTCAATGAATTTTAATTATATATAAAACAGGCAAAGGCGGTCAACTAAACAGCCATCACGATCACGTATTGCTTACGTTTTTGTTTTATCAAACGGCTGACATTCGATAAAAAGTTTAAAAATGGGTGCTTTTTAATAGTCACGCGATTTGCTTTAATCGTTTGACGTTTCAAGATTACCAGCCAGTATTAATGGGACATTATTTAAAACAATTCGAATGCTATTGACAAATTTGGACCATTAATAACTTGATGGAGTGGGTGTTTTAACGTTACGATTGTTTCCGTTATCTGTATTGATAACTTTTTTATTTTTAGTTATGCAAAGGTCATTTGAACGGTAGGATGAAGTAATTAAAAATAAATATAATAAAATAATCATGATAAATATTCTACGCGTGTGAGATTATGGAATTATTTTATTTACTTTATTATAGGTGAATAGCGCTATGACAGACATAGTTACATTTTCTTGACGAGAATCTGACCTTGGAGACTTGGAATGTTACACTGTCGGTCTTCTTACCTGCAACAAAGAAATAAAATTAATTAATTGCTTCAAAAAGTTTTTAGTACCATAAGGTACCATAGGCCTCTTAGCATAATAACATGTTAGTTATGAGGAAAATTGATATGTCATATAGCATTTTGAAGTAGCAGTTTGAAATAGCCACACCTTGACTGAAATATTTATTCTAAATTTAAATCTTTCATGTTCATTTTATTTATTTTAAATGTATGTATATAGTTAGATTAATTTCTTAATTTTGATTGTTGTGTGAGCATACCGTGATCACAAAGTGTAACAGCAATATAATTTCATTAAGTAAATCGTTTTTGTTAAAATGTATACCTACTGCTTTGTGATGTCAGTGACCCTTAGTTAATAAATAATTTAATCAAATTAAATAATATTCGATAATTGCTAAGATCGTAAAATAAGATAAGAACGATATCGATTTCAACTCGAATATGATACTTCCATTAAAAACAACACTGACACTGGCAAATCTAATTGCTAATTCAAATGAAAAAAAAATAGGCAAATTTAGGCATAAACTACTTTTTTTTTATGTTAGTGATCATCGTCACTATTTATCAAGCATTTTATCACCAAAATTGTATTACATACATTGCTGCAGAACACTGAAGTAAAAAGAAGAAACCATTTTGAAATTGTAACTAATTAATACGAGTTTCAATTTATTTATTTAAAAACAATATCAAAAATCAATTGTATAACAAACCAAGACATTTAAATGTAACAAGCGTTGGAACAGGGGAGGGGGTGGAGACGTCAAACCATCTGGAAAGTCGGCCGGGGGAGGCTCGGCGCGTCTGGCCCGCGATTTATAAAACCGAATTATAGATCTATACAAAGTAACCGATTTTAAGATACATCTCCGTTTTTGACGATTAATTGTTTAATGAGGCGTTTCTTTTACGTACGGGTTGGTTTATTCGGAAACGTCATATGTTTGTCGAGATTGGAAACATCATAAGACTGCTACAGATCCCTCTAGATAGATTTCAAAAGCAAGTGGTGGGTTTGTGATGAAATAAAAAAATACATGTGTAAATGGTCACAAAAACATGTGGTCGAAGTAAAACGTTTAGAAACCATAAAAGTGTTCACATAAACGATACACGTGAACAATACACCACGTTGGCTGTGACGCCTTTTCTCAAGGCTTCTTAATGCGCAGGCGTACACATATGAACAAAGAGAAGATCGAGATAAATAGGAAACACAGTTTATACTATTATATCTATTTCTCATTCCTTAGTGGGCATTCTCATTTTATTGCGTTTCAAATCACAAAGGTAACCCAGAAGTTTTCACTTAAAAAAATATCTACAGTCCATAAACAGTGGTGACTGCCGAGGGATGAAGATATACCAACATTCACCATCGCCGTACTTGTTTAAAGGTCTACCACAGCGAAAGCGAATCGTTTATAGCTTTTTAAGTGCAAATCTAATTCAATGGCATAACGGAATTTCTGGATCGATGTTCTTGTAACTTATTTATGAGATGTATACATATACAAATGACGGGAGTACGTCTGTAACCGGGTAAGTTCTAAAGGTGTGACCTCATGAAATATGTCGTCACACAATATCTGTAGAGATGTGAACAATTCACGATCCCAGCGTAAGTCTGGCTAGCCTCATCCGTCGCGTCGGTCGTATTCATGTGGATTCCCCTGATACAAGGCGTTACGAGATACATGTTAACCCCGACGCAAAAAAGGGGTGTTGTAAGTTTAACGTGAGATCTGTGTGTCTGTCTGTGGCATCGTAGCTCCAAAACGGCTGAACCGATTTTGATCTAGATAGTTTATTTGTTTGAAAGGTGACTTGATCGAGAGTGTACTTAGCTATGATTCAAGATTTGTATTTGATATCTGATTGAGTAAAAATTTGTTATTCTATTACTTTAATTATATTAGAATAACATGGCAACATTGAGCTGATGATGCAGCATTATCTGGAATCTGCAGGATACCTAACTCCTCACCATTATAAGCTAGTTAAAACATGTTAAATTTTGAGATTTATTCTTATTTTGTTTATAATCTGTAAAGTGTGCCTATATAAATAAATAGAAACATTTCTTTGTAGTTGCGTTATTTTTTTATATAAGTTGTTATATTTTTTGCATATGTACCATGTATATGTTACGATAAAGTTTTGCGTGTGAAAACGAAAGACACGCATTTCGCATTGTGTAAGCAATTATACATGAGTCTCCTATAACAGAATGGGGAATTTGTTGCCGAGATACACGGCTGCTCTAAGGTAAGCTATGACATGCATGTATACTGTAACTATGTTTACTTTTACATTCTAATTTTCTTGGGCAACATGTAGATGGCGTTAATAAGTTATTATATTCCTCTTCAAGACACTTTCAATTAATATGCTTTTTCCATAAAATCCATTTAAAAAAAAGGGTATATGTTACATAAATTTCTCAAAATAGAGAAGGTTCTCAGTTCGAATGTAAATTTTTGTTCAGTCATAATTTTTTGTTTATAACCCGATTTAGATTATTATTTTTTAGTTGGAAAGGAGATAATATCTCAGGTGTGGTCTCATTTAAATATAATTGGCATTGGATCTTTGACTTCGAATAAACACCAAGCAACTCCTCAAAAAACATTGAAATAGGTTTTCTTTTTTTACTAAAAATTGTTAATTCATATACTTGTCTTATTTAGCACGATATTATTTAATTTTGGCGGCATTTTACGTGAGGTACTTCGGTTACTATGCCATGCGAAGTGGATAATAAATAATAACTGGGAACATGGATTTCAAATTTACACAAAAACTCTCTGAACAGTTTTAACAAGGAAGCCGCCATCTTGGTAAAACTGTGTTTGAAGATTACAAATAATAATTAGATAAATATTTAATTCACGTGACGTTGGCAGAAGTGTGAATGGACACGTGTTGCTGTTAAATGAAAATAAAACAAAAACATGTGAACTGTTCACACGTGGTCGAAGTGAAACCTTCAGAAAACATAAAAAATATTCATCTAAATGATACACGTGAACAATACTCCACGCTGACTGTGACGCCTTTTCCCGAGGCTCTGTAATACGCAGGCGCAAACACACGTACAAAGAGGAGACCGAGATAATAGGAAACCCTGTATAATGTATTCTATCCCATTCTATTGCAGGCTAAATCCTATAGATGCATATGTTTGCCTCTTGTTCGCTTTTGTTTCATCGAGTTTCTCATCACAACGTTACTAAATAAGTTTTCACATCAAAAGAAGAAGATACATGTAGATACAGTTTTGTCAACTATTTTATATATTTATCCATTGAGATCTATAAGGGATTCACGCGATTCGTAACGCGAAACTCCATAAAGGGGGTTCGTACAGTCAGAAGTATATAAGTAGGTCTCGCGTAAAGGGAATTAATTGTATTATTGTAGGAGTGCCACGGCCGCCATGCCACGATGAGGGATCGCGGAAGAATTATCAATTAGATAAAGAAACGGAGAAATGTATGGGGTCGTTTAGGGTTGCCGCTTTCCCCAATCAATTGAAACCTAAATATATATTGATAATGTCATTTAGTATACAAATAAGCTTTGTAATTGCCACTATGTTATTTGTTACTGTTATATGATTTATCTTTACCTTATCCTCTTAGCCGAGTCCCATAAATAATTAAATAACATACCATTACGCCTGCATCCTGCAAGTGTTAGGCAGAGGTGTACTAATGTACATTCACAGTTCGCCGGGTATGTTTTTGGGTACCATGTAATAGGGGGCGAGCCTATTGCCATTAATCGGGGAAAAAGGCATACTCCGAGCTGCTACTGAGAATTTAATAGAAAAACGTAGTAACACTTTGCTCGACCCGGGAATCGATGTCAAGATCTCGAGCATAACAGTCGCACTTAAAATTATAGATTTTAACAACGATATTTTATAAGTATATACGGCATTGACGCGCTTTAGATGCAACCTTGATGGTGGACAATTGCCTTCAGTTCACTTTCGACTTGATACCGATGTGAGCGAGAAGAATGTTTTGTCCTTTTTTGACAACAGAGTTTCCGCCTTACGCTGTAATTTTCTATTTGTTTCGACATACTGATAACAACATTTGTAACGGTTTCAAATTGCTTTTAGTGAGAGTATAACGCGTCTAATTACAAAACGTCATTGGATATCAACATGTCAATTGCACCTTCTAAACTTCTAAATAAGTATTACAAAATTTAATATATGAATGAACTCGTGATTTACTTGTATAATTTATCATTATTAACAAATGTACTGTATGTATTATGTTCAGTCGTAAATTAAAACAATATATTATATTAAATTTCATTTATATTATCAAGATTAATTTGATTTCAAGATTACGTGGATATCAGAATGGATTATTGAGTGAATGATAGTGTGATCTGGAAATGAATACTTTATGTACCAGGTGTTATAATTATATTGTAACTGTAATTGGTGTTATAATAACGGTTTATAATTATTTAATTAATAATGCAAATAGAAAAGAAAAAGTACATATAAGTTTAAAGATGGAAAGAAAACTGTTGAACTGTCGTCAGCTGAAAGGGATGCTTCTCGAATCTTTTTTATCGTTTATAGGTTTGGCATAACATAACTTACCATTACGCCTGTATCCCCGAAGGGTTAGGCAGTGGTTTACTAACGTACAATACCCACAGTTCGCCGTGTATGTTTTATTTTTAGGTCCCATATAATAGAGGGCGAGCTTATTGCCATTAATCGGGCACAACGCCAAACTCCGAGCTGCTACTGAGAATTTCAGAGGAAAACCCCAATACCACTTTGTTCGATCTGGGAATCGAACCCAGGACCTCGATCATAGCAGTCGCGCTTACGACCATTAGGCTAACGAGGCAGTCAAATCTCACCTGATATTAAGTGACGATGTGATCTAACATGGTAACCTGCTGATTCTAAAGGAACTGATTCTCAAGTTCAGCTATCAGAACACACCAATAGGTGCTTGGCGATAGACTTTCAACTTCAACCAAACGGGTATTGGTAAATACCTTACTACAATGCTATAACTTTATAGAGATATTTCTTCCATCGAAAACTCAAGCTTATTGCAGGGATTCAAACTCGAGTCGATCGACGCGATGTTCGTAACCGCTACCACTGCGCCATCATAACGCCAATATATCGTATTTACTTAAAATCCTATACCTGCTTTTTTAATGAGGTAATCATCAACAAAATTTAGAGTTATATCACATATAGCTGGCTTCACCTAAATATTTATTTAACTGTCAAGGTCTAATTTAAAGTAACCTATAAAGGTTAAATATTTGAAAATAAAAATAAATGTATACTTAAACTTATTTCGAAAAAAAAAAAAACTAAAATTAAAAACATAAAACCACAAACAACACGGAATCGTAAATCAGACGTCCCTACAGACCGGGGGGAGACGGGGACGCAGCGGCTTCGATTTTCCGCAACATTCGTCTTGACATTAGTACTTACGGCGTTGCTTGTTTTCCTCTCTAATTGTGCATCGGTTTGGCCCTACCCTGCCCTGCCTCCTCCTCGCCATACGTAATTGGGTATTTTACATTTTAATCATCACGATATTGATCATAACACAAAAGCGTATCGTATGGATAATAATTAAAGATCGAACTCTACATTCCAAATGCTATATCATTTATCTAATAACCATTGATTCAGCTCCCGTAAGCAAATAAAACGGTTTTTATCGGGATAACAATTATTCCGTCTTAATTCAAGGTTATAAGCTATCTGTATGACATTGGCAAAATTGCCTACATAGGCAGAAAGCCAAAATTTTAAAAAGAAAGAAAAAAAAAACTATCTGTGTGCCGAACTTTATACAAATCTGTTTTACCGTTTTGTCGTGATTGAGTAACAAATAAACCCACTTTGGCATTTATAATTTCAGTTAGAATTTAATTTACATTATGATGTTTTTGACATTGTGATGTTTAACTAGAAGTTTTTCTTGGCCCGTGGGGCCCTAGCGCTACAAGGCTTTTTAAGGAAATAGTAAAAAGGTTAGTCGACATCACAGGAGACCGAAGAGCTGGCAGCTACCTCGGACAAAGAATTAGTCTAGCTATTCAAAGGGGGAACGCTGCCAGTATCTTCGGAACCTTGCCTAAAGGGACTCCTTTTCATAATATATTTTAATCTGTAGTTATGTATGTACATGTAATAATTATAAAAGTTTTTAGTAAATGTTATTAACTATAGATATTAAAAAAAAATTAACATGAACCCTCGTGTTAGGTAAACTAAGTAAATATTAACCGTCAATTTTATATCTACTAATCAAATTACGTTATCTAATTGGTTTTACAACTGGATGAGATACAAAAGACGTAGAATCAAATTCTTGTTAATAAAAAAAAAATCAAACATTATTTGTGTCGATACATCTCAAATACGCCTAAGTCACAGATAAACTACTATTGAGAAAATGATGTTATTGCTTTACGACTCATTATTTTAACATAAACAGTAACAGTATAGTATTATTTCTAAACTTTCGTAATGGATACCAAGGGCGAGACTACGTAAAAAAAGTTTTAAAACGAAATAAAAAATTACGAAAACTAGGTTAACATTTCGGACTTAGGCATGTTTGTTAACCACTATCACGATTTAAGTTAGGTTGAAATAAAAAATAATTCTATAAAAACTTGAGCGCAAAATTTTGCCGGATTGGACTTTACTGAATTTGATTTACTTTGATGTTGAGACTTAAGCACTATTGAAATATAATTGAATATTCTGACCCCCTACTTCTTATATTGTTGTTGAATATGATAAACGCAATAAAACAGTATAAAAATATATTAAAGTGGAATTAAGCTCTTTTGAGTATCGACACATTTACAGATAAACAATTTAGTACAAAAGTGTGCGGATAGGTGGCGTTAAAAACAAATCTGACAATTGCATCGTCAAAAACATTTAAAGAATTGCGTAAATAATTCAACTTTATGACAATCGTTATAAAGTCTATATTATAAACAGTAGTACTAAACGTAAGCTATTGTTTACTTAAATAAGATCCATCAATAAAACTTACAACAGTGATCCGTCCGTACAAGGAGGGAGGTACAGCTCTAATTCCTGCCATCATAAATTGTCGCATCAATTTAACGACAATGCATTAGATACCTTACTATCCTAAGAGAACTATTCCGATAGATTGGTTGCTTAAATTAATAGTTTATATGACAAACGAAAATCAGTTGTGTATCTATGCAACAAATACAACTATAGAGATGAAAATCATTTGGAGATGTCGCGGACTGCCGTTCCCATGTCACAGCGATTGTAGACTCTAATTATAAAGTTTCAAAGTCGATTTTACTTAGGGCCACTTCGAAGACATTAGGTAAATTGCTTAATGTCTTCGGAAAGGTCGCTACGAGGAAATGTTTTGTTTCGTATTGTACTACACAACTATGGGTGTTTGTTGTTAATTTAATTGAATTTCAATACATTGTAATTAAGCGTGCATTTGCTATAGACAGCTTGATAGGTATGCTTCGTTGATTTTTATAGGTACGTGTAGGTATTTGAAAGACAATTAGTAAATCTTCGATAAAACCAATGAAATAAAGTCGATAATGTCATCATGAAAGACATCTCGATTTTTAAGTTTTTTAATGAAACTGTCACACAGATGACTATGTTTCATTTGACTCATTAAAATAAACTTAATTTTTTTCTACGTGTCTCTATTTGCATGTCTAGATTTAACTTAAAAACAGATTGACCGATTTTTAAGAAAATTTGTACAAAAGAAATATAAGTCATTCCGAAATTGATAGGCCAAAAATTATCCACAATACTTATAGAGACAACATAAAAAAAACTAAACTGATTTTAATTAAATTTTGTATGCAAAGAGTATACGTAATTAAGAAATTGATATATGTATTATAAAAATCAACAATATTTCATAAATCATAAAATGTGAGTAAAGACGACAATAATAATTAATGCGCGTGGAGTCGCTGGCACAGCTAGTATATTATAGAGCTAGAAAAAATTAGAAAAAAATAATTGATTTTTGTTTATTGACTTGCATATATATATTTAATCTTTTACGATGACCGAGACATATTCCGAACAGTTGATAGTTTCACCGGGAGGTACGCAAACTTATAGGTTCGTCGCAGTTATCTGCCCGTCGTACGACAGTCATAGCGTGATCATGGTAATATTAGAGAACACTAACCTTTTCTAATCAATATCCAAAACAAGGCGTTTCCCACAAATATTATGCCACTATCAGAACTCTACGGATGCAAGACCGTTATCGGCGAATGCCAGCTTAGATATGTTATTCACAAAAAAAAAAGGTTAAATTTTTTAAACAAAAACGTTATATAAATTACTCTTTATCTGTTATTAATAAAGTTTACAATGTTTTTAAATAATATTTTAATATTATATTGATCAGTTCAATGCCGCTTCTCAAACTTTATACATTTATTAAAAATAATATTAACTTTACAACTATTGATAAAAGTAAATGGTAATATGTTATTACTTTTGATGCAATTAATTCATCAGATTGATTCAATTATCAATTATTTCACAAATAAATTTATTTACAACTTTTTGTTGAATGCATTCTATTAAACTTCTGGGGGTTTGCCTTAGCATGCCATGGCCTGAGGTTTTATTCAACGCGATATCAGATATTTAAACCTATATTATAAAGAGGATAGATTTGATTTCTTTGTTTGTAATGGATATACTCAAAACCTAGTGGACCAATTTTAATAATTCTTTCATCAATATAAAGCTACAGTATCAGCGAGTAACATGGGCTATATTATAATTTGAAAAAATAATTTATTTCTCATAAAAATGTCGATATTATATACAATGTATAAAAAATTACTTACACGGGTGCGTTGGGGATGTTTGTCTTACAAAATTAATACGGGTGGAACCATGGGGCACAGCTAGTTTGTAATATATGTATAGTATTAAGTCTAAAGTTCAGTTAATATTTAATTATAATTCTAAGGTCATGGTATGGTTATCATGCTAAGGAGTTTCGCGTTCCTGGATCAGCCGATGTAACTATATCCATCCAGCAATGAACCGGAGTGCTAAAGATATGTGCCTGACTCTTTGGTTTGCCGCGTTGACGTTTGAAGTTTTTAATAATAGTCTGTCTGGGTTTTTTTTTAAACGATTTATGATATTATAACTTCATCATACGATGCATTAACGGGAAGGGAGGTTGCTTGTATCAAATCGCAGGCACCTCTCCCTTCATTTATTTACCCAAAAAACACAAAAACTTGCGCATTATTTGTTGTAAATTGATTGTACTAATTCAGTGAAGGACGGGCCAAAATTTCAACGCAATAGGATAAATAATAAATAGGAATGCATATATATAAAATAATATAAATTTAAACGCAAAGAATTTAAAAGTTGATGTGTAGATTGTGTTTGTCAAAAACCATCTCTCGGCAGTCATCGTTGTCTTTGAACTGTATTTTAGTTTCTACTTATATTGATATATAGGTGTAGTTATTATGACGATTTTAGATAAAAATTCTATACGATTCGATGGACAAAAAAAATACAACCAAATTAAAAAAAAAAAACAAAAAAAAACTTCACATAATGTGGATTCGCTCTGTTATAACTGCCACAATGAAAACAACATGGAATAAAATCAATGATATACACGACAATTTTTAACAAAAAAGAAAACTAACTTAGATGTTTTTAAAGAGTTTCCTGGTGTATCTTGGAAGTTTAAGGTCCGATACCAATAAAATTAAAATGGGACCACCCTTTAGGCATCTCCTATACAAAAAAAAGAGAATCCTCCAAATCGGTTCATAAACAAAGAAGATATGGCTTAACATCAATTAAAAAAAAAACATTGGAATTGACTAACCTTCTTCGTATTTGAGGTCGATTAGAAAACTAAATAGCGCCAATGTAATAGAGAAAGTTTGAAAAACAGTGACTTAAGCGCGATACGGCAGAGTTCGCTAAACCAAAACTTTTATAGGAACACTTAATATTGACCCCCGGGCGATAAGCCGCGGCCCGCGCGGGCCGTTCACTCTATACCACTCTAAAATCATAATTGCCGATTATTTTTGAATCGATCATATGTAATAATTTACACAATGTATATTTTTCCTTCTAGATACATGTTGTTTAATAGCGGTTATATGCAGACATACTTAATAACAAGTCGTTTTCTACGGTTTCATAACAAATTATACCATCACGCCTGGGTTACCCGAAGGGTTTGACAGAGGTGTACTAATTATATTTTTAGGTCTAATGTAATAAAGAGTCAGCCTATTGCTATTAATCAGGCACAAAGTCAAACCCCGAGCTGCTTACTGATGTTTTCAGAGAAAAAAAAAACAATAACTCATTGCTCGACCTGGGAATCGAACTCAGGACTTCGACTATAGCAGTAATAGTAATAAGTAATATTGGCTAACCTTTACCAATAAATGTGCTATAAAATGCAAAAATACTTTTTAATATATGACAGTTAGTTCCAGAGATTAACACGTTCAAACAAACAAACAAGCAATATGTGTAGAGAGTTAGACACATATTTATTTACAGTTAAATTTTAATCTCAAAATTGATAAAAAAAAAATTTAAACAAAATTTTTAAATTCACTTTATTTTTTTTAAATAGTAATCCGGGACCACAGTTAAACGCGACACGCAAAAGCGAGTCACTGTGACGGTGTTTTCACTATATGCATGGTGGTTGCGACCGAGTGGGGCTGTACGACCCTACCAACGGCTATTAATATTTTCTCATTCATCAGTCCTAAGTCGCGTGACTGGAGTTTACTCTATATAAACAATTGTTTTGAAATATCTATAAAGTTAAATTGTTAATATATTACATAATATATCATACAAGTAAGTATATGCTTATAAACGCGTTCAGAGTATAAGATGCGTGAATATATTGGACGGAGGGGCAACATAACGGCTTCACATTTTGTTAACACTCGATTCTGTTCCCCAACTAATTTACGTACAGCGGGCTATAAAAGAAAATTGATTCTTAAAAAATAAGTTCGAAAATATTTTTTTTTAAGTGAAAACTTCCTTAGTGTCGTTGTGATTTGAAAGTCGATGAAACGAAAAAGCGAAAGCTACAGTAAAAAGAGACATACACATAAATCTATAAGATTTAACGTGGAACAAAATGAGATAGGAAAGTTTTAGGCAATGGTAAAATGGTACAAAGAGGTATGTTGCCACGCAATAATGAATTTTATTATCTCACCAAATGGCACGAAACAAACACTTTTTAGATAACACTTATGACATGCTGCTACTGATTGACATTGTGTTAGGTTACCATGGATATTTCAAATATTCATTAATTGTATGCACATTTTCATAAACTTTAAATTAGTGTGTATTTGATCATTTCCTGAATTAAAAAAAAACTGATGTGAAGGTTTCTACCACGTGTGAATTGCACACTTTTTTTTTATACTGCGAAATATACTCAATTCTAAAGTTCTTCTTTTCTTCCTAAGTTGGCAACTACTCCTCTTTAATGAAGACCATTATTGCCATTATCCAGTGAATATAGTGCCTTGACTTATGACGGTTTCAGTATCCTAACAAGATGGTGGCTCCCTTGTTAGAACTTTTTAGTATTTGTGTCATCTCAGAATTCACGGTCCATATTATTATTTCCAATTCACTTTAGGCGTACAGAATAAACCAAGCTGTATTATGCAAAATACCACCATTAATACACAATATAGGGGATGAAAACAAAATCTACTACATGACAGTTTAAGATCTCGCCAAAAACTCCCAATTCTAAAGTTAGATTTCCAAATTTTATAGATCCATTATCGAACACTTCTAAAACCTCCGTCGAAACAATGGCCACAAAGGAGACGTCACGCATAAATTTATTTTCACTTTTTTTTTTGGTTTATTAATTCAGCCAACACTTCATTGTCTCTGATATCGTTAATATTAATTTTTTGACGCGGAAACAAACGCGGACCCGTTTAATATTCGGTTGTAAGACGGGCCTTTGTTATTTTAATGGCAGACCTTCTACCCTCTGAGGTCACGTAGATAGGGAAATTGAACCGGTAACATAAAACCCATACATCTAATAATCAATGTCTTGTCTTCTTTCGTATTCATTTATCTACAGCTCGGGACAGTCCTCGCGGTAATTGGTAGAAAAATTATCTATAATTATTATTTACATAATTTCTTATTTTTCTTCAACTGTTCTCGCAGAATAATCTGCCAGTATCAATGTCTTATTTCCATGGCGGTTTGAAATCTACTTCGTTCTTAGGCATTTAAGAACAATATTCAATATCATCTATACATTTATACTAATAATGATATAAAAAAAGGAAAGTTTTTTTATTAAGTCTTATGTTGTTTTGTGTAATTATTAATTAACGTGAGAGAAGTTGCGGACGGTTGCTAGTGTTATAATAAAATGTTGGCTACTATACTAAAACTTTTTTTAAAGACTAAGTTTTACTATAAATTCACATTTAGTGGTATTTTTTCGAATTCTCTTCACAGCTATACAAAGTAAAAGGTCGTCAAATTTAAGGAATATAATATGGTCACTTATTAAACGAAAATTCCAGCAATATTAAATAATTTTCATATCAAAAACAAGCAGATGTAAACAAAGGTAACACAGAAAAGTGATAAAGCAGATGACATAAATTACCGATTCTTTTCGACAGGCGACAATAATTGTCATAAGGGACAAAGAAACAGATAGAGAACATTTTGAATGACAATACGGACTGACCACGTGTCCGAAACTATAAACCGGACTCAACCGGTTCTTAATAAAACACTATTCAATCGAATTTAGTACACGTTACGATAAGGTATGCAGAAATCACTTTAAACGAACATAGAATAGTGATCTTTATTCGAACTACGATAAAGTATAGATTAGACTAAAGTTCAACATGTAAAGAATTATTTTAATCGCGTGTCATAATATATTCAGGAACATATTTGGGGGATCTTATATGCGCGTATAGAAATTGACCAGCTGTTCGTACATCGAATATCTATTGATTGAGTTTTTTTTATAGATTTTTTTTGTTGACTATATTTATGCAAATGAAGTTGAGTCTGAGTTAATGAAATGACTTTATTATTTAAAGCCACGCTTAAAGTTATTTACTTTTGTATTAACAGTATTCCATATCAAATTTTTAAAATCATTATCTTAACACGTAAGAAGAAAACTTCGGACACCTTTTTAAGCATATTGCCTTCACCGAGGACTGTGAGATTTGGCATAGTTAAAGTTTATATGGAGAAGGAGTGCAGAAAGCTAAAATTTATCTATAATATCTGTTATTAATATACTAAATTAATACTGCGAATCCTAATACGACCAGTGCCAATGAATTTAGACTCCCAAAATATTGACATTGTCACTCAAGTGATATAATATTCACTGTTTAGGTTCACAACACATGGTTCTTTGGCTGCGATCTTTTGTAGAGTGGAGGTACTCAACTAGTCGGACTGTTTCAAGTAGAGAGAATCTCCTATAAATTACCTATCTCTGCGCCCTGCCTTTGTTAATATTAATATCAATCAATATTAATGACCTGAATTAAAAAAAAAAACTGCATCATTTCTCATCCCCCGGGTGGAAGGCGGAGGGCGCGCGAACACCCCATGAATTCTTAATGAGTGAATTAACAACACCTATTGTTTAGCCTCGGTGTTTTTTAAGAACATTAATATTTCGCTATTGTCTCCCCTCGAGGCGACCCGCGACGGTAAGCGCAGCGGGGGCGGGGAGAGGGAACGGGGCTGCGCCCGAACTTTGGGAAGCGCAGAAAGTTTCATTGATTGATTTTATGCATTAATTTGTATTAAACAATAGTAAGAGTGCTCCGGACAGGTTTTGATTGAATTCGTTTGTGACATTGCCATAGTTCGTAGTACAAATATCGTTCAGCTAGTTCACTTGACTATGAGTTAATGAATTTTATAGTATGCTAGCCTCCGCCCGCGACTTCGTCTGAGTGCAATTCAGAATTGGGTTCAGAGAGAAATGAAAAATGTGTCACATATTGGGGTAATCCAGGTAATAAACTATTTGTGTACCAAATATGCTTCCAACCCGTTGAGCAGTTTTTTTATAGTAGTTAAAGTAGTACTGATTATACTGTTTGTCCTAAGGGCCCTGGAGTCATTAAAGGCTTTGACAACTTCACCGGGTTTGACGACTAACGAGAGATCGGTTATCCGTCGACGGTCAAGCCGGCTTGCAATTTGCTATGCAGATATACACTGAGTGATTCCGAAACACGACAAACCAAAAGACAGTTACTGTAACGGAGCTTATAACAACATGTATGGTGGTAGCGATCCTGTCGGTGTCCGACAATTTAGCAGAATTATTAAAATCTAGAAAATATTTAATTAAACATGGTTCTGGTTAATATTGTGGATAATAATTTAAAACGTGTGTATGGAGTAACATTACCAGACTATAGAATAAATTTTATGCGAATGGCTTAAGTATTTATCATTCTAAAAATCTGCTTCCAGATCAACATGCGTATAAAAGTTTTCATCGAGATGATTAAACGATTGGGCTGTGGAATATAATTTTTACGATTAAGTTAAAATAAGTATAGGGACACTAACTTACGCGCTATACAAAAAAAAAAAAATATAACAGCAACTATAATTTCAAATAATATGTACAGTATTTTAATTTAGATTTTATTTAAAAAAAAATTAAAATTGTACTTTTGACAAATAAATTAAACTAGCGGTCGCTTAATGATCGAAATTCGACTAGCGACTTTTTAATAATAGACTATTTTCTCTTTGACGTTTGCAGTATGAACCTACACAATGAATTTTATATCACGTGGTATCGCTTTTCATTGAGTGACAATGTCAATATTTTGGGGGGTCTAAGTTCAATGGAACTGATCAGAATAGAATTCGCAGTATTCATTGATTTAATTTAATATATTAGTAACAGATATTATAGAAAAATTTTAGCTTTCTACACTCCTTCTCCATATAAACTTTAACCATGCCAAATCTCAAACTTCCGCGCACGCAATACGCTTAAAAAGGTGTCCGAAGTTTTCTTCTCACGTATTAATATTATGATGATAATCAGATAGTCGTAGTGGTCGAGTGATTTAGACTAGTAATATCGATTCAAAGTCCGTAAGGTTCGAAGTCCGACGTGTAACAAATTCGAGTATATTTACTCATTTATATTGGTAACACTATTGGCTGACGATGAAGGAAAGCATCGTGAGGAAATCTGAACGCATAATAAATGTTTTGGTAGTACAACTGTATATGGGAAAAACAGATAACTGTTGATTTCTCGGCGTTTGAAATCGCCAATACGTGGAGGGCTAGCTTGGTGAGTAAGCCCTTCTCTTGGAAAGAAGCCTCTGCATAGTAATATTTTATAAATAATTCTATGTAATGTCACTGGCTTTATTGATATTTTTATACTCTACATTCCACATATAAAATCCAAATTGTATAAGAGATATGTTGACTATTCTATGTGGGCATTAAATTATTTCACAAATCATCTACAAAATGCCACAAAGTTTATAATGTATTGATATATTCAGCACACATGTTGCTTGCTAACGTGTCGCGTGTGCTCGGGATTACGTTCCGATCCAAAATCCACTCAATTTCGATACGATTGAGTTTATTTTAAGATAAATAATAGATTCCAATTTGGAAGTTCAGAAACTTATAAAACTAGTTATAATTTAAAGTGCCTCTTTCAATATTGCCACTTTGTGGATCAACGTTCTTAATTTGTCCCTAAATTAGAGACAATCATTTGTGAAGCGAAGAATGGTTCAAAATTTTGCATAAGCGTGATAATAATGATCATTTAAATATTAAAGAATCCATAATAGTTACGTTTCCAATAGAGACTGAGAACCGTAAGTAAATATGAAAAATCGTAAATACGTTAATCATAAAAAAGAAAACAAAGTATCTCCGCATCACTCCCAATGACACATCTGGCAATATTACCGATGAAACATCGACAATTTTCATAAAAATAAGTCAAAACGAAAAATATTACATTAACTCTTGCAACGTGTTAAAATAAACTCTATTATATAACGATAGGGTTTATTTTTCAGTCCAGTTTATAATATAACGACATCCTTAAAACTACAGCACGAATGTTTACCCCCAATACACCAACAGATGTAAAATATAAACGGAGCACTTAGGACAAAGACGTTTTCGAAAATAAGGCAAATCATTTGCTCTTGGAGAGATTTCCTCAAAGATTAAAACGAAATGATTCAGCGGGAGTTCAAATATACATGCTTTCGGATAAAAAATAATGAAATTGAAACGAATTAATTCTTACAATTTCTTATATTAGAAGTGATCCCCTAAACCAAACGTCTCTTAGAGTATTCTTACCATCATTTATCTGATTCATACAGTAGTCTAGTTAAAATAGATTTCTCAGTAAGCATGTGTCAATTCAAAGACAATAAAAACACCAACCAATGACACACATTCTATGAACAATATATCTCCCCATCGCTGTTATCTTTAAAGTAAATATTTTATTTTAATACCACAATTATTTTGTGCGTCAGTTTCAAAGATTTTCAATGTGAATCATTTGGGCAAACTAATGTGATCAACTCGCACACATAGAATGATGTCACGGCGCGTCGCATTCTAATCGGCTCATCGTCTCTGTCGAAATAGTTATCAACCTACCGAACCTACCGAGCGCTATCATTAAGTTTACACGTTCTTAATACATCAAAATTATAAGATAAAATTTTTACGCAGTACGGTTAATAACACCAGTTACGTCACTCATTTTAAAGCCAAGAATTACAGTTTTGCAGATACAAAAGTTCGGAAACAAAGCGAGCCTTTGATGAATATATAATTTATCGCCCCACTAAAACCTGCATAAGAAAGGAATGATAAACATTGAATATGTAACTGATGATCGTAAAAACATGGAAACCAGAGTCAGTACGCGTCTATTCTACATCGTAGGAAGTACAGTTTTTATTATAACCGGGAGACTCATCGCCTACGTTTAAAAATGTATCTCCACGGATAATTTGCATGGAAACCCATTCGTTGGATCCGCTATCTCGACTTCTAAGCATTCGACTGATGTTGATCGCTCTGATTTTTCTCAACGCATCGCGTGTTATGATATATGACATACAATTATCATCACAAAACCTCTTGTGTATTCGATGTTATCTGTTCCACGTGAACCGGCGTCCGTTTCGCGGACGACACTAATAGAATCAACAGGTGTACCGCAGGGCGGTACATTCGGACCGCTACAGTTTTTTCTATTTACATTTAGCAACGGCAGAGGTGACGTCCAGAGGCGCACGTTTGATTAATTTGCTTACACTGTCGCTTTTTAATACTGATTTACAATAAAAACAGTTATGTTTCACCGGCAATTGATGTGAGTTATGATTAATGTATAGTCTTTGATGTTCAGTGCTATGAATCTATCAAGTCGGGTTTAGAGTATATCGACGCGCGGCCGTGTACAAGTATAAATAAACCGAGTTCCAATACGATGCTCCGGCAGCGTTACAGTTAATTATAAGGTTAACGAAATCTGACTGCGATGAGTTTCCTGATAGTTACATCATTACCAGTTACATAGTTATCAGACTTGTGTCACGGTATAAGCAAATTATTATATTTCAGATATACATAATTTTTTGTCGACTAAAATTAGAATATAATCAAAGTACAAAGAAGAATCAGATCGCTTTCATCATCGACATGATGATGTTTACTTCGGTACTTCCGAGAAACGGGGCCCAACATTCAATACTTGGAAATAAATATGTGAGTTTGACATTTGCTTTCATGTCGGTTCGCGTGTTCTGACTGTAATTACGGTCTTAGACGGCAATTTGGTTCGTCTTACAGCTTTGTGCTTAGGGTTTATTTTTGTATTTGTCCATTAATGTTGATATTTGTTAGTGTATGTGTTAGGTTTTTTTTTCTCTTGTGTTATTAAATTATCGTGCGTGCCGATTTCTGTTTGGATGATAGGTTGCGTTTGATGGGGCAACTGATTGCTCCTCTTGTAGACGTTTCGAGCTTTCTCTTTGATTGACTGTTGGAAATTGTTCTGAGTAAAGGTCGTTTGTAAGTTAACCGTAGAATGAACGCTCTGATAAACTATAATGTTGTTGTTTTTATGTCAATATGATTTGGATGTGTTTAAGATTGTTATAAATATTATTGTCTTGAATATTAATAGCTATGGATGCAAAATTGCAATCTCTCATAGGTACCTACTAGATGATCATATTGTTCGTCTAAAGCTGTCGTTAATGGGTTGTCCTTTTTTCAAAACACGTGCACATATTTAACAGACATCACAATTTCATTTAAGACCTTGACCAAAATGTTCTTTGTACTATTAGATTGTCTGTATTAATAAAAGTTTTTATTAATATCTCATATTGTTTCCGGGCGCAATTATGCAATTATTACAAACGTTGTTTTTTTTTTGTTGTCAAAGAGTATGTTAAATAACAGAAAGTATATAACCGGAACATAGAACTTTCATAATAAAGCCGACGACATTAACATTCAGTTTTTTATTAGACAATAAACTCGATTGTATTGTTCTGTTCTCTTTTGTATTTCATTATGATATCTTTTTAAACACAAAATTTGATTACATAACATTCATAGAACTGAAACACCTGCCTATAAAATCCATAATCCAAACACCTGACTTCATATATGAAATAAACAAGTAATAAATCCTACACGAGCGCGTTATAATATTATAAAAATACAACCGAAAACATACCGATTTAGTATTGAAAACTCGGTATTATATTATAATTGAAAGTAATGATGCGTTCGTAAATCATAAAACCATACGTTTTTTGGTTTGAAACGTTGTTAAATCCGCTTTCATCTTTCGGTTCATAGATGGCGGTGTAGTATACCGATTGTAAATTATACTTTTAATGTCACTCGCTCGGGGCACATGAAAGAGTGACGTTGCTATTTCTGTACATCATACATACCAAAACGAAAACATTCGAAATTAGTTTATGACGGGTTCTCGTGTAGGTAGCATTCGTGTCGTTTCTTCGATTTATTTTAAATTTGTTATTTTTGTTCTCCGTTAGTTCGAGTTTCTCTTATTGACTGCATATCGTTTTAGTTCGGCTACCGAAGCGACAGTGACTTATAACGTTCGAGACTTGACTAATGATTTCGCCCAGCATCGACTGATTTAGGATGTTATTGACGTTTATCGATGGTCGGTAATTTTGTATTTCCTTCTACCTTTAAAGCGATAATGGTTCAATGTTCGGATACCGCTTCGATCGGTTGCTGCAATGGACCTGAGCTTTTGGTGAAGGCAAACGTCGCGCCGTGATCAAATCATTACGTTGCGATTGTGTATTTTGGCTTGCAATTATACATATTCTGCCAGCTGTAATTAAGTGCCAATACTACTTGTGTAGTTACAGAACTTCTTCTATTGTAACATTTTAAACTAAATTTTATATTTAATGTACTTAACGACAATAACATTTGTTAAGAAAAAATTTGAGGAGTTCCTTTTTTTCGATTTGACCTTACTGTTAGCCTGAGGGGCCTAATCCAAAAACAGAGCCGCTGATTGTTTTTACAGCTTTATCGGGCTTGGGGGCGAGCGCTAAAGGCACTCAGCCACGAAAGCGTTGGCAAAAAGCGCGCAAGGGTGCCAAAGTAGCCGGACCTCGGCTTGGGCTGTTACCGCGATTGCAAAGAATTCTCGATCTGACTAATTCCCTATCCGTAAAATTCGAGCTAAACTAACATATAAATATTATTCATGTCCGTGCCTCCTGGGAGGAAGGTAGGAATACGTGTATATGTATTTAGTGATCTGAAATATGGTCCACACTAACTAGCGTAAAAAAAGGAAAAATTAGATTCCTTGCAGAACCTATGTACTATGTACCTATGTGGTGTGCACGTATGTATGAATATATTGCCAAACTCAAGGGTTTTAAACCGAGAAACGGACCTAGGCTTGAGTTGACACGTGAGAGGGAGGTCGCTTCGGTAGGTTGGGGTGTTCCCTAGTATATCTTGAAGTCGAAGGATCAATGCCAAGGAAATTAAAATGGAACCAGCCTTGAGATATCCTCAATTAAACGAAAAAAGAATCATCTATATCAGTTCATAAACAAACAAGTAAACGGAACATCAATAAAAAAATATTTACACCCGAATTGTAAAAACTCCTCTTTTTTTGAAGTCAGTTAAAAATCTGAACAAAAATCACACAACCACCGTCACAACAAGTCTTTAGTCTAATGAAAAAACCAATCAATTTTAAGAATCTCATTTATTCTTTATTGACTCTAAGATATTTAAATACAAATAGAACACTAACTCAGACATAAAACACTGAAATAACAGTCGAAGCGATAAATATCTTTAATTGGAGCGTTAACATTCTGCCTAACTTCTAATTTATACGATGATCCATGCCAAAACACATTAGCCGTGTATCGTAAAGAAAGCTTCTACTGCATATCGATTGTTCGAAACGATCTGACAGACGACGATCACAAACTTAGATGGATTTAAATAGCTTCTTATTATAAACCTTTAACATGTAGATGTCAATTTGAAATCGGGAACGGACAAGACTGATCATAACGGTTACTAAGAACAACAACAATTATATCAAGTAGCTTCATCCATTATGTCTACTCCAAAACAAACATGATAATTCTTTATAATTTTTAGCATTACGCTATAGTCTCATCTAATGGTAAATGACTCTCGAGTGCGGCTTCCGGAACACACCTAATAATATAACAAGAATAAATTGATATAAAAAAACTTTAAAATTGAGAGTTCAAAGTGAAAAAACTAGTCCTAAAGGAATTGTCCTCTGATCCTTTTGTAACACACACACTCATACATAAACATATCGTCAATAGTATGGCACACACGCGTAATTTTTATGTTATATTACTAGCCGCGTATTTGATTTCCTATTGGCAATATCTCTAGTACTTTATCCCCCTTACATAGCCACATTAAGGGATGAATTAAAAAAAAACCGCTTTTAGTTGTCATCTACATTAATAGGCAAATCTTGTGTAGTCGGTCTTAAGAATTTTAATAACTAGATAAATCTTATCGTTATTATTGTCTGCAATTTATTTATGTGACAAATAAAAGTGATACCAGTGGCTGAGAAGTTGAGGAGTAATAGGTTAACATGGTATGAACATGGCATGAGGAGGGATGAAAATCATATAACTAGAAGAGTGTAAAGAATGAAGGTAGACGGATATAGTAATAGTGGAAGAGCGAAGAAGGTATAGATGATCTGTGTGAGGAACATACGTGTATAAAAGGTAACAATATTAAGATGACAAATGTCAGAGGATAGTGGGAGAGGAAAACTTTTAGTGACCCTATTTAGGTGGAATAAGGGAAGGGTAAGGAACAAGTTTGTATTTACCAAATAAAACATCTTTCTTCCATTCTTAATTTTAGATTCAGCTTGCAATTAAAACTGTAAAAGTAGATATTTTACATATTCAATATAAATAAAATAAAATAAAACGAACAAATGCTGACAAATATGTTTCAAGAAGCATTGGCAACAATTATAATGAAATATGATTGAAATTATATTTTTCTGTAATTACCAATTGTCAATTTTTGTTTCAAGAGCCGCTGCGGCTTAAGCATTCAGAATCTTATTACGTACTGTGCAAAAAAAATGAAAAACCAAAAACCAATTTGAAAGCAATCAAATACAAAGGTGGGAAAAGTTTTTATTACAAATAAATCAAAATCGTTTATCGAAATGTCATCAGAAAGAAATAACATCAACAGGGCGACCCTTTACCTCGCAGTTAATTAAAACTGAAAGGAGAAACGAATGAAAAAGAAACCGCGGAAAACTTTCAAAACCCCAATAGGGTTGAAAACTTTGAACCCGATTCAGAGATGTGAAAAGAAAGGTACCTATGGGTTTTCTGGGACGGGTTATAAAAATGAAAAGAAATAATAAAATAAAAACAAAAACATTGTTAATGTTGTTGAATTCAAAGGTACCTACTGCTTCAGTGGCATTCATGACGGAGTTAAAAGGAATTTCTTTTGATTTAAATAATTGTATGTAAAATAAAGAAAAAGTAAAATATATATATAATATATATATTGTTTCACTAGACAATAGACACGTGAGCAAATATGGCAGGCGAATTCATACAAATTCAACAACTTTATATAATACAAAAAAAAATCCAGTTATTTTTATATTGGTTACTTAAAATTGTTTGTTAGGTCAAGGAGCATGAGTGTAAGATATTTAAACAGAAGCATCTGATGTTGTATTTAAGGTACAAGTTAAAAAGTTAATCAACGGTTATAGTGAAAATGCTACCATTTTACTAAGGCATGATTGCACATACTACAAACTTCCTACTTAATAATGACAGTAACAATTTTGAATCAAGAAGGGTTAGTAGCCAAAGAGGGAAGAAATACCTATGTGTTGTGATATAAGTTATAACTAAAATTAATAATGGTACAAACCAATTCAACCAAATGTGGAAATAATGTTTAGAATTGATGGGAGAATTATTTCAGCTTGAATTCGATTATTAAGATAGTTATATTAAAGTTGTGCAAACCTTTATATTACAGATTAAGTAACCTATAAAATAAATATTTATTAACCTTGTTTTGATGGCACCGCAGCTTTCACCTTAAATGTATTTATGTACTGGAGCATATATTTCAAACAAAATTCTTAGTACCACTAGAATGACGCGGGAGAAGAGCGGAGAGTGATCTAGGCTCGTTACACCTCCAGACGATCTCAGCATCTTTATCTCGGAAGTGTGAAGCTTTTGTAAATGCGTCTTTGTTACTGGCCAACATTCCACTCCGTACATCAAATTTGGTTCACCATCGTTCAGTAGATCTTGCCTTTAGTTCTTATTGGCATACGACTCTAGTTAGTGATTTCCACTTCAGCCATGCTACGTTCGTAGTATGTTTGTAGAAGGTTTGAGGTTTTAAAGCGTTAATGGCTCAGGAGTAGTGTGTTTGGACACCGCATCATACGACGTAGCTTTCAATCCAAGAATGAAACTGAGTTTTCGGTGAAAGAAAACAACGTGATGAATGTAAAACATGATGGCCAGGTATTTTGGCTAGAAAGTACGCTTAAACTTGAAAATCTGTCGTCAAGTACCTATACATGTATTTTAGCAGATTTGGCAGAAACCAATTCCTTTAGGTCTCGTTTTTTACCATTGTACTCTACATCTTCACCTAATAAAGCTTACGATTAATTTACTTTGAAACTTTAGCATCTATACAATTAATAAAATTTAAGTGTCAGTTTGTAATATCAAAATAACCGCTTTTTACTAAATGCATAATGTAAGTTTATACGGTACCTATAACAAAACACCCATTTTTTTAATATTTATCTGTCTGTCTGTCTGTTTGTTCCGGGTAATCTCTGAAAAGGTTGGACCGATTTTGACGGGACTTTCACTGGTAGATGGCTGCACTTATAGGAAGTAACTTAGGCTACTTTTATTTTAGAAAAATAATTAGGGTTCTGCAAAAATAAATAAAAACTTATCATGGTGAATCATTTCGGGCGCTTAAATGTCTTACGTTGAGTAAACCATAAGAGATATAGCAAATTAATGTAATGTAATCGGTCCAACCGTTTCGTAGATTACCCGGAACAAATAGACAGACAGACAAAATTTAAAAAAATGGGCTTTTTGTTATAGGTATCGTATATACTTTCATATGCATTCAGTAAAAAACTGTTATTTTGATATTACAAACATACACTTCAATTTTATTTACTTGTATAGATGTAAATTATTCTAGTTATACTCTTGTATTTTTCATTATATTATTGAACGCAGACCCTACTGTTATATTATAGGTTCGAAGTGGGCTCTATTGGCTGCGAAACATTTTTACTTTTGTTGCAACATGATTTATGATTCCAATAAAATATTACATTATTATTATTACTGCAGGTATATATATATCTAGCTGAAATACGAGCAAACCCATCGGCAGAGTCAAGTTGGTTACATAAACAAATGAAAATTGCAGTAAAACGCTCGAAAAGATGAATAGGAGCGCACAATACGATGCATTTCCTGGTTCTCCCTTGCATGCCTTAAATTCGGCGATTCAATGTACTAATGATCCGGCAGTGAATAGGCATTGCATGAATGGACCTGCTTGTTACAGGCTCGTCTTTGTAAATAATCCCCGAATACGTTTTTCCCAAGTGCCATTTCATTTGCGATGAGTTGTTTTTAGGTTATATCGCTTTTTTTAAACTTTTGTATCATTTTTTTTTAAATTTATAATTATATTATTTATTATTATCTACTTCATTTGTTATCTTATAGTTTATTGAAGTTTAACATAACTGAAAAAGAACGCAGAAGTAAAAAGTACTTCCGATAAAAAAAAATAAAAAACTTAAAAGGCATTTTTTAATTTTGTTCTATGACTATTTCGTATGTAATTGATGTTGCAGAAGTATTCGCCAGTGTCAGTATTCTATTTTCATTGGAATTTATGTAGATACAACTTTTTTATATTCTGTTCTATTCAAAATATAATAACGTAAATTTACACAAAATCTCTACGTGAATTTATCGGCAGCACGAAATTCAAGTTCCGTGCTATGATAACGAGTTCCCTTAACTCGTGTAAAGTTACTACATAGTTAAAAAATGTCTAAACACCAAAGTGACATGTTGCTAACTTATTGAAAGCAAATTTATTAAAAATATGTTTTTCTTACAAGGATATTTAATTCTAGATTACAATACGTTCTCAACCAAACTAACTTTTAACTAGAGATCCAAACTAAAATACTTTTCAATTTACAAACGATAACCGCAATCTAAAGTGACGCATCACTCACCGCACCGCTAGGGTTGCCAACCGTACTATAATATTACATATAGTGTTGTACTGTATTTTGAGTTTACACAATTATACACAGTCGAAGAAATTTATAATAGAAAAAATATATACTATATTTCAGTTGGATAAATCCAAAAGAGTAATTTGAGTAATATGATAGTTTCATTGTTAAAAAAATACAAAATAATCATTTAAACGCACTTTTAATACCTATTCTATTTTTTCCAAAAAAAACGTACTATATTATTTTAAAGTGTAGGTACAATATGTATTATATTTTAAAGTGTTTTACCTTAAGGAGGTCCATACAAAGTACTTAACAATTTTTATACTATTATGCATATAGTCATTTGTGATATTACTTACCTGATTAAATTATAGAATCAAATTTTTGTAATTTTTTTTCGGAATGAATAAAGCCGAAAAAAAAGTTGGTATCCCTAACTGCACAATACCGCATCGCTTCACAAATTGAGTGACGCCCACTTATCGATCAATCAATATTATCGATATTATCAATTAATTTCAATAACTTCGAGATCTATACTAATTGACATCAATGTAGTTGAGATGTAACTTTAACTTATTTAAAGATACGAAGTTTAAGGACAGGATTAATCGGAAATTTATTTATTCCAAATCAAATGTAAATATATTGTACAAATAACAGGGTATTAAGTGTAAAAAAGGTTGGTTCTCAAGTACAGCTGCTCGTCGACAGTTTTATTTCACTTAAGATGCGGTGCTATACTGACGAGCATGAGAAAATACGCTTCAATTATGCTGGCAACATTACGATGTTTTCCTTTACCTAAGCAAGCAAACCTGTTTAACGACCCATCATTGCTCTATCTTCTATTTAATAAAATTATTAAGGCTTACTATTAACAAGCGACAGCTAGAATTGGTTCTAGAAAGTAAAAAAAATTGGATAGAAGTTCCTTCCTTATTTAATGTAGATGAGCAATTTGAGAGGAATTTTAAACATTCGTCCAAATAAAACGTGTGATCATTAGCTTAAATGGAAGGTTACGTAAGAATCTAAAAATATTCTTCACTAAAACCGCCAGCAACTTCGTAAGGGTTAATAATATTATTAATTAAAAAACAATAAAACATAGGTACCCTATAATAATTAGGCCAAACGTAGCTTTATATCTATGAAAGAATTTTTAAAATTAGTTCAGTAGTTGCAGAGATTAATCACTACCTATCTCCAGGCTCACAAAATTTACTTCTTTTTAACATTAGTGTAGTTTAAAATATTATTAAACACTATTAATTTAAAAGAAGTTAAAAACAAGCAACTAAAATGATATTTTTTTAAATGAAAGGGCTTTAGTCAACAGAATATTGAATCAAGTCTTGTTTTGAAAAGTTTTTTTAATTATTATTTTTCGTATTCTTCTTAACAAATTCTTTTATTTTATACCTATGTCATGGGGATGCAATAAAATAATTGGTCCGCCATCTTTTGAGTTCGTCATATTGGATTTAGAATGACGTCTTTAGCTAACCATGTATTGTCATCCAAACTAAACGTGTAAAACATACCATCACGCCTGTATTCCCCGAAGGGTTAGGCAGAGGTGTACTAATTGTACACCCACAATTCGCCGAGTATGTTTTTAGGTCCCATGTAATAGGGGGCGAGCCTATTGCCATTAATCGGGTACGAAACCAAACTCCGAGCTGCTACTGGGAATTTCATAAAACCCAATAACACTTTGCTCGACCTGGGATTCGAACCCAGGACCTCGCTCATAGCAGTCGCGCTAACGACTTCTAGGCTAACGAGGCAGGCTAACTAAACGTGTAGTTATGTAAAATTTCAGTTCAATCTGTTGGGGATAACTGTTTTAAATTACAATTGTAAGATTTAACCCATACTAACAAGGCAAGTTAAATGAAAACTTGTAAAATTACAACGAAACAATTGGATCATAATAAACACTATCAAACGGAAACAATATTTAAGGAAACTACTTCATTAAAAAATAGAAAAAAAAGATCAATCAAAAATGTTTCCTATCGCCTATAAATAAAATTCACAACAGCTGTAAGCGCTAGACGAGCCGTGACACGGTCAGTCAAACATCGAACCTCAATTAGCACCCGACATACACTTGTACAAGACTCTTCGCTTTAAAGTCACGGAAAGAACTTATCAAATCAAAGTCGACATGTCGACGTTGAGTTGGCACAACACTAATTGAAATTAGCCGGACACTGTGATCGCTTGCCAATTCCAATTAACATAGAAAAAATGAACCAAATTGCTTTATTATGTGTATCTATTACGTGGTAGGACTCTATAATCTGTCGAAGTATCCAATCTTTTTGCCAGAGTTTTTGGCGGGACCTTGAAGTGACAAGTTGTGATTGTTATTATTAATTCATTACCTTAGGTTTTTTACTCTATATTATGTAATATTGGTGGCGTTTTGCATGATATAGTTTGGTTATTGTGCATAAGTGAAGTGGATTATAAATAATACATCTGACTTGGCTGCATGGTATAGATTACCTTTGCATTATCCTTTTCTCGAAGAAAGGGAAAAACTATTTAAAAAATAACTTTTAACCAGTGAGTTTGCCAAATGACAGACTGACTTTTTTCTAGGCTAAGTCACAGCACTGTAACTGATGGTAAGCATAGTACATTATAAAAAACGGCGACCACTCAGAGAGCGGTAGTCCATTGACTGTCATTGCTGTCATGCCAAGATACAAGTACTCGGCAGCTAGACATACGCGACAAACCAAAAGAGAGTCGTGGGTTTATCACCATTTGTATGGTAGTCACGATTCTGTTCACAATTTCTAAACGAGAGACGCCGCATCAAATAACTAGTATTTCATAAATGTGATATTTATTTAGTGCAAGGATTACCGTTCGTTCGGTGTCGATCAATCATTTCATTGAACGTATCCTGTTTCCCTTCACTAGTGTGGTCCTAAACTGATTTCATAGAAATATAATTATCGATTAATACGTTGAGGTGATTTTATAGACTTTTTTGCATACTAATTTCTCTTGAGTTCTTATATTGCTCTACTACTACTAATATTGATATTTATATGGCTATTACCTATCAGTGTTTATATTTAATTTCGACTATTTGTTTATCTTTCCCACGTTGACCTAAAGTTTATATATATCCAACTCTCCCTATACTGTGCCTTCCTCTTGACATCGTGATACGACACGACGCCTACGTTTTTTCCTACACTTGCTTAAAGTATGTCATTTTCGGTCTTCCTCTTTCCTTCAATTTTTCCTTCTGTTATCGTTTTTAATAGATCGTCGTATCGAATCAAATACCCATAAAATTTACCTTCCTATTTTTAATTATCTGTAGTAATATCCTCCGTCTCTTTTAACTTTATAAAAGTGTTAAATTTCATGTTTAAAGTTTATATATCTGTATATTTATTAATTAACACATATAAATACATATTCAACTAACAAAATAGCACAATAAATAAACATATTTGTATAAATATCGATGAAATTCCCAAACATCACTAGATCTAGCCAACTGTCAAATCCAATTCAGCGTTGCCCCCGCACATGTAATTGATTTATTGATCGTACATTACATTCGATACGAGATGACTTGCGCCCGCGCATGCCCTGTTAACCGCAAGGCTATTGCATCCTTTAACTGACAATTTTCTAACCATTTAACCAACTGACCTCAGTATTATAACTTTACTTTATTGATGGGGGAAAGGAGAGTAGGGGGGGAGACAATAAAATAATTCAATATATCAAAATAAAAATAGTGTCCATTATATTGATTGAATTGGTTATAAATTGATTTTGGATTTAATGTTTGCTTTCATAATATAAAGTACCTACATCTAGCTAGAAATATCTTATTGTCACATGACCGTCAGTCATAGTTAGACATAGGCTTCTGTTCTTATACAAATCTCATGCCGGTAATCATTCCAATGAGTTGGAAGGCATCTGAAGCCTCGTTTACATTACCTGGCCACCAATCCGGCAACGTTTAAGTCCACCAGCCGTCTATCTAATTGGCAACACGTTTTGCCCAACTCCATTTCAGTTTTGTGATTGTCTTTCCAAAGTCATATAATATCGAAAAATAATGAAAATAAAATATATGACGAAACAATTTCACACACGGCCATTTAATTCTATACTAAGCAAAGCTTGTATTATGGTAACTAAACAACTGATATATATATAGATATTTAACACCCAGACACACAAATGACAATTATGCTCATCACACAAAAGTCCGTCATGGGCGGGGATCGAACCCGCGACCTCTCGGCTCAATAATAGGGTTTAATACCACTGCGCCACGAGGCCTAGACAATTTTTTATTTAGGAACACAACATCAATAACAATGAACTGTATAACTATGAAAAGACAGAAATTCATAGAAAACAATGATTTAAGTAAATAGAGTGTTAAGTCTTAAACTTGATTAGTCTCTTTAAGTGCTCACAGGTAGCCGAATACTAGACGGAATCAATTTAAGACAATCATCGACGCGAAAGAAGAACTAGAATAGAATGATATAAATAGGTTAAATATCAAAACATACCTCTTTCTCTTTAGCTGCTAATTCGTTCTCCAAACTGCCACCCTGCACCACTGGACTGCTTCTAGATGAATTACAATTACTCCTGCCGGTTGCAGCCATCTCCATCTTCTCTACTTCTTCATCAATCTCTTGTGTTTTATCTCCTTTGATGTCGGGACTGTACCTGCCTATCCTGGTCTCCGTAGCTTGGTCCCTCGTCGTTTCTAAATGTGATCCATTTGTTTTTGGGACTATCGCTTGAAAAGGCGTCGGGCTAGTTGAAGCTAGCTGTTCTTTGAGCGTGGTCACCTCTTTCTCTGCCAACGTGGCTCTCTGTAAAGAAGAAAATGGTAAATTAAATATTGCGCCATGACTTTTAATTGCAACTACGGCGGTTGGAGAAACAGTTTTCGTTATAGACTATAGACAAGACTTAGAAATAGATATTTGATTAATTGAGATTCTTTCTACTAATTTGCGTTCATTAAAGCAGTTTCTCAGCACTAAAGGCCTATATGGTATGTTGGTCACTGTATCGTCATATAAAAAGTATCAGGTAGAAATCATTAAGCACCTCAATATACTCTAAGTGATTATGGTTTAGTTTGGCTTGAGTACCCTTTAATTTCTTTGTTATTAAGTGGCTTTCAGGCCAATTTCAGTGTCTCGAAATATATTTTCACAGCACTCACACCGAGAAAGCTTTTACGGTTATTTTACAAAGCGATCATGATTAAGCTGTACGTCCTTAGATAGATAGACAAAGCCTTTATTCGGTGACCATAAGTATCATAACATAAATATAGTATTAATAAAATACTTATAAACTACCATTACCACTTTGAGTAATTAGAATAGAATCTAAAATGAAATCTGAGCTTCAGGTGAGAAACTGTATGAAAATCTAACATTTTTCGTGGCTAACTTCTACATTTTTCTTTTGCGTTAAGTGCGCAAGTTGTAAAATAAACATCAAATACTTTCTCGTAACAGTTTAAGTAATGTTGTTACAGTGGTTTATCAGTTTTAATTACATATTTCCCATTAATCAAGCCCAATGGAGGCACATCCGCTGATCGCAATGATAACCAATGAATGTGCTAGCTCTGAATACGAGGGAAGTGACCTCGAACGTAAAACAAACGCTATGTGGGAAATGACCATCTGATTACTAAAACAATGCTTTCAAACCTGACATATTGTATCATCAACCCATTAGCGATGGGGTCCGGCATTTGAACTAAAATCAAATATAAATAAATGTTTTTGTTAGCCATAAGCACCCTGAAGCCTCAGACGGCTTTTACAACTTCACTGGGCTTGGAAAAACAATAAGCGATATTTTAATTAGGCGATAAATCAAAAAATGATTGGAGAAGAAAGCATATCTATACAGTTAATAAAATTGAAGTTTCTATTTATAATGTCAAAATAACAGCTTTTTACTAAATGCATATCAAAGTATATACGATAACGATTTTGACGGGACTTTCAATGACAGATAACTGATGTTATAGGCCCTAACTATGCCTATAATATTGGGAGTAACTTGGGTTTTTTTATTTAAAAAAAAGGGAATTTCGCAGAAATAAATTAAATAAGCTGGTGAAGGGAGTAGCTTAAGGGCTAGCTTATAGGGAGCAACTTAGGCTACTTTTATTTTAGAAAAATAATTAGGGTTCCGCAAAAATAAATAAAAACTGGTAAAGGTGAATCAATTCTGGCGCTTAAATGGCTTACGCTGAGTAAACCATTAGAGATATATTAAATTAATGTAGTACATAATTGTAGGCATTAAAAACACCTACAAAAAAGGCCGGGAGAGTATAAGTTTATCTTCTAACCAAGACCCACAATAAGCATTTTTGTCTTTAAAATAGATAGTCGGCAGCGGAGGAGCAAGATTCACCTGTAGTCCACGTGAGCGAAGCCACGGGCATAACTAGTATTTAATATAATATAGATCAGCATCTCGATAGAGAAAGATCATAGTATACGCATGTGTTACGGATACCAGACCATTTTTGTATTTGTTATCGTTAACAAATCAAATAATTATGCTTGTTTTTGCAAAATCTAATAAGGGGTTGAATTATTATTTAATGATTAGTACACGTGTTTAATTGTGGTTAACTGTAAAGGGGTGTAATTCGTATAGGCATACTGTAGTAGTGTATTTCGTTTTTGGTCTCGTCTTAATTAACCAATCTATACAATATTAAATCTATTGAAGAAAGCAACATTGGTAGTCAACTACTATATACAGTCATAGACGGGATATATAAAACAGAGTTGTAATTAATTTTTCTTATAGTACATAAAATGTATCAATGCGAAAAGTTATCGTAGTGTGTTAATTAAAATCATAAAGAATTATTATTATCAAACAATGTAAATCTCGATCAAGTAAAACATCTTAAAATGGATTTAGTATTTTTCATAAGCGTATTTCGTTTTTAATTGCAGAGTACAATAAAAAAAAGATCGATATACCATTTGGTATTAAATGTCTTAACCATTCAGCCATCACAACTATGTATTAATCGGAAACTATTATAAAATTAGATCAAATTGTAAACTCCTTACTCGACCCGGTTTACAAGAAAAATCGTGAAAATAATAAAACCCATAGATACTGCGAAATTAAAACAACGATACAACATATTTACATTATCTTCGTTAAATTACAAATAATCTATAAAAAAACGCAGTTTTATTGCCTCGAAGATAGAGCCGGCGCCTGAGCACAAAATTCACTAATGAGTCATTAGTCAAAGGAAAGCTAAAAGCGTCGGATCGCCCGTCTGTATGCGCGCACGCGTGACGTGACGCCCGTGTGCACAGATAGGATCGCCGTCTCTATGGTATTATTACACCATTGCCTCGAACGGCGTTAGGCTGATGACAACTGTACTATAGCGATTTTATAATCGTATTTTATTCGTTTTCGATTATTTTATTTAAAGAAACATAACATAGAATCACGCCTGTATGCCCAAAGGGTTAGGCAGTGGTGTATACCCAATTAATATACCCATGGTTCGCCGGGTATTTGTTTAGTTCTCATGTAATAGTGGCCGAGCCTATTGCCATTAATCGGGCACAAAGCTAAACTCCAAGTTTCTACTGTGAATTTCATAGAGAAACCCAATAAAACTTTGCTCGACCTTTGAATTGAACACAGAACCTCGAGCATAGCAGTCGTGCTTTGGACCACTAGGTCAATGAGGCAGTTACCATTTACATTTAAAAAAAAATAAGTTTAAGATTTAAGTAAGTATAATAGAATTTTTTATTTGTTACATACCTATTTGATTTTAGTTTCCTTTTTTCTTAGGTACTTTTTGTACATTAAAAAAAAAAAAAATTAATAAAGTAATTTTTTAATCATTGACATAGTTTCCTAATTATTTTTTATTCATGGTTATAGGTTTAGCGTTCAATCTCACCTGATCCTAAGTGAAGATGCGGCTCAAGCAGATTTTCAACTTGAGGGTGGTAGCTAGCCAGGTGGGCATTAGAAAAAGCCCTACCACCATGCTATGGTTTCATCGCGGTGTTTTCCTACACCGAAAGCTTAGGCTTATTGCAGAGATTGAAATTCAAGTCAATCGATATAAATACTATATACTACTAAATAGTTATTTTAAGTTCACAAGTACCAAAAAAAAAGAAAAGGTGTTTTTAATGTCAATATAATAATGTAATTTAGGATAAAGTTGTAAAAAAAAAGATTACAATTACAGATTCAGGTCTCAAATGTAAATAATTCTTCTCCTTTTAAATCTCAAAATTCAAAATTATTGGTGACCGTGTATGATAATCTATATATTAATACGTATTATTATATAAATTTTAGCTTTCTGCATTCCATCTCTATATAAACTTTAACCATGCAAAATCTTACTAATACTACTAATATATTAAATAAAATAAATTAATACTGCGAATCCTAACCCGATGAGTGCCTTATACCCCTCAAAATATTGACATTGTCACTCAATGAAAAGTGACAGCAAGTAATGTAGATAATACTCATTGATTAGGTTCATGAATACTGCAAATGTAAAACAGAAAATAGTCTTATGACCAAAAAGTCTCTGGTCGAATTTCGACCTTGGGGCGATCGCTAGTTAACTGTAAATACTCCAGAATATACGTTTATTTTTCAAATAACAACTAGAAACTGAGAGCACTCTCAAATACAAGAATTTGATACACATATGTACACTTATATTTTAGCAATCCAGAGAGAACTGGCAATTATTTTTTTGCGATTTAAAGTCGCAATTATTTGGGTACCGTTGTGTAGTCAGCTTAAAGAAAGTATATCGGCGTATACGCATGTTTAAAACATTAAAATTTCTCGATGAAAATCAACGATCCCCGGGATTAATGGGGAAAGTTTTTCTAATGTATGTCCATACCGTTGGAGATAATCTTTACGTTTGCTCTTATGTAAATAAACATTTTTTTTATATGCACTTAATAAAATAACTGCCTTTCACTTAATACTGAATGTAATGTTGATCGTCAAGAGATGAAAATTTATAATAATATCTAAATGTTCCTAGACCTCCCAAGAAATCAAAATAGCTGAGTATAAACTGTATGAATGTACATGAAAATCAGTTCTTATCGACTTGTTCTGGTTAAGAGCCAATCTCTTATCTAAATTAACATGGTACTATGTTCAATCATAGCGTCATTTCATCTGAGATGTTAGTCGCTGTAGTCAATCTTAAGACTTAAAGAAATTTGACAAAATGAAGTAATGTTAGTCTTTTTAGCAAAGAGATGTCGAATTACATCTTTAAAAATGAGACGTCCAAGCCAACCTCACCTGCATGTGGTGCAAACTACTGAGTAAAGAACGAGGAAAAGCAGATAGAGGGGTGGTAGGGTTGTTTTGCCCGACTGAGTCGCGACCACTATACATGTCTTGAAAAATCCGTCCAAGTGACTCGGTTTTGCGTGTCACGTTTCGGGATCAGACTGTGCGTATCTAGTTAAATTAATACAGGCTGGCATGACAGCAGCGACCGTCGGTAGATTACGATCTCTTGGTGGTCGCCGTTGTGTTAGGATTGTACTGTGATTACCCATCAGAGACAGTACTGACAATTTACTGTGCTACTATATATTTAAAAAACTTTACTACCTATAGTGAAATTATAATTCACTAAAAACTCTTTATAATCTGTTCAAGGTTTGATTCTAATTTATTTTTCATTGTGTAATAATAATATTAATAAATAAGACGAAAGTATATTCTATTCAACTTATTCCAACTATTTTTTATTTCGTCTAATTATTTTCTTGGGAGACGAAATCGGAAACAATAGATTTCATTAAAAAATAATAATTAAGAACTACGCAAACACACAATTAATTTTAAGATAAACTTTCTAATTATCTTAATAATATTTAGATAATAATTATAATTAAAGCTATGAAAACCGAGTAACAAACATCCGACAACATATAACCGACCGAATAATTTTATGATTTACAACTAGAAATTTGAAAGTACATGTCATTGTAAATTACGAGAGTAATTTTTAATTAAACTGTTATGCATCATAACCATCGTTTCAACACGCTTCGTCACTAACGGGATAAGCATGAATAAAAAATTCATTAATTTACTTTTTACATAAAAATAATTATTTAATAATATCAGCCTATGAATATTCCACGACTCTTGCGTAAATGTTTCTTTCACAGAGAAGGCACAGGCTTACACCAGACCTGGATGAATTTTTCTTTTTTTCTAAAACACAATCTGGTGACTCTTTGTACACACCTTTTTATAATATTAAACATTAAAAATTGCCATAAAAATAGATGCACTTGCAAATGCAGCTATGTACTATAACTAAGTGAGCCTTAGTTTAGTATCTATAACTAATAACGAAACTTATCACTAAATTACATATAAATTGTTATACACAGTTTATCTTGATGGTAGCACGCTAAGCCTAGTGGAAGACTGGTTCTCAAAGTGCAGCTCCTGGAACATATCTATCGGTGCTTGGAAATAGATTTTCAACAAACCCGCCTGGCTAGCTAACACCTCCAAGTTTAAATCTGTCTCCAAGAACCTACATTTGAGTTCTAGAAGCTGCACTATGTTTAATGTGTCGCCATCTTGAACAACATCGTTGCCACAATTGTACACATTGTAAACATTGTAGCCGCAATGCTACACCTGTAAAGAATTATAAAGCAGTGACCACTTAATATCAGATGGCTTACATTCCTGTTGGCTACTTGTATAAAAAAAAAACCGTAATTTATAACAAACGAACACATAATTGCGATCATTTGAAACGACATGATTTTAAACGTGCGAAAGTCGCTTCAATGGCGCGGCCTGTCAGAAAACGTATATTAAGAAATAACTACATACGGACGTTGATAAATCGTTGTCTGTCTGTTACGAGACAATCTGAAGAGTGGGAGGTACGCAATGTGGTAGAATCTAGCCATATTCACCTGTAGAACGTAGAACATACCTATATAGAAAAAGCATGTTACATAGATTCAGTAACTCGTGGTTCTAACTCAGCTTGGGTTTCCGTCATTTCTCAAACTGACTTTATTCACTTGACAATCATTAGAATCATCATTTTTAGCAAAATCATTTTTTTGATTGCCGACCTATATGACAACACTTTTCCCGTATAACTAATTTCTTTTTTTTTGTACAACAAAGGTAAGACTACGGCAGTCTATGGACGTTTGTAACACCAATCAACCATCACACCATCAGTAGCACGTTGCCCCCCCTTGAACCCTCCTACCCTAAGGAGTTATGGAAACCCTACTCACAGCAGGTACACAAAACAAGGTAATTTGGCACAAGGATCTTCTGTAGGGTGAAGTTATTTCAGTGGGGTGCCTCAAGTAGAGAGAAATCTACAAAAAATATCTCTGTATTCTTCTTCGAGGACAATACACATTTTTCTTTAAGATTACTTACTGTATTCAATATCTAATTACATTTCATTACCAATAACTTTAAACCATATCCAAATCCAAATGTCACCCAAATATCTTAACGGATTTCACTATGTCTATACATCCTCACGAGACAATGACAATCAGAAAATCCTCAATTATGAGCAGTCGCAACTGTTCCTTGAACGTACATCAATTACAATCATGAGCAATGAAATAATTTTGAAAAGCTCCATTAAAAAAAACAACAATTGTATTTTTCTTTTTTTCAAAATGCAGTCAATCGAATCGTCATTAAAATTCCAATGGTCTAAATATTCAATTACCGTGACTATTTCTTTAAATAAATAAAAAAATATCATGTAACCTCACCTCACGGCAAAAATAATGTTAAAAAATTACAGTTTAAAATAAACAACTTTCAAAATATATTCCAGTATCTGCGCCCTCTGGTACACAAGCGCTTTCTTTCAACTCGACTCTTCTTATTTCTAATTAATGATAACTGTGTTCATCCACGTTTCTGCCAACGTCACGTAAATAAAATAGTTTCTAAATTATCCTTTTAATATTTCAAAAATAGCTCATAACCAAACTTCATCGTATAAAATGCTGTCAAAATTACATACTATAAAACCCCCGACACAAGTAACCTATTCATTGATACCAAACCAATGAGCACAAACACGATATCTCTGCTGTAAGTTGGCAAGGAGTTAGCTATCCTAATGATTCCAGACGACGCTGCAGCACCAGGACAAAGTTTTTCTAATGTCAATGAAGTAACAAAATACCAAATCTCGACTCAATCAGACCTGTGGAAGATGCTCACATCTATTTATTAACTATAAAAGAGCTGATAATCTTCTAACGGCTGAACAGATTTTCTTGAAGTATAGTTAAGAACATTCAATTAAGTCACCTTTCAAATAAGAAAGAACTAGATTAAAATCTGTTCACACATATCTGTATCTGTATCTGTTGATACACATTTATACACTTCGATTGAGTGAGAAACATTCTAAAATTGAATAATAATAAAAATAGCCTATATCACTGAGGAATAACCTATTTTTTTATTACTGAATTTTTCTGTAGGGGGGTAAA
Organism: Saturnia japonica; assembly: GCA_033032175.1. Taxonomy (NCBI): domain Eukaryota; kingdom Metazoa; phylum Arthropoda; class Insecta; order Lepidoptera; family Saturniidae; genus Saturnia; species Saturnia japonica. The sequence goes on along the minus strand of CM065324.1, from coordinate 15,716,538 downwards.
AATACAAATCATCACATGACAAATCAAAAGTTTTCATCGGCTTGACTCAGTTACAGAAATGTACAAACTAAGAAAACAGTTTTAATGGCTCCCTCCACACTCGGCTAGTTCCAAATAAGAGAACACAGCCGACATTCCGAATGGAACAAAGCCTTATCTATCGGAGGCATCTGATTTAAAATTAAAAAAAAACTACTCGTTGTTTGAGCAATAGATTAAGTTTAAAGTAATTTCGGTAATTGTGTGCCTCTCACGGAGGCTGTAATTAGTGGAACGGTAACTGTGGTTAATGATTCAATGAGATATTACGGATTTTTACGTTTCGTAGAACTAGATCTCTGTTATGAGATTAATTCTATTTGTATTAATGCTACAGGGTTGGCTTTGGCTTGACGATACTGTTTCTAATGGTAAGCCCAGTACTGAGTCACTACGACGGATTTTTCACTATATGCATGGTGGTCGCGACCCTATCAGGTTTAATAACCCTACCATACCGATCTCAGCATAACCACGTTCTTTATTCAGCAGGGTGCACCACGTACAAGTGACGTGTTGCGGGCGTCTCAGCTGTAAAAAGATAAAGTATGTATATTGTTTTTTTTTTTACAAAAATTTATGTTATATTTTATTTACAAAATGAGTTAAGGTATTGCTTCAAAAATAGCTAAAACTAGAATTTAAGTGAGCCCTTTTTTAAACCGTTAATATTATTTTTAGCATGTTATTATTACTAATAATTTTTTTTGGTTTTTTAAACTAAATTGGTTATCAACGTTAGAAATGTGGTGGTTTGTGGTAGGGTAACTGTACCAGACTGAGCCGTGAAAATGTCTCACTTATGATTTGCCGCGTCTTGGGATCATCAAGTGCCTGAGTTCCGATCCTGGGGGATGATTACCCTCTCGAGGGTAAAATCGCTATCCTGAGGCTAGTGAAGCTTTTACAATGGAAAAATTACAAAACCAATGAAGCGGTTAAAACTGGCTTTAAAAAATTCATACATTCCCGTCCTCAGAGAACTTTCCATTAAAATGGGAAAAATGCATCGACAATAATAGGCAAGTACTTCGACTAATTAAATATAGCAGCGATGGACCTATGGTCGAAATTCGACCGCGACTTTTTGATCATAGACTATTTGACATTTGCAGTAATCATGAACCTAAATAATGAGTATCATCTACATCACTTGCTGTCACTTTCCGTTGAGTGACTATGTCAATATTTTGGGAGGTCTAAGTTCAATGGCACTGGTCGCGTTAGGATTCGGAGTATTAATTTATTTTATTTAATAAATTAGCAATATATATTAAAGATACATTTTAGCTTTCTGCACTTCTTCTCCATATAAACTCTAACCATGCGAAATCGCAGTCTTCCGTGCACGCAATACGCTTAAAAAGGGGTAAAAAGCTTTTGCTTCACGTATTTAATATAAAGGTACTGTTCAAAATAAAATACATTTTTTTACATAAAACGGCAATTTCATTGTTAGGGATTTATTATTTATATGCAATTTGTTATGTACTTATTTTCACTGCATTTTCATGTGTTGATTTTTCTACGATAAATTTAAAGGGGTAAAATGAATTTTATGTGTATCCAGCTGCTTGCAGGCCGGCATGACAGCAGCCACCGATCGATCTTATATACTTTGCTTATCATCAAGCATAGTGTCTTCTCTCTGCCGAGTCACTATACAAAAAGACAAAATACCTTGTTCCAAAATAAAGTACACATGCCAGGATAACTTGAATATTACGATCAACTTTGTTGTCTTTTAATAACAATCGTTAAATGAATTAAACTCTATGAAACAAAGTATTATCACAAACTTTATTGTTCCCAAACACTATAGAATATAATTTGAAAATACGGGTGGCAACCCTATAAATACTACGGTGAATCAAGAAAAGAGTGCGTCACAGTAGTCGACAAATTTAGAGGAATTTCGCGATAAAACTTAACTTACTTTGTTAGCGTTATACTTAACACAATTTGAACACGAAGCAAAAAAACTGCAAAAAATTATTAACAAGCTAAATTATTAAAAAGAAAACAAAAAACCCAACTGCAACAGAAACACGACAAAAAAATAATCCATTTTTGCTTTTTATTTGATTCCCAGACGTTATACTTAAATATTATATAAAGCCTATGTCACTCACACAATTAAGACGCATCTAGCGACACCTCGTATGCTAAAATCCATCGAGCCGTTTAGGCTACAGAGGGTGCCAAAGGAAAATATATACATGCATTAATATGCACGAAAAACATAACAATATTTGTTCTCCTTCTTGTTTTGGCGCCGCATAAAGCACTTGCCAGTGTCAATGTTATTAGGCCTTCGTGAAATTTTCTAATAATTATACAAAGTGGACTATCTAGAGAGTTTTTGTGACATCTCAAAATGCATGGGAGCATACTTTATATTTATAATTCACTTCACTTAAGCACAGCAACCAAACTGTATCACGCAAAATGCCACCAAAATTACATAATAAAGGGTCAAAATACTTAAGTTGGTGAATTAAAAATAAAAACCAAAACATGTCCCTTCAAGATCCCGCCAAAAACTCCTATAAATAACAATTCTTTTTTACAGTCTTTTAAAAAGCCTTTTGACAGCTGTAGTGGAACTGACGCCATTTTATTAAAACATGATCGGTTATAGATTGAAACAGTTCCCCGATTAATAATGCCATTGTAATCATAAAAATCTTAAATGAAAATGTTTGGTCGCCAATATATTTTCCTTAATATATCCTGACGGTTTAAAATCGAAGCCGATGTTGCGAATTCGGAACTGTTCCGAACTTATTAAATGTGAACAATTGATTGATTAATACAAATGAATGAACGCGAATTAAGAATTAAGTAAATCGGGCGCGATCGGAGTCTGTCCATCGAAGCCTACTGTTTTTCTTACGCCATTGTCTTATTTTTGATTCATTTGTGCTCCGGAGTCCATTTGTTATGTTTATTTTTTTCTAACAACGGTAATTTTTTATAAAAATAAGGTGGCATTTAAACATACAGTCCGCCTGATGGTAAGTGGACGCTTATAATACGATAAGTAAAGTTAATAGTAATCAGGTCTATGGGCTCGAACGCATCTCCTTTTCATCGACTTCAACAAAAGACGGGAGCTTACTGATTTCGAATTCGAACTTATATTTATTTTTATGGATCACCCATAACTTCTTTGTTTATGAACCGATTTTGAAGATTCTTTTTTTGATGGATAGAGGATACCTCAAGGGTGGTCCCATTTTAATTTATTTGCTATTGAACCTTCAACTTCCAAGATATACGAGGAAACTCTTCGAAAACATTGAAGTTATTTTTTTTTGTGTTAAATATGTCTTTAACTGTTTTGGTTACGGTTTTGGGGTGTTAGGAGTGTCGAATTACAAACTATAGATAGCCCAAGGCAACCTCACCTGCTCGTGGTGCACCCTGCTGAGTAACGAGCGAGGAAAAACAGACAGTGGGGTGATAGGGCTGTTTTGCCCGACTGAGTCGCGACCACCACGTATGTGGTGAGAAGTGCCTCATAGTGACTCAACTTTACGTGTCACATTTCAGAATCAGCCTGTGCATATCATCATTATATTAATACGTATTGCGTGCACGGAAGACTGTGAGATTTGGCATGGTTAAAGTTTATATGGAGAAGGAGCGCAGAAAGCTAAAATTTATCTATAATATCTGTTATAATTATATATAATTAAATTAAATAAATTATACTGCGAAATCTAAACTGACCAGTGCCATTGAACTTAGACCCCCCAAATTATTGACATTGTCACTGAATGAAAAGTGACAGCAAGTGATTTAATATTCATTGTTTAAGTTCATACTGCAAATGTCAAATATGTACGATAATAGTCTATGATTAAAATATCGCTGGTCGAATTTCGATCTTTGGGCGACCACTAGTCCAGTTAAATGTGTGCAGGTCCGCATCACAGCGGTGACCGCCGATGGATTTAAATCTTTCGGTGGTAGCCATTGTGTTTAGATTGTACTGTGCTTACCATTAGGTACAGTACCGACAATTTGCCGAGCTATTATAAAAAAGAACTAACATTTCACTTTTGTATTTTTGTTCTTTTCCACGGTTAATTTCAGATTTAGCATTTTCATTTTCATTTTAACAATTGATAACAAACGGTTTTTGTTGCTGAAAGACGTAACTAACTGAGCACTGTTTTTTTTAATAACAACAGTTTAAAAAAAAAAAATCAATTGCATTTAGAACATAAGTGTTTAAACAATTGAAGGGCATATTTATTATCCTAATGATTTTAACAGATGCTTAGTTGATTCGTACAAACTGTCGAAAATTACCTGTGATTAGAATTAGGGTATATATTTTAGATACTATATTTGAAAACATAAAAAATATAACTCAATAAAACTGATAAAATAGAGCCAGTTCACACAGACAGTGAAAGACGGTGCGTTTAATTTAATTTGAATGCAATGAACGACATTTTCCTTAAAAAAAAAAGATTTTTCTTTGACGCTAGACACTGATAACGTAATATTGGCACTAGTTCTATCACGTCATGTGTGAATCAGCCTGTACTCAGGACGTCTCGTGTAAGCGGAAAGGCATTCCGAAAACATGATAATGAGTAATCATTTAATTTAGAGACATGCCTCTAGCAAATTAAATTATTAGCGTGAATTAAAACGGTATTAATAAAAAAATTATAATTAGATTTAAGAAACACTTTTATGTCTTAGCCGAAATTAAATTCGTGTACGTTTAACCAAAAAATTATAAAATCTTTTTTTTTTTTGCGCTCATTAGTAGTTATCCAACGGATTTTAAGCAGTTTTTTTTAGATGGTACTATGAAGTCTCCAAAGTAACAGAGGTTGTATTAATTAATTATACTTTCATCAAACATAAATTAAAGTTCATCACACCGTTGCGATTTTTCATAGTTTAAGCAATTTTAAAGCTATTATGTAATTGTAAAATCTAAATGCGTAAACAATCTATTAATTCTAGTTTCATATTCCGAACTGTTTGAGACAAGTGGAACCGTTAGCAGAAGTTACTGTTAAATCGTATTTAAAAATGCTTTCTATGTAACGTGTGGAAGGGCGTAAACATGCGCACTTTCAAACCGCAATTAATTTACAATAACGTTTTATGTTAAACGCATAAACATTATTCACGAGCGGCTTGCTAGATAACGCAGCGGGCCCGCTCGCTCGTCTGTAACGGCTCTCACCGAATCAACGCCCGTTTATACTGCACGTAATATACATTGAAAAGGGTTGTTCTCACTTACAAATACATAATAATCTCTGTTATAGGTATTTTAGACAAACTACAACATAACTATTGATACAAAACAATGTTCGACCTAATGGTCAAAACCTTTGACAAGATGGTCAATTGAACTTCAAAAAACAATTTTTGAATTGAAATTTAGGTGCAGTAAGGAAAATTTCTGCGTTACGTAACGCGTTACGTTACGAACGGTACTTAATGGTCTAAAATATATAACGTTACATGCATAATATAATTTTTGAAGTGAAACTTCTTTTAGGACGGTGTAAATTGGATTTTATGAAACGAAATGTGTAACGAAAAAGAGATTGCGATAAATGTAGATATAGGTTTGAGGCTGTGAGGGAATGAGGTAAAATGCGTTTCTGTATAGTTTCCCTATCTTTCGTCTATTCTTATTGTACTAGAAATATATATAAAGAGAAAAAGAGAGAGAGAGAGAAATTTCACTTATACTATGTGTTTATCTGCGTCTACCTATAAAATAATTTTAACTACTTTATAGTGTTCGGAGCTTCACGCGGATTTATTTATTTATCGCTAATAAACGTCACAGGGACAAGGATTTTAATATGAATACTTATTAGAATTTCTATTTTTTTATATCCTAAATCGGGAATAGCAGTTTTGTCTTTAATTAGAATTACACAGGCAATTGGCTAGTTTAGGTCCAAGGAGCGTAAAACAGATTTAAAGTAAATAAATCAACTTAGCGAATAAACTGTACGTGTGGCTCACTTCACGTTTACCGTTCCCCTAACGTTACATTGTCGTGTGAACGAACCTTTTCACCTTAATTATTGTTAAAACGAATTCTTTATTTTAGACAACGGATATGTGAGTTTTTTTTGTAAATATAACTCATTGAAATAACTCGGTTCATTATCGTGATCCGATCTCGCATATATGTATCATAATAATTGGTCGTTTCACATTAACTCCAATTATGTAGCGCCAAAAGTATATTGGTCCGCGTGGGCATTATTCCAAGTCGGAACTGCGTTCCAACTTACATTGGAAGTTTATAATTTTTGGTTTTAAATTTTGCTCCTGTTGACTTGCGTGAACAATTACTGTTTTGTTACCACATTGTTAATATTTTCATTTTTTTATACTAGCTGTGCTCGCGGCTTCGCTCACATGGACTACAAAATTCCAGCGCGAATCATGCTCCCCCGCTCCCGGCTATTTTAGAGACAAAAATGCTTATTGTGAGTGTTCCTTAAAAGATAAACGTATATTCTCGCTGACTTTTTTGTAGGTCTCTTTAATGTCTCCAATTATGTACTACATTAATTTTCTATATCTCTTATGATTTACTCAGCGTAAGCCATTTAAGCGCCCGAATTGATTCACCATGACCAGTATTTTTTATATTTTTTCGGAACCCTAATTCTTTTTCTAAAATTAAAGTAGCCTAACTTACTCCTTATAACATCAGCTATCTACCAGTGAGAGTTCCATCAAAATCGGTCCAACCGTTTCGGAGATTACCCAGACAAAAATTGGCACTAATAAGAAAAACTGACAGGTGAAACAAATGTAACATAAAAAAATTCAAAAACACTCATCTTCTATTTGTACTGTTATAGACAGAATATACTGTCAGAGATTTAATTTTATAAAGTTAAGACAATTGTCAACTGTCTATGTTTCGACTACAGTATTGGCGTCGATCGGGCACATGGCGCGGTGTTTTGTAAATTTAACACGGGCGCAACCGCGGTGCACAACTAGTGCTACGATAAATAGATTTTAATGGAACAATTTTAGTTTCAATTGCAATGTTTTTTTTTAAATAAAGAAATATTTTGGAATCACTTCTGTATAGATTAATATCTTTGTGTATGTGTAACTCAGACAGCGGCTAACCCTGCGGCAGGCGCGCTCGAAGAAAAATTAACGAACACCCGCTCGGGGTCGAAGGGGCCCAGAATCATACGGTCACTAATTAATGGAAAAGGATTAAATTCGTACTGAATTGAAATAAAATAAATATGATAAGGGAGCGGTCTCCTTGGGGCGGCGCGGGCGCGAAGGGCTCTCGCTTTTTTGTTCCCGGTAGCCGTCCGCGCCGTTCGACCCTGTCAATAACATGTACTAATTGTTTGCTTTGGGTTTTTAAATGTAAATATACATCCGTTTAGGTAATTTTTCGATGAAGATCTTCGAATTATCGTGTGCCCCATGAGAATTCTTAAATATCTGAGGATTCATCATATGTTTAACCCTCTATTTAACCTCCTTATACGATATATTTTCTAGATTTCTTTAAACTAACTTACTTTAAGCAATATCTCATGTTTCTAGGAATCTAGACTCACCAGTTTGTGCTGTGTTATATGTCAATCAGTTTTTACAAATTTAGAGGAAAGCAAAATAGTAGTATAAAATATAATAGATACCTGTGATAATTTACTTCATTAATTTGAATGTTGCTTATTACTCGTTAATATTCAATTGCAAAAATCGAAAAAACAAACCATCAAAAATGGCAAAAATGAAAACCAAATTTACAAAAAAGGAAAAAATTACAGGAAAGAAACATTTTTTTATTAAAAATTATATTCCGTTTTTTAATGTTTAGGAAAGGCTTATAGCTTGTAATAGGATCAGTACATAGTTTTACCCCCTCTAGCTCTTCAGATTACTTCCAGTCTCCTTGGCATACTCCTAATAAAGTTATCACATCATATCAGAGTTCACAGTCGAAGACAATAATAGTATTATAACAACATTTTTCACGTGTTCAGATTTCCTCAGGACATTTTTCTTCTTCGCCAGCCATTAAAGTTCCTAAGAGTACTATTACAAGTATACAGATTATGGTTTTCTGTCATTATTTGCATATCTTTTTTCGGAGAAAAATTAAAAGCATTAGGTGAAAATCGGTTTACAGCTTACGGGATTGTGAACCGGTCTACTGAACATCGTCTACCCTCTTAACTGGTTAGAAATTTAATACGAAAATAATATCGATACGGCTTTAAATACCGCAGCTTACGAGGGTTCTGTTTCAAAATGTTTCTTATTAAATTTCGTTACTGTTGTAAATTTAGCTTTACTAGTTATTGAAAAAATTAATACTATATTCTATTCCACCAGTTAATGCTTTTTTATTTTAGTTAGTATGTAAGTGTAGTAATTTCAAATTTTATTAGAATCCATGCAGTCGTTTGAGATTGATTAGTGGACACTTTCAAACAAAATAACTACTAATATCCATAAAGTAATATCCTAGCTAATAAGGAGAAATATAAAATTAAGTTTATATATTAGCTTTGCCCGCGGCTTCGCTCACGTGGACTACAGAATGCCCGCGCGAATCTTGCTCCCCCGCTTCCGGCTATTTTAAAGACAAAAATGCTTATAGTGGATGTTCCTTAGAAGATAGATGTATACTCGTATACCTATATATGTACTATAGATAAATTTATCGCGAAATGTTAAATGCGTAGGAATTCTGAGGTAGATGTGTAGGAGGAGGTAAGTGGATAAAAAATTATTTTCAAATTCAGGGTTTGTAGAAGCTATAAGCTCGGATATTAAAAATCTTAATTGTTAACACCCACCCTCGCAATCCATATTATGAGTAGGTTGTTATAAAATTCACTCTTAGATCATTTTTACATCACTTAAAGAAAACTTCTACCAAATTTGGAGTCGATAGGAGCTATATTTAAAAAAACGGAATTTTTTATTGTTAACGCCCCCGCAAACCCCTTTGGGCGAGAGATTTCTTAAATTCCGTTCTTAGCTGACCTCTACAAGGTAAAAGTAATATTCCTGCCAAATTTCAAGTCTCTAGGTCTTATAGTTCCAGAGATATCGTGATGAGTATATCTATCAATAGAACAGCTCCTATATACTATATTTTTATTTATTATTTATATTATTTTATTTATTATTAAAACTATATTTTAATTGAAATTCTTTGTTAAATACTATGGTCACTAATAAATTATTATTATTATTTCGCTTATTTAATTCTTTACATATTTTTTTTTATTTTTTACAATAATATCTATATAAAATACAATATTAAAATAAAAAATACAAAAAAACAGTTGATCCCCAGTAGCGGGGTGAAGACCCATGCTACCGGTGGCTAGGGCTCCAAAGAGAGGAACCTCCTCACAATTCGTGCCGTGTCCAGAAGAACTGCCTTCTGTATCTTACCCTTGATTAAGTAATTCATTAATTATTATTATTATTATTATTATTATATATATATATATATATATATATATATTGCATGTCAAAAAAAAAACGCGAGCAGCTCCGTGATATGTGATAGAAGTATAACTTCTTAAAATATAATTCATAGCTGTCTGTCTACTTCTCTCTACGTTATATCTATCATTTCTCTCATGAACCGAAATGTGTTTAAATGTGACGCGTCCTTGAAACTTCACTATCAATTCTTGTCGAATTATTGAGTCGCTGCCTAAGAAGTTTCACTTTAAAAATAATAAAAAATCAGTTCATAAATCGAACGTGAATTAAAAATAAAATTGAACATTATAACGCTAACAAGACAAGGCGTCAGCGACGTTCGATTTTTCAATTTTTCAGCGCGAAGATTAATTTTTTTTATCTCGTTCCACGCGAGCCGTCGAAACGCGTTTCCTTTGCCATGTTTCTAGTGCTACGGGAAAAAGTTAAAAATATAAAACTCTCCGAAGGTAATACGATACAGGATTTAAATTAAAACTGACATTGAGAGATTAAGCCCCCCCCCTCACTTGAAGAGTATATATATTGTATAGAGGTAAAAATCGTCGTTAAATTATTTATATAGCAAAAATCCGTGATTAAACGTTGAGGACGTTATAAGTGTTAATAATTGGAATGATTTATAAAAGAAAGATGGCGGTGGGTATCTATTAGTGGCTTTAAAGTATGTATTTTTTTTAAAGTGAAAACTTCTTTAGCTTCGTTGTGATTTGAGAGTCAATGAAATGAAAAAGCGAAAGCGACAGTAAAAAAGTTGTCTCGCAATAATTAATTTTATTACCTCACAAAAAGGCACGAAACAAAAACTTTTTAGACAACATTATGACATTCTGTTACTGATTGATATTGTTTTAGTTTACCATGGATATTTCAAATGTGCATTAATTTAAAAATAATATTGTGAATAATGATTGTGAGTACTTTTATATATGTTTTATAAATTTTAAATTAGTGTGTCTTTGATCATTTTCTGAATTAAAAAAAATATAGTCGTGAAGGTTTCACTTCTACCACGTGTGAATTGCACAGATATTTTTTTTTACATTAATAGGTATTTTGTTTGTAAACCTTGTATTGTGTCCCTTCGGTCAGTAGGGTTTCCAAAGCTCCATGGGGAAGGGAGTTTCAAGGTCGGCAAAGCTCTATTGATATCGAGGCTACGGTAACCGCTTACCATCATGCGGGCTGTAAATATGTTTGCCAACTTAGTTGTAGTAAGAAAGGCATTTATTAATTATATATTAAAAGTTTTTGGTTGATTAGCAAAAAAGCTAAAATTTACTAATGTTAATTCATTTGAATTTATTTAACAACACAATCGCCTAACAGTGAAGGAAATCATCGTGGGGAAACATAAACGCTTGAGAAATGATTTCTTTGTAAAGTCATGAAGAATATGCTATGCTGAATTATGTATCAAGTATTACTTATTATTGTAAATTTCAGTTAACTAAAACGACTAAAAGTGGATTTAACATTTTTTACTTAGGTATTTAACTTTTGTTTTCAAACAACTAGTGGTGCATCGCGGCTCTGTTTATTACACAGCATTTTATAATTTGTAAAAGAGACAAACATCATAGCATTCCATGGATTCACCGTGCGGGTGCCGGGTCCATCATGTGGCTGAGAGAGGGAAACACGAGCAGTCCCCGGGACTTGCGACCCAGGTGTGGGTTTAAGGGTGCACATCAGCGCTCATCTTGACTACACGCGATACCCTCCCTGCCAAGCCAGATTCGTTATGAGCCTGTTAATGCTGTTTTAGATACCCGTTCTAAAATAGAACTTAATGCAGTTCTCGACAGGCCGAGGTCTTTTAATGTGTTATAGAGAGATTTCGCTGGAATACCTCTCGCTCTCACTTCCACCACATAGCCTTTCTTGGTTAACTCGTTACATAGATCGTAATATTTATTCATTTTTATTGCGTGGTCTTTAGGTATATTAGTTTCCCATGGTACAGTAAGCTCTACAAGTACTATACATCAATTTTGTAAAATTAAATAAACTATAGCATAACATAAATTTCATGAAAACCGGTCAATCCGTTTTTTAGTTAAATCCAGACAAACAAGGATTTATTAATGTCATATTCGTGATTAGAGTCTGTGACTGTTATGATAGTTAAATATTATTGTTTTGTAAAAATATTACATATACAGACATAATTACAGACTAATTAGAATAGATAAAACAAATTCGAGTAAGATTTTCTAAATTTGAGTGATACATTTTACTCCTTATATACTCGGCCAATAAAAAGTTATTAAAGTTTAAATTAGGAAACTACGACTTTTATAATCATTACGTGTTCATCTGACGTCCACGCGAACGAAGCCACAGGCGCAGCTAGTATATAACATACGATATATCGATAAGTATAATACATAAATGGAATGTATTGAAAGCCTGTTATAAAGCGAGAAACAAATCCCTCGAAGCATGAACGGGTAAAGTTTGACAAACATAAAACGCGAACGACACAAACCCAACTCGATCGCGAAACTAAATAATTCAATTCTCAACAAAGTCGGATTGACAAATTTGAATAGCGAAATAAGGCCGATTGCAAACCGAACGACTGTTTTGTAGACTACATCAATGTGTCAACTCTTTTATAACCTACTACAAAAAAAGAAGGAGACTCTCAAATCGAACGTTTCTTTATATTTTTTATCGATGTTCAGGCATAACTTCTTTGTTTATTAACCGATTTGGATGATTCTTTTTTTGTTGGAAAAAGGCTAAAAAATACCTTAAGGATGGTCGCATTTTAATTTCATCGAAATCGAAGACACTCTACCAAACTCCTCAAAAACATTGAAATTGAGTTTCCTTTTTGGTAAAAATTGTCTTGTTAAGTTTGCCGTATAAAAACATTTTACTATATTAAGGGAAAAATTTTCATGCCACTTCTTTTAAAAAAAAAAATTAATTTACAAAAGAAATTAATATATAATTAAATTAGAAATTAACCTATTGCAAATATTATTGATTGGATTCAGTTATGTTTTGCTAGTTCTCATCGGTAACAGGATTAAATTCCAAGCGCGATGGAGTTTTTAATAAAAAAAATAAAAATTGATATTCCCCATTTTGAAAGTATAAATTATTTCTGTTTGACAATAGAGGTATGTAAGGCATTTGTTTAAGTTATACATTTTACTGACATTTTATTAGACAATGTCTTAGCGTTTTTTTTTAAATAATATTTTAGTTCAAAATCTGTTATTCAAAAAGCACTGAAGATTTTGGCGAGGTATTACTCTGCGATAGGTAATAATGTTCTACCGATTACACTTAAACTAAAGTCGCCAAGTCTGTAAACGGCCTTATGCGAGGAAATTTTCGAGTCTATCGGCTATAGGCAGGTGGAAGAGTTGATCATTATTAGATATTGAATTTTCGTAACTTCGGACTCATCCGCTTTCTAATTTACTAATGAATCCGAGTGGTGTTACCATTAGCCCCCCCCTTCCGCCCCTACGGTGGGGTGAGTTAACGGGGGTGTACGGAAGGGGTAAGAACTCGGAAATTTTGCGTCTTTTATACATGTATAACGATAATATAATCGGATTGTTGATTCGGGAGCTTCACATTTGAACGTTTGTGCCTTTACCCAGTACGTCACGCTTCGGTTTTGTTTTAATTTTCAATACAATTCTCATAACAATTACGTACAATAATTGTATTGGATTAATATTCAACTACTTTTTTATTTATGCCAATATTATATATGCGAAAGTAACTTTGTCTGTTTATAAGGAATTTTTTACTGGTAAGTCTCTGAACCGATCGCAATGAAATATGGCAAAGGATTAGCCTGGGATCTGGAGAATTACATAGTATAACAAATATAGATGAAATCACGGAAAAAGGTTAGTATTTTTTATTTCTTCATCGTAACCGCCTTGAAAATATACGCCATGTAAAAATTACTTTTCAATGCAGATTTTTTTTATGCAACTGAAAATACAAAGAAGCAACCGAAAGAGCTTTGATAAGACGCAGGAACACAACACAAGTAATGGTATTCCACCAGCCAGATTGTCTCAAGTACTCTCTACTTCAACAAAATTTCTCTGTGTATAACACATTAGACAATTACTACACAGTACTTAAACATTATCCTAGTTTTAATTACTAATAGGATTGGCATAAAAGTTAAGAAGTAATTAATCTAATAAATATATTAGCCCTTCCTAGATATAGGAACATAGAATCGAATCACCGTAAACCTTTCAAAACTAACTTCGCGTTAGGTATTGTTAATAATCTAAATATTAAGTTAGAGCAGTGCACGCCGCGCCTCCCGCCTCTGTGACTCAATAAAACCAAATTGGAACTCGTTCCTTGCACTTCTCTGATGATTTAATGCGAACTGCCAGCACAGAGCGGTGTAAAAGTTTCATTATTTATGCCTATACTAATCTTGTCTCTCAGAGACACGAAAGTGAGTCGTAATATCTGTACTTTATTAACAACGCTATATAATGAAAACAATGATAGTTTATTAAGTATTTTAAGTATTTTTTTTTGTTTTTGTTATAAATATTAGTATATTTGCGCATTATAAAATTGTTTTTGTTAAATTGTCGTTACAGAAGCATTTGCCATTGTCAGTTTTATTTTCATAGACGTATTAATTAGAGTTGAGATCAATATTGTTTTATGACTTTTAATGTCTAAATCACAAGTACCTATATTAGTTACATAAATGAACCCTACTATAGATGTTGGGGAGATTTTGAAGCAGCTCAAAATTAAGGTTTCATGTTTTTATTCTACATTCACTTAAGAGTGGTAGAATATAATTATATATAGAGGGTTCGAGTACAGAATGACTACTGCTACCATGCCACATATATTTCTATTGCAAAGCAGCTGTGGTCAACTCTGTTCCAGTATGTATGATACGTATGGCAACATAGCGCACAAACCATTTTAACTTAGTACTCACGATTAGTAGCTTATTATTGACAGGCTTCAGGATTGAGTTTCTCTTTGAGGTCTGCTATCATATTATTTATATGCTACTTGCTTATGCTTATTATTTGCTATTTCATAGTACAAAAAATTGGTTGCCTGTAAAGTCGGTATACGGGCGAAAGTTTTACGTGACAACGACTTTATGTCTGTCTCTCTCGCTCTTAGGCGGGCTAACCATGCCCGAGTGGAAGGGACGCGTGCCTCTCACTCGCTCTCATTGTGAGCGCATAACGTGAGCGGAGCGTAACGCAGTTTCTTGAAGTGTCACCCGGCAAACCAATTTATAAGACGTTGTCACGTCAAAAAACTTTTTTAAGTGCAATGAACAAACTATATTACGTAAGATACCGTCAAAGTTATACATAGATTATACAAAGGCAAGTTTATGTATTATGAATATAAGCACTATATATGATCAATAAAGTTCCAACTCTCATGAAATTTTATATACATACTTAGTTATTCTCATAAAAGTCATTAGAAAAAAGTTACGTAGGTTTAAAAGAAACATGTGTTAAATCCTTCTTCTAGAATTATCTATAATACTTGTTACTTCATAGTTCTGCTATCTCTTAAACGCACTTTTTGCACGAGATGCCAAAAACCAAAGTCATTCTATTATTTATAATAAAATTAAAGTCTGAGAAAGGAAGCCTGGATGTCGCAAGTTGAGTGTGGTGAAATATTTAAATAATTTTTTTTAATTTATAACAGTGTCGCATCTACGCGACATGATCTATGCACGTCGCGTTCAGAAATCGAGTATAGGTGTTCGGTTCGGTACCTACGGATCGACGACAAACTTTCATCTCGTTGCGGGACATTCATTCGCTTGTTACGTTCAAAAGTTTTGCTCCTAAACAAACCCCGCATTTCGTATGTATTGTTTATTTTATTGACTATATCCCTGAGTTTGCTTTATAATTGTGTTTATTTTAACACTAGTATCGACCGAGGGATTCTCTTACTCGTTAATTTTAGTGTCGAATAACACCTATAAAGACTAAAGCTAACATCAATTGCATGTTTCTATTGAACAGGGAAGACAGGGAAATTCGCTAAAGTGGGTTTGTAGGGTTAGTATAGCGACCACGATACAAAGAGCGAAAAACCAGTATTTGTGATTTGCAAGTAAGGAAATTGGAACATTTGATGGATTATTATCTCTTGACACCATCAAGTATATTGGATTCATTTCCCCATAACTTAGATATAACGAAAAACATTCCTGTATATTTATTGTTTCAACCCAAAGTGTAATAAGAATTTCACCCCTCCATCCTCATAAAGAAACCTAAGCATCACCACGGTATAAGGTAATTTCTTCTTAATTAATGACAATATGTGAATATATAAAATTCTGCCCATGTCACTTAGAATATTTCTTTAATCTTCATAGTTTAAGCAACGCTTTAACTCTCTTGTTATAACGGACTAATGAGTTTTGTGGAAGATCGAAGCCAAATAACGGTGTGTTGAGGTCCTGTGGTGAGTTGGGTTTCCAGAGCTCCTTGAGGTAGGGGGTTTCAAGGTTGACATCGCACTATGGTATTAAAAGAGTCTATAGGGTACAGTAGTTACCTTTGCCACCTTTGGAGTATAAAAAACTTAAAATATTAGTTATTATATAGCCAAAATACATCACGTAAAATGCCACGAATATTACATAATATAGGGTCAAATAACATGATTTAATGTATTATAATAAAAACCACCACATAAGAGGTCAAGATCCCGCCAAAAGCTTTAAAGCAATTTAATTACATTTTAATAAAAAATATTGAAATCGGAGAGTATATTGACAGGATGTCTGAGAGTTAGCTATCGAAACATTGTGAGCTCAAATTAGACGCTTCTGATTAATGTCCACTGCTTGACCTTTGCATCTTCGGTTTGAAAAAAAAAAAACCAAAGACATTAAAGCTGGATCGATCGGTACGCAAATGAGAGCGTACGGCCGTGATCTATAGATCTCTTTGCAGTCCGTCGAAAGATCAGCTAATGATCTAGAGCGGTCTGATTGATCGCTGACACGGGGTGAATGAGCGATCGGGCCATTGATTCTGCGTGCGCGCATCGTCGGCTGCCATATTGGAACGGTGCCATACTTGATTCGAAGTTCGAATTTTAAGTGACACGACAGTGAGATGACCGTTGACAATTATTTGAAATAATTTGAAATGGATTCTTTCTTAGGTTATTTTGCGAAATTCATAAATAAACAATGGACATTTTGATCTATCTATTTCTTTAGAGATTTCTCTCTATAACTTGGGACATCCGACTGGTGGAATACCTTCACCCTATTAAAGATCACGGCTAAGTATCATCGTGCTGTGTTCCTGCGCTGAGGAGGGTTTCCAGAGATCCCTGGGGTAGGGGGAAAACGCGCAAGTGATACCTATGGTGTCGCATGTGTCCATTGGCTATAGTAGCCACTTACCTTCAGGCAGGCCGTATACCATCTGTGTAGTTTAAAAAAATTATAAAAGACATATTCATCAGGGAGATTAAAAGGTACGTACCTAAATAAGCATGGCGAAGAATATACACTTTTAAAATGACAATTGTTTTATACAGACTTTTGTAGCCTTGTTTTTTTTTGCATGAGATTGATCTATGTAAAATAAACCGACAGCAGAATTATGTGCAGTAAGTTGGTACTTGTAAAACTTGGAATTTATTTTGTCACTTTCGACTTTTTAAAGCAATGACAGCTCATTGGTGGGGTGTACGGATATCGCTTCATTTGACGTCAGTTTGAGGCCCTGCAATGAGCCTGACCTTTCGGTGAACGAAAACATCGTGATGGTAAGGCTTTTTCTTATGCCTGCTTGGCTAGCCACCACTTTGAAGTTGAAAATATGTCGCCAAGAATATTTAGGATTGTTCTGGCAGCTACGCTTGAAAACTCCCACTAGGCTAAGCGTGTTACCACCATCCAGAATATAATCGTCACTTAAAATAAAGTAAGATTGTAGCTAAACCTACAAAAAACAACTTAAAAAACTCCACGAAACATTTGTTTGTATTGCAAACTGTGATAGTTTAGAGCAGTTTGGTTTAAAATTTAGTGGTTTAAAAAATATACGTCGTCAAAATAAAATAAAATAAAAATTAGGACATAATATACCTAAAGTAGTTTCTCAAAAACAGTCGTGAATAACCGAATTATTATTTTTCTAATCTTATAATCAGTCGTTTGATACCAAACAACTTTTTGAAGTGAAAACTTCTTTAGCCGCGTTGAGCTATTTTTGGTAGGGGAAAAATTTATGGGTTCATGTGACCTTCGCGTCACCGACGAGCTCGACATGCTCGTGACGTATTGCGCTTGCGCCGGACTAGTGACGTGTAGTATAGCGGCTTGTGTACATGTACGAGCATATATACACTAATACATTGTATATACTCGACTGTATCATATGCGTGTTTGACTTTTTGGACGGGTAAAAACTTGTGGTTTCGCGTCACCAACATGCTCAGCCATAATTCAGACTATAATTGGTTTATAGTCCTTATGATTGCTTCTGTTTTTTTTAGTAATTATAAAAGTATATAAAGTCTCTTACATAAAACTCTATTCCTAATAAAATACAACAAAAGGTTGTCTTACACCGCCTTTATTACCTAATATCAATAAATCCACACGTCTTTCACACGCCCTTTATAATATTTAATATTCACCTATGGAATATTGTCTGTCGGTTTGTACTTCACGCTTCTGATGATAAAAGCATCGGTAGTTGCCAATAAAGCCTCCCCTTTTACACCTATGCATCATAGAGTAAATATTTAAACGCAGTAATGGCACTTTTTATTCTATCGCAATCTGTAATATTGTATTAATAGGGAAATTTAGTTCCGTGTTCTCCGTCGAGATGGGGTTTATTCATGACTTTTTTTGTACGTAATTTCAGTAAAATTTGTTGGCACTTTCCTTACTTGGAAAGACATTTTTTATATTTTATATCACGACTTAACATAAAATATCAACTACTTATATATTTTTTTCTCAGACACTTGTTTCTTAAACAGCTAAGTTCTTCAATAATTTTTATTATTATAATTGATATTGTTATTGTATGAAGTTACTTATAATTTATTAAAGACCATTACTGCCATTATCGAGTGAATATAGCAAATATAGTGTTTTGTCCTATGATATAAGTATTCTAAAAAACAATTTACAAAAAAAAAAAACAATAATTTTCAAGAGTTCTCTTGTGTAACTTCGACGATTAAAGTTCCAATGAAAAAAATAATCGAAAACTGTTCATAAACTGTTCAGTTATGGCTGAACATTCATAAAATATATATACATATAGGTATACATTCTAATTGAGAAACCTCCCATGTTTTGTTGAAGTCCGTTAAAAATGGTAGCAACCATCTTTACACATTTTAATCAGCCCTTAAGAAATATAGGTTTTAAAAGATAATTTTTTTGGAGATTTCTTTCTACTTGGGGCAGGCCGACTGGTGGAATACCTCCACCCTACAGAAGATCGCAACCAATTAGCCTTGTGTTGTGTATCTGCGGTCAGTAGGATTTCCAGAGCTGCTTAGGTAAATATATGAAGGTCACAAACGTGTTCGTGATGCAAACGTTCGCAGGCTACGGTAGCCGCTTGCCGTTAGGAGTGCCGTAAGATTCTTTACCCCCTTAGTTAATTTAAAAAAAAAAAACACAAAGACATAAAGGAAAACAAACAAATTATAACAATGAATAGTATTAAAGAGTAGAACAGTTACATAATTTTAAACTTTCTTTTGTTAACGTGTTTATTTTTATTTTCTTTCTTCGATAAAACTTCACTTTAGCCCTTTTTTCTCCGTATCAGATTTAAGTCGTTAACCGCGTCGGCTAATATATATTCTATACATTATACATATATGTATAGTTAGTTAGATCGAATTACGTATAGGGAATTAGTCAGATCGCGATTTTGTTGTTTATTCGGCAACAGCCCAAACCGAGGTTTTTGACCTCTTTGGCATCCTTGAGCATGTTCCCACGCTTTCGCGGCTGAGTGCCTTCAGCGCTCATCCCCAAGCTCGGAGAGATTGTAAAAGCCGTCTGAGGCTTCAGGGCGCTAACAGTAAAGTCTGATCGAAAAAATAACGACGTTGACCCACTGCAATACGTTAATCTATGATCAGTATAAACCCAGTAGCACACTGTGAACACGATAGCAGATAAAAGCCCGGCTAATAACGTACCAATAAAGGCTTTATTGAGCCGAACAGTATTAAGAGGCGGCGGAAATTGTCGATGTTCGTCGAACGCGTGCGAATTTAATATCGTCAAGATGCGATGCCAACGTTAATAGGGTGGGGGGGTGGGGGGTGTGTCAATTATATCGAATGTTTCAAGCACAGCGATTAGGTGACGCTCCATTTTCAAAGTTTAAAGTTCGATCCCTTTGAAGTTGGATACCGATTGCTAATTTCTGATTTTATTGTTTTCTTTCTCGATATTAAATTACAATATAAATATAAAAAAATAGAACTTTATAATAACTTTTTTTTACAATGAAAATAAACATTTTACTATTAATTATTATTTAAAAAATATAAACAAATTATAAAGTTAATCAGTACATTCAATTTGGACCGCTCGTAATGTATATACAACAGTGCATACAAATCTGGTCATATACAGCTAAGCCAATTCCACTGCGGTCATAATCTTGAAAATCATTTATATGTAAATGTTGCTTTTGTCTACTGTCAGTCGGGTCGGACAAATAATAAACAAACTTTCGATACGATACAAGAGGAACAAAAAAAAACATTTTCATAAAAGATCAAAAGCGAAACTTATTGGCAGTTGAAATTAAAAATTCAAGGTACCCGAGTTCACTGTGACCAATTGCATGTGAAAAGTTAGTCTCAGTTTCTCGATTGACGTCGAAGGTTTAGGTTTCAAACCACTATCAGATTTTTATCATGTACTTACTCAATTTTATATTAGTTCAATTTTATTTAGTATAACAGCCTCGTAAACGCGACTGCTATGCTCGAGGTACTGGGTTCGATTCCCAGGTCGAGCAAAGCGTTATTGTTTTTTTTTTTCTATGAAATTATCAGTAGCAGCACGGAGTTTGGCTTTGTGCCCGATTAATGGCAATACTTTCGCCCCCTATTACATGGGAGCTAAAACATAACCGGCGAACTGTGGGTGTACACCTCTGCCTAACCCTTTGAGGATACAGGTGTGATGGTATGTTATATAAAATGTTCGTAGTCATTTTAACAATTCGCTGTCTACAACTCCAGATCTACGCCGATGATTCTATTTACGCGTATTTCGCAAATAATCCAGAATATTCAAAGAAACGAAAACGCAATTAGAACTCACAAATGTCAATCAGTCGAAATGAGCAAAATCAAAAGACGTCCGACGCTCGCTGGGCCTCGATCGCCCCACCTGAAGTGCTCTGAAGAAATAATTAAAAGGCCCAATGAAAACCTAACCCTCGAATTCCAATACTCAGTCGCGCGAAGTTTCCGCAAAGTTTCGAGCGAGAAGTTTCTCGAAGTTTGACGGATACTGTCTGTCTGTCCCTTCGGTGCAACACGCCGCGCCGCGCGCGCCGCGCCGTTCGACTTTCGGATTTTGAGTTGTTAATTTATAATTAAAAAGCGATCGGTTATTAGCTCAACTCTTAATTATTAATTAAAGTAATCTCGATAAATCGGATTTGTTTAATTACAAACCCTTTTTAGAGTAAAAACCTATTAATAACTTCCATTTATTAAAACGTCTTGAAGTAAAACATTACAAAAAAGATATAACTGCCATGAGTGAGAAGTTGGGGCGGATCGCTAGAATAAAATAAAATGATTTTTCTCAAACATGCATGGAAATATTATCATTATTTTCGCGAAGTAGCGAATTTACGGACAAAGAAAATCAAATCCATTGCAGGAACGTTTTTTGAATTTGGAACATTACAACGCTCCAGCAATGTTGTATGAAACGGTGTGCTGGCGTTATTAAAAACTCTTTGAATGGATCTCTTCTATCATTCTTGGCATAGCAAAGTAAGTCTCTTTGCTTAGTACAAATTGCGTTCACGTGGCTGTATAGCCATAAATGCGCTTGCCTTTCGGCACAGATAATAAATAGAAAATTGGTGGCAAAGCTGAAAATTCGACTTTGATTTGTTACTTACATACATGTTTGAGAAAAGCACTATACATGCCTCGGCGGAAATGTCAATTGCCTGTCTCGTATTAGTATCCAAACTCATACTCGACCTGCAACTGCCTATTTCACGGCCTTTGCAATAATATACTATTATATACAGTGTAAAAGTAGGATAGTTGGCGAACATTTTGAAATCATTGAACGTTCCGGACAGAGAGATAAGTGCTTGCATATTTATAGGACGAGAACTTTACTTTATTTATATGTATTTATTATAATCCTGTTATTTTTAAAAGGCTCGGTGTAAATAACGGGACCTTTATGCTCCTAGGGCAACTATCTTATATTTACCCTAGAGATTATTAATATTCAATTTTGTGTATGTATATTTTATATATCATAATTATTTTATTTGAATCACCGCAACTTTTGAAAATATTATATGTTGTCCTTGTTTGTTTATGATTGTTTTTTCCGAACTGACTACCTAAATAATTTAATATTACGTATATTATTTATTCTAGACATTTTTTTTTAATTGTCAAACGACAATTTGAGATAAATTTTGGCTGTTGGTTAGCAGAGTACCTACAAACTGAAACCCAAGGCGACCACCGACAGTTCCGCTATCCATCGGCTGTCTTCGCTCTCAGTCCTGCCTGCAAGCCTCTTGACAACTGAACACACATAGGCTTATCCCGAAATGCGATAAACAAAGATAAACCAAAAACGAACATGTGTATGGTGGTTGATTACTGGATATATATATACCGGCTGATTCCGGAATGCGATGTTTTACACCTGGTGAACACAGTTGTCGTATACTATCCACTCAGAAAAGTACAAAAATTTTTTATAACAGAATGACAATATAGAATGTAAATAAATCTATCAAAAGCGAAAACAAAAGGGTTCCCGATAATTTCCATCGAAAGTTAAGCATTAAGGCACACGTCCTTAAAGTTAAACCAATTAAGGGACCGTTTTAAAATCCTCCGACGGAGAGCGGACGGCGGAGGGCGGAGGGCGTAGAAAAACTTCTAACGAATGTCCTCTCAACCCTTTTAAATCAATTAATTACTCAATTGAAGCGCATCGGGTCATTGTTCCGATTGTGTGTTTTCAGACGATCTACCGAGGAAAACACACGGATTTCACTCCGGGAAATTTGTGTTAGTTAATAAAACTGAAGGTTGGAAGATGGAAGAGGTTTAGGATTATTGATAAACAGGTTTTTCTAAAATTAAAACAACGATCTTGTTACCCGACTGGGAAAAAGGAGGATTATGTTTTCCGAGCGTATGTATGTCTATTTCTTTCGCACACCTGTAGCTCAAACGGCTTGATGAATTTTAGTAGTTTTATAAATTTTTGTAAAACACCTGGGAATTAAATAAAAAGCAAAAATATAAAAATAATAAATTTACAAAAAATTATAGATTTACAAAATATATTTTAACATGTAATCATAAACTCCATAAAACAATTAAGCTAGCTAAATAGAAAAAACAATGATTCTTAAAGTTAATATGTACCTAGACAGAAATTTCATTTTAAACTGAGCTTGTACTATGGTAACTAAACAGCTGATTTGTATTAGATATTTAGCTTCCATACACATAATTGATAACTATCCTCGTCACAAAAAAGACAAACATGAGCAGGTAACGAACCCCGTACCTACTACTAATGTCCTATCAACGCTTTCTCTGTCTATATGAATTCCCAAAATTTAATTTTGAAGTTCCAATACGTATTTGGGAAAAATACCTGACGGTATTTTGAATATATAAAACCAAATCTCTTTCTACATTTGGTTGATAATTATATTGTATTTTTAAACACACATACATACATTAATAACTTTCTCCAGCAATTTAAACACTTTCTAGAAATCACACAATACAGACATAAAATCATTTTAATTTATTTTATATTCTCACGGGAGTAACAAATCAAAAAAAAAAATTCACAACTTTATCATCAAGATATCATCGAAATAATTGTATTTTAAGAATGAAATACGTAATCAAACAACCGAAATTAATATAATAAAACTGCAAAAAGAGGCATATAATTAAAAATACAAAATATTTCGGCAAACAAATTAACGAAATCGAATGAAAAGTCACACCGAAAATTCGTCGTAACAATGTTTAGGAACTTGTCGTAACTGGATCAATATATTGTAATTGAATTATACATAGCTGTTTACCCCTAAAGGGCATCAGCGTTACGGCGTTCAAGGATTACAAGTTTGTAACATAATTAATAGGGAACGGGTTATTTGTATTAGATTTCAATCGATAAAACTACTTAAAGAAATTAATGTATTTAGATATTTTTATAGTGACGTACAGAAGAGTTAACCTTCCCTGTGTATCCATTCATCCATTATTTATCATCATTATTATCAACCTTAGCTTGGTATAAATGGTCTAGTATATTTTTCCAGACCGATTTATATTTGGCTTTATCTTTCCATCTGTTCACAATAATAGTTTTTATGAATCCATCCTGCCCCGAGTTCTACGTCTACCAGTTTATTCGTCCTATCCATTGCAGATGTCCAATTTTAATGGTATTCATAAAACTTTTATACCCATTTGGAAAAAAAAACAAATATAAACACAAATTCATACTTGACATGCATATATATATATCTATATATTAATACGTGAAGCAAAAGCTTGTTACCCCTTTTTATACGTATTGCGTGCGCGGGAGACTGTGAGATTTAGCATGTTTAAAGTTTATATGGAAAAGAAGTGCAGAAAGCTAAAATTTATATCTGTTACTAATATATTAAATTAAATAAACTAAGATTGCGAATCCTAACGCGACCTGTGCCATTGATCTTAGACCCTCCAAAATATTGATATTGTCACGTAATGAAAAGTGACAGCAAGTGATATTAATATGCATTGTTTAGGTTCATACTGCAAATGTCGAAACAGAAAATAGTCTATGATTAAAAAGTCGCTGGTCGAATTCCGATCATTGGGCGACCGCTAGTATATATATAAAATGAAATAAATATAACAGGGACTCTAACGTAAGTCTCCATAGAAAAAGATTACGCTGGAACCTATATTTTCATGTATCCACTAGCAACACCTTTAGCGGATACGCGGAGATACTATAATTGAAAGATTTTAAGTGAAAATTGAAAACGATGAATTTGCTCGTATTTCAAAAATACTATTATAAATTCAATTTATGTCCTCAAATAAACATGCAGGACAAACAAACATGCTAGAGGCTGACTTATCTTGCTGATGTTATCTAAGTTTCACGTACACCGCAGTTTAAGAAAGACTGACTTGTAAGAATCTGATTCGATCTTTACAATATTTTTACTTAGAACAATTTTCAGGTGGCCGAATACCATCAAATGTAACTTTTATATGTTAGCTACCCACACCTACCAAAAAATCTCTGCCTACCCCCACCAAGCTACGATACAATCTCTATTCAAAGCCTAATTAAAAATCCATTTCGCCTTTGAGCCAGGTTTTTAAATTTTATTTTTATTTTTTGCGAACTCTACAAAGGAGAGGTTCCGTATATAAAAACCCTTTAACTTATGATGAATTAGCGATCTCCTACGTTTTATGTCTCCCGCGTTATCTACCCCCCGCCCGCCCTCCAGACACCCCGAGCAGACCCCTACGCCCGTAGCGGTCAGTTTCGACGTCGATATGGAGGTATTAATGGGAGTGGAAAATTTTATGATGGACGTGCGAGATTAATGTCTTGGACATTGTGTTTACATTTTGTTTACATTTTGTGGGTTAGTGGGGGTTATAATGTCAAATAATATCTCAGACACTCAGTGACTACAGTACTGAAGAGCGAATTAGGAAAGCAGTGTGGTGGATCAACTTGTATCGGATACGAATCAACGAAAGTTTATTTGCTGGTCGGTAAGACACGACAATAGCTCCACCTAACCATCCTGCCAACCTGCTAGCCTTCACTTTACAATAATACCATAAAAACAGTAATATTAAATTACGTAGTGTTTTTTGCAAAATAATATTCATCGTACACAAAAGCATACAGATATCTTAGTATACCTATCCCGCTCACTCTTTATTAGAATTATACTGGTGCGAATAGAGTGATCAACCATTCCAGAAGCTGAATGCGCTATACTATACATCTGTCAAATGTGTTATAGGTATTTTATTATTGAAATTTGATATTTTCTATCATTCTTTAGCCGCAATAAAGTCTTAATTAAGGAAAATGTAAAGTATCTATATTTCGAACTTAATTTAGATTTTGATAAAATTATTATTACTAGCGATCGCCCTAAGCTCGAAATTCGACCGGCGACTTTTGGTCATAGACTATTTTCTGTTTACATTTGCAGTATTCATGAACCTAAACAATAAATATTATATCACTTGCTGTCACTTGTCATTGAGTGACAATGTCAATATTTTGGAGGGTCTAAGTTCAGTGGCACTGGTCAGTTTAGGATTCGCAGTATTATATTATTTAATTTAATATATTAGTAACATATATTATAGATAAATTTTAGCTTTCTGCACTCCTTCTCCATATAAACTTTAACCATGCCAAATCGCACAGTCTTCCGTGCATGTAATACGTATAAAAAGGGGTAGCAGGCTTTTGCTTCACGTATCCATATATAGATTATTAGGCCTTTTTATTAAATGCAATGACGGTTTACTCCTCAAGCTTTTGAAGAAATATTAAAAAAAAAAAAATCAAAGTTTATATCAATTTCATTTAATAGGTACTACATAAGCCTTTTATCAGTTATTAGAGATACCATTCTCCTGTAACATTTTTCATAAAAAAAATGAGACTATTATTAAATTAAATTGACTACATACTATTAATGCCTATTTTTATAAAATTTCATTTTATATTTTTTAGTACATATTAGAATTCTTTCAATGATAAGTTGAAAGTTGAAATCTATGGTGACGTCATCATAAAAAGCAGCCCCTCTTGAAGCAAATCGAACAGGTCATCCCAAGCCACATCACAGGACCGCGGCCGTCCCTTTTCCCGGCTAATCCTTTTCCCTAAAAACTTGGAGCCCTGTGATAAGGGAGATGTTTTGATATGGCCCTCCATCATTTACTTATTCGTATACGACGCGTATAGAAAAACATTGACGTAAAAACTGGGCTGAAAATTAGGGATGCGGGGGGTCGGGGGGAAGACGAGGGGAGAGTGCGGGCCGCGTTAAGGTTACCGCTGTCGAAGTGACCACTGAGAAGGGTCAGTATTATGTGGATGACGTCGTTATGTGTTGATCAATTTTAATGCGTGTACTGTTGGCAAAACAGGCGACTACTTTCCGATTTTTTTTAAATATGATAACATTGTTCGCGAGTTCTATCGAAGAACAGCAGTGACCGTCAAGTGATGAAAGTTTGCCGACAGCCACCAATTTTGTAACGGCTTACATCACAACCAACGTTACTCTAATTTAATACATAACATAAAACTCAATGTCTCTCTGTCTGGTCATGTTCTTATCACGCGAGAAGTACTTATCCAATTTACATGGTTTCTTCTTTAATTCATAGGTATGTTATCTGGCCAGCAAAAAATCTATGACGACAATTGTGAATCAATTCGGAAGATGCGACGCTTCTGCTGTGCTTAAGGGGCCGTTCAAGTATATTACGTAACGCAGTTTGGGGAAGAGGGGGTCTTGTAAAACGTTACGATGCGTTACAAGGGCGGGAGGGAGGTTCGAACAATGCGATACGTAATTTTTATTTTATTGTAATAAAAATCTATGCAATTAAAATTTCTCAAGATCACAACCTTTTTCGTTTATGTTTTACGGGGAACCCCTCGATTGTATTGTATTTCATTTTTACCATTTTGTTTGTTTTACGGGAAATCCCTCAACTATATTGATAGTCAGTTTTATTAAAGTGAGTTCATACTCTGCGATGTCCTCAAAACAGGAAGATTTGCATCATGAGCTGTTATTGGCCTATAAAAGCTCTCATGCTGAGTTTGACTTGGGTGTTACGTAACGTTTAAGGAGGGAAGGGGGGGATACAGAAAAATGTTACGGCGTGTTACATTTTTCAAAAATCTTTCAAAAGTTGCGTTACGTAATAAGTACAACGCCTAACTTACGCTGAGCAAACCATAAGAGATATTTATAATTAATATACTACATAATTGTACATCTCAAAAAGACCTACAAAAGGTAAGCAATAAAATATGTCTACCTTCTGATGATCATCACCCACAATAAGTATTTTCGTCTTACCAATGGCATACTGTAGTCCAGGCGAGGGAAGCCACGGGTATATACATTGTATAACAAGTTAAAAGACTTCAATACGGTGACCAGCTCCGAGGCCCGCATATTCTCGTATAAAAGAAAAACATCTCGTCTTTCGTTCGCGTCGCTAATTTGCGTTTCTCTTAATTACCGCCCGAGATGTAGGGACGCGAACTGAACGTACAAGCTATCTCGGAGCTAAGCGGATTTGATATGGTATTTAAATTATATATTTTTAAGACCATGTCTTAACTTTACTTAATTTGTTGTATTTTTTAAGGCTTTGATGGGAGTGTTATGAAAGTTATGCTTCTTTTGGCGCGTTTAGTAGAGCGTTGAATTGGAAGTAGCGCGCGCATCATGTAACTGATGTGATACAGACGTGTTGAAGTTAGTCAAAAATAATAACAATATAAATTCAATTTATTGACTTTAATTTTTTTTCTATTATGTAAAAAATAATTTAATGGTTTCTAAATAAAGATTATTTAAATTTGGACAATAATAACACCTATTTAGACACGTTAGGTTATTTCTTCGCATAAAATGTCTGTAATACGAATCTGTATTATTACCTATTGACGGCTTACTTCATAATGTGGCCGGCACGCGGTATAATTGTTTCATATAATTATATTCGTCTAGGTCCGGTGTTTTTATCAGTTTTGGGATTTAATACTATAAAATTTTTCTTTAAATTATTTTATTACGTATTCCTTAGTTACAATAGGTATATGTACGTACCTCTTTATTATTTTTTATTTATTTAAAATCTTATCATTTCATTTCCATATTATTCATTTACATAACATATGATCATCGATGTAAAAATATGCAAATACACATATTTATACTCTTGCTTGCTTGGTTGCTTCAGAATTATTTTTAATTGCCGGCTCTCGCAAAACTTTTAATAAATAATCTTCAATTTAGACTAAGTTTCAATAATATAACTGATGAACTTACAAAACTTGTTGTTACAATTTTATATTATAACGCCTTAAATCCAAGTTCCTACATTTTTTTTTAAATGTTTCTATAAATAATATTTATACTTTTTTCTGAATATTCTTTGTATTCCACTACAAGACATAGGCTAGGCTAGTAATGTTTGACTTCGTCTCGAGCGCTTAGTTAACAGAGACGAGGGCATATGGCGGGAATTAGCAAGCCGACCGTAGTGCATAGCGGACGTATACTAGCGAGGTGACCAGATCTGATATAGAACTGGACAATACAGTATAAATTTTGTTAATTTACAGAAAATAGGTTTTGTTAAGTTTTAACTAAAGCAAACTGAAATCACCATTATTTACTCTACACGAATATAAAAAAGCGATGTTTTCAAAGGTTTTTATTCATCTTTTCAACTTAGTGCCTAAGTTCAAATTACCGCATCCATATAAAAGCTTCGATTCGTAAACGTTGTTCTCGGTTTCCTCCATTATAGATTCTCTTTTCATTAGAGCGGGAGTTACGAAGAGTTTTGTGTCGGGTTAAACGTGCTTACTTTGTGATCGAACCTAACACTGATTCACTTGGTTAAGTTATTTACTTATCAAAGAATACGGGATCCTGTTTGCTTCGTCTATTTTGTTTTTATTTATTTTTGTCAACTAAATGTAAATATGAATTGCCTTTTTTGTGTCATGATGGTGATAAAGAAACATGCGACCCTCCTTATACTAAGCGTTCACCACAGCCTTATGTTCGCTTGTTACACATAAAGCCTGCATTAGTGAAGAAAGTGTTGGAGCGAAAACGGTTAAATGGTAGAAGGCTCGGCACTGTATCCTTGTTAAATAAACATTGACAAAAACTTACCTCATGATAAAAATTCCTTATTTTCATAATTTCGATGTAAAAAATGTTTATCTTATCACTGTACCGATCATTCATAACACTTTTATTTATAATCGTTAATAAAAAATAAAAAAAAATATTAACTGTAAAACAAATCTAAAGAAAATGAATTAGACTAATGAAAATTATTCAATAACCCCTAAAACGAATACAATAAGTAAGCGGGAATTATTGAATAAAATTCATTAGATGTGAATAAAAAAATAAACGCGGGGTTTTCGGTATCCGTTTTTACTGTCGAATATCGAAACAAAAAAAAGCGAAATTCGCTCCGCTGAGTGAGTGACGTTGACACATGAAAAGCGCGTGAGCGACTAAACAACTCAGATAGACCGAAGCGATCTCGAAACGTTATCTCATAATTAACATACAGTTCCGAAACCGAGTTTCCCATACTCCTTATAAAAATCCTACCAAATCATTTACATATACAAAGAAAACGTATGCAAATCGAAACGCAATGCATTTCGACCTTTTTGTTGTTCGATGTTTAATATCGAAATCGACCTATCAATTGGTGAAAACAGGTTTAAATGTCTTTTGTCGTGTCTCGAGATAGGATTAGGGTTAAAGATCGTAACCCACCGGTCCAGATGTCGATGCCGCATCGGAAGAATTGATATTTAGTCCATTGTTAGTAATGCGACATTCGGAAATGGGTTTTTTATAATGCGACGCGGCCATGTGCGTGCATTAATCGCTCTTTCGTTGAATATTTTAGCCATCTTTGTATTGTAATAGTACGATATAATATGTATAATGCACAAAGTGGTGAATCATTTTTTAAGTCCTCGTTTGTGAAACTTTTAATTTATTACGGATGTGTTATTTTTTCTGTTTAAAAATAACTTATTTTATTAGTTTTGTGATTGTAGTTGACTTACAAAACATATTATTCTTGAAGATAAAATGTAGTTGATGCTATTCAACTCGCTGCAAGAAGGAAACGTACGCAGAAAGCTGACCGAAGTATTCGTCAACCCTCAGGTTTTGATACGAGTTGACTTGCAAGTTTCTTGAAAAGGCTAGCACCCCAACTTTAAGCTTCTAGAGTTTCGTCTCCAAATGGCATCTGCAAATATATCTCTACTGACAGCACCATACTTACGCCCTTGAGGCAGCTGCTTCATCAGACCTTGATGAAGAAACTTTTTGCTGGATATGGTAATTGTGTCCGATTGAATCGCGACCATAATACACCAGGTTTTACGTTTCGGGATCAACCAATGTATATAGAACTGTAGAGATGGTTATACTAATGGTGATGTGGGTTGGTAGGGCTGGTGGTGAAAAGTCCATCATAGTGACTCGCTTTTCCGTGTAGCGTTTCGGGATCACCCTGTGCATATCCAGTTAAATTTATACAGACCGGCATGACAGCGACGACCGTCGCGGTGTCGATGGTTTACGATCTCTTGGTGGTCACCGTTGTTATTGGATTTCGCTCTGCTTACTATCAGGAGGAGTGACGTCAGTATATACCACAACTAAAAAAAAACATTGTACATATTACAAAAATATAATCGTTAATACCACCATAAAAATTTGCAAACGGGTAAAAAACTAATTTCAAAAATACATTTTACGCATATAATTAACCCAAATAGAATCAGATCAATCAACCCTTTCGTGAGAATGTAAGAAACAGACTCGCTTGTTATTCGCATAGTGAGTAACCGGCGCCGTTATAATTATATTTAAAGAAAAAAAAAAAATATATAATTTACATATCGATCGGTGTAAACCTTAAATCATAGAACAATCGCGAGGGGCAAACGAAAATCGGGTGGTGTGAAACCGGTTTATTTATTATAGTTTTTTTTTTCTTTATTATTTTTATTTTTAATTTATCGACCCAGATACGGGTCGAAGGGCGATTAATTTTGCATATTAAATATCGAACCGTGATACCGGTATCTGTGAGAAAGTTTGTTCGATTTTAATATATTAATTGAACAAATCATGATTGAATATTCTTACGTAGTTCTTGGTTTCTTCATTTGCATTACGAGTTTTTATTATTATGATAAACATTATAATTTATTTTTTTCTTTACACATTTCAGACGTCGTCGTGAACGATAATATTAATATTGTCAGATAGTATTATTAAAATCCAAATATCATACACTAGCAACAACCCGCGACTTTGTTTGTGTTATTCCAAACTAATATTATAAATGCGAAAGTAACTCTGTATGTTTGTTACGTATTTATGTTTAAACTGCTGAATTAATTTCGATTAATTTTGTTGTAAAGATAGATGGAACCTCGGTGGAGGGCTTATACTACATATTGGTTGCGAAAATGAAACTTGAAGGGATGAAATTAGGGATATGAAAATTTATATTTAATTTTAAACTTTTGGTAAAAAGTAATGACCGACTTTTTTGAAAAATCATCCTTCAATACGTTACGATAGGGGATAAATTCAATTATATTTTTCTATCATTGTATCTTAGTTTATTACAAAACCGTTGGCGGATTTTCGATATAATGTTAATGTGACAGTTTGTGTTTGTTACTCAATCACACAAAACGGCTTAACGAATTTGGATGAAATTTGGCATAAAGATAATTTATAATCTGGATAAAGACGAAGTCCCGGCAGGATCTAGTTACAATATAAAACGAATAACCTGATGAAGTCCGCTTGTAGCTTCCTTTTAGAGTAAAAAATCGGTAATTAGATAAAGAAAACCGGTTAAGTAGTTCCAGAGGTTACTTCCTATAAAAATTTGTAAATAAACTTTGTTACTTATATTTTTACTTCTAGTGAATATTTGTTTCCATAATTCCGACCACTTATTTGGTTACTAGACAATAAAAAAAAGTATAATTTAATTTTATTGCTTCTTATAATAATATAAAGTAATCGTAAGTAGAACGATAAACTTTATAAATTTAACGTTCATCAATATAAAAATGTAATTATTGTGAAAATATATATATAGCTAACTGTAATGCCTCATATAATAAAAATACAATGGCCGAGCGATTCACTATCTCACAAACAATGCACGATTCGTTGACTCCGAATGAATTTGGAAATGTTTTTATAATTATTTTTTCATAATTAATAATTACCATTAAAGAAATCGCTGGGAGAAATTCAATCTAATTTGTTAGTAAGTAAAGTACAATTTTTAATAAAGATTCGATGTTTTTTTTATGAGAAAAAATTATTGTTTTGGCCAATGAATGAGCTTAACGATCGAGCTCCGGATTAGTGCAATTTGAATTTAGAATGATCTTGAAGTAATTGTGAGCCGTAAACAATAATTTCAAATTAACGTGTTCGAATTTTAAAATTTCGGAGTTCCGCTGAGAACGAACAAAAACGACTTGAAAGTCAGATTTGAGATTTTTAGTTCAATCCAAGCGTCTTCCATTTTCGTTATCCTACTTTGTCTATTGAAGATTATTACTGGCATTATCATCAAGTAGGTAAATATATTGTTTAACAAAAAGTATTCGCGATTATGATCTAACGAAATCGTGTCCTTCCATGTTACAACTTTTCAGGGAGTGTTTTTGTAACATATCGAAATTTATATTATTTCTAATCTACTTCACTTAAGCACAATAAACAAGCTATATTATGTAAAATAACATGAATCTTACTTACATAACAGGGTCAAATAACACGAGTTTCCGAAAAAAAAAACACTACATGAGCCGTGACCATGACAGATCAAGACCCCGCTAAAACTTAAAGCGTCTTTCTATATAAAGGCTATTTGTATCATCATCAGTAAATTATTCCCACTGTCTAAGTATATATTTATAATAGTTATTTGCCAAAATCCCATTTTAGTTAAATAATATATACCTAAGTAGATATCATGTCTATTGATATTCCTAGTTCAATAAACATAAATAAACTAGCTTCAGCCTTTGACTTTGTCTGCACGGATTTAAAAAATATCCTATGTGTTCATCTAGATTATAAACTGTCTACGCCGTTTTGTGTGTGATTGAGTGACAACATACTAACTTTCACATGTATAATATTAGAGTACGATAAATATATAGAACCTTGTAAAAACTATTTAATAAATAGAATGTAATTGAATTTATTATCTGTACTCTTAAGCAATAGGTTATCTACTGTTGGACATATTTAGGTAGTTACTGGCAATTAAAAGTTTCGAATTTCGAAAAACCGTTGAGCAGTGGTGGCGCGGTCTACGTAAGTATCGGATACGAAAACGTGCGTCGACCCCGACACGGTACACTTAGCGTCATCATGTTTAATTAATATAAAAATAATACATTATATTTTACCGAGTAACGTTTTTAATTTTATATTATAATCAACTTTATTATCACGTTGAAAATCTAGCGAACGCGCGCGAACCGCTCGTCTGTGACGGTTGGTGTTTTTATTATTAATTTAAATAGTTAAAGCGAATTGATAGCTTGTAGTTTAAAGTTAGTCTAAGTACTAAAGTAACCGTTGATTTATACAGTATCAGTCATAGATAAGTGTGAAAATATTTCGTTTCGCAGGAAAGGGAACCCACAAGCCACCACCATGGCTCCGGGGCATAACTTTACGGTAACCTCTGTCTCGACACGAACAAAGAGGTTACCGTACTCTGAGGCTGTGGAACTGTCTACCAGCCAGATATTCACTCCTTCCTCAATATAAGGTTCTTCAATCATAAAGTGAAGAGACATCTGAACAGTCCGGCATCAAACCGACGAATGACGATATGTATATCGCTCGATGGTCGACGTTGCTTTTTGATTGCGATTTGGTTAGTTTTTTGCGCTTGTTCAGCAAGCGACTAGAAGATGTTCTGTAATTTAAAAGTTATAGAAAAACCAAGTTCAAAAGTCCTAATCAAATAAAAAATATATCAAATTGAGTTGAAGGAGAATTGAATACATTGGTCGCTAATCAAAGTAAAGACACATTAATTAAAGCATAAACTTTTCTGTCTTTATTATTTGTTTCTACACTAACCTTTGTCTTGCAGAAATCTTTTAAAGTCTTAAAGTATCGGAAAATATTTTATTATGATATTTATATTTGGTATTAATGTGAAAATAGTAAGGTTTCAAAATTTATCAGCTTTAGATATAACAGAGGTAGTGCACAGGAAAATGCCTTTCTTTTTAAAACTACGGAAGATGGCAGTCAAATAACCTCGTGTTCTGTTCTTGTGGCTTGTAGAGTTTCAAGAGCTTCTTGGCCATGCCAACTTGGCAACGCGCTATTGATATCTCTAGTCTTATAAGTGTCTTGCCATCAGGCGGGTCGTAAGTTTGTTTGCCACCTCCTTCTTCTTTCATTTAAGAGCTCAGTTCTTGTCGGAGGAGTAGTTGCCACTGCCTCTGCCTTTCTTTTGATCTCTTGATATGACACGACTCCCATTTCATTCTTTACTTATTGGAAAAAGCTTCGTCCAAGTCTTCCTCTTCCTTGTTTTTCTTCCAAAATTATTTTAAAGTACTTTTCGTGCCGTATCAAGTGCACAATGATCTTTCCTCTCCAGTTTTCTGTGTTTCTCAACATCTGTCTATCCTCATTAATCATTCTTATCACTTCCTCATTTGTAATCCTTTCTGTCCGACTGATGTTATTTATCTTTCGCCAACACCACATCTCAAGCGCAGCCAACCTTTTTCTGTTCCTTCGTCCATCATCCATGTTTTATTTTCTTTGTGTTTCTTTCTGTTAAAAGCTTGCTATTGCGATTCTTCCTTCTACCCACTTTAGTAGTTTAAAAAAATCTTTGTCGAAGAATAATGTTGCGAATATGCACATATCACTCCAAGCCGCAATTTAATCCAACCACGCATGATTGAACCAAGAAACGGAATAATGCGACGAAAAAAAGTTAGAAGTAACCCCTAACGACTCAATCTACGCACATTTAAATTGCCCTTTCCGAACGAAACCTCATTACTTCCCGAAATATAACCTTCTATGGAGGCAATAAATAACCTAACGGCGTACATATTTCAAAACAAGAGAAAAAAATAACACATAAAATTCTATCGCCTTGCGCGTCTGACGTCGCTGTATGTTTTCATTGTCATCAGTATTTATTGTCGCACGAATTATGACAAATGCTCAATATAAAAAAAATCACAATTTAAAATTTGGTAGAGAATAAACATATTAATTTACGCAAAATAGTGAAGTGACTCTGCGAAGTCATACATTTTTTAACCGACTTTAAAAAAGGAGGTTACTTAGTTTCTTCTGTTTATAAACCGATTTAGATGACTATTTTTTATGAGTGAATATTGTGTGAAGAGCATAAATGTCCGTTGTGTTTGGGTATTAAATGTGTATTATGTATATATATCAGCTGTTTATTTACCATAATACAAGATTTGCTTAGTTTGGAATTAAATGGCCGTGTGTGAAATTGTATCCCCATATTTATTTACTTAGAAATGCAATTGTTAATAATAGAATATAAATTATATACATTTAACTAATAAGAAAAACAATTTATAAGAACTTTGCAGTTGATCCGTCGAAAAAGTTGAAAGACAATCTCAAAATAAAGACTTGTCTGAGTAGGTATCATGAACTATTGAAAGATTAATTAGTCACAACTGAACAACCCCATATCTCAGTTTCATTATATGTATTTTATAAGTTGACTTTACTGTCAACGTCTTAATATTATCATGTGACACAAAACCAAACCTGTGTAACTAGCAAGCACTAAAATAATATAACGTAATTCTTATTATCATTAAAATAAAACACGATGAAAAAATAAATCAACGTGCCGTCATATCTGGTCTAGTTAAAGGTGCTTTACCTTGTCATTACAAGTCTTAGCTGACCAGTTTTTAAATTAGTGCATTATCTAAAAAAAAAAAAAATTTTTTTGTCTTTTTCAGTGCTACTTTCGAACCGGACGGATCGTTGTGATGGTTAGGTTGAATTACGGATCACTATTTCCCACGATTACCTCATACAAACATATTCACAAATTTACTTTTTTATAATAATACTAGCAAATCTGTTCATGCGTTGCTATACCATATCGGATTCCATAGGGAACATTGTTCCGACCGCTACCAAACTTTACAGAATCACCCATTAAGCTAATATGAGGACTGCCTGAAAATTTTATTAAAACAGCTTCACTCGTTTTAGCGTCCAGTGGAAAGAAACAAACATCGATTTTTATATATAAGAAGATTATTAAAACTATTTATATTTCTTTAAAATTTAATTTCATCGTAAACAAATATAATTATGACAACGGAATGTTATATAAAATGCTTTTAATTTAAATTACAGAAAAAAATAGAACTAGTACAACAAAGATATTAATAAAATGCATAACAACGGCTATTGTTGAATAATGGAAACGCGCTCGGAATGCGTTCCGCGCATAGATTTTTGCATTATTTTAGTATGCAAATGTCCTGAGCGATAGCAAGTCACTGTAAGAGCAATTTAAATTATTTTTTATGGTGCTCCAGTGTATTGAGTGTTCGGCAAGAAACGCGCGCTGGGATTACGAGCCCTGCCTCCTCCTATCTACATGCCTTGGTTATTGTTGCCTTCGTAAATATTGAATGAGACCGCCATGTTCTGAATTAGAGAACTCAATTCCTTCGAAGTTTGCGATGATTTATTATACCTTTAGAATGGTTGAATTTTCATTTAGAATGTTTTTAGGTGTTGCCGAAAGTGTTGTATTGTTTATAATCTGAAACGACATAAAATACAATACAATTTGTTTATGTTTAAAAGCAATCTATACTAATATTATAAAGTTAAAGAGTTTGTTTATTTGGTTGAACACGCTGGTGTCAGGAAGTACTTACTGGTTCGAATGGAAAAAATGTTTCGGTGTTGGATAGCCTATTTATCGAGGAAGGCTATAGGCTATATAATATCACGCTACGACCAATAGGAGCGGAGCATCAATGAAAAATGTTGCAAAAACGGGAGAAATTTATTTATTTTGAGAGCTTCCACTGCATGCGCTGCGTGAATGGTTCTAAAAAAAATCTGCTAAGTATAGCATATGTCTAGCTTTTAAGGTTTACTCAATATAACCTTTTTATGGTAATAAAAATGGTTCTAAAATAATGAACTATTTGCGAAGGTGTTTTTATATTCATGGTACTAGTCCTTATCGAAACAAATACGTTATTTATCATAAGTATTTAAATTTCAACAAAATTGTTCTTTACAGTGATTGATTTACATTAATATCTAAGGAGATATCACAGTTTTAAAATAACTCCGCAGCAAAATAATGATCAAGTATCGCGAGCGCATTTTTATTATGCAGAATAATGTGGGAGGCGGGCGGTACCTATAATACAGTGCCTACGACCCACTCTCTCTAACCCTTTTTCTCTCTCATATGACGCAGACGAAGTTGCGCGGATCAGCTAGTATGATATATTTATTTGGCTTTTGGAATTACAAAATTATTTTTTGCTCTATTATTTTTCGTGTTTTTTTGTTTTACTAACATTTTGGTCTTTATCTAAAAAATATATATATCACGGTATCTCCATATACAATAAAATCTGTAGTTAACAGGTGCAGAGCCGCGGTTGCAGCTAGTAATACATAAATAACATACTATAATATATAAATATATATATAATAATAATATTATATTAATATTATATAATAAAATGGATTATCTTATAGGATACTTTGTATCCCGATAAATACCAAATTTTGAAGTCTACACCTTCTAGTAAGTAAACCTTGTAGTTAGAAATAAACGTTTCGCTATATCTATTTTGACATATTAATTACTCTTATAAATATTTTTACAAGCAACTTATCTCCATTTGTTAGTTACCCTATTTAATTCAGAAATACATTTAGGAAGGCGTTCGTAAGGAAGCAAGGAAAAATCTGATTAGCTTATATGATATATCGCCGAGAATTCCGCGCGTTAGTGCCTCTAATTTGAATATTCGACGCGTTATTGAAAAGAAAACTTTCTGAACGGCCCTCGGCGAGCTTTTAATGGTTATTGCCTCCTCCCTTGCTATCTGTTTCCGAACGTAAATATTCGAAAATAATTCAAAACGGTTCAGGTGTTTTTTCCTAAGTAATTCATCTGCAATATCTTCTTAAGGGGCTCATAAATACGGAAAATATTATAAAGTATATTTTTATGGGATATATTTATAGGTTTAATTATCAGTTACAATATTATACTGTTATTAAACCAATTATGGCACAGTGGTGGCGTGTACGGATACCAAGTCGATCGACGTGAGTTCGAATCCCTGCAATTCGGTGAAGGAAAATGGAAAATTTGTCGCCACGTATCTATATGTGTGTTCCGGAGCTGCATTTGAGAGCCAGTTTCCCCACTAGGTTTAGCGTGTCACCATCTTGAATACATCGTCACTTATCATCTGGTGAGATTGTCGCCGTAACACAAAAAAGGTATAGAACCCGTGTGACATATGTAGCGATTAGCGGCTTTTGTATTTTCAGAACAAACTGAAACATTCAAATACGATTGGCCGTTATCATTTATTTAGAGCGCGTTCTTAATTCAAAACAGTTTGTTCGAATATCGAACGGAAGCGGAAACGGTACTGATTCTAATTTCAAACGAAATATCGCAACGTTTCTATTGATAAAATTTTGTTTGGCGGCCACAACGCTCTGTTATTATATTGAACGGAAATTAACGATAATGACTTATAATAGAGCGTTTTGTGCAAATGCTTGTCGGTACGTACATACATACAACACTGTTGGTGACATACACAAGCTAATGTTTGTACAAACGTTTGTTAAAACTAATTATAAGAACGCATTTACGGCAATTCATTATTATCTTAAAGATAGTTAAATTTTTGTACTTACTTAAGTGTATTTAAATTCGACCAGCAACTTTTTGATCATAGACTATTTTCTGTTTAACATTTGCAGTAGTCATAAACAATGAGTATTATTTAAATTACTTGCTGTCAGTTTTCGTAGAGTGACAATGTCAATATTTTGGAGGGTCTAAGTTCAATGGCACTGGTCGGTTTAGGATTCGCAGTATTAATTTATTTAATTTAATATATTATATATTATAAGTCTTACAGTCCTCCGTGCAGGCTATATGCTTAAAATAAAAAAAATAAAAATTATGGCCTTATATGTGTGAGTCTATTGATGATATACAGCGTGTGGTACTTTTACATCAGCAGGTCTAGGGTGAGTTTTAATTGTTTTTATTCAAAACTAGCTGTGCCCGCGGTTTCGCTTACGTGGACAAATGCCATCGATCAGCCACACGCGCGAATCTTGCTCCCTGCTCCCGGATATATTAAAAAACAAAATGCTTATTGTGGGTGTTCCTTAGAAGACAGACATATACTCTTATCGACTTTTTTATAGATCTTTTTAATGTCTACAATTATGTAGCACATTAATTTGATATATCTCTTATGGTTTACTCAGCATAAGCCATGATACACCATGACCAGTTTTTTTTTATTTGCGCGGAACCCTAATTCTTTTTCTAAAATAAAACTAGCCTAAGTTACTTCTTATAACATCAGCTATCTACCAGTGAAAGCCTCGTCAAAATTGGTCCAACTGTTTCGGAGATTACCAGGAACAAAAAAAAAATTTAGTGAGAACACGTCAAACACGATAAATAATACAAAAGTACGATATCAGCCATGACTCGGTACCACAGATATGTAATATGTACAATCAGCACGGACAGGAAGTGTAAATGAATGAACGAGTTAATTTAATTAAATTTCTTAAGTAGGGCTGTCAGAATAAAATCTATAAGTGCTTGGCGACAGATTTCAAACTTAAGAGTAACTATCTAGCCAGGTGGAAATTAGAAATTGCCCTACATCCATGCTATCATTTCATCACGATGTTTTCCTTCATCGTAAGCTCAGGCTTCGAACCCATGTTGATCGACGTGATGCTCGTACACGCTACCACTGAACCATTATTGCTAGTAAAACCTATCTGGTCTAAAATTTAAACTAATTCTAAGCATACCGATAAATTTTAATTTAACAGTCAGTTTAAACATCAAAAAGTCAACGGTCTCCATGACATAAAGAATCGCATTCACAGAGCCAATAATAACCGCGTAAAAGTAATATTTCGCAATTGTAACTTTTTACAATGATACGTGTCGACTGATGATGGTTTGGAGTATTGTGCGTCTTTATTCCGCCCGTGCAAACTCATAAAACATGATTACCGGTAATGTCGCGGATTCGTTCATTCGCTCATTCCTGACGTTTCATATTATTGGGGTTCGGGTAGGGTTACCATATAAAAAAATATCTAAAAAAATAATCGGATATGTTTATTAAAAAATTCAAATTATACTTAAATTTATTTTTAAAAAATTTAAAGATTTTACTCAATTTTAAGTGCTATTTTACAACATTAAGGGTTTTTTAAATGATACTTTTACATAAACCATAATAATACCTATAACATTTCATAATGTAATAATTGTGTTTCAATAATTAATAATAATAATAACTAGTTTGCACCTTTTATTATTTTTATAAGTATTAAGTATAATATGCTATTTTTTTAATGTCTATTTATTTTAATTTATTTTTTTAATATTTAGTACGCCACAAATGGCAGAATATGATGTACCTATTTTTATAAATATAAGACCTGTATTGATCGAATTCAGACAAATAAAGATATTGTACTGTATTGTAATACTGATTCCTCACTTACACATTGTATAAATCTATCTGCATGTTGTATGAAAATGTTAATTTAAGAATTATGATTGTTGCTACTCGATTCGATTTAATTATAGTTAGAAGTATAGGTATATTTTTATTTGGTTTATAACATCATTCTTCACTACATTTGTGTGAAAATTCCGGAAGTTCTTGAATTTCCCTACATTACGGACATGTCCGGAAAATGATCGCGTATGGTAACCCTAGGTTCGGTTCGCAACGCACGACGCGGCGTGAAATGTCATTCGGTATTATTATAATAAAGCGTTGTTGAACAATTAATTAAGTATTTGTATTTCGAATGTGTCATCAAAAAGTTTTCCAATTTAAAAAAATAAGCCGTTTTGTTCGATTTGAAATTTAACACTTCTTTTTTATTTAACGGCAGCTGTGTTAATCTACAGTTCTGCCAACGTCATG
Source organism: Saturnia japonica (assembly GCA_033032175.1). Lineage (NCBI taxonomy): Eukaryota > Metazoa > Arthropoda > Insecta > Lepidoptera > Saturniidae > Saturnia > Saturnia japonica. The sequence continues at coordinate 15,674,552 of CM065324.1, read as the reverse complement.
GCTATATATATTCACGCTATGACCCTACAGAGCAGACAAGTAATCGTCAACGTCAACGATAATATTTATATTACTTACTCGTCAATTTAATAATAGACAAGACATTGTCTATAACCACAATTTACAACACTAATGGCTTTTATCCCGTAATAATTATTATAGTTTATGTAATTTATCGTCTGTCAATCTAGTTCCGGAGTTCGGGGACAAAGCGCGACCATTGTTGTAGACAGAGAAGCATCGGCCGCATTCATAACCGATCGATTATATCGCGAGACAAGGTGACGCGGTACAGGGAGGTCCGTCCGAAGGATTACAAGATACATTAGCATACGTAATTTGTGAGCACGCATCTGTCTCACACACCACGTGGGCGACTCTCGCTTTCTTATTGTTCAAACATAATAATTTCGGTTCCTTTTGTAACATTGGAATCGCAGTCACCGATTTCAGATAAACATGAGCACCGAGAGTATCACGGAAGTCGTTCACAATATTAGATTGTATTTTTAGATAGTTTTTTTTGTCATTGTAATTTTGTGTAATGTGTTTTATTACAACTGGCAACATAGGATTAGAAAGTTAAATGTCGTGTGTCCGTTAAAAATAACGGTCGGCGAATAAATGCTGTTTTTTTCGTTGTTCGTACTCGAAGTAGGTACGTAATGTACCTACACGAATCGATTACGTTCGATTCGAAAATCAAAAATTCAAATCTGTCGAGACAAAGCGACATGTCGCCTAATGAGCCAATAACTTGCGAGACAATGGCCGGGCGTGGGCGTTCCGAATTTAAAATTATCACAAAAGAATATTAATGTAACACTTATTCAAATACACCGCGCGATCCATATTCAAAAATTATCTTGTCGTTTAATTTGAATGGTGACGGCGACAACCTTTTTTTTAAAACTCTCCTTCTATTTTTGAATTATCGTACGGCATTGTAATCAGAATATATATTTTTTCCCAACTATGAAAGGACTCCCCTCTGTACGTCACAGCTCGCCTCCGTCTGCCGTATTCAAATTTAGAATGTATTTTTTTCTTTTCAATTATTATTAATTCGTGTTTATGATTTTTGTGCCCGGTACACGCTTTATTACTATTTCCTGTTCTGTCATCAGTAATGAATGTGACGTCGGTGACGAAGGACATGTATGCGCGTGTCTCTCACAAACACACGCGCATGTAAATCCAATAAACACCGGATAAAAACAACACGCGTCTCGCCGTAGCGTTCCTATCAGAAACGTTGATTATTAGGGATATTTCGAATTAAAATTCTTTGATGGCATTTAATAACAGAAAAAAGGGGGAAGCGAGCGCGATCACGACTGAAATTCGTTTCGATCGAGAAACACAAATTAGACAAATGGCGGTCGGGAGATTCTTTGTCTTCGGCCCTAATGAGTTTTTAAGTCGATTATAGCAATTTTTCATAGAAAAACGCCTTTGGTGATGTATCGGTGGGATCAATCACTGTAGAACCCAAATTGCTCTTTGTGGCGCGGCCTGCGCCTATCGGTTAGTAGGCGAGGCGAACAAATGAATCGATAGCGATAGCGGACAAGAAACGAGCTCGGCCGGTGCCTTTATCCAAGTTTTTGTTCTTCTTATTCAGACCTCTTCTACTTGTTGTTTCATAGACAATTTAGCATACTATAAACAAATGTATACATTTTTTTACTCTTTCGAAGACTGTTCGATATCTATACTTAGGTATACTAATATAATAAAGCGAAAAAGATTTTTTTGTTTAAACACGGTAATCTCTGGAACTACCAATTGGACTCAAAAAATTCTTTTTGTACATGATAACCAGACTCTCGAGGAATAGTATAGGATATTTAAGATTAGGATATAACTCTGAGATAGCTTCAAATATTGATTTTTGTTACGTAAATCTGAAATCGAGGCACTCCCGCACTGCGTTAACCGCCTCCGCTGGCGTAATCGTTAATGATTCCTAAATACAATATTCTACAATAATATGCGTCCTTAGTATATCTAAAAAAAAATCAGCGATAGCATATGCCTATCGCTTATACATAAGCCACAATAAGGTATTTTGCGACAAAGATTTGTTGAAAATTAAAAAGTGATCTATAAGGATTATTTTTAGATAAGGCATATTAATCTTTACAAACAAAAGTTACTTCAACATAAAGACAATTTTATGAAGTTATATTTTGGTCTTTAAAGTATGCTATTTGGACACATATTTTAGGAGATAATGAAAAATTAAAATAATTAGTACTTGGAAAACAATTACGATAGATTACATGGGTGCGTTGGCGGCGCGGTCTTTGTCGTATAAGATTAACACAGGTGAAACTGTGAGGCACAACTAGTGAAATTACAAGGTAATAAATTAAGGAAAAATATATAATTTTATACCAACCGATTAGATTAACGATAACATAAAAACGATCAATGGAATGTCGGCTTGAGGCCTAAACTGTCATATTGGTAGACATTTTACAGGCGATCCGTGTCAATCAGACTTCTTTTTTTTAAATAATGAAACCGTTCCTTGACACAGGTAGCGAAAACTGAACGCACCGAAATAAACAGTTAAAAGCCGAAACGGAACGCGCCTGTTGTGGAACTGTCCATCACATTCCGTATTCAAACGGGCCAATGTCTGAATGGCCGTATTGTTTTAAAATCCGAACGCATAATGAACGCTTTCGTTCCTTTTTTCAAAATCGTTAATCGAGCTCTTTCACTTCATTTGTTCAGATCGCTTTTTTTTTGTTTATATTGTACTCTGTGACTCTTATTCGAGTGAGAATTATTCGATTTGCCTATAGGAGGTTCTGATTGTATTTCAAAATCGGAATTGTGTTAGAACGCCACCGAGTAATTTAATACGAATTAACAAAAAGTTGTTGATTTGCGTTCTCATTTTGAAATCGAATTTTTGCATTTATCAACCTACCCTCTATATTTTTAATATTAAACCGAAGTAATTTTTTAAATTTAATATTACCCGAGTGAGAAAAGCTTCTTACGTTCGTAATAAGAGCACGTAAATATTGTATAGGTAAGTACATGATATACTTAGGTAATGTCACAGAATGCTAAACGGGAAACCGGTAAAGTATGAAATATTTAGATACATCTCAGATTCGTTTCGAAAATCACATGAGAGTTTTTGGGAACTCCTACTAACTAAAACGATTCTATAGAATACCTAGGGCATTTCATACACTGCCTATAACATGCTTATACGTACCTCTATACCTACTGTTATAAGTTATATTCCTTCCTTATTATTGGTATTAACTTTATTTGTACAAGAGACATCTTATAACCTATATCTAACACACGTTTATCCAACCATTGTGAGTCAGCGAGTGACCACAGACAATCTAGCTGTTGCCAGCTCAAAGACAATCATAGATTATATTTAATCATACAACACCTACATAGATTCCATATAGATAGACATAATTATTTCTTAAAATGTAAATAAGTACTTTATTTATAAATTTAATATCGTAAGGTATCTCTACCTATATCACATTTAGGTATACCTACACTAGGTAGGTATAATAATTGTTTGCTGTCATAATTGGCCTTTTGTCTTATATAAATTAATTAGGTATCATTAGGTATAAATATTTCTGTTTTACAACTACTCATTTATTTATTTTTAAGTGTAACATATAGATTATAATACTTAAAAGTAATCATAAATAACAAACTCATAAACCAATGAAGTTTCCTCTTATATAACAACATAACGCACACCGTATTAGATTTTATTTCCTAAATATAAATGTAGTTTATCTATGAAAACGACAAAGGAAGACAAATATAAAATCATAATATCTATCGGTAGTTAAGTTACATTATTAAACTATTAATGACTATTTTTTATAAGAATTAAAAGAATTATTGTATATATCTTGGTCATTGAAACGTAAATTATTACATACCTACTTCTATATCAATATACACAAAACGGGGCTCCAAATGTCCAATTTACCTAATTTTAACTTCATTACTAAGCACGTGATAATAATTGATGTCGTCAGATATATCTACAGAATTATGTTTACTTCTTAAATATCGACAGTTAATATTCATTATTTTTCCTAACTTGGCAACTAGTCCTCTTTAATGAAGACCATTACTGACATTATCAAGTAAATATAATGCATTGACTTATGACGATTTCAGTATCCTAACAAGATGCTGATTCCCTTTTTAGAACTTTCTAGGGAGTTTTTGTGGCATCTCAGAATTCATGGTCTACATAAGTTATTATATCCAATCCACATCACTTGTGCAAAATAAACTACACAAATTTATGAATAAAATACGAAAAAAAAATTTGACTAAGTATAAGTAGTTAGGTACATATTTCAGTTGTGCCAGTGTTAATTGTTTAATAAGGATAATATTTTGAAAATTTTAATTTCAAATGTTTGCTATTCCAAATTCATAGACAACTTAAAAAGAAGATAAATGTAAAATGCTGTATACGGCCAGTACGTAAATTCTCAAAGTAATTTTTGAATAATTTAAACTTCGAATACTTCTTGTTCTGACTTCAAATAAATATTTTTTCTCTATAGATATGTTTAGACGAAGGAACCTTAATATGAATGCCATAAACTGATTTAGTTTTATTTCTAGGTACACACGTCTTAATAACGTAGATAATATAAATCAATTTACCTTAAAGAGACAAAGCATCGTAATGTACCTGTAAAAAAATAAATATATGTAATTACTTTGGAGAACAATAATAGATAACATTCAGAGCGATCAAACAATCTGGATAATAAAAAAATATAATATCAAAGAATTACGAGCTCTTATCGCGGAGTATTGCGGGACGATCGAGGGAAATAAAAAAAAAAGAGTCACTCCTCATTTTTCCATATAAGACTTGGGCGTGTCTGTGGTAGGGAACGCCTCGTGAGGCGAACTCTGTCCCTCATCCTATAGAGGTGTTTTTCCAATAACGGTATAAATCGGTCTTCGATCGGTTCCGAACGCCCTCACTATCTTTAAGATATCGGAATACGCCTTCTTAGAAAACGTTGAAAATACAAATATCAACCGTATTCCTTAAAACTAACATACGTTAATGCTTTGCGTGACGGAGCTGACGAATATATTGATGCCATATCGGTTTTCCATTAACGCTTGCATACAAATGTAACCTTTGTTCCGACTGTTTAAAGTCGGTTCTCGTATGTAGCTAGTCGAAGAAATGTATTGACGTGTTATCGGAGATGCTTCTGTCCTTTTTTGTTGCACGTTTCTCACGTATGCGCGTCCCGCTCGACGGCGCAGGTCGTTCCGAGATGAAGACCGTTGCGAATGTCTGCGCATTCTTTCTTATCACGAAGCAATAATGGGTAAACAAAATGTGTATTAAAATCTCTACGGTTTTATGTTACCCTGGTACTTTGTGTAATTGAAACGTTTTATTTACGTTGTTAGGAATTTCGATTGTGTTGATTACGATGGATGGGTTTATTATATAAAAGTATAACATAACATGTATTGTATGTATGTTGCTGAATTAATCAATAAATGTAAGCTTCTACGTAATATTAATCGTTGCTTCCATTACGAGTTACATTTCGTTAGTACACAAAGGATATAATAGATGGCTCTAGTAAGAACTATTTGGTTAATATTAATTTACTTTTATTGGTGGCATGATAACTTGGATACAACCGTATGACAAAATATAAATTCAGGGTTTAATGGTTTGTTTTTCGCGTCGATAAACTACAAACAAGTACTGACAATATTAAGACAAAATATTTAAGTTGCAGTAACGAACAATAGTCGCGTACCTACTCACAGTGCTTATTAAATTAATACGTAAGTCATAAGCGTGCTAACTTCTTAGAAGTGACAAAACCTTTATACAACTTCTCGTTTATTCTACTGACACTGACTGAGATAATTATATACTTGTGAAGTGTAAAAATACGTAATCAAACTGTTAAAAAGTAAAAGACTTTAAACCTGTGGGTATCTGTTCTTTATCTTCTTTAGAAGTGATAAAGTTTTTAAACCAGTGGGTTAATCTTAATTGAGTTAAATCATGTTCAATTTCTATCAAACTTAAAAAATAATTAAATTTTGTGAAAAAGAAACGTTACATATAACCTCGAGAGGGAGAGAGAGTCGGTGGTTTTGTTTCATTACGTGTTTGCGGTAATTGCAAAGTTGCTACTATTTGGCACCAATATTGGTGCTAATAATGTGAGGTGATTTTTTTAATGTTTAAAATTATGTTTGTTCGTGTACCTACTCCTTGTAGTAATTTATAAGGCTTTTCAAACATATTTAAAACATAACTTCACCATCACGTCTGTATTCCCCGAAGGGTTAGGCAAAGCAAAGGTGTACTAACGTCGACCCACAGTTCGCCGAGTATGTTTTTTAGGTCTAATGTAATAGGGGGCGAGCCTATTGCCATTAGTCGGGCACAAAGCCAAACTCCGAAAAACCCAATAACACTTTGCTCGACCTGGGAATCGAATCCAGGACCTCGGTCATAGCAGTCGCGCTTACGACCACTAGGCTAACGAGGCAGAAGATAATATATTATTCTATATCTAGATTTTTTACTTTTGTTTTTTATGTAGGTATTATCTTATAATATAACTATATTTTTATCTTGTTAAATAATATGATACAGAATGATTGAAGTAGCTTATAAATACTTATGTTTTTTTATTACCTATATTCTTATTTTATATTATTTTTTAAAACAATTATCTAAAGTATCTATCGTATAGAAATATCAATTTCTCAATACACGAGTACAAATTACTAATCTAATACAATAAAACGCAATAACTCAAAATATAGATTAAAAAATCCCTAACTGAACATACATCAATTTCATAGAGTAGCTTCAGTAACGTTTTATTATGTTATCTTATTCAAAACGGTTATTTGTGTAGCGCAGTCAACGCGTTATTTAGATTAACTAGAAATAACTTTTCAAAACATAAATATGATACATGTGGCGTCTCAATCGCGTTGAGTTTTGTTTGATTTTTTAATTTTATTATTTATATTTATGAAGATTTATTTATGTTACGATTTATATGTATAATCCTGGAGATTTCTGGTGTCGGGATAATTAGTTGGAAACTTATTATTGCCGTTTTGTTTATTTAAAAGGTATTTTTGTTATAACGTTTCGTCGCGAGATTATATTATGTCGGCGTCGGTTCGTTTTCATTGTTTCTTTTTTGATGTGTTTTTATTGCCAGTAATAAAAATTCGTATCGAAAGACAAATGTTGAGTTATTGTTTTTTATAACTTTATTGTTGGAATTTTGATTCATTCGTTTACATTTTTTTTGTTTGTAGTTGATTACGATGTGATTTCTTTGATTGCTTTTGCTATTTGGTTTGTATGTGTGAGTGCAAATGTTTCTTGGAATTAGTGCCAAGGTCAAGATTTCATATTGCGAGTGCCCTCATTGAGGGATTTAAAAGGGGACAAGAAATATTGTCTTGGATAAATGTATAGAGTATTCAGTTTTGATGTCCGCTGGTGTTAAGTAGTTACCCTAGCCTATAATTATTAGTAACTGAGGTCAGGACATAACAGGTCGCTACTCTTGAGCACTGAGTGGGCCTCGCATTGCCACTGCTGCTTCAAGTATTTCGTGCTATATTTTTTTCCTCTAAATATTATTTTTCCGGCCGTTCTAAACGTGGCCTCATATATATAGGCTAGCAAGTGCAGATATCTATAGGTAATATTACAAGCATATAGGCGTCCCATAATTAGGTAACAATATGGGGGTTCTTCAGCATGCCAACCCGTGACGTACCTACATGCGATTTTAAACACTGAAATTCTATAAGTAGGTACTAATATTGGTGGTACGAGGTACCACGTGAGCATTTCTTAATAAGAGCTCATGCAGTTAGTGTTCCCAATTAAATAATTAAATGTACCTATATAAAATCAGATAATATTCTTTGGTAGGTTCGAACCTGCGAGTATAAGATAGATGCTTCACTGGTCTCAAAACGTTCCATTACTACGCTTTATGGTTAGGTATATTATATTATAGAAGGAAAAGGTTTATTAATAATGTACAGAATTTCACGCAAGGATACAGGGTACGCGAAACTAGATGATCACATGACTAGAAAACTGCTAGATCATAAGCCAGGACCAAAAACGTGGTCGGCCACGCCTAACGGATATCTGTAATTAGAAAAGACTTAACAATCGACAACATAGACCCAATGACGACCCAGAGACAAAACAAAAAGATGACAATTTTACACACGGCCATTAAATTATAAATTAAGCAAAGCCAGTATTAATAGCTTGTATTATTGTAACTAAACATATATAAAACTGATAATTATGCTGATCACACAAAAGTCTCATGTGTGAGGTTAAACCCGCTACCAAAACAATACTAGGGTTTACAACAACTGCGCCATGAACCCTGTCAATGGAATGACGTCACAGGACTGTTTGAATCATTCATCATCTCGCAAACAGAAATTATATGCTGATATAAAATTCGCTTTTTGCATCGCGACTCGAGTCAATCTAACAAAGATTTAGACATAACATTAATAAACGATATCCGTTGGGTCCATTATAAACACATTGCACGTGTTGGGACGACGTCCGATGGAAAACAACGTTATGTCCACCGACCAAGGTTAAAATTCCAATGAACGGTTTGATGAGATGTTTTCTAAGAATCGATAAATTATATCAATCGGTCGAATTAGTCGAGATAATTAGTTTTTTTTTTAATTTTATAGATAAGGGGTAAAATATTTTCTTCAAGCCCCTATTAACCACTATAATTTTAAGTACTGGGGCTAGGACAATGGAAATTTTAATGCGGGTTCCTTTTACCCTGTAGGTGAGCACTAAAGAAGAAATTTTGGAAATTCAACCTTTTAAGATAGTGAAAAAGGGGATGAAAGTTTGTATGTTTAGTAATTTATTAAGAATGGGAGATAACTCGGCTATAACGCGAGCGATACCGCAGGAAAAGCTATATTATATTATATAATATTATAAAGTAATAAAATTGATGTGTCTGTTGGGTAGTGCATAATATTATGAATTTCAGAAGTTTGTTTGTTTGATCGCGCCAATCTTTGGAACTATCATTCGGATTTGAAAAATTCTTTTTGAAATTTATAGCCCATTTATTGAGGAAGGTTATAGGTAATAAAACCTTACGCTACGATAATAAGGAGCGAAGTAGTAACCATTAACATCACGTAATCTTGGAAACAGTAGACAAGTGCGAGAAGTGAGAGCAACGATAATTAACACGGTCGAGCAATTTAATGTATTTAGAAATGAAACAAGTTAGACAACCGATCACGCGAAATGACCAGTGGGTTAATCAACTAATCTTAAAACTATTGACCTTCGTCAAAGCGATGGCCCGGGACACGGAACAATAGTAATCCGGGATTATCCCAATATAACACCTCTTGACCGGCTCCTTGAGTAATCGACCAGTTTATATTGACCTTTCATGTTTACAACCGGATAGAAGTGTAATTTTTAAATGTTATAAATTTTTTTTATTGCAGGTTTGCGATTCTAGACCTTTAAGGCTAATATTTTAGACTTTTTAGGAATTAGCGTACATTTACTATTTTCAATTGGTAACACTATCGTCTAATGGTGAAGGAAAACATCGCGAAGAAACCTGAACGCTTAGGAAATGTTATAATTACTTACGTATCTTTTATAGTTCTCAGAAACTTTATAGCCTCTTAGAGGATGAATTTTCAAAAATTTACGCTGAATAAAGAACTTCGAAGCAAAATTTCATACTTCTGGATATTTCTAGATCTACGGGTTAAACCTGCTTATTGTCCATTAGCCTCTTAAATTCTTTAATAAGTCGACTTGTTGTGGGAAAACCAATATCTACTTAAATTGTTGGAGTCAAGTGTTGGAGAGTTCATTGAGCTTCTCTAGGGAACAAGCTTTTGCCCAGTAGTGCGATATTAACAAACTAGTATCTATTAAGCTTCAGGTTGTAACCTGATGAGGTTTCGATATACTTAGATATAGTGAAAAGTGAATCCAATACAACTATAGACGCTTGGCGAAAGATTATAGCAGACAATTACGAAAATGTACTAAAACCCTTTGTAGAAAATCATGGTAAATGATACAGTAAATGTTAAGTACAGTTTCATTTAAAATAGTCGAAGGACGTATAACATCAAGTTAGACCATCTTGTAAGCGCTTGTAGGCCTGCAGCATTATGCTGAGACAGGGACCTATTGGACCCCATGCAACACTTCATTTATTGTGTCAATTTGTTTAATTATTTTTTTATTTAAAAATGTGTGTGTTGTGTGGTGTTATTGTCGACTAAATGCTTTTTCTTTCTTCCTTTCTTCATCACAATAAGTTAAGCGGTTTCATAGTGTAGTCTTTTGCGCGCATCGTCAAATACACAAAAACCCGGATCAAATTCGTTACAAATAAAACATGTAGTTAGGTTTCACAAGAACCATGGCTGTAACAAGATATTAATAAAATTAATGTGCTGTGTATGTTAAATGCGAAAAATCATATTGTGCGGGTCAAGATACACTGGTCGTTAAGTTTAGGGTTACGTATCGCTTCAAATCCGCTTTAACCCGACTTTTCCCGCCGAACACTATCAAATAAATTATTGAAAGGGATCATAAACCTTTGTAAGTTTGGAATTATTGTTTTATTGCTTGATGATGGCTCAGTGGTGATAGGCACGGATATAGCGTCGAACGAAATAAGTTCGAATCCCTACAGTGAGTCTTTTCAACTTGAGGGTGGGAAAACTAACCAGGCGAGTATTAGAAAATGCTCTACCACCACGCAATGTGGTTTCATCACGATGTTTTCCATCACTAAATACTCAGGCTCATTGCAGAAATTGAATATACTGTCTGTGACAAAAATAGATCTATATACAATTAATAAAATTGAATTGTCTCTTTGTAATGTTAAAACAACAGATACCTGTAAAAACTCATTTATACAATTTTCGTCTGTTTGTTTGTTCCGGGTAATCTCCGAAACGGTTGAAACGATTTTGACGGGACTTTCACTTGCAAATAGCTGATGTTTAAGGGAGTAACTTAGGATACTTTTATTTTAGTAAAAGAATTAGGGTTCTGTGTAAATTACAAAAAAAAAACTGTTCATAGTGAATCAATTCGAGCGCTTAAATGGCCTACGTTGAGTAAACCATAAGATATATAAAAAATTAATGTACAACATAATTGTAGATATTAAAAAGACTCACAGTAAGCATTTCTGTCTTTAAAAGAACCGGGAGCGGGGGAGCAAGAATCACGCGTGCCCGATTGTCAGCATTTTGTAGTCCACGTGAGCGAAGCCGCGGGCACAGATAGTCTTAAAATATATTTTTAAACACAATTAACACCGGCCAGTGGATTTAACCTCACGCAACAGATATACAAATAAATCTAATCTTTATTAATATGGTCTTAGAATAATATTTCCCTAAAAGCAAAGTCGAGGAGACAGGGTGCTAACACCAAAGGGTACAAAACCCAACAATAAAATACTTTCGGTCAGCCGCAAGTCGATAAATACTTCAGCGATTTCGAGTTGATCAGTTTGACTCTCGGAGTTGACCGGACGTCCGCCCTCAGAGGACCCGACCCACCCTATTGCCGAGGGGTTACATGTGTTTTGAATGTCTTTACCCGAATTTATAGTTTGTTGTAATTTGAGAATTTAAATGTTACTATAATGTATAATTTTTCATTAAAACAAACTTATTGTGATAGATTAAAAATGATGGAACACCATTGTTGTTTTTTTTGGCAAACAAGCGTACGGCCCACCTGATATTAAGGTATAGTCTAGTCTGGCAGCTTAACGCACGTTTATGGTCAATGCTCAGCTCCTAAGGTCCGTAGGGTTATGTTACATAGCCTATTAAACTCCTCGCTAAAAATGCTATAAGATACATAAAGAATTAATTATTAGAATTACAAACGTAGAAACAAATCCTTTAAATTGTATTATTCGTATAGTTAGTATAAATTAAAGTACTTATATATTTATATATAAACTTACTCCCCAGTCCAGGAATAACAAATCCATCGCCAATAGGCGTGCTGGCAGATGTACAACGTATCTGTCAGTCGCGGGTTTGATTCCCGGCACCTGTTGTTTTGAAACTCTTCGATTACGTGCCATTAGCGCCCGGGTTACAAGATATTTAATATTTATTCTCTTATATTTAGTTGTCGAGTAGTTATTTCGGATGTGGGTTTGTTTGACAATAAAATAAAAACATAACGCCGTCTGTTTTTGGGTGTAAGCAGTGAATTATGAATGACAACTCTCGAAGCGGTACGGCGATTTAATTTTTTGAGGGGTCAATATTTGTGAAAGTTAACTTTTTTTTATAGATAATAGGTATAGTTAAAATCTTGAAAATTCGTTATATTTGTAATACGTTAAATAAATTGTGTCATATTATACAGAAATTATCATAATGTGGACTACGGAATGCCCGTGCGAATCTTGCTCCCCCGCTCCCGGCTTTTTAAAGACAAAAATGCTTATTGTGGGTATTCCGTGGAAGATAGATATATCCTCTCCCGGACTTTTTTGTAGGAGTTTTTAATGTCTATAATTATGTGATACATTAATTTGCTACATCTCTTATGGTTTACTCAGCATAAGCCATTTAAGCGCCTATTTGTGCGGAACCCTAAATCTTTTTCTATAATAAAAGTAGCCTAAGTTACTCCCTATATTATCAGTTATCTATCAGTGAAAGTCTCGTCAAAATCGGTCCTACAAACCACAAAAGCAGATAAAATTTTCTTGTCAATTTACAAATGATCGTCTGTCACATTTATTCTCCACTAGCAACCCGACGGGTAGCAGAGTAATACATATATAACTCTATTGGTCTACGCAGCGCACTCCAGCAAAGCTTCCAGTCGGCATGTTTTTCCGACATCTTCAACCATCATCGTTATATTTCATTCATTACACAAAACCTTAATAAATTATACGCTTAAACCTTCCTTACGAATCACTTCTTCCATTCATGAAAACTGTATGGAAATCCGTTCGATAGTTTTTGAGTTTATCGCGTTCAGACAGACACAGGTACTTTGTTTTATAATTTATGATATTTCACACACAATGATATACATCGATGACTGCGTTATATAAAATTAAACTCTAATGTGAAAGATGTATGATTTAATGCACGACGCACTGTAGTCAAAAATTCGACAAATTAAAAAAAAGTTAAAATTGTAAATTTTTCTCCTACTCCAAACACAATACAATATGAAAGTCAATAAAGAATATGAAATATAAAATATGACCACTTTACAAGGAATCAATGGGGCGAAGGGTTTCAGAATAGACGTATCTTTGTCGGTGAAACTCATCCGATTTCCGAACGAGCACCGATAGCGGAAGCGGCGCCCCCTACCGGATGTGCGTTGAGCGGGAAAATAGGCGGAAATTTCGCACCGGGGTGGAGAAAAAAAATCCGCGAAAGAATCCCTCCACAGACAAATTTGCATTCGAAAAGGGGCACTTTTGTGTATTTTGCCCGACGATCGGTTGTAAATTTGTCAGATTGTCAATTCACAACAAACGCTCTTCACTTCGACACTTTTGTTATGCTAATTCCGTTTCCTTACACCGTCATTTTTATTTATTTTCTATCGTTCTCGATACCACTTCGCCGACACTCGCGTGTATAAAACGAAAACTCAAATTTCGAACGGTGACATTCGAATAACAAAAACTCGGGATTCCAAATTCGAAAATCGAGCCGAGCGCGTAATTAGACAGGTGATTCGCTAATTCGTAAAAAGAATTCGTCTTAATTCCAGAGCGGCGGGCCTATTCTGATGATCGTTCGACTGTGGGAACGTCACGTCGAATAATCGGTATCCGAGCAAAAAGGGGTCGGCTTGCGCGACCGCGAATGTATCGAGATAAACCTCCTTGCTAAATGCACATGTCTGACTTAATTGACAGTTCATTTTGAACTTCCCCCCATTTAACGCGTCAATTATTGAACTATTCCTTTAGGTTTGCGGTGAACAAGCTAACTGTCCTCTTAATGAGAAGTGGTCACAAATGCTTACTATTCTACCACTTGCTACTTTTAAAATATTATCTGCAGGGAATGACTTTATTGAGGTTTCACTCGCGTTTAGTGTTTTCTGTTCTCGTCGCCACACGGCCCGCTCGCATTTTTACTTCTTTATAGCTTGATATACTTTCGGACCTACATTTTGTATGCTAATTGCTCAGATCCTAAGGGTCGCAGCGTGATGATACATAACCTATAATCTTTCTAGGTTCATAAGCTAAAAAATTCAAAAAGTATTTCTGAAATCTGAAACGTACTTCCAGAGAGTAACGCATTCAAAAACACAATAGCCTGGAGCTTTGTATTATTAATATATATATATACTAGCAATGTGCCCGCGGCTCCGCACGTGTTTGTTTCTACGCAGTAGTTATTTACAACCCGTAATTTGTCAATAATTGAGATAAAAACTATCCTATCTTTTAAGTTGGACCAAATTACAGATAGTTACGAAATTTGATCATAATCGGTTCAGTAGTTTTGGAATTTATCCAGAACATACATAGGGACATTTATATAGATAACATATATAAAGTAAAAGAAATCTATATCTTTGCGTTTTTTCATAAATATTATGAGTATTATACAAAAATGCCCGAAGCACAGCACAACACAATGAAGCGAGATACGTTAGTCATAGTAATAATATAAATACATTAATGCATAATGTTGCCACATAATTTTTTATTTCCACTATGTGGTTTCAAGCAAAGCCAGATTTTTGACCAAATAAAATATGTTTGTTAATTTTGCAATTATACTTAAACTAAAACTAATTTCTTTGTACGAAAATTAATCATTTTCGTTCTTGGATCAAGAAAAATAAATACAACATTGAAACTATATATAAATATAAAAATTGAACCTACTGCATGTTATGTGAAGTCGGAGCCCTGGGGACTTGTTGCTTTGATGATGATTATAGGTAATAGTTGTCTATCAAACCCCTTATTCTCAATATTTCGACACAAATGTGTTTTATTATCAAACAAATTACGGCATTGGTGACATCATCGATGGGAGAGAAAAATTTTGTTCGCGTTTACCCAATATTCTGTAGTTTTATTGTTAAACAAATTTAATATAATAAGTATAGTGTCGCCTTTCGAGATCAGTCTGTACATATCCAGTTAAACTAAGCAGACTGGCATGACAGCAGTGATCGTCGATGGATTACAATCTGCTTACACATCAGGGACTGTACCGTCAACTTGATGTGCCACTATAAAAAAGTAAGTATATACAGATGCATTTACGTTCAATATAAAAAAGGTTTTATATGTAAAGTTAATGTAATAAAATATTAAATCTTTATATTAATACGTGAAGCAAAAGCTTTAGGTATCTTTTTAAGCGTATTACGTGCACGGAGGACTGTGAGATTTGGCATGGTTAAAGTTTATATTGAGAAGGAGTGCAGAAAGCAAAAATTTATTTATAATATCTGTTACTAATATATAAAATAAAATGAACTAATACTGCGAATCCTAACCTGACCAGTGTCTTCGAACTCAGACCCCCCAAAATATCGAAATTGTCACTCAAGGAAAAGTGACAGCAAGTGATGTAGATAATACTCATTGTTTAGGTTCATGAATACTGCAAATGTCAAACAGAAAATAATATATGATTAAAAAGTTGCTGGCTGAATTTCGAGCTTAGGGCGATCGATAGTTACTATAAAATCATAACCTAGTGAACACAAGACCTATATTTGACCTATATTAATAAAATATATGTAAATATGGTACATATTTAAGGATTTTATTGTCGTATATTTATGCAATAACTAATAGTTACTTAGATCACTTCTTACTGTGCAGATATATAAATTCATTATACTAATTATATAAATTCGATGCAAACGAATGTCGAAAAAGCCGGAATAGAGACCTGAGCTCGAGTTCCTCCGAGCGACGCACGCGCATGAGGTCAGGGACAAGCGCGTCCGTTAATGCGCTCACGGTACAACTTGCACGCATGTCTCTACTTGCAGGTTTTATATTTCGTTTATTACACTCTAATGTCCTCTTCGATGAACTCTGTGTAGTACGCCTTACGCGCAGACAGTTTCTTGTTCGATTCTTCATAGAAGATAAAATACAATAACATAAAATTTCATTAAATAATTAGATCTTTGTTGTATCAGTCACCGGGTAATTATACGAACTGTTAGTTTAACCGAGATTGTAAACCGTCGGTATATAATGAACTAACTCTAAAAAAATTTCAACTTTGGGATAATGTCTACTAAATATGCAAAAATTCATTTTAAATAGTTTAATTAATTTAGAAGAGTAAATATATTTTTAAAATAGGGTTCATCTTTTATCGATCAATCATACTAACTTACTCTTAACACTATTTTATTGTCCAGTTGAGATCTACTTTTAAATCAACTACCCTATATTTATTACAGAAAAGGAGACATATTATCAGTGCCCGATGTCAATCAACTTGTGTCAAGATGTTGAAGTAAATCTTTCGATCAAGAATCGAACGTTGACTCCGGAATCTGAACGTTTACGTCGGGCCGTGCGCGTCGAGTCGGTCGGCGACATCAAAGGCGACTCCTGCGTAATTTTGACAATTAAAACGCGTCGCATCGCAAACATTGTCTCCGCGAGACCGCGTGTCCTTGGCTGGAATCTCGGAGAACCCTTTTTACCGACAAATCGACCGGTTTGATTTGCTCTTGTACGTCCATAACAAACTTAAATGCAATTCTGTTTATACCCGTAATTATATTATGCCGTGAAAAATTATTGCCTATCCCCCTTTCACTCTGCAAGAAAGAGGTGTCTCTCTCTCTCCCATTCTATCTAAATATTATTATTTACGCAATAATTTGACGATGTATTAACTAATAGTAATCGAAAGTCAAATAGTAATAAATGTGATTTCATAAAATCATGTAAGAGCAATAATAAAAATCGTTAATTTGTTACATTATTATCTACTCTATAACTTCAAAAAATCCATATCGTTTAGTTTTAAAACATCGTAAATTAGAACTTTCGGTCGTAATATCGAGGTTTTACTATTATTTATACTTTTTTTCTCTGTTCAACTAAATTTCGATACGTGTCGAGTGGCCGAGGTTTCGAATAAGTCAGTTTTTATTGATCGTAAAAATTTAGGAGCGCACGTATGTGACTCTATTCGTTTGAATCGATTTTAAGTATCGAAATATTGTTATCGTTATATCCGAGAGAGTACAAGAAAAAATAATTAATTAAAAGGTTGTATAATCGTCTTAAATCGTAAATTTTGAGGATTTGAAAGCTATAAAATGTTTTTTGAAAGGAAAAAAGATCATTCTCGTTTTCTATTTTATCCAAATATACTTGTCTCTCGATTTCGATTTCGAAACTAAATGGGGAATGTCATGTCTAATGTAGATTCGACATATTATGTATAGGTAGTGCGTAGTAGGGATTTTCAGAAGTGATATTTAGTGCAATTAATATGAAGTATGACATGAGTTTTTGGTGGGACTTTGTTCTGTCTTATGGTGGCTTCTATTTTAAATCATAAACTTATGTTATTTGTCCCAATATGATGTAATTTTGGCAGCATTTTACGTGATATGGTTTAGTTAATGAGCACAAGTGAAGTGAATTAATAAATATTATTTAGATTTAATAAATATGTTTAGAAAAATATTCTATTCACGTGACACTGGCTGAAGTATGGATAAACAGAGTTGCCACTAAATAAAAAGATGAAGAGGAGTAGGATTGATTTTCTTTTAGTAAAAATATTTTTATTATCTTACAGGCCTATATTTGTTCTTGTTCGCTTCCATCTCAAAAAAATTATTAACATGGCAAAAAGGTGGTCGCTTTTACGTACTATAGACATTTACAAACAACATTTATATTATATGTATATATAACTAGATGTTTGGGTTATGACGTTTGCAAGCCGGCGCAGCGTGATGACAGCGAATATTACCGGATGTTAGATAAATGACATTGCGCAATATGTTCATAACCTTCTAAGCATGCAGCCTGGGTGCGTGTCCATGAAGTAACGAGCGTACACAAATAACTACTGTATTCTTACAAAGTTCCCCAACTTAGGGCATTATAATCCCCAATTTAGGGCATTACAACTTAGGGATTGGTTTCCCTAGTTCCGACCAAAGCCGTTCTAAACAACTTTATTACATTTATCATTTGTTGTGGGAATGTGTCCAGACAGAGGAATCGCGTCAAAAAATGCTATTGGTGTCGTGGAGAAACATAGCAGAAGTCAATATTATTTTAGGTGTCCAATGCGGCCGGATAATTCAGAAATTTGTCTCGTTGATTCCTAAATTTAAATAACTTTTACAATTTTATCGAATAAATTGACTTCTCCTGTGAGGTTGACATAGTCATCAGGGATGTACTGAAGCCTCGTTAAAATAAAAGATAAAAAAAAACAACTTTACTAAGCGTGTGTATCTCGAACACAATAAAAAATCAATTCAATACAACAATTTTCCTTCAATAATTGAATAATCACTATTTGAATATGAACGGTCGGCCCGAGTGGACGTTCTCCTTGCCGACTCAGCTTCAATTGAATAACGATTGATTATTCAATCAAAAGAGATTGATCGACATTATCGGATAATGGACGAACGCCGGATCTCGGCTGCAGGGTGACTATCGCGCGTACCGTACGCGAATGATATATAGATAATAGTATAACCAATGCAAGGGTCCTCTGTCAAAGCACCATCTCTACACATATTTCTGCTGCAAAACAGCAGTGATTGCGCTGATGCATTCCAGTCTGAAGGAGTGTAAGGTAATACGCACTAAGAATATACGAGTTCACAATTCTATATTTAGAAGAAATAACTTTTTTGCGATTGATCTGTGGTATCGTTGAAACCGGTAAAAATACCTATAGGATGCAATGCCCACTTAAATATCAAGTGGGATGCATACCATTTATCTTTTAATAAAAAATCGCTTTAACTCGCTTTCTTGTCTATCTATTCGATAAAAAAATTGCATTTGACTTTAAATTATCTTGTCATATGTTTCTCTGATAATCTCACCAAGACGTATAAAATCGAATACAAAATGTCATCCACACAAGACTAAAAAGCAGAAAATAATAACTTAAAAACTAACTATTTATATCGATTATGGTAGTAAAAGGAACGTGCGACATTTCTCGAACAATAATTATACGACATAATTTTCCATTTCTAGCTCTGAATTGACCATCTGCTAAAGTGCCTGTTCTAAATTTAAAATCGCATTTTTTTATTTCGAAGTAATAATGGATATTGGGTATTTTATAGTTGGTACCTACACGAAATTTAAAATTCCAAAAACCGAATCAATTACGAAAATGGTGCGAAGAATCAATAAAATCGCGTTCAATGAAATTTTTCGGTTAAACCAACGACACCGGCTGCGGAGGGGCGCGTTCAGGAAACAAAGATGTCTCACTTAAGGTTCAGAGACGTGGGACGTGATCTGTTTGCGGAAAAAAAATACCTTTAAGCACCTCTTTACCTGTTAGAGGGAGGGAAGTTTTCTTTTGAACTTGTAAACATCGGATAAAAGATGTCGGGAAATCTGTGCGGTTCCCGACTTCGATTGCCTTTATTTGTTTCAATTTGTTAATTTTCCGTTCCAAGGAGGTTGAGATGTAACGAACTTTTTGCTTGTTTCGCTTTTGTTAAGGCTGATTTATAAAGAATTGATCAAATAGATTTAAAAAAAATGTTTGGAAATATAATTAGATAGAGAAACGGTCGTGAAGGCCAAATGCAAAGAAGAATTTAAATTCGTGTTCATTTACTAACAATATAGAGTGACGGTGAAGAAAAATTTCGCGAGGAATTCTAACGCGTTTAGTAATATTTCCGTTCTAACATAATTAAAGGACTACACAATGCCCAAGTTTTGATGTCGGCTGTTTATCGTGTAAGCTGGCGTGGTGAAATAAGACGGGACTTTCCTGTTTAAAAAGTTCGATGCACATCAGTGTACTAATTAGAAGCTATGATATTTTATTATTAATAATATTATTTACTAGGTTTTGCATCATTCTTAATTCATGTGGTCTTCGAAATGAAACGACTCCCGCGACATCTATTGTAAACTGGTTGTACTGATTGAGAACCTTCTCAGATGTGTGCACAACAACTCATTCGCAATTCAGGAGTTGGAAACTTTTCGAAAATTGTTTTAAATTTAAAGAGATTTAAAATAAAATTTTCATCTAAATAAAAAGTTCGCCACAAAAACGATGGATTATGGTCCCACGACGTCATAAATTATTTAATATGTCATTTTGTATGATATTTCGTAATATTCATATTTCCTGAATGGCGACGTCACGTTTTCTAATTGGCGTTCCAAATCACGTGAATCACAGACAAAAAATATTAATTTTGTATCAGGGGAATTAAATAAATAAACAATTACTTTTTCCAGATTTGTATTGTTTTAGCCTTTTTATCTATATACCAATATTACTCAATTTACTTTAATTAACTCACGGATTGAATAAATGGTTTTAAATATACACCTAAGATTTCATGTCGCATTTACAGCCAGTAATTATTTCGATTAAAAAAATAAATTAACTATAAAATGAATTCTCATTTAGTAAGACAAGCTTGTGTGTTTTTTAAAACAAATTTTATCACAAAATGTACTCGAAATAAAGTCTATTAAGCAGCGAAACACCTTTAGTAGTTAACTCACAGCGTATTATAAAAATTCACCTGTTTTTTGTCATCACATACGTACGTACTTAAATAAATAACGCAGTAATTAAGTTTACAATACAATAAACTACGTGGGTAGTTTTTAAACAGCAATTATTGTCGGGGCGGGCGCGCGGGCGTCGCGTCGCATCGGCCATTGTGAATTTCTGACGGATATGTCGATTTTGGTATGAGTAACCTATAACTTTCTTACGTGTGTACTTTAATTTCATTAATTAATACAGTATATTTGTATGCTATGACAGTTCCGCCAAAACGATGTCGCAACCAACATACACATTGTGAAAAAGTATATTTATTATTTATCTATTAATTTGTGACTGTTTTATGTTGTGTCAATGTATCGTTTCTGTGGGTTATTTATTCTACATTACACCGAACATTTGACAACTAAATTTTATAACGTGACATTGGAAAAATTATCTAAATAGGCAGAAAGTCAAAATAAAAAAAAAGTCAGAGTTCGTGATGATTAATGTATATCGAACTATCTAGTAGCAAACAGGTTTACATTCCATTCGATGTTAAGTGGCTTTGCGGGAGAAATAGTTGGCTGTAGTTTTGGGATGATTGTAGTAGGTATACACACAAACATACATAATTATTTCAAATATGTGTGTTTGTAAGTAAATAAACCTTTTAAATGTGTTAAAAACTCCCAAGTTGATAAATCCCACCCCCGTAAGCGATGCCGATGTTGCACAGGATGTGTCGATATTGACAATTAAATGTTAATCAATTTTACAATGTACCTTTTTATATACAGCATGTTTAATTTTTTTATATTCAAATATTATCTTTTAAATTTTTTTTGGGTGCTTACCATCATCACCAACTATGGAAATGTGTTTATCAAGATCGCTGAAGCTGTCAAAATCCTTAAGACGAACAGCATAGTCAGTTTGAAAAAAAGATTGTGAAGACAGATAATACTAAGTTTATTCCATTTAATTTTTTTTTGTAATATTGATAATTCGAATTACATCTACACTTTCGATCTTATTCTTCCGTAATGATACTGATAAGCCCATAGATATGATAAACAATATTTCCGAGAAACAAATATTATTGTGATATAGGTACCATTTACCTGTACTTGAAGTGACCTTTGAACTTTATAGCATTCATACTGATAAATAATATATTATAGTACAATTAGGTGGGCAAATATATAATAAATTAAATTACAAATTTATAAATAAAGGATTATTCTACTGAAATGTGTAGAAATATATACGTATCAAAGCGGAAACTGTGTACCTGTTACGCTTCCGTCACTCTGACGTCACGCAATGCATTCAATTACCCCTCATTCATCTTCTTATTGTCAATGTCACGTGGATAGAATATTCTTCAAATATTTTTAGTTCAAGCAACGCTTTAACAAGATGGTGGCTCTCTTGTTAAAACTGTCCAATAAGTTTTAGTGGCAACTTAAAGATTATGCAAAGTGCTACAAATGTTACATAATATTGGACCAAATAGCATAAGTTTATTAATAAAAATCAAAATCAAAACATAACAGACCATGATCATTCCAAAAACATCCAGTCACCCCTTAGCCGTGCCTGAAAAATGTCACTTCAAGAACGTTATTTTGTTTTGTCTATAATTTTTATAACAGCCCGTAAATATTTCACACACAGCGTCAATAAAGTGCGAGCTAACCTCACGAACTACTCTGTTAGGGCATTCGTTTGATGTTTTACAATACCACCGGGACAGGCTTACAGTAAAGTTGAAACTTACCACGCGTCTCTCCCTAGTCTCTTCCATAGATTGAGGTTTTAAATGTTAGAAAATATTTTTCTTAACTAGCTGTGCCCGTGGCTTCGCTCACGTGGACTACAGAATGCCCGCACGAATCTTACTCCCCCGCTCCCGACTATCTATTTTAAAGACAAAAGTGATTATTGTGGGTGTTCCTTAGAAGTTAGACGTATATTCTCACGGATTTTTATCTCTTATGGTTTACTCAGCATAAGCCATAAGAGCGCGCGAATTGAATCACCATGACCAGTATTTTTTTATTTCCCCTAATTATTTTCTAAAATAAAAGTAGCCTAAGTTACTCCCTATAATATCAGCTATTTATCAGTGAAAGTCCCGTAAAAATCGGTCCAACCGTTTCGGAGATTATCCGGAACAAACAGACAGACAGACAAAAATTTTAAAAATTGGTGTTTTGTTATAGTTATCGTATATACTTTCATATGCATTTAGTAAAAAGCTGTTATTTTGATATTACAAACAGACACTTCAATTATATTAATTGTATAGATATTCAACAGGTTAGCGTTATTGACAGAATCTCACCTGATTTTAAGTAAACAAGATGGTAACACGCTAAGCCTAGTGGTAGATTGGCTCTCAAGTGTACCTACCGGAATATACTTATTGGTGCTGGGTGGCAGATTTTCAACTTGAGGGTGGTAGCTAGCAATGAGGACATCAGAAAATCCCTCCTTGATTCGAATTGTAAGGTTTAACTAAACACCTAATTTTGTAGGTAGGTGAAAAAAGTGCTGGCAAAGAAAAACGTTACAAGAAAAGCGAAGATAGTGGTACCGTGTACGGAATCCGCGTCGATCGACGCGAGTTCGAATCCTTGCAATGAGTCTGAGCGCCCGGTGAAAGAAAACATCGTGATGAAACCATAACATAGTGGTAGGGCTTATCAGGTGCCATCTATATTCCCTCTTGGCTTATCGTTGATCGCCACTTAACATCAGGTAAGATTGTAATGAAACGCTAGAACTTATCATCTTCAAGTTACAAATTGTTGTCTGTTCGTTTGTACAAGCAGCCTCACTTTTAAGCCACATCTCTATCGAAGCTAAGCGTGGTACCATCTACGGCCAGATCGTCACTTAACATCAAGTGATATTTTAACATAACTGAATATTAACAAAAATTGCCTAATTTCTAGAAAGAACGTGAATTGTTTGAAAGTGTATTTAATACAGCAGATTAAAATATTTATTTCAAATTTAATAGCTGTACCTATATCAGTTAAAGGGGATTCGAAAATAAAAATGGAAGAGAATACGAAATTAATACAAATTACCTTTGCGATCATTGAAGCGGTAAAAAAAAACAACAAAACAAAGCATAGACAAAACAGGCACACGTCTCTCCCCCGGAGACGCGGCCGATGGCAACAAATTAATAATTAATTTTCACGCGGGAAGCACACGCCGAAGTTGGGGGCATTCGTTCGATCTCGTTTTGTTCTAAATTCAAAATTCATCCAGGGAGTTCTAAATCCAAAAAAAATTGTCGCCGGACTTTTTATTTGCAAGTGACAAACGGTTATCGATTTGACGTTTTGTTTCAGACGTTCGGATACATTGAAGTTATAAACGTATACTCACTGTTACTTTTATGATGATGTGCCATTTATTACCTGAAAAAAAGGATAAATATAATTTAAAACGACGTTAAACAACAGAGTTAATGCTGTATGACATTTTAAGTAGTTGTAAGCAGTTTATTCTCTTACTTCACACGATTTACACATGCACTATTATAGTCCTTCCATGGCGCCTTTTTGTTGGTTTTCTGAGTCCGTGACCAATTCACAACATTTCTATCATGCGGTATTACGCTTTTTTTCCTAATGTAATTTTACAGCTTCGAATTAAAATTATATAATTCATATAGATTTCCTTGCCACTTTGGGTTAACTGCATTTCTATCATTCCTCGGTTTCGAAGTTTTCAGGTTACCAATTTTTGCGGTACTTGCAAAATAATACTACTCCGTTTTGATACTACTAGGTACTGTAATTGTATAAAATACTAGTTAATGCCTGCGACTTCATTTCAGTTGTCTTGGAAATGAAACGACTCTAGCGTCATCCATTGTGATCTAGGTTATCTTACTAATACAGAACGTTTACTAATACAATAGATTCATCGCAATTGAATAAATGGATTAGAAAAACATATAGAAGAAAAGAACATTCATATATATAGAAGTCAGTTTGTCCTTAAGTTGACCTCCTTTATTATCTCGATCGGGCCTTCTCGGATTTACAAATAAAACAACATTCAGTTTAGGAAAATGAATTTTTTTGATAAACTTTTCCAATATTTGCCATATTAGTTCAATGGCTGGTTGTATAATATCTTCATCTATTGTCCAGAGGTCAGCGATCAACTGTATTTCAACTGTTACATTATACTATGTTATCTAAGTATAATCAAATAAAGAGTTTGTGCTTAACATAATGCGGGTAGTGCTGTAAAATTAACAATAATGGTATTAACATTAATTTCTATTTACGACAGGATCAATCTATTTTACAACGATCGTTAATGTTCGTGTAAATTATGTTTGTGATCTATTTCTTTTATTATTATTTATTATATTTGATAGAGTTTTTGGCGGGATTTTGAAGTGACGTGTTGTGGTTCTAATTTTTAATTAATTTTCTTAGCTTTTTGACGCTATATTACGTAATTTTCGTGGTATTTTGCATCATTTTGTTGGTTTTTATGCATAAGTAAAGTGGATTGTAAATATAAACTGGAAACACATATTCTGGGATGCCGCAAAAACTCCTTAGAAAGTTCTAACAACGGAGCCACCATCTTGTTAGGATACTGAAATCGTCATAACACATGACACTCGATAATGACAGTAATGGTCTTCATTAAAGAGGACTAGTTGCCAAATTAGGAAGAAAAAGAAGAGCATATGATAAAGATTTACTGATTCGAAGACGCTAGTCAAGGAAGATTTCCTATTACAAAGATCCTTTGAGCTATTTAGGAGTTGGTTGTATCTAATATATGCTATCCAAATCATGATTGAAGACCCTGTGGGACTAACGATTTTTAAAAACAACAATAATATGGTTTTTTTTTTTTTTTTTAATCTAAATTTTAAGAGCTTGGCCGTCGTAACGGTCATGCCGCTCTATTGTGCCTATTGTGTTACATAAATTTATCTTTGTTTCATAATATACCCAGCAAGTTTATATAATTTAATGGCCTCGTCGGACATAGGTGAGGTCAGCATACTGTTACAGTTACCCACATTAAAAGAAGTGTAGTTAAGTTGAATCTGTTCCCTAAAAATATTTCCACGAGTACATTCTATTATGATATGGTAAGTGTTTTCTAAAACTCCACAAGCAGTGCAATTGGGAGATTGAGCTTTACCCACCATGAAAGCAAATTTGTTTGTCGGTAAATGTCCAGAACGTAACCGAAACGCTGTTATAATATTATGTCTGATTAAAGAACAATTGTCGATCCAAGAGGTTACTGGGTCAGGTTGAATAGTTTTGTACCATATACCTTTTTGGCGAGATCTCTCGTCGAAGAGAAATGCGGCATTTTTGCTTAATTAGTTTTAAACAGTCAGTATAAAAAGGTAATATCTGTACAGGTACTCCATCAGATGTCGCTTCTTTAGCTAATATATCTACTGCCTCATTACCAGGTATACTAACATGAGAAGGAATCCACTGTAAAATAATTTTTGCCCTAGTCTTAAGTCTAAAGAGAGATTTAAGGATAGCATAAGCTAGCGGTGTGCCTCGAATGGTCGAGGTGCAACTAGCTAAATGTTGAAGCGCGCTTTTGGAATCAGTCAATATAACAAATTTATTAAAATTTAGTGATTCGATATAGGCTAGAGCTTCTAGAATGGCTAATAATTCTACAGTCATTATGGAAATATTTCCTTCAATTTTGAATTTTTGTCTAGAGGACTTAGAATATGTCATGAGCCAGTGCATGTTGTTACAGACAGGAATCCAGGAGTACGAGAACTGCTGCCTTACGACAGACACAATGTATCATTTTTGCTACAGCCGTCGATCTACCTTTAATACTAATGTTTTAAATACATTATTTATTTCATCCAACTCGATAGTCAAATTTATCTACAGAATAACTAAAAGTCATATTGTACTAATATCATAATTGAAGAAAACGTGCTTTATCATTGTAAAAAATCCAATGTTTAATAATTTTAATCATGTAGCAGTTAATTTATGCGTTATTTTAATTATAAAGACTTCTCTATAATCGAACTTAAAAAGTAAACGTTTTTTATTCTTATTGATTCCTAAAGAACCATAAATGTTATCCGACCCCACCTGAGAGCAATGATAAAAAAAATGTTAATTATCTACTACACAATAAGCACTCAAACCGAACGCCGTCCACGAGAACCGATGACATTAAATAAAACGATTTTATTCCACTATAAATAACAATAAAAACAACATAAAATAGTTTACTCTGCCGTGATCAATACCGGCCATTTTATTGCCATTTTTACGATCCGGCAATGGGAAGCCGAAAATCCCTAATTTGACTTCATTAAGTGTCGGAAAACAATAAAATATAATTTTATTCGTTATCGCTTTTTTATAATAAACTATTTAAGTACATAAAAGCAATATAAAACAAACAGCTCTGTGTAATCCGAGTAATTTGTGCGAGTTTCCGAACGCGAATGCAAATGTCAGAACTTAAAGACAATGGCGCTTTCGTAAAAAGAACACGCAACATGTCAATAAACCGAGCTGGCTGGAAAAAAATACCCCTTTTTAAATTTCGAATCGATCCTTTCACACTTCGAACAAGCGGCAGCGACGGTTGATTTCCGTTCTTAATTCAAACAGGAGCGTCTTTTAAATAAGTTTTTCTTTTCAATTCGAATTTTGAATGAGGTCGAAGTGCGGAACTCAATCGGTAATTTGAATACTGAATGAGATTCGAATTTCGATTATAGATTCATTCGATAAGTGACCTTGTTTGAAGTAAAGGATATAGCTTATTATATCGATCGAGGTTAAGCGATAATAGATATAAGCTATTATATAAAATAAGTTAATTTTAAACAGGTTTTAAGGTTAATTTAATACCATAATAACTGGATTGCCTATCAACTTGTTATTATCTCTGATGTATCGATATCAGCCAGTATTTATTGCAATACAAGCGATTTAAAAGGGCACACTATATTATCGGCTTTTTAACGATGTCTATTTTTATAGCGTCTATGCAAATTACTTGTCATTAACGTAAAATAGTACAGTTTAACGCTAATAGTAGTATGTTTGCTATCGGTTAATAAAAACAGGTAATATTAAAGTTTATATCGTGTAAAAGTTTCTTAAATTACTGCTATATAAAAATCTTGTATAAGTTTCTTATTGCATATTTGTTTGTTATCTCTTGACTATTTATCATATGTAAACAGGAAAATGTCTGTAAAATAAATATTCTTTATTTCACTTGCTCCTAAGTTATTCCATAATGCAATTTCATTATGAAATTCTGAGGTATATCCGAACACGACGACAATAACTTTTGGTGAACGTATCCGATCGCAACGCCGACTCACGTTTGATTAGAAAATAAAATCTATAAAAACTCATAAAGTGTTCATAAACACGAAGGAGGTAATAAAAAACGTTCCGATGTCGTACTCTCAGCTGTCGCGAGCTATTTCCGAACGCATTCGAAAATCGAACACCATCGAAACGCGAGGGGGATATCGTTACGTTTTTAAAATTAGAACGTTCCTTTTATTTCGTTGCGTCGCTTCTAACGTATTCGATTCCCGTTTCATTCGATTCTGTAACGATTGATTTGCAATTGCATAATCGATTTGCAATTGCATAATCGATTTGCAATACGGCACCAAACACTTGTTGAATTTAAAAGAGGCATTGGCTGATAAACACTATGGAGACCTCTTTGCAATTCATCTCATTTTATAAGTAAGCTGTATTATATTCGTGTTTTAATCTTTCTAAGTGCCTTCAAGTGTCTAAATTAAATAAAGAGTTATTAAGATAATAACAGTTATTTTGAAAGGTGACGGTCTTGGTAACTACCAAGACCAAGATTTGTCGACAGTGGACGCCGTCAACCACGCTAATCTCTTATATGTTCCTTTGTGTAAGGATATCTCTTAAAATATTTGTTTTTTATAAATATGTGAACACAATTTCATACACGACCATATAATTCCATTTTGCAAAGCTTGTATTATAGCAATTAAAGAGCTATATCCAGACACAAAATACTCGTCCAAAATACCTCAGTGCCTCAAGACGAAAGTCTTTGACCAATGTGTGTTGCCAGTGATGACATACGGCACAGAGACGTGGTCGCTCACTGTGGGCCTCATAAGAAAGCTCAAGGTCGCTCAGCGAGCTGTGGAGAGGGCTATGCTTGGTGTTTCTCTACGAGATCGAATCAGAAATGAGAAGATCCGTAGACAAACTAAGGTCACCGACATAGCCAAAAGGATTAGCAAGTTGAAATGGCAGTGGGCGGGGCACATAGTTCGGAGAACTGACGGCCGTTGGGGCAGATAGGTTCTCGAGTGGAGACCACGCACCGGAAAGCGCAGCGTAGGACGGCCCCCCACTAGATGGAAAGACGACCTAATAAAAGTCGCTGGGAGCCGTTGGGTGCAGGCCGCACAAGATCGGTCGCTCTGGAGATCTATGCTCCTATGTTCAACAGTGGACGTCCTGCGGCTGAAATGATGATGATGATCCAGACACAAAATTATGAATTATGCTCATCGTTATCAGGGTATATCCGAAACATGCTAATGAGCACTAATATCTATTTAATGCCATATTTTGTTTATCGATTCATAGGTTAGATTACTATATTATATATTTCAAAACCGTAAACAGACAAGACAAATGATCAGCTTTGTCCTTCATTCGGTTTAATTTTCGTTGATTGACTCCCTATAATGTAACAATTTCAAAAATTAAATCCAAATTAAGGATATCATAAAAATATGCATTTATATAGTGTTCTATTATGTTTGTTAGAATCAAAGATATTGAAATAATTCGTGAACAGAACATAAATAGAATCTAAATGCATTTGAATAATGTCAACTGTTTTTACGATCTATTTCATCTGGAAAATTTGAAAATTACAGTGAAAATGATGACTTGCGTATTAAGATATTTATTGTAAATCTCGGTCAATATATTGATATTGGTCAGAAAGCTGACTTTTTACCACATTTTTACGAAATCGATTTCTCGTTGTCTATTTGTTTGTCTGTTCGGTATGTACCAATATTACAAACGTATTTAAACTTATGAGAGAACTTTCCATATGAATTAGAGACTTGAGACAGCTCATAATTGGATAACAATGCAATAGTGATTCACTTTCTTGTCTGATATTTTGTAATCCATTTTAAAATAGGCACTTAAAACATGTTTTTGATATAATCCCATTGAGATGTTTAAAATTGATAATAAATTTCACATGTACAAGACTAAAAGGCGGTTTAAAAAAATGAATACGTGAAGCAAAAGCTTTCGGTAACATATTAAGCGTATTGCGTGCACGGAGGACTGTGAGATTTGGCATGGTCAAAGTTTATATGGAGCAGGAGTACAGAAAGCTAAAATTTTTCTATAATATCTCTCACTAATATATTAAATAAAATAAATTAATACTGCGAATCCTAACCAGACAAGTGCCATTGAACTTAGACCCCCTAAAATATTGACATTGTCACTCAATGAAAAGTGAAAGCAAGTGATATAATACTCATTGTTTAGGTTCATACTGCAAATGTGAAACAGAAAATAGTCTATGATTAAAAAGTCGCTGGTCGAATTTCAATCTTAGGGCGATCGATGGCAGGTATATTTAATTGATCATGCATCTTTTTTGTATTCTTTATAAGTTTAGCATTATGTTTACAATTCACCTGAATTTAAATGACAATGAGGTCTAATTTGGTGACATACTAAGTCTAGTGGGGGAACTGGCTCTCAGTGCAGCTGCCGGAACACACTTATTGGTGTTTGGCGATAGATTTTTAACTTGAGGGTGGTAGCTAGCCAGTCGAGTGTCAGGAAATACCCTACCACTATGCTATGGCTTCATCACGATGTTTTCCTTCACCGAAAGTTCAAACTCAATGTAGGGAATCGAACTCACGTCATTCGACGAGAGGTCTGTACAGGTTACCACTGAACCATCAGTGCTTCATCAATTAATTATTACATGCGTATCATAAAAAGAGTCAGTGTCCTTCACGTATTTTTTTGGGACACCTTGACCGCTACACCGTTGTGACGGTCATATAACATTTATGATTATAATGTATATACGAGGAAAATGTGAAATAAAAGAATAAATAAGTAGGTAGTTGAAAAAAATCACGCAACACTTTATTTCTGAGTATTTGAACCCAGCCCGTTGCCAACTGGGTGAGTGTCAATGGAGTAAAACACAATGTTTGGGTATTTTTAATACTTCCCCTCCCTCCTCTTCCATCTTACCGCATCGTTCACGAGAAAATACTATTTCACTAGAATAACATGTAATGACATAAAAAAGTGATTTAAACACTAGAGATACCTATACGTTACGAAAGATTTTACAATATCGGTTCGTATTTTTTTTCTTTACCCCTACCGTTTGTTATTCAAGGTGTGTAGTTTAATTTTCAATATCTTAATTCGTAATCTACGGAATTTATGTTTAATTCGAATTTGGCAGGTGATAAATTTTATAAGGCTTACTCAATTTTCAAGAACCGATGAACGTAAATAACTTGTGTTATGCTTGTGTCACCGAAATGTAAAATTCCAGATAAGAGTAAATTAATATTTGCTTGTCAAACGAGCTTTATCATCGGTTTATCTTTAATTTGCATTAAGTTTCAATTAAATCAAGAACGAAGCTATACTATAAATATGAAATGAGGCTACAAAAAAATCTAAAGTTGACTTTTGAAACAAACGAGGTAACAACGATAACAGAAAAAATAAAACACAAAAAAAACATCGCTGGGTGGTAG
This sequence comes from Saturnia japonica, assembly GCA_033032175.1. NCBI lineage: Eukaryota > Metazoa > Arthropoda > Insecta > Lepidoptera > Saturniidae > Saturnia > Saturnia japonica. The sequence goes on along the minus strand of CM065324.1, from coordinate 15,642,817 downwards.
GACCACAAAACTGTGAGTCGTGACCACCATGTTTGTATCGCCATCGCACGCTTAGCTTACGTGGTGGTAGAGATTTTTACTCCAAACTCTGTTTTGGTTTGTCGCATTTCGGGATCAGCCGTAGTTCAGATACAGCTGTTGACAGACTGGAATGAAACCGACTATTGGAGATGGATTGCAGATCTGTCTGCAGCCGCTGTTTTTTTTATTGCGTTGTACTTACCATCTGGTAAAGAATTTCGACAAAATACATAAAATAAAAACCATGTGTATAATGTACACACATAGTTCGCCTGGTATGTTTTTAGGTCCCATGTAATAGGGGGCGAGTCTATTGCCATATTGAGCACAAAGCTAAACTCCGAACTGCTACTGAGAATCTCATAGAATAACCCAATAACACTTTGCTACATCTGGGAAGCGAACCCAGGACCTCGAGCATAGCAGTCAAGTTCAGGACGACTAGGCTAATGAGGCAGTTTATATAAAATACATATAATAATGTAATTTGATATCGGTAATATTTAAAAGTTATTTGTTTTAAAATAAAACAAAAGTATCTATTAGTGTCATGAATATATTATAATATTTATTATTTTATACGAAATAAATTAGTAAAACATAATAAATATAAATGTAATAAAAGTTACAATAGTAACGCTACAGAATGTCGTTTGACATAATATTTTATACGCGCATACACGTGTTTTATCCATCGCCAAGATATTGTTCGCGGTTGATTGTTAAAAATGTGTACTATTTATAATAATTTATTTATCAGTGAATAAATTCTTGAAGCGCATACTTTATCTGAGACACGAATCTGAGAATAAGGAGGACAGATCGACTCGAGGCAACGAGATCAAAAGGTTTTCTATGAATTAGTGATACTTAAAAGTTGTATTTCTAAATTAAAGGTGTAAAAATGAATAATACATGTGTAAAATAATAAGTTACGAGTTATGAATTATTTCTTTGATGTTTGCAAAGGTGACGTGAGAATTAATTAGCTAAATGATCCAACTAACTGTATTACAAGGATTTTTTTAAACTGTGGCATTTGATAAACTTACTACGTGAAGCAAAAACTTTGTACCCCTTTTTAAGCGAATTGCGTGCACTGAAGACTGTGAGATTTGGCATGGTTAAAGTTTATATGCAGGAGTGCAGAAAGCTAAAATTTATCTATAATATCTGTTACTATTATAATATATTAAATTAATACTGCAAATCCTAACCCGACCCGTGCCATTGAACTTAGACCCCTCAAATTATTGACATTGTCACTCAATGACAAGTGACGCAAGTGATATAATATCATTGCTTAGGTTCATACTGCAAAAAATGTCAAACAGAAAATAGTCTATGATAAAAAAGTCGCTGGTCGAATTTCGATCATTGGATGACCGCTAGTATTAATAATTGCTTCTAAGGGTAGTAAATATTACTTATTAGCGAAAACAAAATTTACTAAAGAACGCCATAATATGATATTAATGAAAATAAATCGCAATTTAGTTTTGCAAGTATAAAAATAGGTTTTTTTTGTTTGTATAAATTTTTACTAATGGCATTCTGAAATCGTTTTTACAGACATCAAAACTACATAATATAAATTTATTGGATTTCTGTCTAATTCTAAGTAATAGATGATTTAGATTAGATTAGATGTTTTTTAAGTGTAGATGCGTTACTCGCGCTCTATTTTGGCAATATAAAAGTCCGGTAATTGCCCGACGTTCTCATTGTTGACGGAAAAGAACGCGGCGACTCGTGCGCACGACCACTATCCGACCGAGGAAAACCGCGCACGTTTACGCGCACTTCAAAGATTGGTTAGAGCCCGTATATTAGAACTCAGAAGTCACAGATGGGACGCCCTCGTCGAAGGGCTAAGGCCGTCGCATCTGGCTTACTGGAAATTAGCTCACAGTCTCAAAATAGAGGCTTCTTATCTTATGCCCCCCCTCGAGAGGGGTCCCGGTATACCGCTCGCCTTCGATAGCAGCGACAAGGCGGAGTGCCTCGCCACTTGTTTGGAGAGCCAGTGCTCTCCGAACAGTGTCGATGCAAATACCGACCGGGTCGAGGGTATCGATGGATGCGTGCGGGAGCTGGATAAGCTCCCCGCGACAGACTCCCTGTCCCCAGTCACGTCTGAGGAGGTTCTTTCCATTATAAAAAGCCTTAAGCTTAGAAAAGCACCAGGTCCCGACGGGATCAGGAATGAAGTAATTAGACTTCTTCCCGATCGCCTCATAGCTCTTTTGGTCTGCATCTTCAATGTAGCCATAGCCCACTGCCATTTTCCAGCCGCCTGGAAAAAGGCCATAGTCATAGGTATCCGTAAGCCCGGCAAGAGCGCGTCGCTTCCCGACAGCTATCGCCCGATCAGTCTCCTAAATACTTTAGGGAAAATGTACGAGCGGATCCTTCTGAACCGTCTCAAGTCAGTAATAGAGGAGAAAGACCTCTATCCGCCTGAGCAATTCGGTTTCCGTGCTAGATATTCTTGCACTCATCAAGTGCACCGCCTCACGGAGCACGTTGCATTTAATTTTGCTGAATTATATAAACCCCGCCGTACACTTGCGGTCTTTTTCGACGTTGCCAAGGCCTTCGATAAGGTCTGGCACGAGGGATTGATCTACAAGTTGTATCACTTTGTAGTCCCCGATAGGCTAATTAAAATAATTCGCGACTATCTAACAGATCGCACCTTTCGCTATAGAGTGGAAGGTGAATTGTCCACGCCCCGTCCAATACGCTCAGGCGTTCCCCAAGGTTCGATCCTGGCTCCTAGCCTATTTAACCTGTACGTCAGTGACCTACCTCGACTCCCGGAGGTCGAGTTAGGGCTATACGCTGACGATACAGTCTTATATGCCTCAGATAGGAATAGATCCCACCTCAGACACAAAGTCCAACGCTCCGTGACCACTCTCGGGAAGTGGTTTAACGAGTGGCGTATAGCCGTTAATCCCTCGAAGAGCGCCGCGATGCTCTTCGATGCGGATTCGTCACAGATACCGTGGAAGCTTAAACCTGTTAAGCTCTACGATAATCCGATTCCGTATGTAAGAGAGACCAAATATCTAGGGGTAACCCTAGATAGTAGGCTCTCTTTTAGACCCCACATCCGTAAGGTTAGGAACAGGGCCGCGTGGGTCCTGGGCCGGTTGCATCCTCTGTTGTGTTCGGTGAGTAAAATGTCCACGCGACATAAGCTCACGCTCTACAAGACGTGTATTCGACCAATTTTGACATACAGTTGCGCCGTGTTCGCACATATGTCCGAGTCGAGTTTCAAACGGTTACAATCGATACAGAATAGGTTCCTCTATCGTCTCACCGGGGCCCCGTGGTATGTTCGAAGCGTAGATCTCCATAGAGATATGGAGCTTCCTTCGATACATGCCTACGTTAAACAGCTCTCCCGTTCGTATTTCGACACCGCGTCGAACCACGCGAATCCGTTAATAAAAACAGCCGCCACTTATGTTCCGGCACCCACGGACATCCGGTGCAAACGCCGGCCGCGCAATATTTTTATTGATCCCGACGATCACATCGAAAATTCGAATAAATATTACACATCCGTCTCTCCAAACAGAGCGTGCCAGCGCCCACGCCCGCGTAACCACCGTTCTCTCCGCAGAGGGCGGGCGGTCAATTTCGCTCCAGCACACCCGTCACGTCCACCCTCTCTAGCGGTAACCCAAGCCTAGGTCCGTTCCTCGGTGTGAAACCCTTGGGTCAGGCAACCGCCCGCGCGATACAAGTGACACTGTACGTGCATCACTTAGCTACCTACATACAACACTACACACGTATGAACATACACACGTGCACACCACACAGGTACATAGGTTCTGTGAGGGACCTTTTTTTTTCTTTTTTTACGCTAGTTAGTTAGCGCTAGTTAGTGTAGAAACATTCCGATTACTGAATACACATACGCACGGTTCCTTCCTTCCTCCCAGGAGGAAGGGAACGTGCCTATGTGTATAAATTAGTTAGCTCGAATCGTAGGTGTAGGGATTCGAATAGATCGCGACCTATTTGCGAACGCGACGACCGCCCGAGCCGAGGTCCGGCCACTTTGGCACCCTCGTGCGAGTCGTCCACAAAACTTTCGCGGCTGAGTGCCCTCTGCGCTCGCCCCCAAGTCCGGTGAAGCTGTAAAAGCCGCAGCGGCGTTAGGACCCCTAAGGCTAACAGTGTAGTCAGTTCTAAAAAAAAAAAAAAAAAAAAAAACCGACGTTCTCTCAGTCACGTGATATCCCGTGTAATGATTGCACGTCACTACGACTTAATATATATTTATTTCTTTCTAAGAACAAAACTGGCATATAATTGCTTTCATATTCATTCCCTTTTTGCATACTATATAAGTGGAAGCATTATTTATAGTTTGTATGTAAAGTTTAATTGCGCTGTTTTTTAAAGCAATGATGTTGACGTATGACGCTTCTTTATATAAAATGTCATTGTACGTAACCCACACTATGTTTAAAAACTTAGAAATAATATATTTTGTAAATAACCGGCATTATTTTAATACTAATAAACACAAATTTTTTTATACCATATTGTAGACTTATTTACACTTATTACTTTGTAATATTTTATCAGGTAATAGTTTTAGGTTATACATTAAGATCCCGAAGCATATTACTATTTTTCCAAACAACAAGTTCAAGGACCATGTCAAGCAAGGTTTAATGTCAAAAGGTTATCATGGGGTGGATCGTTACGTGAATGATACTAATGTCCGGAAATAACTCTCTCTCTGGACACACAGAAAAATAATATAATCATTAACTATGTACACAGTAAACAAAGTATACGAAAAAAATTGCTTCAGTGACTGGGATGTTTTGCGTTACTACTCCCCAAGACTGATGAAGCTGTAAAAGCCTTCTGAGGCTTCAGGGCTTATCAGGCTAACAGTATAGTCTGACTGAAAAAAACCATTCCTAAACGCTGTAACGTTCATAAATGCCTTCACATGGCTGAAACTAAATAAAGTTAATTTTTTGTTATTTTGTTATTTGACATAAAAATAAAATCAAAATATTTTTTATTCAATTTAGGCCTTGAAATGGCACTTATGAATGTCAATATATTACCACTGGTTCGGAAAACATCCCAGCCATCGAGAAGTGACATTCCGGTAAGAAACTCGACCGGAGTTTTGTTTTTTGGTCTCGATCGGGTTTATCGACATATTATTTTGCTTTTTTTAATAATTTTTTACAGTATTAAAATGTATACAGTTATTATAATTTTCAGTAGACATACAGAGAGTTAATTACATCCAGACATAACCGTCACTCACGCAATCAATGTACCTGCTGTATAATAAATACCCTTTCAACAATAAAACTTGCTTAACATGATTCTTGAACTTATTATCCGGCAAATCGGTAATTTGCTTAGGAAGTTTATTTATATAAGCTAACACAATGTACTAAGAAACTTTTATTTGTTTTACTAAGTCTAAAAGATGTACCTATTGGCTATTTTATATTTATTTCTATTATTGAAACTATCTATAATATATAAGAGAATTTAGTTAGAAATTTTAATATTTATATGTTTAAAATCGCTTAGGAGAATAATAACGGAGCCCAAGGCGCAGCGCAGCGCCGCGTCTGTCCCTTATGCGAGTGATTAGATAAACGTCACAGATACAAATCCCATCGCTTTATAATATGTCAAAGCAATCGAGAACCGGTATTACAGCTGTCAGCCTCTCGAACACGAAACCTGTAGTTCCGACAATATTCGCACTTAAACTGTTCTCAATAGTTCACTTTAAGAAGAAGAAATGTCCAGAGACATTCCTATAAATATAAACTGTGGAATCACCGCCGATGAATTTCGATCGTCGTTGTGCTTGAATTGCACTGTTCCTACCAACAGAGACAGTACTAGACTAGACTCATTTCAATGACCCGACATCGTAGGAGGGAGGGAATTCGCTGCTTGGGAGACGATTCCACATCTTCCATGTCTTTGACTGGTACCTTCGGGTATAGAGAAGGGACAAATAACATCTTAAGACTTACTCATCCAAGCCAACCTCACCTCTGCTGAATAACGAATGAGGAAATGGCAATTGCGGATTGGCAAGTTTGTACAACTCGACTGAGTCGCGACCACGGTGTTTATAGTGAAAAGTCCGTCATGGTGATTGGCTTTTTTTGTACTAGCCCAACACAATGGCTGCACAGCAATCAACCTCATGGCAAGTACGTGGTCCACAAATACCGGCGACCGTTGGTTACACAAATTTCATCGGCAGTCGTCGATGTCACGAATCGTTTGACGGACCCAATATTATAGGAAGGAGGGAAGACGTTAGCTGGAAAACTGGAAAACTTCTATGTTCGTGCCATGATGGGTGCTACTGCGTGGCTTTGGCACCGTAGAGAAGACCGCATGGTTCTGTAGTGAAAGGGAGATCAAACAACTCAGAACATTCACCATGATGCAGATGATGAAACAAGCTCAGCGAGGCATCTCTTCGTAGCTGAAGCAGTTCTAAATGCTTAGTGACGTTTGCATCACAGCATATTGCGTGTGGCGTTTCGGGATCTCATGCCCGCAATGATACTGGCGACGAATTCGCTCATCCAAAACTACAACGACATAATTACAAAAAAGCCGAAATTGACATTTTGGTGTCATAAGTTCCTGTTACAAAAACTATCCTATAGAAAAAATATCACAATTGTTCCTACAATAGTTTTTGATAGAGGGAATGAATGTCGTTAGGATATTGACTTAAATTCGCTAAATATTCATCAATTCAAAACTTTTAAATGTTTCTACTGAAAAACTACTTAAATGTAATTACGTCGTTGTTCTATTGGATGAGGGAGTTGTTGATCTCTTGGTGGTGGTCGCTGTTATTATTTGGGTTGTAATTAATTTACCATCATGTATCGGGAATGCTCTATAAAAAAACTAAGTGAAATTGTGAAACGTATGACTCAAGTCTTTAGATATTCTTCAAACGTCTAATTCTTGAGGAAACCGCAAGATATCTGATTGTTTTAGTCGTCATGGACTTTCCCTGTAATCATTTGAAATCGACATTTAGCGAAACATCTAACGGTGGCTCAAACGATCACGTCATGCGCGGTTTACGTATAATAACAATTACGTCTTTAGTATATGTACATATTTGAGAACAAAATAAAAATATACATAAACAAGGAGTTGTCGTCAAAATGGGGGAATCATTAAAAATTACCGAAACAAACGTATGATTTCATAATTCACCCGCCATTTTTCACCGACCACGATGCCATTGACGCGTCCCGGCAGCCGTTCGAAAATCGAAAACATTTCAAATTTAGAAACAACGTCGCGTTCGAACGGTTCGAAACCGTTCTAGAATCGAAAACAGCGATTAGTTTTAAGTGTCGTTCGAATTTTTAAAAATATTGTTGTCTCCGGTTCGGAATTTAATTTTGTACGCGTTCCATTTAGCTTATAATACATTTTACGATGCGTTCTCTGTTTAACGATTTCACTTACGTAACAATGTGTTGATATTTAATTTATTATTATTTTACTAAAATATTTAAACAGCGAATGTTACTCAGCATTTTAACGTGTTTTTTTTTGAGTTTTTTTGTTGTTGTAGGATTTAGGTAGTAAATGTCGTTGGTAGGTTTTATTTTTAAAAACAATATAGGAGATTTGCGGAACATCGAATTTGCCATTTCTTTAATTTTGTCACAATAATCACACATACTTTTTACATTACTTATTAGTTTAGGAAAGAAATGTGTCACGTAACAGACAGGTGTATTTGTAAGAATAATTTATTTATTACCTTTCATTTACAAATACGTAGAGTTAAAAAAAAAAGATTAATGTTAAATCATAAATATGTATTTACTATTTGAGTGTAGAAAGTTAATTGTATTCAATATCTATTGACATTTCGATAGAAGACGGCAGTAAAATTTATTGGGTTTTTTTTTAGCATACATATACAGCCAGTATGCGTGTTCTTTTTTTGGCCTAAGCGGGACTGCCAATGAATAAAATGCTATGAACGAATATTTTTTTTTATAATTATTCTTCAGCAGTGAACTTTTATTAAACCATCATAGCTTCAATAATTTTTTCAAGGAAGCACGACTCGTGCTTTGAAATTTCAAAAATATTCTGCTATACGTTGTAGGTACAAAGTTTCACGTTTATTTAAAACTAGCTATACCCGCGGCTTCGCTCATGTGGCCTACAGAATGCCCGCGCGAATCTTGCTCCTCCACTCCCGGCTATTTTAAAGACAAAAATGCTTATTGTGGGTGTTCCTTAGAAGATAGGTATACTCTCCCGAACTTTTTTGTAGGTCTTTTTAATGCCTATAATTATGTAGTACATTAATTTGCTATATCTCTTATGGTTTATTCAGCATAAACCATTTAAGCGCCCGAATTGATTCCTCATGACGAGTTTTTTTATTTGTGCGTAATCCTAATACTTTTTCTAAAATAAAAGTAGCCTAAGTTAATCCCTATATCATCAGCTATCTATCATTGAAATTCCCGTCAAAATCGGTCCAACCGTTTCGGAGATTACCCGGAACAAACGGACAGACAGACAGACAAAAATTTAAAAAATAGGCTTTTTGTTATAGGTATCGTATATAACTATACTTTCATATGCATTTAGTATAAAGATATTATTTTGACATTACAAACAGACACTTCAATTTTATTAATTGTATAGACTAATGATGATCTATGAACCACTAAAATAACCTTTTTTAATAGTAGAACACCCCAGTGACGTTACTGTACTTGATGGTAAGGATAGTACAAACCACAAATAAAAAAGACGACATCGACAATCCCATCACTGGTCATCGCTCTCAGGTCGGTCTGTACTCGGGAGCTCGATTTACACTGGCCGATTCAGAAACACGACAAACCAAAAGAGAGTCAGTATAATGGTGGCTGATACCATATCGAGTAGGGACATCTACCACCTCTCTTTAGTACTGGTTGATTTGAGTTGATTTCAGAACGTGACACCCCTAAACGTGGCATTAAAGCGGGTGTAACATAAACATTACAAAACTTAAATATCACAATCGGATATCATGATGCGTTTAACATAAAATTTAATTTTTCGTTTATTTCTGGCTTCAAGACTTAACCAATTAACCTTTAAAGTTGTGTCAACGTTTTAGTGTCGTTTAGTGTAATGCAATCGTAAATCACCGCGCGGTTTACGTTTCCCGTACCGATTACCGATACGATCGATTAATTATAATCGATAACTAATCGTTAATGTTCGATTGAATAAGGCAGCACGTTTGTCTCGAATTCTTTACGACCGTATTCGTAATTTGAATTATTAATCTTTTTTAATTATCGATGTACTAATACAGGTGTGTTCTTGTTTCGTTAATTTGTTTTCTATTTCCTTTTATTTATTTATTTGTCAATAAATTTTGTTGTTGGAAGATTATTTATATTCTTCTGCGTACAAGATGCACTGAAATAATTACCTACTCAACACTCAACAATACTAATACGCTAACGAACTTTCATAAAGATTTTTAACTTTCTTAAAATATTATTTTTAGACGTGACTTAGAAGTCAAAATGGCAAGTCAAGTCTAGATGTCGATTGTAAACTGTTTATTCAGTCTTTTGAAATGCATCAACTCGTAAGGTCGTTTTAGTTTGTTGACTAAAATAATAAATTCTTAAAACGAACTTAGTTTATTAATGTTAACTATGTATTTAATTGTATGACACAATAAATACATTATATTTTAACATAATATGAAAAGGATGTCAGAAAGTGACTTCGTCTTTGTACATCTACAAAAATTACAATGAACTATGAACAATAATTATATATATAACAAAAAAAAGACATAAAAAAATATAATAAAAAGAGTTTTTTTGAGGGCCCTTCTCGATGACTATGTTTTCCGAACCGGTATTAGTGTTTTGGCATCCATAAATGCGTTCTTAGGACCAAATTTAAATAAAGTATATTTGTTCTTTTTTATTACAATGTCAACACAGCAAGAAGTCATAAATATAATATAAAAATTAGTTTTGTTTACGTATTTTTAACTTTATAATATCAAATTAAATTATTTCGTAAATGTCTGAAATACCTTTTACGGATGTATTCGAGATTGTGTTGCCAGTCTACTCAAAATGTGTTTACCATAATCGGACATCTTAACATCAGGTGAATGTGATCAAACACAGCCTATAGGCATAATATGAAATAAATTTAAATGTGACATTTTACAAACATAAATATTTCCCACGTTATATACACAGTAAGCATATGCGTGTTTGTAAAAGATATACAATTTTGATACCTAACTTTAATTAGTAAGGTCTAAATTAGAATGTCAATGTCGGGTAGTTCTTGGTACACGTCGCATTCAAGCCGGAGATATGTAATCGTTTTATACGATACGATACGATATTAATAGACGATAATGTCGTCGTACAGTAGGGGCTACGCAAATTATTAATTATTTTTTTGTTGTTTATTGGCTCACCAATTTGACTGTAGTGAAACTGATTGACCGAAGTACCACTCTCAGCCCCACCCCCTTCTATGCTCACGCGGCCTGCCCGTACTACTGTTTCGTTCTTACTTAGTATATCTTCTGGCTTACATTTTGTATGGTAATTGCTCTGCTCCTGATTATTGTAGCGTGGTATTAGGTATCCTATAACCTATCTTAACTAATAGGCTATACAATGCAAAAAGATTAGCGCATTCAAGAAAACAATATCTTGAGTTTTATGGTAAATGATAATACAGCATTTCAAAATCTTCAGTGATCTCTGAGTAATTGATATGTGAATATGTCATTGTAGCCTCATGGTGATTATAGGTGTATAATAACTATTAATAAATTATAGAAGAATTTATAAAAACGACCAATTATCAGAAACAAAAAAAAAAAAAGATTTTTTTACCTATTTTTATAACATTTTATATATAGGTCCATTTCAAAATTTATAGACTATTAAATATAATCAATAATACTTTCAAAAATCGTAAAATATGAGCAAGAGAAAAGATTACGAGACGAAAAAATTTACTGCGTAACAAACGCGTTCGGAAAGAAACGCGGCTACAGTAATAAAATAATAAAAATCAATATCGTATCGTATGTTGTAAAAAATATATAAACATATATACAGCTAATAACCATCAATGATCGAGACGATTGTGAAAAATATCATTAAAAAACCATCAGCGCTGATGTTTCGACGGACGAGTCGTGCTGCCATCAACCACAATCGATTCTTTATAAATTTTTTTTTATAACAATTTTATTATTAAATTATCGAGATGCAGTTCGTTGCTTCGTGAGGTAAAATCGTTCATGGTTCGCGGTTTTTATAACATCGATTTTACACGTCATCTCACTATTGCGTTTGGTTGATTAGCAAGTTTTAGTCCATTTGTACACCACAAGACACTTTTTAATAAAAAAGAAAATCACCTTCAATGGTTTTGAGGATGTCCCTGGTGTATCTTCGAAGTCTAGTTCAATGCCAATAAAATAGGACCACTCTTGAGGTTTCCCCTTTACAATGAAAAAAGAATCATCCAAATCGGTTCATAAACAAAGAAGCTTATGGTTAAGCATGCCCATTAAAGTTGGTTAAAATCAAAATGCCCCTTATGCTATTTCTGGCTTGAATAATTCCAATGCTTCTTCTTTATTCTCGCCTCTTTCCGTTACACTGGCCAAGAGGCCAAGTGACTTGCTTTGTCCTTTTTTCCCTGTACCATGGAAAGGCACATAATTTCAGCACTTCTAAAAAATTATAGTATTTTCAAGGTTTTTTTTTTCTTAATAATTGTTTAAACATGATCTTTAAGTAGTTGGAGACTTTTCGAAATTAATTTAAAATTTTAATTTGACATTGAAATTAAACGATTACACAATAACTTCAAGACTTTATTAATACAATACATACATACTATCACGCCTGTATTTGACCGAAGGGTTAGGCAGAGGTGTACTAGTGTACACACACATTTCGCCGAGTTTGTTTTTAAGTCCCATGTAATAGGGGGCGAGCCCATTGCCATTAATCGGGCACGAAATCAAACTCCGAGCTGCTACTGAGAATTTCATAGGAAAAACCCAATAACACTCTGCTCGAACTGGGATTCGAGACCCAGGACCTCGCTCAAAGCAGTCGCGCTTACGACCACTAGGCTAACAAGACAGTTGATGAAGTAGTTGTAATGAGTTGGTTTTATTTGTTGGCATTTTTCTATATCACCTAAGTAAAAAACAAGTTAAATTATGATCGATTAGGACGCTTTTCAAAATAGAATCGATAATCCCGCCTACTTATAGGAACAGGGGGTGTGGCGAATATCGAATTAGTCAGTCCGATACATCGATTAACTCACGAACGCATAGACAAAAAACACGATTAGCCCCGAAAATCATCGACAACAGAAAAAAAGGTAACAACCTACGGATAATGGCGGTTTTTGTTTGAAATTCGAAGATTTGAATTCGTAATTTGAACCGCAAGACGTTCGGATCATTTGTCAGTGACAATTTTTTGGTTTCAATCGATTTTTAAATACAGGTTAAGTTTGTTTTAGTTTTTGTTTTCGTTTGCGCGGTAAAGTTTGAAGTGCTCTCGAATGTTCTATTCTACCTGTAATAATAAAGAGAAGTTAATTAAGAAAATATTAACAAATAGTAAAATTGAAGTGTCTGTTTGTAATGTAAAAATAACAGCTTATTACTAAATGCATATGAATGTATATACGGTACTTATAACAAAAAATCTTTTTTTTTTTTACAGATTTCTCTCTACTTGGGACAGTCCGACTGGTGGAATACCTTCACCCTACAGAAGATCGCAGCTAAATAAATCTGTGTTGTGTTTCGGTTTTGAGTAGGGTTTCCAGAGATCCTCGAGGAAGGAAGGTACTAAGGCCGGTGACACGCTAGTGATACCTTTTGTGTTACAAGCGTTCTCAAGCTGTGGTAACTGCTAAATGGCTGCTAATGGCTCCAGGGACCTAAGGCAAACAGTAGGCAAGTATAGTCAGTTGGAAAAACCGCTAAATAAAAAAAGCTTCCCGTGTACAAAATTTCAAATGAATCAGTCAAGTCGGGTTTGAGTTAAATCCTGACATACAAACAGACAGACATACATACATATAAAAAACGTTATATTCGTGATCCTTTATGATAGATGTCTATCACGAAACTTTGAAAAATTTACACGTACAGACAGAACCACATATTTGTTAATATACTATGCGTTTTTTATTGAAGTCACCAATAGCAACTAATCGTAAAACCGTACGATTTAAATAAACCTATTATATGTTATGCTGAAAATGTGAAATGAATTAATCCATTCAAATGTGAATGCCAAATAAGGGAGACAAAATCGCGTCTCTCGTGCGTCAACCGAAGCGTTTTTTTTAAATTATTCGTCCGCTTTATAAACATTACATTTTATAGTCTCCTGATTTTATGTAATGATAATAGTATATTATCAGGTACGATGAACATAAAATATTTCAAATAATAAATAAAAATCTTCAATTAAGTATTTAAAATCCTACGATTTAACGTTTCAATCAAATTTTACGTAAAATGTACGTGAGCACAACACTACAGAAATAAATGTGGCAACATTATTTTCAAGTTTGACATCAGTGATTGTCAATTTACTCCGAGGGATTAAAAAATGAAATATACATTTATTTAATTTTTGTTTCTAATATGTAACTGTTAGGCTACAGCTTTCGACATAGGCATGGGAAAGAGCGCCGTTTTTTGTCCTAAACGGGATCGCGGGATGGCGGGACGGCGGGACACATATTTCGGACATCAAGGCTGTGGGAACCGATTGCATTCCGTTTGCTTCTCGTAGGGAAATGCTCTTTTTACGATCCACCACGATACGATCGGCCCGATGAATCGACTCGATTAATTACGGTGTCGCAATTCGAATGTTTGCGGTGACGTCGCCTGCCGACTCCTAATTAACGGTCGTTCCGTACGTTCGAAGTTCAATTTTTTAAATTCAAACTTTTCTAGAATTTGGCAGTTTCTTTATAAGCACTATTTTTGAAGTTATATGTAGTTTTTTGGTCCGTGTAGTAGATGGTAGCATTGAGAGAGATGCGCGCGCATCATGTGACGGAAGTGCAGCATGATAAAGTTAGCCGTCAATGATACCAAATAATGTGAAGTCACTTTAATGTTTTTTTTTAATAAATTGTGTCAAAATAATTTAATGTTAGTCAACTATTTTGGCTCATTGAACAAGAAAGGGTATTATTGGCCTTCCGAAACAAAAGCACGCCACTTGTCCTGGATCCTATGCAGTTTCTTGCCAATTGACAATGAAATTAAAATGGTTCGTAAACAAAGAAGTTATGGCGTTCAATATATCCAAAATACATTCGAAATGAGAACCTCTCATCCTTTTTTTGGAATAGGTTAAAAAGTCGATCGACGTCCTGCGTCATACACTACAAAAAAAAAACGAAACAGGTTGGATTTACATTCTATTTTTCAGCTTCGTTTATCGAAATGCGTGTAACTAATATGACATAAAACAAATGAAGGATAATTGCAATAAAGATTAATATACCCGTTTCTACGATTTATTATGTTTGTACCTACGCATCGAGCGAGCCGAGCAATTAGAGCTTTTACAATTTTCATATAAATAATTATTTGTATTGTATTATAGATGCATGATCCTTATCCAATACTAAATATTAAGCGATTAAGTAATATATACAAGAAAAAAACACTTATATAGGCAAACTTGGAAAGTTAAACGTAATCTAAATACAAAATTAGTATCTGTACTGACACAAATAGTTATTCATATGAAAGTTTCTTATACATATTATTAGGTCATTACATATAAAACTAGCGTTTTATACAAAAAAAGGAATATAGAAAAAATATTTTGAAATTATACGTTTAATCAATCGAAATATGTACCATTATTATCTATGCACTGTCGCCATTTTATAGGACATTAATTGATTCCATTGCTGAAAAAATTTGGGAGCGTAAATCAATAAAATCTTTGAAGGCGGTCTTGACAGCCTCATCGAAGTTGGATTTATTTTTCTTGCGAGAAATCGTCCCATTTCCGAAAAACGTGGTAATCTATTGGAGCAAGGTCGGGAAGTGTGGTAGGTGACGGAGACATTCCAAATCCTTTAATTTAGCGACCGTCTGTCGTGAAGTATGGTGTCCTGCGTTGTCCTGAAACAGCAGCGGGCTAGAGAGATTGACCAGTCTCGGTTGTTTAATGACTAGCTTTTCCATCATTATTTGCAATTGTTGACAATACCGATTTGCCATTATCGTCTGGCCATATCTTAGGAAGCTATAGTGTATGACACCAGCACTGGTTCACCAAACACTCATCAGTAACTTTTTCTAAGTCATCTTTTGCTTGGGACAAGATTTGGCTGGTTCTCCTGTATTCAATCACTGTAAATAGCGTTTCCGATTATCGTAAAAGATCCATTTTTTGTCACAAGTAACAATGCGATTCAAAATTCACTCGTTATTGTGACGGTTGATTGTTGTTGTTGTGACGCAGCACTCAATGCGTGTTTGTTAGTGAGCTTCATTCATTTTCAGCCATTTCTAGAGTTTTTTCACTTTTACAATTTGTTTTTAGTAATTAAAATAGTTTCAATCTCACATAAAAGCCTGCCGCTAACTCTGACGTGGTTTGCGATAGATCCGCTTCCACAATCACCTTTAATTCTCCATTATCAACTAGGGTCTCCGGCCATCCACAGGGCTTGTTTCGTAGATCAAAATTTTTAGAACGAAAACGTTGGAACCAAAAACGTATTGTACTTTGTTTTACAGTAGCTCCTCCCATACACATCATTAATCCTTCGAGCTATTTATGCAGCGCTGATGCCATGGTGGAACTCATATTCGTAAATAACGCGATATTTTAAGTTTTCCATTTTATAAAAAGAACGATGTCAAAGAAAAATGAAATGGCACGAAAACAAATGAATCACTAAATTCAAACACACAAATACACAAGCTGAAATTTGAAATTACAATTCCTAACCAAACCCCAGATATTTGAGATCAAAGTGGCCAGTTCAACAAAATGCCAATTTCATATGTAAGGTTCTAATATTATGTCTGAGCTATCAGTATTAATATATCGATGCAATTACACCATGGCGGCATTGTAGTAGCAATAGCATCCCGTTTGAAATACTATCAGAAGATCACAAACAGCCCACCTTTTCTACGATTAGGTATGTATATGTTCCATTTACGATTACAATATGGCTTATTAACAATCCATTATTAGATAGACCTGTGATTCCTAAAGTGGACTATGTCGACACTCAGAGGTCAAAGAAAAAAAAAACGCCAGCGAAAAACAAAGCATTCAAAGTTACCTGCCAAAAACACATTTGGAATGGATACATTTGCAAGAAAAATCAATACCAATTAACCAGATATTCTGGGGTGAAGGTCAGGGGGTTAACCTAAAACCGAAAAACTTGGCAAGAGGTCTACGAGACAAAAGAGTTGGGGATCTCAGGTATAGACCAATCGCAAAACCCTAACTAAAACCTCACAACACAATCTTCCAAGCAAACAATCTTTGCACAATATAATATAACAAAAATAAATAGAATTTAAAATTGTAAAAGAATTAATTTTAGAAAAATATTTTATAAACTTTTTTCACTGGCTGTACATAACGAGTAATACAAAAAAAAAAAAAGCACTGTATATGTACACACACATAGATAATGTATAAGAGCGTCCATATTCTGCATGATGGTAGCTAATTATGACAATACGATAAACGATACAAAAACGTTTCGATCGAACTGGACCCATCGCGTCGGTATTCAATTACGGAACAATAAACGTTCGACGCAGCTATCGGTCCGCAAGGATTTTATAGATGTTAATTGTTAGTTTTATTAAGACGATCCTTTGAAAATTACCTTTTGCGGTGGTTAAATACGGTCGGTCGCAACACGGGTGGCTAATGGTGCATTAATTATTATAGGTTTCGATTGCGATACAGTGGCCGATTTGCGATTGTTAACTGTTATATAATTAACTTTAGTTAATTAATGATATATTGTACTGGATTGCAATAGTTATTTATCTCGTATTAGCCATACGTCAGATGATGCAGTTGCATTTGAATAATGTACTGTACGTGTATTTGAACATATACTTATCAATTGAGTGTTAATGGCACATAGATACACGATTAATAATATAGGTACAACCAAGAACTGATAAAATACTAGACACAATGCACTTATGATACTTGTTTCTATTTCTAGATCAATTTCATAGTTCAGATGTCGAGTTGTGTGACAATTTCATTGCGTCATAGAAATTACTTTACATTACATTAAGGTACACACCTGATATTAAATGATAATGCCGTCGAAGAAGGTCTTACGCCAAGTCTACAATGGGGGCTTGATACCAATCAACGGCTACCTTTCGGTGAGTTAACTCTCACACCTTAGCACCTAATTGTCGCAGACATTCCGGTTTTCAGAGGAGTATTTTTCGCGAACACTCCGAATGTGGATTGGGCTCCTTACTGAGGGTTTTCTCAAGGGACTACAATATAGGAATCATCAAAAGGGGAGTATTGGTAGGAGAAGAAGAGGAATTGATTTTTAAAGGGTCAGTAAAGCACGTATGATACTATTTGTATTGAAAGTGTCCATAACTTGCGGCAACCGCTTACCATCAGGCGAGGCGTATGCGGGTTGGCCACTATTGTGGAATAAAAAAGAAACGGCTCTCAAATACAGAAACGACCATCGATAGGTGAAAACTTCAACTTGAAGGTGTAGTATTCTGTGGTTTAAAGTAAACCAGTTAGGCATTAATAATACCTTACCAGTCTAATAAATACCATAAATGCTGAGTTTACTATAGCAATTAAGTCTCTTGCATGTAATTTAAAAAGTCATTCATGGAATAATTTCTTATGATAGATCGTGTTCTGAACTCTTTTCAATTTATAAAGAGATGTGAGGTGTGGTAGTCAGTGTGTAAATATTACTTTTAATACAAGGTCGTTGATGGAAAACTAGTGATCGAATGATTTACTAACACCAGACACACTATGTAAAATAATTTCATCCGTATGACGTCCACAATTATCTATAGAACCTCATTAAATTTTACATTCGCAGCTTTTTTCAACCTTCTGTACAAGGCCATAATTTCATGATTATAATAATTAACGATTGAAATTATCTAAGATCTCATTTCAATTTAAAAAAATGGTTAACAACTATTGGTTACCAGTGCGTTCTCAAACACAAAATAGAAATGTAATGGAAGATTAATAAGATCTGCAAGTTTACTCTTGGAACGCAATAGTACTTGATAACTCAGATTGCTGCAAAAATTACAGATACATACATTTTTATTGTAACGAGCTTCATGATTTGATTTTTAATTAGAAATTTTCTAGTCGTTTCGTAATTGGGTTTTGCTTTGTGATTATTATCTGTTTTTATAATTATCTAACGTCTTCCATTTTGTACTGATTGCATTTTTCAAATAGTTATTTTTATATTCTGTAGTGTTAAAAATAAATTATACTATTTATAGATCGACCATAATATTATTTTTATATACGTATGTTATTACGGGATTTATTTTTGCAACAATATAATCAATAAATCCAGTGATTTATTGAATTGAAGCGGAATTCAGATAGTAAACATACAATCACCAATGTGACCTTTTTTGGTGTAAGATGTACATTTTGCTCCGCTGTGTTCTTGTCTTAAGTGTTTAGTGCTAAAACGGACTAGCATAGGGTGCGTTCCAATCCATTCCTCAGGAATTAACTGAAGTGAAAAGGACTGATGTGTATAACGTTGTTCATTTAATACCAGGTGGATTAAATGCAAGTTTACTACTGATATCGTAAAAAGTTTAAAACAAAACAAATACATTAATGTTTACTAATAACATATATTAAAAATTATTTAGTGATTTGAAGTATTATAATAGTTTAATAAGTTATAACAAGTTAATAGTAATTCAGCTGCAAATAATTTCTATTTAAATACGACAATTATTATTAGAGTAAATATTAAGTAGATACGTAATAAATTTTTATACCTAGTTATTTTGTAGGTTTGTGTAAATTATATAAAATTATTCTTATACAATTCAAACGATATCTTCGAATGTAATGCGGTCTTGTAAAATAATATGCAAATGAGTATAAAACATCATAAAACTAAACATGAAATTAAAATGAAACGTCCTTGCTAATTCTAATCGATAAGTGCAATTCGAGGCACGGCATATGTAAATAAGAAATGTAAATATGTTTTTTAATCAATGTTGAGGCTTAGGGCTTCGTATTAACAATGGTATCGGGAGCCAACATTCAAATGTGTTGTGTATCAGTGGGACGCATCGCTCGCCCTTCGGTTCCTTGAACGCGGATGAATATTTATTTCGCGTCGCCGTTTAATATGAGACTCCATTGTTCGTAATTTGTCGCTAATGTCTCGTATCGGAAACCAGAATAGAACATTTTCACAATATCGATTCATACATTAATATTATTGTTTTAAAATTGAATACGGCTCTCACGATTTGAAATTGGAATTTGTTTTGAATATCAATTTTCAGACTCTATGATTAAATATAGATTATATAGAAAATGATATAGTCTGTGGATGTACCTATAAATGTGCAGACATCGATGTTAATTAATTATACATCTAGGAAAACGTATGTGAATTTTATATTAGTGATTTACATAATAAAATCAGATAAGTAGTTTATAATGCATTGTTATTTCTTCTTTATAATTGATTCGTATGCTTTAGTAGACAAGGCAAGGTTATGTAGCTTCTATAATAAAAATAAAGATGGATGGTCTGTGAGAAATGTAAATTTTTTATTTTGCAAAAAAATCACATACATAAAGAATAATTTTAATTTTAGTTATGAATTGTAACATTTTAAAATAAATAAATTAAAAATAGTATGGAGTATGTAAGGCGTCAACCGATGCAACAAAGCGTCGCGTCGCCATCTTGCCAGAACTGTACGTGCAAACAATACTAAATCAAATCCTTCTATGCACAAGAGAGATGTAACGTTTACAATTGCTGTCATCATTGACACTAACAGGTGACGTGTCATAGATCAGATATTATCATATCTATAATTTATTATCGAGTCGATTATTTTAATAGTTGATTCGCAGATATAAATTAATAATCGATTATTAACAATTAATGATTTAAGCGAACGATTTTTATGAAGTGAACTGGTAAATATATGTTCTACTAACCTAATATTAAGCATATGCCACTTTCTGTATTTATATAAACAAAATTATGAAAAGATACCTATGAGGAAGAAAAACGTACTCTGAATTAGAATATATTATTGCAAATGAAAAGTATAATTACACATGTGCTTACAAACTGTTATGTAAGAAATCGATATTCAATTCTGTAACTAATATAAAATCGACTATAATAATTGAATTTCAAAGGCTCACCTAAATAATATAATTAATATTGTTTATCGGATCGGTGCGACTGGGGACACCTGACCCAGAGCAGGTTAATCGTTGGGACAATGTCAAACTATTAATTGATTTCACCGTATACCTTAATTATTCGATTGTTATTACAACGTGTTCATTTGTAATAGGGAGCGTAATTAAAATATCTGTCATCGTTTAAAATTATCGATTATTCTGTTGAATAATAAAAGTTTAGGAGTATTTTTTTTAGGTATATAATAAGATCCCTAGGCACATTACCGATTTGCCGGACAAGGATTATGTGAAGCAGATTTTTCTATGGGGTGGATTATTACGTGAATAATAATGATGTTTGGTAATGACTACCACTGTAATTATTAATAGTAAACATTATTTACACAGAAAAATTCTTTGATAGACACGATCGAGTTTCTTGCCGTGTTTTCTTGATGACTGTGACGTTTTCCGAACCGGTAGTAGTGTTTTGACATTCATAAGGGTCTTCTCGGGCTTAAATTGAATAAAGAATTTTTGAATTTTGGTTTCCTTTATATAAAAATTATAACATTATCATGCCCATAATTATCATACTGTTATGATATCTTTTAATCCTAGCTCTACAATATGAGTAGGTACACAGCATTCGGACTGTATTTATATGAATGCAGTCCAAAATTATCGGTGACGATCTCGTTTAAATAGTCTAAACACGTACGGCAGGATTTAGCATAATACATTTCTACATCTATCGGAATCAAATATGAAGCCATTGGGTTAAATACCATGGGAAGTATAAGCAGTGGTGGCCACTATCGTTAGTACAGGAGCAGATGCCTAAATTATCGCATTCTTCTTATAGACAGATTGCACGACTTTTTTTTATAGGTTTAGTTTAGCATTTGGCCAAAATCTCACTTGATGTTAAGTACACAAGATGGTAACACGATAATAATAGAGGAAAGACTATCTCTGAATGCAGCTGTCGGAACACACCTATACGTGCTTCAAGGGGCTTGCCGAACGATTTTCAAACTTTAAGGAAAATACTCTAAATGCAAGATCTTGACAAGCATTTAAATTTGAACGTTTTAACCCAATTTACTTGGATTATTTGCAAAGGGCAGAATCGGTTCAGATTCTTCTAGACTATCCTCTGATGGAGAAACGTAGCTGAAAAGTGGAGCAGGCTTTATCAAAGACATTACAAGCGGCCATAACATAAACCAATATAAGAATTTTTTGTTATAAAACTATGTACTTGTACCACAACAGTATTATTACCAAGACTGTAAACTATTTCACAATATCCCGTGGCCTCCGCTGTAATGGCATAGATAGCGATCTATGAAGTCAGTATCGCGTTATGAACAATGAGATTTCATTCGATCGTTCTAGAATCTACATTGATTATGTCAGTGTTGCATCAATAAAATGACTTACAACTATGTGATTTTGAATTCAATTCGATAGGTAATTTACCTAATTTTAATTGACCTTCTAGTTATAAGCTAATACTTACCCTTTAATATATTATAGTTGCCGGAACCAAAGAGGTCTTTGATGATTTTACCAATTTTTTCAACGTATCAATATTCTTCACCAGATCAGTCTTTCTGAGAGTGTTTTCTAAAAACCCTACCAAAGAGCCATCATTGCACAAATAACTGAACTTACATATTATTATAATGTTATCATTTATTTATTTATCAACTCATTATGAGAATGTAGTTGGTAGAAGACCAGTTTAACTGATACTATGTTTTGATTATCGTATATATAAAGGGTTGAGATGGTATATATCTGTTTTAATTAAATTCGCTGTAGCAAAAATAAAAGATTCGATTGTATCATACCTGTTGCCAGAACTGTGCGAGTAAATATATCCTCTCTTTCTTGAAGAGCCAGTCCATGGAGTGCATAGCTTGCACCTCCGCCTCGGGTGCGGCGGGCAGGCTAGCCGCAGCCGTCGGGTGCATTCGGCCTCTGCGCTCTCACGCCTGGCCCATACTGATACCTCTACCAGACCCGACAACCGAAAAACACGATTACCGAACGCAACATTCTTATTTCAAATCTGATTCTTGCCAGCCAGTTTCGGTTTGTTCACAGTTTTAGTCGATTACCGTATCGATTGTTCCTTTCGCGTGTCGCTCCCACCTGAAAGGAAAAGGAAAAATGACGTTAAAAGAAATAAAGAAATGCTTTTCGATTCTATTGTTGGGACGGCAGACAATCGGCCACTCGGGCGTTTTCGTGTCGAAACTAATTTGTATACTGTTTGATGTTAAACACGATAGGTTACGAAAAATAAAATTGACAGGTTCGTGTGCACAATGAAGGATCGGATATATCTATAAACTTAGAAGATATTACACAATAGTACAAATTTGGGACTTATACATTTTAAAAATTGTTTGGTAGGTATGTAGAGCTATTGGAAATATCTTATTCATAATCTACAAATAACTAGTTGAGAAGATCATTTTTGCAAAGTAAATCGGGTTCGCATTTCTACTCATTCAACATAAAATTATTACTACCGTTACCTTTTCAAGCTTTCTACCCCTTTTTAAGCGTATTGCGTGCACGGAAGATTGTGAGATTTAGCATGGTTAAAGTTTGTATAGAGAAGAGTGCAGAAAGCCAAAATTTATCTATATTATCTGTTACTAATATATTAAATTAAATAAATTAATACTGCGAATCCTAAACCGACCAGACCATTGAACTTAGACCCCCAAAATATTTTCATTGTCACTCAACAAAAAGTGACTACAAGTGATGTAGATAAATACTCATTGTTTAGGTTCATGAATACTGCAAATTTGAAATAGAAAATATTCTATGATCAAAAAGTCGTCGGTCAAATTTCGACCTTAGCGCGATCGCTAGTAATAATAATACCACTCTCTCACTGTTGAGTAAAGACACGAGGTCTTATGAAAATAATTTAATGGTAAGTATGTTACAAATAATGTACATAATCACGGCTCTTTCCCAACGGGGTACGCAGAGAACACGTTCAATCCATTTGCCACGATCCTGCCAAACATCTTCTTGCTTCTTCAACATTCATCAACCTTTTCATCCACGCTCGTCGGTTTAGAGTACTCTTAGCCTGACGTTTCTTCTGAACGTCTCCGATTTGATGGAGCAATGTTTGTCTAGGCCTTCCTCTTCCAACGTTGGTATTCACACTCGCCTTATAAATTTGTTTAGTCATTCTTCTTTCATTCATCCTCTCTACGTGCTGCCCAAACCATCTAAGCATCCATTTCTCAATCCGTGTGATTATATCTTCAATAGGTATTATTATTGCCCCATAATATCGATTAATCGATTAATAAACAATGGCACTTTATATAACATCTAATAGACTTTATTATATTGTATAGTAGACGACTTTTTAATGGATTTATTACAATGTTTGTTAATTAATAATTACTAAACTATAACTTAACTTAACTTATGTGGTTTAATAAAATTTGTTAGTGTACGTGAAAACTAAACTTAATTTAAAACGGAGACTCGTAAAGTAAGACTTATGAATTAATAGAGTATGTGATAAAATACAAGCTGAAACGAGTAAAGAATTGATCTCAAAATTTTTGGACAAATAAGTTAAAATTACTAACCGAAAAATTGTTTCCGACAATAATTAATATGAATAAATATTATAAGTAATATTAATATAAATGATATACGACTTATAGAAATAAAATTTAAAATGTAATAAATATGTTATCATAATTCTTATGGGGATAGTTTTTGTTACTCAACCACCGCGCACACTCATTTGTCAAATCAAAATAATTGCGCGCTCTTCCCCGGCTTCCTGTTACAAACTTCCTTCTCTTTTCACTAAATCACTCCCACAGATTGCAGGAAAGTGAGAGAAAAGATTCTACACGTCCAAATAAATCGTTTTTATTTTTGAAATCGCCAGTTCCTATGGCTCGGGCGGTGTCCGAAGGTGGACCGCGCGAGGGTTGAAACGGTGAATTACTGGCGTGTCAATCAATAAACATGATAAGTGCGGGAGTTTCGTGCGCCCGATATGCAAACAGGATTACGCGGCACGAACGTTCCCGCCTCTGGTCGATTAGTCGATTGTTGTAATCGATTCCGCTTTCAAAATAATTATATAAACACTATTGATATTCCACCTCCTTTGAATTAATAATATTTAGATTTTTTAAAGTTACAATGTTTACTTTCTTTCAACTTAAATCTTTAGTCTCTACTCATCATGTGATGGAATAATGTGAAGTCAATTAAAAGGTGTTTATTCCTGGCAATACCGTATCTCCATTAATTCTTAATCAAAATTAAATTGATCCAAACATAATTTTAAAGCTTGTTCCCAGCTATTGACGAAACATATAAAAACAAATAGTTTAAAATGACTGAAAACGTTAAAAAAAATTTGGAAACTTTTTCATTACGAATGCCAACTGTTGATCGATACTAACGAAAATATAGGTAAATTGTTTGCACGGGTCGGCTAGTAATATTAATCTATATTTAAAACGTTAATTATTTTTACAAAATTCAATTCAATTACGTGTATTGTTATTGTAACGGTCTAAAAGTAATTTATTGATGACAAATTACACATTAATATTACGAATACAATTAAATTGTGACTCAGCTTTAAAGTGGCAGCTTCAACGTTTTAACACAATGAACTATATATTGCAATAGAAGCGCTGTATCACATTAAAAAGTGGAGACAAACTAACAGATGGTTATCTAAGCCTTAAATAGTCGACGGTACGCGACAAGAAAATTTATCGATTTCAATCAAGAAATTACCAATTGCATTTAAGTTACAAATATTATATAATATTTGTATATATATGTATATTTATATTTCATTTGTATATAATAATAGCTAATAGAAAAGAGCTCAAGTTTTGTTTTTTGTTTGTTTGAAAGTGCCAACCTCTAGAAGTAAGATGACTCAGATTTTTAAATTTTTCTTTCTATTACCTATGTATTGAGGAAGGTTATAAGTAATATATCTTCAAACTGCGATCATAAGGAGTGGTACAGAGACCACCGTCAAGCAATTTAGTAAGTATAGGAAGTGAGAAAATCGAGTTGGTAGAGTAAATTTAACACGGTTGAAACCGTGGCGCATAGTTAGTGTTTTATAAGATTTATGTTAGTGTTAGTTGTGATGATAATTAGTTTAAATAGTGTCACCGCGTCATCCTGTAAGGTTATGTAGTGTGAAATTAAATTTTTATTATTCGGTAATATAAAAAAAAATTGCAATTTCAAAGGGCATGTAAGGTACAAAGAAATGGAACGTATTTATTTAAGAAAAGGATAGTTTATTTAAGTTTTGCAAGTATGAAAGAGTAAACGAATGAAGAGAATGACAGGAAGTGTGTAAGTGAGATAGTTTATATATATTGTAATTAGTGTAAGAGGGAAAGAGAATAAAACGAATATGGTGTCAACCAAGTCTTTTTATTTTACAATCCAAAGACTGGCGCCCCTATTACGTATTTCGCAATAGCAAAGCGATAGCAGAAATCGCTGAATATTTGCTTAGAAACCGCAAATTCGTATTATGTACAAAACACAATATGATTTTGCCATTTCGCGAAATTTTTCGCGATTTCTGCTATCGCTTTGCTATTGCGAAATACGTAATAAGGGGGGCCGTTTTTAAAAGATGAATAAAAATTGTGACTTATTTGTCGTTCCAAATTGCTTGTCTACATATACATGGTAGTCATTGGTTTGATATTAGTTAATATTCATTAGTTGGGGGGGAGGCGAGATGCGGTAGATAAGGCGGACTGCGGCCGAGCCCCGCGCGTGGGCCATGGGGACATTATTATATTATTATCGTATCCAAACTGTCAACTGTTTCTATTTCACCTTCATTAGTTCGAATATTGATAACGGAAATATTATTAGGTGATAGAATCTTAAATACTTATTAGTCTTATCACTAAATTTACCGACGGAATACACAGGTTTCATATCGTGATTATTACAAGCAACGAGAAATATATAATTCAAAAAAATTTTCAGTACCTAAATAGCATTACTACTATTTATTTCATGGCAACTGTGTTTATTCACAATTCTGCCAATGCCATGTGAATAGAATATTTTTCTAATTATTTCTCGTAATTTTTAAACAACGCTGTAACAAGATGGCGGCTCCTTTGTCCAGGGAGGTTTTGTTTCAACTTCAAATGCATGTTATTATTTTTAATCCACTTTCACATGTGCATAATAAACAAACTACATCACGAATAATTCCGCCAAAATTACATGATATTGGGCCAAATGACTTAAGTTTATGAATATAAATATAATCGACTACATGACAGATCGAGATCCCACCAAAAACTTTCTGTTCATTCCTCAGAAATCCCGATTTCTTTGTAATCTTTTTCATCACCTTCAGCTAAGTCGGTATTATACAATACACTTAACTTTTAATGTACTCATTTAAAGTTGTTTTGTTAAATTAATTTTGTCTGTTTTTATATCTTAACAACTATGTACAAATAATGCACTTTATAAAATTAAATACTTACCATTTTTATAAATTAAACGTGAAGGTTTATATATTAGATATGTTATTTTTAAATACATTTTTTTAATATAGTGAAGATATTAAAACAGATAAGGTTACAGGCATAGCGTTTCAAACGAACCATGCCAATTTATCTATGCAAAATTAAAAAAAAAAAAGTAAAAAGATCGAAAGACATTCGAAATTTAAACGCGGCGTCGTCAAGTCAATTGAGCGTCTCGGGGTTGACAACGAAGTTAAATTTGCGGTCGATTTCTCAAAAGCCTATTTTATATTTAACTCTAAGATTATAACGATAAGGAAGTTTTCGTTTTATTAACCTGTAACTAATCGGCATTAATAAGTTTGTCATCGATAGTGATCTCAAGGAACACAGTCGCGTGCCCGTCGTCAGTTCGCGATCGAACGGCGCTCCCTCTATTTAGCCGGATTTGAACAACTTCATTTTAGTCACAAATCCGAAATCATAACCAAGTTTAGTTATAATATAAATCGTTTGAAATTAACTGTGAATTATAATTGTTAATTTTTCTGTTTGTTAAGTGGTCTGTCAGGTGGTAAATGAAAGGGAACGCGGTTGTTGCAACTTTTGACATCCATTTGCGAAGCAGACTGACGACAATTCATGGTAAGGTTTGGTGGCGATTTGCAACCAAATGCTTATTAGGGTAGTTCTTATTGTTTGCGCCGATATTATTGCTAGATAGGAGTAAGATAAAGTAGCGTTAAATAAACACGCGAAATATTCTTATTGCGTTCATTCATTGAAATACGTAGAAAAAAAATACGTTGTAGTTTGCCGCGCGGTTTGTTTTGTACGTGTGATATATATAGTGGCGTGCTGAACAAATCTCTAATATTGGTGGCGTTTTGCGTGATATAGTTTGGTTTTTGTGCATAAGTGAAGTGCATTATAAATGTAAACTAAAATCATGCTTTCTGGGATCCCACAAAAACTCCCTAGATAATGGCAGTAACGGTCTTCAAGGACTAGTTGCTGGGTTAGGAAGAAGAAAAAGAATTTTACTGGACGCTTTTCCTAGTTTTTTTTTTTTCATCAATAATAGTAACATACTTATCTACTACTAAAACTAGGTTTTATAATTTGTAAACTTCAACTAAACAAAAACATATTATATAATTAGTATGCTCCTACAAGGGTGGACGGAAATAAATAATAGACCGCCATTTTGTTTAATTATTAAAAATCATAATTGAAGATTCATATTGTTCTTGTTACTACTTTTTGTTCTTATCTGTATATTTTAAAATAATATGAAATTTAAATTTAAATAGCAGCAAAATAATTATCAATTATATAATTTTGTTGATATTTCTCTGACAGCTACTTTAATGATATGTTTAATTTACAATTTTAACGAAGATTGCATTTCATAGATTTTGTGAATAAATATTAATTGATTTAAAAAAAACCAAAAACTTGTTCATAAGAGTAGACTAAACCAGCGTGACGTCATATCGCGTGGCTCCAATGATTTACGTACTCAAACTAAAAAGATAAACATTTACGAGTCCAGTAACAAAAGAGACAGGTGCTTCACAAAACCGAAAGCGACGCGACCGCGAACATTTTTATAGTCAATTGTAAATATAAAGAAACTAAGATACAACAACCCCCTTAAAGTCGTTCGTCCACTGCACGAGATATGCTACGCAATGCGATGGTGGGTATCGCTCGTTTGGAGAGTTTTTGGCGGGATCTTGAAGTGATATGTCGTGGTTTTTATTTTTAATTAATTAAATTAGGTTTTTAGACCCCATATTATGTAATATTTGTGGCATTTTGCGTGATATAGTTTGATTGTTATGCATATGTGGAGTGGATTATGAATATAAAGTGAGAACATGCAAATTGACATGTCATATAAACTCCCTAGATAGTTCAGACAAAGGAGCCACCGTCTTGTCACAAAACTCCACTTTGTATATTGAAAAATTTTACAAAGGCTTAAAAACATTGACACTGGCAAGCGCTTTTTCCGGCGCCAAAACAAGAAGAAGAAGAGAGAAGCGCTCGTTTGGCAACCGTCATTACTGTCACAACTAAAAATAATATGCGACTTCGTTTGGGACTTAGTTTCGGTTGTAACTAAGTGCATTATTCTGTCATTATATTTTTAAATTCTGTACATATTGTTAAATACTTCGTAATAAAAAACAAACTAGAGAAATAAAGGCGTTGATACCTTTTTTGTAGTAATTTTTATAAAGATTTTTAATAAATTTTGGTATCAGAAATGAAAATAATATTTTTACTCGCTGAAATTCTGACAGTATTCTAAATTTTATGACCGTTTTATGTTGTTTAATTATGCATTGTTTTTAGATTATTCTTCGGAACTAAACTTTTTCAAACAAAAACAATTGTATCCGTCACATTAAAAAAAAAATGTTATCAGTGGCTGGAGTACTCGAAAAAAATATCGCACGCATTTTTCTGTGTAAAGCAATCCTAAATAAGAATAGCAGGAGTACCCCTCACACGCGTAAAAACTTCGAAAATACATCGAAGAAATGATAATAGACCACTAAATTTACAATTTTCTATTCCGTTCTTAAGTTTTCTTTCAAAGGAGGAAGGTTTATATTTCAATGTGTTTCTTTGAAACGTAAGCAAACGAAATGTTGTTCGATAACAAAAACCCAGTAGTAAAATCTATCGTGCATCGAAGAGCGGTTCGTGACAAAAAGTTTTTTAGCTCCCTTTCAATCAATGCCTTTCAGTTCGGCATTTGATTTCTTCTTTCGAACTTTTTTTTTAACCTAATTATTTATTCACATGCGATGTATAATTTCTTAATACCGATATTGAAGTCTTCAATAAATATTATTAATTTTACATTTGTAAGACACTTTTATTAACTTCACTCATAACTAACAATGTAATCAAATCTTGGAAGTCAATTTTAACCTACTTCTGATTGTCGTATCGAAATGAATCTTTATATGTACATATATACAAAACTATAATTTTGGTATCTTGGAGATGATTTGACGATGGAGCGAAGAGGTGGATAGTGGAACTCTTCAGTGTCTACTACCTGACCCTTCGAGTTTAGGCTCGTATGATTTGTTTTGACGAATCGAATAGATTGGTTTAGGGATGGAACCAGATGTTTTTAAACTGCATCCTTTTACTATCATTGATGCGCCACAGCTCTAAAGTTTACCCTCTGCTATATAAAGTGTTGATAACAATTTAATCAACTCAGTATAGAATGTTTCTTACAACTAAATGTCATAAATCATAATATATCCAGCCGACCAAACGACTGATAGCGAAAAAAGATACTCTGTGTTCAATTGTTTTTTGTGTTCTTAAATTAAAAACAAAAACTTGCTCAAGAAACTGCTACGATAAGAATCATTTTTCAGTTATGATTTTTTATTGTTTTTTTTTTCGTACAATTTAATATAGTTTCGCGCCAAAAGTATAGCACAGATTAAACGAATATCATAAAAAATAAACAAATTTAAAAAAAATCTCGAATGCTTTCCCTCCTTTCGTATCGTCTGTTTCTTTTGTTTCACCGTAGAGTTATCGACGCCGGTTATACTCTGTGGTGCGAGAAGATTAATCATGTTCCGTTATTCGTCCATTTTTGCGATTCGATATTCGGAAATCTGTTGCGGGTTGCCCGCCCTTTGGACTGCACTCGAATTTCTGAAATTCGATTATTTCATTGCCTGTTCTTTGATTGATGATTTTTATTTTCTTTTTCTCGTTCGGTATCCGATGTGGATTTTGAGTGCACGCTAAGTGCCTCGTCCGTTGTGAGTTTTGACTGAATGCATGCAGTTCTCTTTTTAAACGGAATATGATTTCTTTTCTCTATGGATATTAAATAAACAGAACGAGACAACTTTTTAAATTGCGTTTTTCTAAATGTTCACTAATATTAGGTAACAAAATTACTTTTGAAGTTATTTTTAACTAAATATATCCACCTGTTAATGTTAATCCGATTGGGCCAGTTAAAAGTGGACCTGGCTTCAAAATACAATCTCGAATCGAACCCA
Organism: Saturnia japonica; assembly: GCA_033032175.1. NCBI lineage: Eukaryota > Metazoa > Arthropoda > Insecta > Lepidoptera > Saturniidae > Saturnia > Saturnia japonica. The sequence goes on along the minus strand of CM065324.1, from coordinate 15,611,611 downwards.
CGACTCTATAGCAAATTTGGGCTTATTGATCGGTAGTATAAGGACAGAAAATATGGACGGAGAATAAAAATATCATATTGAAACAGTGAAAGAAAAGCGATGATCTATCGATTTCGTGTGTCGATCGATTTGGGTTCGTAACACCTAAAATAGGATTGAGCTTTCCGTGAAGGAAAAAGTCTTAATGAAGCTATAGCAATTCTATGCCCTCCTAGTTAGCTACCACTCTTAAGTTGAAAATATATCGCCAAGGTAGAGTGTTCCGGCGCTGCACCAGAACCTCTAGGCTTAGCGTGCTACCAATTTTAGGCCGCACCGTTATTGTAACTAAACGTAAACATTTATTACGTAATGGCGACCCGCCCTAGCTTCGCATGGGTGCACTTTATAAAGTGCTGTATTTAAATTATTAAAAAAAGCATGATTTTTATGGCCATGGCCTGTGCGTATAGTCTCCAGGGGTAGGAAAATAACTAAAAAGTCTTAGCGTATACATACGTCTGTAATGCGTTACGTTTGACATTGGCGCGTGAATAATTATTAAGTGTTTATCGTTTTCGTATTGAAAATAGATGGTGTTGATAGTTCAGAACTTCGTAGTTACAAAAAGTGCGCTTAGCTCGCGACACGCTATTTATCATAGATGTGGTATGCCGTCCAACCGTTTCGCAGCGTGTCATTTTGAATCCGTAATATCTTCTAAAGTGCCTATTCACTTATATGATATAATAAAAAGAACAATTTTATTATACATTACATGTCTAAGTTAACTAAGATTAATCTGAATAAGGATTAATACAGAATCGAAGAAAATACCTTCGCAAATATCCTAATATTTTTAATTATTATGTTGAAGATAAAAATGGTTACTGTGAGCCAACCTTAGGAGATAGACTTATGACATCGCGGACTTTTCTCTAGGTTTTTTGAAGAACTACAATGCTTTAGAACATTATTTTGATGTATCTCATAAGGTATAGCCAGCGTAAGCCAAGCGCCCGAAAATAAATTTTTGACGATTTGATTACAAAACATTGAATTTTCTCTACTATATAGAAGTATATTTTATAAATACACAAACTTAATTGGAATGTATTGTATATACAAACCAACCGTAATATGTCTGTAAATGATCATGAAAGCCGTATAAATATTCATTGCGTGGTTTAGAAGAAGTAAGCGGACAAACAGACAGACGCGGTTAGCGACTTTATACCTATTACTTACCTTTATATTGATGATAACGAGATATGTGCGAATAATTTAATAATTTTGGATAAACTATAAGGTCGGGGAAAAAGTGTTTTCGCTTAACGTAGGTATAATTTGTTAAAAAAATTATTTTGCTGTACTATTTGTATCTGGCTGGTTTTGGTAACATTAAAAAGATTAAGTATATTAATTTTTTTTTTAAATAAATAAAAAAAGTTGTTTCTCGCTATTTTTCATTTGTTTTTCTTTCTGTAAAAATGAGTGAATGTAATGAAGAAATTCGATACATTTAAAAATATTATTACAGATAAGGCAAAAATGCAACTCAAGCAGCAAAAAAAAATTGTGATGATTATGAACCTAATGCATTGTCAGTAAGAGTAGCACAAAGTTGGTTGAAATGTTTTCAGTCCAGAAATTTTGATGTTAAAAATGCACCTCGCTCTGGTCGCCCTGTTACGAATAAAATGGACACCATTTTTGAAAAAGTGGAGCAAGATCGGCATATCAGTAGATACGATGTAGCTGAAGAACTGAAAATTGACCACAAAACAGTTTTAGCTGAGAGAGAGCTGGCTATATCAAAAAGCTCAATATTTGAGTGTCACACGAGCTCACTGAAAGAAACCTAATGAACCGTGTACTCATTTGCGATTCATTATTGATACGTAATGAAACCGAGCAGTTTTTGAAGAGATTGATAACTGGCTATGAAAAGTGGATCACGTATGACAAGAACAAGCGAAAAAGGTCGTAGTCTGAGGTCAGCCAGGCTTCACAGACTGTGGTTAAACCTGGGCTAACTCGAAATAAGGTGATGCTGTGTGTATTGTGGGACTGGAAGGGCATTGTTCATTATGAGCTTTTACCGTCCGGCAAAACCGTCGATGCGGATCTCTGCTGCCAACAACTGATGAGATTAAAGGAAGCAGTTGAGAAAAAGCGGCCGGAATTGATCAACATGAAAGGTGTGGTTTTTCTTCACGATAACGGTAGACTACACACATCTTTAGCCACTCAGCAAAAAATAAGAGAGTTTGGCTGAGAGCTTTTAGTGCATCCACCATATAGCCCTGACCTTGCACCTTCAGATTTTCACCTGTTTCGGTCTCATCAAAATTCTTTAGGTTCTCTAAGAGAGGACTGTCAAAACTATTTGTCGTGTTTCTTTGATCAGAAGTCCCAAAGTTTCTACAGCAACGGTATCATGTTTCTACTTACAAAATGGCAGAAAGTAATCGAACAAAACGGCAAACTCTGAAAAAAAAAGTCTTGGTTTTTCATATAAAAATTCGAAGAAACTTTTTCCGACCTATTATATAGGTAAGTACGTAGAAGATAAGTGACGAAATTTCCGTTAGCGTGGCGTAGGCCTTTTAAACCTTTAAAGAATTTGAAAAATCATTAGTTTCCATTTTTTACTATAATGTATCATTGTACTATTTAAAAATAATAATTCATTCAAAATTCAACTCTAAATTACCATTTAATAATTAATAACTTGAAAAAAAAACTTTGTTATTTTCTTTACAACCGTGAACGTACTACACTTTACCTAATCGCGAACAGTAAAGTGAATTTGACCAAATGATCAATTTCAATGGGCGATAAGGTAACGTGCCTCCATCACGATAGGGAAGCGCCGCGGACCATTAAAAGCTCGATTATCGATAGAATTGTATCGATACATCGCGTGCTAGTGTCGCGTGATGGTTATTGAAAGCATATGACGATATATTTGACAACTGTTTGTTTGTCGTGTTCGTTAGTTTTATTAAGGCTGTTTTATTACTTGGAGGTTGTATTTACCTGACTGCGAAAAGGATGGTTATGTTTTTCAAACGTATGTAGGTATGTATATTTCTTTGGCACTCTCTATAGCCTAAACGGTTTGTTGGATTTTAGAATACGAGGTCTCGTTAGATTCGTCTTAATTGTGGGAGTGTTATAGGCTATATAATATTTAAGAACGACGTCTAGGAATGAAATAAAATTATATAATAGGTTCCTACTTCTTATGTGCATTATCGATTTGCCGGACAATAAATTCAAGGACTACATTACAAACAGATTTTATTGTCAAAAGGTTTCTATACATTATACAGGGTGGATCATTACGTGAATGATAGTGATGTCTAGAAATGATTCGCTCTCTGTACATCTATGAAAATAATACAATTATTATCTGTAAACATTATTTATATGGTAAAAAAGGACAAACCGAATGGAGTTTCTTGCAGGCTCTTCTCTTTGACTTCATTAAATAGGTTTTCATTATATTACAATGTATGATACTGCGGTCAGAATAATAGTTTGTGTCTCGTATAAATTCATAATTACAAAAATCCAGTTAACACTTTGGACGCCGAATGTACATTATAACACGCGAACGTATATCACGCCATTTATGGTCGCGACTGTACAGTAATCGTTCGTTATTATAGACGATTAGTTCTAAGTATTAAGTTTGCTCTTATCTTAACTTATATAACATACCATCACGTATGTATATCCGAAGGGTTAGACAGAGGTGTATGTTTTTAAGTCCCATGTAATGGGGTCGAGCCTATTGCCATTAATACGGCACAAAGCCGAACTCCGAGCTGCTACTGAGAATTTCATAGACAATCCTAAAATCTCTTTACTCGACCTGGGAATCGAACCCAGGACCCGATCATAGTAGTTGCGTGTAGGACCACTAGGCTAGTGAGGCAGTTAACTTTTAACTTGAAAAATTCTTAAAAATTGAAATATGTTTTAAGTTGAGTGGTTAAATTAATGAATGAATCGTTTATTAAACATTTAAGTTGGTACATAAAGGTATAGCGGGAAGAAAATATCATTGTAGGTTCATAGTGTAAACTGTAAATAGATTTTTTTTACATTTTAACATAATTTTGAGTTAAATCTATGTCATGGTTATACTATTTTTCGAAGGGGTTTTTTCCTGACAAAGCCTTATGTCCTTTAATTCTTCATCAAAGTTAATTAGGTATTCAAACACCATTTATAAGGCTTAACTCCCCGCTATTGAGGAAACATAAACTTAATCAAATTTTTTTTAATGAATGCTTTCGTTAAAAAAAATTTATTATAAAACTTTTTCATGAGAAACGTCCGAATGTAATACTGATGAAAATATATTCAAGGCGCTCTCAAAATAAATATTTCTTGTTTGGCTTCTCTGGATAACATAGACTTAAGTTATTTCTATTCTTGATCCACAAACAGAAAACGCATTTGGACCACAGACGATAAAAATAGAACGAACAATACCAATCTATATATATAATAAAATTGAAGTGTCTGTTTGTAATGTCAAAATAACTTTTTTTTACTAAATACATATGAAAGTATATACGATAACTATAACAAAAAGCCTATTTTTTTAATTTTTGTGTGTCTGTCTGGTCCGCGTAATCTCCGAAACGGTATGACCGATTTTGACGGGACTTTCATTGATAGATAGCTGATAAAATAAGGATTCACTTAGGCTACTTTTATTTAAAAAAAATGAATTAGGGTTCCGCACAAATAAAAAAAACTGGTCATGGTGATTCAATTTGGGCGCTCTTATGGCTTATGCTGAGTAAACCATAAGAGATATAGAAAATTAATGTACTACATAAATATAGGCATTAAAAAGACATAGAAAAAAATCCGGGAGAGTATACATCTATCTTCTAAGGAACACCCATAATTGGCATTTTTGTATTTAAAATAACCGGGAGCCTAGCAAGATTCGCGCGGGCATTCTGTAGTCTACGTGAACGAAGCCACGAGCACAGCTAGTCTTCTATAAGTATTTGTGGAGTAGATATTTTATAATGGAGCGATACAGTCACCTGTTGGTCTTTAGATCAAATATTATATCAGAGCGATTCATCTATATTTATTCACATTATGATGCGGGACTGTTCGTCACTGACTGAAGAGTTGGCCAAGACGCGCGTCTACTATATTGTGGTTAATGCGATAGGTTTAAATAGTTCGATTCATGGTTTAAGTACCTACGGTATTTAATCTTTAAGTTTTTCTCAAATAGGTCTTTTTTTGAATATAGCCTATTCGATTATAGTAGTAGTATCACGGCAAAGCAATGATACTATGGATAGTTGATAGGTCGACGGTCGCCGTTCTCATGCCTGGATAACTTATATACTGAAGCAATGCTGGGTCAGTCGGCAGTACGAACACCGCGTCGATAGACGTGAGTAGCATGGTGGTAGGGCTCTTTGTAATGCCCGTCTGGCTAGCTACCACCCTTAAGTTGATAATCTTCCGCCAAACACCAATAGGTGTGTTCTGGCATCTGCAGTTGAGTCAGTATTCCACTAAACTTAGCGTGCTATCCTGGGCTACATCGTCAGTTAGGATCAGGGGATATTGTGGATAAAAAACACTAGGTGGCCCCGAAACGTTACAGATAAACGAAAGACACTGTGACGGGTTTATGCATGTGCATGGTGGTCAACACCCAGTAGGATACAAGATCCCGACAATCCCGCTTGTTTACTGGATATATCAAGTGATTCCAGGAATCGACATAACTAAGGCACAATGACGCGTATTTCATACTAGCTGTGCCCGCGACTTCGTTCGTGTTGATTATGGAATGCCGTTTTGATCGGGCATAATATGCGCAAATCATGCTTTCGGTTAAATGCTTATTGTGGGTGATACTTAGAAGATAGACATATGCACTCGCCGACCTTTTTGCAGGTCTTTTTAATGTCTATATTTGCTATATATCTCTTATGGTTTTCTCAGCGTAAGCCATTTAAGTGCCCGAATTGATTCACCATTACCAGTTTTTGAAGTGAAAACTTCTTTAGCATCGTTGTAATTTGAAAGACGATGAAACGAAAAAGCGAAAGCGACAGTAAAAAGATTGCTACGCAATAACGAATTTTATTACCTCAGCAAAAAGGCACGAAACAAAAACTTTATAGACAACACTTATGACATTTTTTTACTGATTGATATTATGTTAGGTTACCATGGATATTTCAAATTGAATTTTATTACTTACCTCAGCAAATAGGCACGAAACAAATACTTTTTAGGCATCACTTATGACATTCTTTTACTGATTGACATTGTGTTAGGTTACCATGGATATTTCAAATGTGTATTAATTGAAAATGATATTATGAATAATGATTGTTAGTACTTGTATGTACATTTTCATAAATTTTAAATTAGTGTGTATTTCATCATTTTCTGAATTAAAAAAAACTTAGATGTGAAGGTTTTACTTCTACCACGTGTGAATTGCATTTTTTTTTATTTGTTCTTAAGCCTAATTCTTTTTCTAAAATCTAAATAATAAATAATTTCTTTTTCTAAATCCCTATAAAATCAGGTACCTATCTACCAATGAAAGTCCGGTCAAAAACGGTCCAGCCGTTTCGGAGATTATCCGGAACAAACAGTCAGTCAAACAGACAAAAAATATTAAAAATGAGTTTTTTGTTATAGGTATCGTATAAACTTTCATATGAATTTAGTAAACAGCTGTTATTTTGACATTACAAAGAGACACTTCAATTTTTTTATTAGTATAGATATGTATTTGTTATATTTACAACCCTAGTCTAGACCTGAAATAACTAACATCCAAAGATAAAATAATTGTGCAATAATTTAGTGGAGAGACCGCCGCGATCTGCCAATGGAGTCAATAATTTTGAACGCTTGCCAGCAGGTAAATGTCACGCGTCCATACCGGCATGTGTTTACAGTGTTGCCAGAATTTCAGAGTATGATCTCCTCAATCTATACTAATATTATAATGTTGAAGAGTTTGTTTGTAAGGTTGGACACGCTAATCTCTGGAACTACTGGTTCGAATAGAAAAAATGTTAATAATAATGTTAATATCGAAAAAAAAGGCTATAGGCTATATAACATCACGCTATGATCAAGCTAGGAGCGGAGCATCAATGAAAAATGTTAGAAAACGGGAAATTTTATTTCTTTTGATAGCTTCCTTTGCGTTCGCTGCGTAAATGGTTAAAGTTACGTAACAATCGTGTGTAATGGAATTGTTTCTCTTAAAAAGTTCTAAAAAAAGACCGTGATAGAATATGGCTATCTTTTAAGGTTTATTCAATATAAATTTTTTATGGTAATATTTTTTTTTTGTAAAATAATGAATTATTTGGGGTGTTTTTATATACATAGTATTAATCCAGATCGAAATAAATACGTTATTAATCACAAGTATTTAATTTTGAAAAAAAAAAAATCCTTTACAGTATTTGATTTAAATGAATATCTAAGGAGATATCACAGTTTTAAAATAACTCAGCAGGAAAATAATGAACAAGTACCGTGAGCGCATTTTTATTATGCGGAATAATATGGGAGGCGGGCGGCACCTAATAATACAGTGCCTACGACCCACTCTCTAATCCTTTCTCACTCTTTCTCTCTCTTACATGATGCAGACGAAGTTGCGCGGATCAACTAGTCAGTTAATAAGCGACGAGGCACTGGAATATGTTAGTACATTTCGACAGGGAATTTTGAGGAATTTTAGTTTTATACTAAACTAGCCGGTCCCACTAACATTCTTGCCTTTCCTGTAGTCAATAATAACTCTAATAAAAACTTTCTTTATTAAAAAAACACTTGGATCCACCAACTCTCATGATGATCGGTCAAACGGTATTGGAGTTTATCCATCTCATATACATCTACATCCATTTTTATTTATAAGATTTATTCAGAGACATTGGCTATACCTACATCATATTACATCAATGTATATCTTAATATACAAGCTACCATCTGCTACTTCGTACGGCTAAATTAGAATATAATCTATACAATTATAATAAAATTGAAGTGTCTCTTTGTAATGTCAAAATAACAGCTTCTTACTAAATGCATATGAAAGTATATACTATACCTATAACAAAAAACCCATTTTTAAAACTTTTGTCTGTCTGTTTGTTCCGGGTAATCTCCGAAACGGTTGGACCGATTTTGACGGAACTTTCACTGGTAGATAGCTGATTTTATAGGGAGTAACTTAGGTTACTTTTATTTTAGAAAAATAATTAAGGTTCCGCACAAATAAAAAAAACTGATCACGGTGAATCAATTCGGTCGCTTAAATGGCTTACGCTGAGTAAACCATAGGAGATATAGCAAATAAATGTACTAAATAATTGTAGACGTTAAAAATACCTACAAAAAAGTCAGCGAGTGTATATATCTATCTTTTAAGAAACACGCACAATAAGCATTTTTGTCTTTAAAATAGCCGGGAGCGGAGATACAAGATTCGCGTGGACATTCTGTAGTACACATGAGCGAAGCCGCGAGCACAGCTAGTACTTAATAAAAATAAAAAATAACCTAGAACTTAAATGAAGATTTATATTAGTGAATTAATTTTTAGAATCGGATCATTAGTTCTAAAGATTACCTCCTTCCTACAAATATCACTTCTTTAAATTAAAAATGTAATTTAGCACTCTCACTATGTTTATTACAGTTTATTACTATATAAAAGTTGTATTTCGTCGAATAACTTCTTAGATTTTTTACACACAAACGTCGAGGGGGGAAATTATAGAAAACCTTTAAGCAGTTTAATGGAAAAATGTACATATAGAATTTTTTTTTTTTAATCTCGCATCTAGGATATGAGTCAGAATTGGAGATACTGTAAGACAGGCGTTTGGCGAAAGATTTTCATCTTGAAGATGCCAGATGAAAATGTTCTATTGCTATTTAAAATGTACAAACTTAATTCAGTATCTAGGTATATGTTTTAGCCACATACCTACATTAGTTGGATATATTCGCAATAAAAAAGCAAGACTTTACACCGAGTAGGTACGGCGTGATGAAGGAATTAGATATAATTTAATAATCTATCTATCCGATAAATTCCCAGTACTATCATAAAATAAAACTATTTGAGTAAAAAATAATATAACAATATCCATTGATCGCAGGCTGGAAACACATGTGCGTGACATGAGGGACAGAGTTATACGAATGAAGGGGACGGCGTATGATTTTTCTTTTTTTTCATACATCGGAGGCACCGATTTCGCCACATGTTCGGAGCTTTGATGGTTATAAAATTGGTTAGTGGGGCTCATGAGCAAATAAACAATGCTGACATTGTTTTTTCGGAGCTTTTTTATTGACTCCGATAGGCGATGGACGTAGTATTTTTATGTATACGTTTTAATCTGTCGTAAGTAAATATTATTATAATAAGTATCTATGGTAAAAGTTTGTTAAAAGTTTATGAATTGTTTAACAAAATTATGAATGACTTTTTGGCGGAACAAATTATCATGCAGTGGTTTTTGATTTTTTATTCGTAAACTAACTGTGCTCGTGGCTGCGCTCGCGTGGACAACAGAATGCTATCGGTCGGACACATGCACGAATCATTCTACCCCCGCTCCCAGTTATTTTAAGGATACAAAAGCTTATTGTGGGTGATGCTTAGAAGTAGACATATTATGCTCATGTTGACTTTATCGTAGGTGTTTTAAGGTTCTACAATTTTGTGCTACATTCATTTGATATATCTCTTATGGTTTACTCAAGCCATATATTTGAGCGCTCTAAAATAGTTGTTCTAAATAAAAAAAAAAAAAAAAAAAACAATAACAATAAATAGTAGTCTTCTTTTTCTGAAATAAAAGTAACCTAACTTACCCCCTATAACATCAGCTATCTACCAGTGAAAGTTCCGTCAAAATCGATCAAGCATATAAAAATTTAAATATAATAAAAAGCTGTTATTTTGATTTTACAAACAGACACTTCAATTTTATTAATATCAAATGGGGAAATACCAAGTTATGCAATAATGGGATACAGTATTTGTAAGTACAAAAAAGCTATTTCATTCATTACATAAAGTCATCCAGCCGGGAATAGAGCTAAAAAATCTTGTCACAACAAAGACACATAGTTTAAAAATGTCTTAAGATATTTCTCTACAGATGAAGGTCGTGGCCAAATAACCATGCGTTGTGTTCCTGAAGTGAGTAGGGTTTCTAGATCTCTATAGAGAAGGAGGTTTCAAGGTAGGCAACACGCATGTTATTGATACAAGCGTTAGCCGCTCAGCATTCGCCGTTAGCTTGTACGACGCTTTAGTTGTAGGTATATTAAAAACAGGCTAATTATCCTAACGTTAATATTTCGATACGTCCCATCTCTAAATCTTGTTTACCTTTCATTGAAGGTATTTGTATGCATATGGTTTCTAAGAAATAAAGTCGTGTTATTGTTTTTAATAGACAACATCCTATTCATATTACGCGTATCGGCGATAAGCTATCAGAGTCGAATTGAAATGCAGCGACATTTTCTCACGGTAGGTACAAGGGCAATTGAACCGTATGTTTCAGTGGTAAAGTCTATTTTACACTGATAGTTGTAGAAACGGAAGTTCATTTGGTACAAGTCGATAAGCGACCGCGATCTATTAGTTTGAAGTTATGTTAGTAAATTTTAATTATCAATATATATAGGTACAGTCATTATATAATTTATATATAATACATAAACAGCAGATTTATATTAGATATATTAGTAATTTTGAAAATGGCACCCTAATGTAAAATGTTAAATATATTTAAATGAAAAAAATCCCTGCGAGAGATTTCATGTTTTTTCAATATTTGATATCCATGAAAAATACGAAGCATAAAACACTGATACCCATTTTGATTGTCTCGTTAAAGTCAGATATTGTGCTAAAATTAACAGTTACAGATATTGTTGTCAAGTTTTGAAAATTAACATCTCAAGAGAAAACATCTTTCAATTTAAATTGTTTTATGTTTATTTATAGTATTCGAATTATGTTCGACTTTGATAAAATTTAGCCTGTCAAAGTTTTTACGAACATACAATAAATGGTCAAGGCTGTATTGGAAGGGCTCCCTCTCTGTGCATCCACTAAATTATTATTATTGTATTAAGTATATTAATACTTTTGTACAGATGGGGAGAAAAAAGATACCCCCGGTCGACTTTTTTGCCGGTTCTTCTCGGTGACTTAGTTGTTTTCCGAACCGGTAGTAGTGTTGTGACCTTAATAAGTGCATCAGGCCTAAATTGAATAAATAATTTTTTGATTTGGCAAAGTTAAGATATTTTCCTGTATAATGCTTCTCGCGAGATCTTAAATTGTGGATAGCGTTATATAAATCGCTAAGCTGGCCGCTCCGCTCGTGCGTCACGCCGCACACCATAGTGTTGTATGTCAGAATATTGCTTAAATAAACAATTGTATAGACCGCGTTGTATCAATTAATGGTTTATGGTGTACTATTACCATGGCTGGCGATGTGTGAATGTGAATGGCGCGCGTTTTCGCGATACTTCCATCTATTTGTTTTACGTTATATCATCTCGTCGCAACATTACAGGGGCAGGCACAGTACACTTGCATTAAAGACATACACGATCTTACTTGATGTTAAATGACGCTGTGACCCAAAAAGGGTGACACGCACTGACCCTCAAGTGAAGCTGGCGTAACACGATATAGGTGCTTTGCAACAGATTTTCAATTTGAGGGTAGCTAGCCGGGTAATAGACAAAGCCCCACCCACCCTGCTATGGTTTCATCACGATGTTTTCCTTCACCGAAAATGAAGGCTAATTACAGGGATTCGAATAAACGTCGACCGACAGGGTGTCCGTCCGTCCGCACGCGCTACCACTGAACAATCACTCTTGCATTGCATTGCTTTCCATGGCTACAGGAAATGAGGAAAAAGGAGGTCGCAGTCTACTTGGATAACAAATGTCCAGGTCATGAAGCGTCTCGTCCTGTCACATGTAAATCTAGTGCAAAGGATCAAAATGTTGTCTCTTGGTTAAGAAAGCTGAAAGAGGTGGGGAGAAAGAAGAAGATGTTATAAAATCCTACTGGCGTAGCTTAATAGGTCTAGAAGCATCACATTTTACACAGGAGTCCCTAATTTAATGAAGGTAGGGTATTAAGATTTTCTAAAAATTCAACCGCTAAAAGGGATAAATACGGGATTAAAAATATAATGAAAAATCCCTAATGTCACACGTTTAGTATTATATAATCCCACAGCTATTTGCTTGTATGAATTTATTCTAAACGAGTCTCCGTTAGCATTAAATGGACATTAGGTATTTAAGATATGTTTTTTGCTGTATTTGCATTCATACTGTGTTTTTCTTTAATTACCTTGATGAATAATTAATTGCAAAGGACAAACTATACTATTCAAAAGCTTTATTATTAACATTGCATAAATAAATTGATTATTCGATGAAAATGTAACAATTGTTGGACAATATGAATTGAGAATTTGAATTTACTGTATTAGACCAATAATTAAATGTTTGTTGGAAGCTCGATTAGTGTTGCCATCTCTTATTTAAAAGGTAAATGATATATCAGTGGAAATAGAGGAGTAATTAGATCTTATCTTAAATTGTAGTCAACTTTTTTGGTCTTTTAAAAATGCAAGTAAAATGAATTTTCACGGTACTCTGTTGTTCACATAAAGCAAAGAATATAATTGACTTAAATAATGTAAGATATTTTATTATAAGGTACGTACGGTAATCTTAAAGTTATCGAGTATATATGTACTATGTAGAATTTTTGTTTTAAAATGTTGTGTACAAGTGAATTCCAAATTGGTAAAAGCGTCAAAGTACACTTTAATTTACCAAATAATGCCCTTATGAAGTAGTTGCAATATATGTGACTCCATTTCAGAATACTGATATATAGGGACTTACAAAAGAGAACACTAACAGTGGCAAATGCTACAGCGACAACAATTGATCTAAAAAACAACAAGTATAATTCTATCCGGTTCACCGTGAAACTGATGACAGCGCACCAGCGTTATGAAATGTACACGTTATGTTTTTCTCGATCGATCCGTCCGTTCTAATATCCCGTGTGGATAAACATTTTCTAATGATTCATATACAGGTTGAGGTGTAAAAAAAACATATACGTCAAACAGTCTTATGGTGTTTAAATGTTTTTTGATAGGTTGCTGTATGTATAATAATATACAAAAATATGAAGTGATTTTCTAGTTATGTTATGATATTTTTTACAAAATATTTATTGCTTTAACTGTAGGTACCTAGGTACTAGCTATACAAATAATCAAAATTGAAGATTCTGTTTTTATTGTAATAATAACAGGTTTTTACTAAATACATATGAGGATATATAGGTAAGAACGATACTTATAATATTATTAAAAATTTTGTCTATCTATCTGACAGTTTGTTCTAGCTAATCTCCGAAACGGTTGGATCGATTTTGACGGGACTTTCCCTGGTATACAGCTGATGTTATAAAGAATAGCTTAGAGTACATTTATTTAAAAAAAAAAAATTAAGTAGGGTTCCGCGCAAATAAAATAAACTGATAATGGTTAACTAATTTCAGCGCTCAAATGGCTTACACGTAAGGTTTAAGAGATATAGCAAATTAATGATCTTTTATGTAGATCTTAAAAAAAGTGAACAATAGCATATATATGTCATCTAAGCATTACGCAATCAGCATTTATGTCTTTAAAATTTATCTGCATTTGTCAGTTATGATTGGCATTTGCATTCTATGTTTTTTTAAATTATTTAATCATTAATAGGTTTCTTCTATCAGTTAGAAGTAGATTGATTTTATCAACAAATGGAACTTTTCTTCACCACCAAGTGTTATCAGTTCGATGGCATATAAATTCAATATTTGTTGACTGTGTTTATATCTGTCGCCAATAGTACAAGGTTTTTTTTGGTATAGTAGCAAAGAAACTGTTTCAAAGCGAATGGTGGTGAATGAATTACGGCCAAATGCCAATGGTTGCTTGCCTAAAAACACAATCACGAAAGCGAACAGGATTGTTTACTTGTGATAACGGTCTGTATCAACGATTGTAAGCCAGCCTCGCCTCGTTAAAGCGTGTTCTACCAACGGTATCATGGGAGTGTTCTGAAGAGCTTTTCAATCAAATTCCCTCCTCTCCCTTCCAAAACAGAATCACACGCCCTGGGCTTCGGAGTCACAGTTTTACGGTAACCTCTATCTCGGCACGAATTAAAAAGTTCTCTATGACTTATTTTTGTGGTCCCGCGAAGAGATGTTTATGCAGGTCGGCATGACAGCGGTGACCGCCGATGGAGTTAGATCTCTCGGTGGTCGCCGTTGTGTTTAGATTATGCTGTGCTTACGATCAGTGATAGTACCTACTGTCAATGTGTCGAGCTATTAGGTAGATATATAAAAAAGAAAAAACTCAAAGTGTCGACCAAGTCCGGTGAAGCTGTAAAAGCCGCTTTAGGGCCCCTAAGGCGAACAGTGTAGTCAGTTCTAAAAAAAAAAAAAAAAAAAAAAAAAAAAAAAAAAAAAAAAAAAAAAAAAAAAAAAAAACAAAGTGTCGACGCGTATTCGGTAAAACTCTTGGTAATCCCGAAACGAGTCAACTGTATCACACTTTATTGAGCGTCTTTTGTAATTTTAGGTCATACAATACAGATTTTACTTAGATTTATTTATTCAGTTACTCTGACGTATATCAATTCAATTCAACAAAGTATTTATTAGTATTTGTATATTATATGTGTGGGTGTATATTATTATATGTTGTATTCTTTTTAACCCTACAGTCTGTAAGTTGGATAAAAATGCCTTACAGCATCAAACTCGTCAGCGTACGACAGACATGTACAATAAAGAGTATCTACTATGAGTAATAAAATTAATTATCATACTGAAAATAGATCAGCCTGTGCATGAATATTATAATAATGACGTCATAATTGATCGAACAATATGGGAATATGTTATTGAACGGAGTCTCACGCGATAACGGACTAATACTTTGCTGAGTTTACATTTTGCATGGCATATCTATTTCAACTGCAGGTCAGCAAAACGAATGCATAAGCATTGGGTTGTAATGTATAGTTGAAATGTAGGTTTATCTTAAGAATTTTTGTTCGGGGTAAGAGATCCCGTCTGACATGCAATCTCGCTCGATGTTAAGTGACGATGTAGCCGAAGATGGTAACGTTACGACTAGAAATCGGAGTGGATTTTAAGTGCATCTATTTGACGGTAGATTTTCAATTTGTGACTGATTGCTAATTATGCGTTTATCACACGTGTATGGTAGTCGTAACTCAGTCGAGTACATGATACAGTATTCGCCGCGTTTGAAAATGGGTTTCGCGAATCAGTTTCCATTTATCATTGAATTGTTATATTATTATTTTGACTGATAAATAATTTCACTGATACAATAAAAAAAATCTATTTTTTATACTACAAAGGTGGCAAGGAAGCACACGGCCCTCCTGACGGTAAGCGGCTACCGTAGCGCTTGTAATACAATTAGTGTCATAAGCGGGTTGCTGACCTTGACCCCTTACCCCAAGGAGCTCTGTAAAGCCTACTCAGCGCAGGAACACAACACAAGGTCATGTTTAATTATTTTTTTTAAAGTCAATTTTCTTTAACTTATTATACTTAATTTATTAAAGGATGCTTACAAGTTTTACAATACTTAACTAAATAATTCAAAATGTTCCAAAGTTTTGTTTGGTATTAACTCGGTGAGGGAGCCAGTGTTTTTAAATGTATGTAAGTTCTTAACATATAGGTTTTACCTTTAAAACGAGTTATGTTACATTTGTTTTAATACTGTATTACGTGACATTGACATATTATTATATGCATGCCATCCTGGAGCAGACTTAATAATAATTATATCTCTACTTAAATATGTATTTGTCAGACATGACATTGGTGAAAATTGCCTACGTAGACAGAAAATCATAATAAAAAAAAAATGTATTAATACTAAAAAAAAAAATATTTTATTATAATACTTAGACATAAGTTTTTTTGTTAGTAATCGTTTATGTGATTTTTGTATTTTCAACAAAAAAGTCATAAACGAAAAGTCTAAAATACTATTAATTTTAATCTGTTTTTTTTTTTTTTACACTATTGCCTGTAATCGAAACTGAACACCTACATAGACCGCTAAACAATGCGATATTTTTTTTTTATTATAAAAAAGTACAAAGTGACTAGTTAGCTTTAGTAACTGGCAACAGTCAACATTATTAATAACAAGAAAAAAACAATATTTTCTCACATAACAATGAAAAGTGAAGACAGAACGATCGATGAAGAATTCTATTATATGTTAATCGATTAGTATAATTTAATACGACATTTACAAGGTTTAATACAAAATTATTTGCATTTTAAAGGCTTATTTATTCTGGAAGGTTATAGGGTATAAAACTTTACTCTACGACTTTCAGGAGCAGACAGTAATCATGAATGTGAATCAAATGAATTACGGGAAGTGTTAATAACACTGATAGATTACACAGGTGCGTTGGATGCGGCACGGTAGTAGATAATTGGGGTTTCTCAACGGCAACATATCATAAAAGACGAATTAAAAAAAAAAATTCTTAATATATCGGTACCTTTTTAACCGTATTGCGTGCACGGAAGACTGTGAGATATGACATGGTTAAAGTTTATATGGAGAAGCGCAGAAAGCTAAAATTGATCTATAATATCTGTTACTAATATATTAAATTAAATAAGTTAATACTGCGAATCCTAACCTGACCAGTGCCATTGAACTTAGAGCCCCCAAAATATTGACATTGTCACTCAACGAAAAGTGACAGCAAGTGACGTAGATAATACTCATTGTTTATGAATACTGCAAATGTCAAACAGAATATAGTCTATGATCAAAAAGTAGCTGGTTGAATTTCGACCTTAGGGCGATTGCTAGTTAAGTAATATGATATAATATGTACTAGCTTTCTAATGATTCAGTGATCTATGAACACACCTCAAACAACTGAATGGATTGGACTAAAAAAAATTTGCACACAGTTTTTATGATGTAGGCATTCGCTAAGAATGGAATTTTGTATTTTTTGAAAATTTGTATGGATTTTTTTTTAACACGGCTGACACCTTACTGCGTTGTTAGTATAATATAAGCTTTATATTATACTAGCAAACGCTCGCGACTCGTTCGCGTTAACATTAAAATAGATAGTATAAAAATCTTCTCCATGGTTGCAAGGATCATGGTGATCGGTCATGGTACGGTGTTAGAGTTTATCAACCTCATATTATTTACTAACAAACATTTTTACATAAATCTAAGTATATAGAATAGTATAGGTAATTAGGGTACCTAATGAATATAATAGATATGTTTCATTTTTATAATCATTTTTATAGGATTTTGCGTTAGGCAACAATCTCATCTGATGTTAAGCGACCATATGGTCCAAGATGGTAACATGGTAACCATAGTTGGCGACCTGGTTTTCAAGTAAAATAGCCAGAACAGGTGCTCGGCGACGGAGTTTCAACTTGAGGGTGGTAGATAGCCAGGCGGGCATTGGAATAGCTCATCATACTACGGTTTCATCACGATGTTTTCCTTTACCGGAAGTCGGTGGACGCGATGTCCGTAGGCACTCTACCTCTGCGCTATTATTACTGCATTGTTAAAAGAGAAAATTAACTTTCTTACAAATAGGTACCTACCTAAGTATTGTCAAATAACAAATTTACAATTAAGTGAGTTGTAAAACTGAATAGGTACCTAAGATGATTGTAAAGAAAACTTTATAGTTATGAAAAATATTTTTCTTGATTTAGACCCCACGAAGGCCCTTGCTAACATGGGTTCATAAATTCATACTTAAGATCCTTCATGTATGATCAAACATTATCGTGAGTGGTGCCTCAGTAAAATTGTAAATTTACTAGTTATGTGTTCATAACGTAATCGTATACTATTGAACCGACGGGTCACGGGTTCGATTCCCACAAACAACGGATTTTTGTTTGATAAACATGATTATTATTTAATTGTCTGAGTGTTTATTATAGATACTCAGGAATGATTTGTGGATGTTCAGTCGTAACTTCTTTGGTTATGAACCGATTTGAATTATTCTTTTTTTTGTTTGATACGGGATACTTCAAGGTGGTCCAATTTTAATTTTATTGGCATTGGACCTTCAACTTCGAAGATACACTAGGGAACTCCTCAAAATCATGGAAGTTGATTTTCTTCTTTTTTTTTTTTTTGTTAAAAATTGACTTGTTACGTAATCAAAATGGCCGTTTGCGAAATTGTCTCCCAAAAGTCATTAAGTTGGATAATTATTTTTAATTGTGTTTAGTTGATTATAAATATTTTTTTTGTTGTCGGTTTGTAACTGTAATTAATTGTTATATAAAATAATTACTTATAATAATTAATTTTCAGACTTTTTAAATTTAATTAAAACATAGACACAACCAAAATAAATTAGGTGAATGATTTATTTTTCAAAATTTAAAATTACTTTTGAAGCAATAATGGTTCAATGGTAGCCTGGTCAAATACCGTGCTAAGCGGAGTGAGTTCGAATCCCTAAGCTTTCGGTGAGGAAAACCGTCGTGATAAAACCTTAGCATCGTGGTAGGCCATTTTTTAAATCTATAGTCAAGCACCTGTACGTGTGTTCTTAAAGCCGTACTTAAGAACCAGTCTAGGTTTATCCTGTTGCCATCTTGGACTACGTCGTCAATTAACATTAGCCGATGGTCTAATACTAAACCCATAAAATAAAAATGTACCTAAATCACTTAGGTATTTAGGTCTCACAGGCAGAATTGACGAAGATTGTACCGACTTACTCCAATAACAAAACTCCATAATGTTTACAGGCTTAGACATGTGAAAAGTATGAAGGATGGAAGAATAATTATAAAAAAAAGCTAGCCAACCTGATACACCTATGTGGAAGAGGAAATCGCTAGCGACATAGAATTATTTACGCGGATCAAATAGGGGAAACAAATAAGTACCTACCTAGAACCTTTTGCAATGATAAAGAGAATGGCAGTTAACCATTTTTGCCTACTTCATCAGGGACACGGCATGATGGTGTTTAGTTGACAATACCGATGAACCTATGTATATTATATTATTTAATGCATTAAACCTTTGGCTCTCTTATGTCACAAATATATAGGTACGTAAAATTGGCATAGTTACCTAAGTAACCGGCCATCACCGGAAGCAGAGTTATTAATATCTGTGTGTAAAGATCTCGGTATCTTAAAAAAAAACACCTACCAAGGGATACTTGGTATCTAAAACATTACCTAAATGTAATATTTTGTCCAAATCATTGGGGCCGTTTCCGAGAAACCAATTATATGTATATATACACTAGCTGTGCCCCAAGGTTTCACCCGTAAAATAGAAAAAAAAAAATCTGGATAGGGATAATGTAATCACCTAGCGGTATGAAATATATTTTACGACCTATTCTCATACCTACCGAATATACATTAAAAATTTCATAAAAATCGGTCCAGCCTTTTCTAAGGAGCGCGAACACAGACACCGTGACACGAGTTTTTTTTATATATAAGAATATACACAAGAATTGCTCACTTAATAGCATTAGATTGTAAATGTGTAATAATTTTTAATTTAGTCGGTAAATAAATTAAATATTTGAAATATACGCAATAACTTATTAAAGATTTTCAAAAATATACTAACTACTTACCTAGTTATATTTTTAACCACAGTTACCCGGGCAATGTCACGGGCGCAAGGCAATATTAACTGACGAGGTCAACGACCGATAAGCACAATCCATAATAAGTGATTATTAACTCTTCTAAGCTAAGATCAGATATTGACAGAATTCTTAACAATTACAAGTTCTATACATTCCTATTAGTTTCTCTATAGAAGTAACTACTTACTAATGAGAAGTTATCTATTCGTAAAAACTAATTGGTCATATTATCTAAATAATACTTATTATATGAAATAAATTTTATTCTTAATTATATAAATCACTTTATTTATTATCAATTTTAATTACCTACTTACTTATTTTTATTATTAATCAAAGAGATGATTTCACAAAATTATATTATTATAATTAAAACCATCGCCATTGACACTGGCATAATAAAATCCAATTATATATGTAAAAAGAAATAGAACTCCGTCCGTTCATACCTATCGAAATTTAATGACAACTTTAGATAATTATAGGTACCTCTACCTACCTATGTTTATTTGTTAAGCTGTGTAAACAGTCAAATCAATAATACTTCATTTAATTTTGTTAATCCGTTTTGTCTTGTCATCCGAGTTCATAAATTTTAAACATTATTTATGACTTTATTTAAAATCGATCTCCAATCTTATACGACTATAACATTCCAATAAGATTTTATTATCACTGAACTAAAAAAGCAATATTAGAAATATTTTATACTATAAATAAGATTTTTCGAGATACATGGTTGATAATTTTCCTCATTATATTTTTTTTAGAATTATAAAAAATGAATTCAAAAATTAAAACTTTACACTTTTCACCAGAAAAATCTAGAATAATCAATCGTTTTACTATCACCATGGAACCAATTTTAACGCAAAATTTAAACGCAGACTTTAGCACTAATTTTTTTTAAAGTAAATACTACAACCCTATTCTAAATTACGTACCGAATGACGTGAGTAAAAAAATTAATAAGAAATTCAGTTGAGAGTGACAATAATTGATACGGATTTATCAAAACAAAATATCGGATTATCTTTGTTAGAAAGCAACGACGGCCAAGATACCGCCGCGACGTTTTCTAACCAAAGTTAATTTAATAATAAATACTGTCACGTAAGTACTATTCCATCATTTTAGAACAATAATGATGATCATTAATGATCGCTTTTTATTATTAATGAGATTTTTTTTTCGATTTATGTAAATATCCAAAACAAAATTAACTACAAACATATCACTGAAATACTAAATTTTTTATTTCCAAGTATCCGCTGTTTACGAACGTCTAATCCTCAATCAAGTAAAATGGAAGGACTTTTTATTTATTTATCATCAATGAAGAATTATAGATTTGGTTGTTGATCAAATAAAAACTGAATTGGTATCATGTTAGTATAAGATCTTATAAGAATTCTTCAAACGACACTTCGCTTATAAATCCGAAAAAATTTAGTCAACACTATATTGCTTCTATAATCTCTATATATCAAAAGCACAAATAAAAACAAAAAAAATTACCTAAACAACACTTACTTGATGTTCAGTTTGCAAAACACATAATCACAAAATTCTAGGCCGACACAACACTATCAAATAGGAATATATAACACACGTAGTCATAACAGAATTATCTTTCAATCACACACGAGAAAACGTAAATTCTAAGGGAACATAGGTAACTCATAAAATTGTACACAGTCAGTAACGCCCAGCGATATTATTTTCAAGTTCGTACAAAAACAAAACAAACAAGTCCCACAGCCGTACACAAAATTCGAGTTCACTGACATAAATAAAATAAAAAAGATAATAATAATAAATGAAAACGAAAAAAAGTTATTATTATCGAAAGTTGACAAAACACAATCGATTATCGGATATACGATTTCGATACGATAATTTATTATTACGTAAGGTATATCCTTGGAATACGCCGCGACATGTCCGCGGGCGCGCGTAGAAGTCGCGGCACACGACTGCAGTGCGATCCTTCCGACGAAACCCCACCAAAACTACGCGCATCTGAGGCTCACTCCTTAGCGCGGCCCCGCCCAGTGGGACGCTACTCGGCAGCTAAGATGACCGTCTCCCTCTTTGTCGCTCGCCGGACGAGGTGCGCTGTGCGTCTCTCTCGCCCACGGCGACAGTGGGGCGCGCCAATGGGATCGGTTCGGCGGATCGAGTCGAGACGATGAATCGAGATGTACTTAGGTATCACTGCACAAATCCTTTTGTTGTAGAAGTCGATAATAGAATGCGCTTTTTTTTGCGACCTCATCGACTCCTCAATTTGCCTTCCGATATATTATTTTTTTATATTGTTTACATTCTTTTCAATCGATCGAACAAAAATACACTTTTTTTGTATTGTATCTAATATTTTTTTATTTTGAAAAAGAAAAAAAAAAATATTTTTTGTAGTTTTCTACAAGAAAAATATCTTAGTAAATAAACGGGTATATAGACAATAAATATAAAACAAAAATATGTGTTTTTTTTTACAGTCGCTTAAGATACTTAGGTAATCGAAAGTGCACGTAGAGAAGGAATGAAGACGAAACGGATAGGGTCGCGGTCGGAGCGGTCGACCCACTCGACTGGGGTTGCCGAACTGACTAGGGCGCTGAACTGGGTCAGTTTTTGTTTCGCGCCATCCGAAATTCGGTTACTAGGCTTATCAATGCTTTCCAACGGTCAATTATTGTTTAATTTACTTTTTTTTTGTTAACTTGTTTGTAATTCTTAATTAATTGATATATTACAACTCTTTGTTCACATGAGCGTAAAAATATTAAATTACTGATAATGCAGCCATAGACCGTAAAACGTCTGACATTGGGAACTTAATAAAAAATGACCTTAGATTAGTAATATTTTTCATAGTAGGTAGAACTCAATACGTATGAGTAAAAAGAAATTTCAGGTTTGTCTGAACGTGCATCACAGGAAAAATTCAAAAAGAAATATATTTCTCTGATAGTTCCCAGAATAAATTCTATTTAAAATAGTTTTCATTTTAAATAAACTTGTGTCAGTGAAGGCTGATTTTTTTTAAATTTAGACGTTCCGCCTGCGTCTGCATTTTTGCCAATGTCAAGTGTGCCTGATTTTAAAATCCATATTGTTATTAATAATGTCAACTTTGAGAATACTGATTGAAGGAGTCGACGGAAATGAAGTCGCCAGGTTCAAAACGGTTATAAAGTCAATATAGAAGCAAAGAGAAAACCTATACACCTACCCTATGTTTTTTGTACAGTTAAGTAGGTACTTACAGTGTAGGTTATAATTCAAAGTCAAGGGAGATCACAGAGGGGTTTACTAAACATCGCGAGCCTGTTGAAATGTTTCTTCAGATTATGTTTTAAGGACTCCTGTTTTGTAGCAAGGAGGGCAAATACGGCAAGGCTAATTGATTACATTGTGAACTTTTTTGTTCCTGCTTAGATGTAAGTTACAATAACACTGACCCCTGAAACAGAAGTTTTGAACGCATACAATCATTAATAATTAAATTGTATTATTTGAAAGGCAGTTAGTTATCTATGCTTAAAATTAAAACTCAGTCTTGACTATTGAAGTTACTTGCGAGGTGGTAGGTTTGTTTTACTCGACTGGGTCGCGATCACCATGCATGTGGTGAAAAGTCCGTCACAGTGACTCGGTTTTGCGTGTCGCGTTTCGGGATCAGCCTGTGCATATCCAGTTAAATTAATACAGGCAGGTATGACAGCGGCGACCGTCGCCTGATCGCGATCTCTCGGTGGTACTATAGGGAGCAGTACCTACCATCAATTTAGCGCGGTATTATTAAAAAAAAGCAATTGCGCGTGCCTTATAGGTATGCTGACCTCTCTAAATTATTTATTTAAAAAAAAATCATCAATAAATCGAAGTTTAATCGAGCTTGACTTATCGTGTAACCATCTCAGGTTAGTCACTTAACATCAGATGAGATTGTGCTCAAAGACAAACCTAGACAGAATAGTTTGTAAATGAATTCCTGACGAATTAACAATCACCACGTATTAAAAATGCTGTCTGTATATTAATATGTAGATACCTACATACATACGTACCTGATTAATATTTTTGCATATCAGTTAATCAGAGATACTTATTATTAAATTATTAAACGAGTTAAAACGCGGAAATCAAATAACCTTTTTGAATTAATATAATATGATATGGAATTGTTATTTGATTTTTTATTTAACGATTTTTCTAACGAATCAGGTTTTCGTCTTGAATTAATAAATAGGTAATCATTATGTTATGAATTGATGATTTTTAAATGTAATTATAATTAGTTTTTTTTATTATTTATTTGATTACGAATATATTACTCAGTAGGTAGATATGTTAATAAATAAGGAAATAATATGAACATAAGCAACTTATGTTAATTAAATCTGTATTTAATATTTTAATAAACGTGAATTAAAAAATATATCAGCTCAACTTCATCCTAAAATATTAATTACTAGCTGTGCCCCGCAGTTTTACCCGCGTATAATTTAAAAGATACCTTCGAAAAAAAACCTTAAAGTAGCCTATGTGTTAATCCAGGATATCAGCTAATTCCATATCAAATTTCATCATAATTGGTCTAGTCGTTTGAGCGTGAAGAAGTAACAAACATACAAACACACAAACTTTCGCCTTTATAATGTTAGTAGGATTTCATACGCTAGAATAATCATATTTGGATTTAAGTTTCCTTAATAAATTTTTTTATCATAAGTTCCTAGTTATTGTTAAGATTTTTTAAAGAAACTAATTTTAACATGTCTACCTTAATAATTCAACCTTTATCTTCACTGATGATACTGCTTTGGAAAAAGTTTGTCTCCCATACCGTCCAAATCTTACTCCGAACTAAATATCTATTTATTATTTCTATAAATTCAATTATCATTAACATAAGATGTTGTAATATAAAAAATAAATGTTATAAATAATGCATTCGAAATTATAAAATGACGTATAATAAATACATTTTCAGAAAGAACTGCGTTGTACGGCGATTGTTTAATTCACTCCTCTCGCTGATAGATGCCACTGTGTGTCGCTTTCCTCGATTTTCATGGCGTTTTCATTAGGAAAATTACGGTTTTATGTTCAAAATTTAATAAAGCTATGCATAATTCTTATAAATAAACTAATTACATAAAGATATGTGACTGAAAATACCGATATTGTTAACGAAAGTTTATTATACCTAATAACTATGTGAATTTTATAGATTTTTAGTAGGAATTTTCCATGTGATTCGCTTAATACTGGTATGATAGCGGTGACTGTCGATGGATCCTTGATCTCTCGGTGGTCACCGTTTATTTTGGATTATGTGTGTTTACTCTGATACTTGTCGTGTAATGACAGTCGTAGGACTTCTTAGCCTTCATAAACTTGTAAAAAAGTTTCCACTTCAAGTGTGGATTTCAATTTATCTGATCGTGACGGTCACGGGAGTTCAGTGCTTTTCCCCATCACAAAAGTACCCAACATGACTAAAGTAGTTTTCAGTTCAAAAAAGATTGATTGTTGGTGACCGTTCGCTTCTCAGCACTTTGCTTTTCGTCTGAAATGTAATACAATAAGTTTATTTTTATCTGTTTATATTCACGTCGAGCCCCTACTGAGGTAGATAGAAATTATAGAGCATTATTATTTTGGTTCTCCACAGATGAAATTTAGCTCCATAAACGTTCACGATGGTTCTAAATTTTTATTACGTTTTCTACGGTCAGTAGGTACTTCTTCTGTTTGATCTACATAAGTCAGTCCTGGTACACACAATTGCGGTTTTATTACATTTTTATAATTCTAGGCTATAGGATATCCGAAATAAAAATATTCATAACCTTACCCCAAATGAATGTTTCGGATAGGGTCGGAATCGCATCAGACATTGTACCTAAAATAATTTCAATTACAAATAATAGATACTAAAACTAAGTTAATATTGTTTCTTACAAATATTGAAATAATATCTATTTTCCTTCTAAATATAATTCTTTGAAAAATTATTATCCAAAACCTAATATAATTTCATTCCATGTCCATAGGTAAAGGAAACCAATTAATATATCTTTATTGAAGGACATCTTCGGTAAAAACAATTACACGTGAACATAGAGAGGTAGATAATTTGTGTGCGCAGAGGATTTTTGTCTGTGGGGCAGTCCAACTGGTGGAATACCTTTACTCAACAGAATATCGCAACCAAATGACCCTGTGTTGTGTTCCTGCGATGAGTAGGGTTTCCAGAGCTCCTTAGAGTGGGGGGTTCAAGGTCGGCTACGCACTACTGATGCCTATGGTATTACAAGCGTCCATATGATACGGTAGCCGCTTACCAAGTTATTGTCTGGCGGGCCGTAAGCTTGTTGGTCACACTACATGTATAAAAAAAATTGTACAGTTCAAAGTTAAATAAAAGTAAGTAGGTAAAATTAATTCACACCATGTTGTTTTTTCAGTTATTTTAGTTTTACCATTTCTTTAGGTATTTATTTATAACTAGCGATCGCCCTAAGGTCGAAATTCGACCTGCGACTTTTTGATCATAGACTATTTTCTGTTTGTCATATACAGTATTCATAAACAATGAGTATTATCTATGTCTATCATCACTTGCTGTCACTTTTTGTTGAATGACAATGTCAATATTTTGAGGGGGTCTAAGTTCAATGGCACTGGTCAGGTTAGAATTAGCAGTATTAATTTATTTTATTTTATTTATTAGTAACAGATATTATAGACAAATTTTGGCTTTCTACACTCCTTCTCCATATCAACTTTAACCAACCCAAATTTCAGAGACTTCCGTGCTCGCAATACGCTTAAAAAGGTACCGAAACCTTTTGTTTCACGTATTATTATATAAATATCTATTTAATGTCATAACTTCAATTCATTCAAATAACTTATCAGTCGGATTAGTTACTTTCCGTCCCTCATCCTACGCAAATATCAGTGTTGCATCATCGCAGAGTGTTTGTTGACGGTTGTAAACATAAAAAGAACTTTATACCTTATAAGTGTTGCCAACTTTCGAACTACGATTTTCGGGAAACGGTATCGAGGAAGGCGAGAGTTGGAAACTTATTTGTGGTGTTGATTACCATAATTTAGTTTCGGGATCTCTATATGTGACCGTCAACGGTCGTCGGTAGATCCTTATCTATTAACAGTGGCCAGTGTTTTTAGACTTTAGTTAGTATCAAGTGAGAAGCGGTTGTAATTCAAGTGTGTAGGTAAACAAAGGTAAAAATGAAGGAAGATTTAAAATAAGGTTGATACTTATAAGTTTATGTTACTTAACTGAATAAGTATATTAAGTAACAGGTCCATGTGCTAACTATGAATAATATTATAAAAGCGAAAGTCGGTTTGTTTGTTTATTAGTTACTCAATTACGCAAAAAGGGCTAAACGGATTCAGATGCAATTTGGTGCACAGATAGCTTTTATCCCAAATTAGGACACAGGATACTTTTATCCCGGCAATAATTTTTTTTTTGTTCATCTTAGCGTAGTCCCTGTCACGTCTAATTGATAGTAGAGCGCTTAATGTTATGTTTCTTGGTGTTAGGGAATTTCTAAAACCCGTATGGCTAGCAATCATGCTAATGTTGAAAATCTGTCGCTAAGCACCTTTAGATGCCTTTTAGCAGCTGTAAGTTAGAGCCAGCCCTCCCACTAGACTTAGCGTATCACCACTTTGATCCACATTCTTACTTAACATCATGTGATATTGCGGTCAGATGTTAATACCGATACTTTTTTAAAGAAATGTATGATTGTAATGTCCCAAACTCATCTCTCGCGGTAAATCTCTTGGGGTTCAAAAAACGTGATATCCTAAGTGTTGTGGGTAGGCTGGCAACACCAGTTGCAGTGCAATGTAAACATAAGAAAGAGTTTGGGACCTTCTTACGTATTAAAAACATCTGTTAGTCTCACCCCTCGAGGTCCACTTCGGAAGGGCCCGATCGGTGAAGGGTTACCGACAGTAACAAGAGGATAAACGATGTAATTATCTTTTTTGAATTGAAAACATATTTGGCATCGTTGCAATTTAAATCGCGATGAAACGAAAACGCGACATTAAAAAGAGACGAACACATACATCTATAGGATTTTGCCTGAGAGAGATTGAGAAAGAATACTTACATTATACACGGTTATCGTTGAATTGGTCTAGCGGTGTGACGACCATACTTATAAACATTGTTGCATGTGTAGTACGAGCCTAGTAGATTTAGGATTTTTGAAAAGAGATTTTAAAGAAGATATTTTTGTGTTTCCTGAAGATATCACATCACTACTACCACGTGAGAAATGTAATACACTCATGTTTTTTAAAACATATATATATATATTTTAGAGATTAGAGTTTTCACTACAATCACATAGCATAGAATGAAATTTGAAGCTAAATTTACAGCTGCCGGAACACATCGAGGTATGACATGTACGAGATGACATATTTTCAGTCCAAAGGTAAAATTTAGCAAGACAAACAGTATAAAACTCCATAGATATTAATAATCATGTTATTCAATTAATTATTCCAGTGTACCTAATTTAGCCAAAATTAATTATAATATAAATTGATTTTACTGTTTATTTTTAACCCACGACGCAATAAGGAGTGTTATAAATTTAATGTGTGCATCTGTGTGTCTGTTTGTGGCATAGTAGGTCAGAAACCGTTGAACCGATTTTGATCTATATTTTTTCGTTTCAAAGGTGATTTAATCGAGAGCATTCTTGGCTGTGATTCAAGACCATAGGTATGATTGAGTCGAGATTTGGTATTCTGTTACTTCAACGATATTATTAAAACCTTGACCTAATGCTGCAGCGTTATCTGGAGTATTTAGGATACCTAACTCTTCACCAACTTACAGCAGAGATATCGAATTTGGGCTCAATTATTAAAAATAAATAAATACGGGAAGCAAAAACTTTATACACGTTTTTACGCGTATTAAATATTGACATTGTCACTCAACAAAAAGTGACAGCAAGTGATGTAGATAATACTCATTGTTTATGAATACTGTAAATGTCAAACAGAAAATAGTTTATGATCAAAAAGTCGCTGTCGAATTTCGAGCTTAGGGCGATCGCTAGTTATAATTGACGGCTCTAGATGATGACGTACTTCCGTCACATAATGCTCGCAGCTCTCAGTTTAAACTTCTACTACAAGTGACAAGAAGTTTAACTTCAAAAAGTATATTTTAAAGGCGTATCCACACTCACCTTTACATAAAAAATCAGAAAGTGAAAAGCGAAATTGAGAAAAAAAAAATCGATATAAAAAAGTATCCCTTCTTATGCAAATGTCTTTGGATTTTAACGTTTGATTTTCGTGGGCCGTCGCTTCCGAGTGTTGCGCAATTAATTATTAATTTTCGAAATGATTTATAACAGTTTTCGTTTTTTTTAATGCTTTTTTTCTTTTCCCCCGCCTCTCCCCTTTTAGTCGAAATAATTCTAATAAAGCCAATTCAGAATTGAAAGGGTTCTGATGAGGCTACTTTTTACATCCAATAGAATTGACAATGAGATGGATTTTCTTTTGTTTTATTTTATTTGCATATTTTAAAAGATTTTTCTTATAGGTTTATTTTCCTATGTAGGAGTAGCATCTATTGGGTCAAGATTTGCGTGATCGACTTGATGAAACCACCACACATATAGTGATACATAGAAGTATTCGCAATGGTAGGTATACGTAAGCTGTATTGTTGGATATGTTATAGGCAATGTATAGAATGCCTGAAGCTAGCCGGCAATGTATAAAATGATTGATATTTAATATATTGCATATGCGTACATAATTCGTAGGTCATCATAGTCGTTTTGTAGAGCTAGAATGCAAAAAACCACGATGATCTCTGACAGTCTTTAAAAAAATGCTGTTTGATGATTATATGACAAATATTTAAATTAGACCTTGATCTTCGGATACAGAATATGAAAGATGTGATTTATTTTGTGTAGTAAACAGGTATTTTAACTCGGTTTTTATTGGATATTACAGTTTGAATGTGCTTTAGGGTCAGTTCTACAGCTCACTGTAGTATGTGTGTGTAGGCCCTTATACCAAGAAAGGTAAATTAGAACGACGAGGGTGAGTGAATCTAGTCTTTTGGATTCTAAGCTGCTACAGTGACAGTCGAGCGTTGAGCGTTGAGCAGTATATTATATTTAAAAATAAATGTCACGATGAGGACACGCTAAGCCTTGTGAGGAGGTGGACTAGCTTCCAAGTGCAGCTACCGGAATACACATATAAGTGCTAGAGGTGAATAGTGATAGATTTTTACTTGAGGGTGGTAGCTAGCCCTATGGACAATGGAAAATATCCCTACAATCATGTTATGGTTTCATGGTTCATTGTAAGGATTCAAACCCACGTCGATAGAAACGGTATCCGTACCGTCGCGTCGCTTCAATATATTGGATATACATTTGATGAACAAAGAAACCGAGGAGGAGCATCCAAGTAAACGGATTCGTCCGGTCGGGACCGGTTACCGGTGATTCAATTGTCACCGATGTACCCACGACGCGAACAATGGTACCACGTGCGGCGAACAGACAGACAGACAGACAATACGCACCCACTACTGCGCAATCAAGTATAGATCATTTGAATAATGTGTGCTCTAAGTTACTCAGTGCTAGCGAGCACACTTCATTAAACGCTTAACGATTATGCACTTTATTCACGTATCTTAATTCAATTTATTTATTTATTCGCAGTCATGTATATAGGTGACTCGATCGAGAGTGTTTTTAGCTGTGATTCAATAAAATCTTTTCAGCCGTTTGAAGATTATCAGCTCTTTAATAGCTGATAAATAGATGTTAGCATCTTCCAGCAAATCTGATTGAGTTCAGATTTGGTACGCTGTTGCTTCAATGATATTAGTAAAACCTTGACCTGATGCTGCAGCGTCATCTGAAATATGTAGGATACCCAACTCCTATGTCTATGTCCTAGAACCCCTATGTCTGGGGTTTATTAAATTATTTTTTTGTTTATTAACTATTTGTTATACATTATAGCCATATATATATCTAATTTCTCATAACATGATGTCAAGTGTTTAGTAGGTATCTTAATTTATCTCTATTTTTTATAGTTATTCCGATAAGATAGGTATAATATATACTTATTTATCTTTAAAATTTATTTACTTATAATATAAATACCAAGAAAAACTTTGGATGCCTTGTGGTTAATAATTTTAAGAATAATTTAAATCAGCCTCAACGTATAGTAAGAAAATGCGATAAGTACCTACTAACTTCTTGGGATCTTCTATATAACATACGGAACAATTTAAACTTTAAACCGAGTTACACTATCATTTACATTTTCAATACATTTGTATCCTAATTACAAAGTCAAAGAAAAAGGTAATATTGCTGAGTGTTATCGGTTATTCTTATCGATAGCAATAATATTTTCCAAACCATATTCGCTGGTATAACATTTATTAATGTTAGTTCTTGGTTATTCTCGCTGTAAGTTTATGAATCAGACCAGATGACAACATCAAAGTGCCGCGTCTAGTGCTTCTGTTATAAGAATTGTGTTTCGCATTAATTATTTATGAACAAATCTAGAACTCTTTATTGCTTGTCTATGCTAATGTAACATTTTATATTCTATGTTCTTGTATATTTAGATGATATTCAATCTGTTCATCTGAGACTCAATTTTGTTGGCGTTTGTTTTTTAATTATGATTCTTTTTGCGAAGGCTTCACAACCTCTCCAAATATTTGTTTTAGAAAATATAATATAAGTATCAATATACAAGTTAATCAGACTACCTACCTTAAGGTGGTACTCTATTAATTGCTAGCTGAGCTCCACGGTTTCACTCGTATTAAATTGATTTAATCAACTCAAATATATTTAGAAAGCAGTTAATTAAAGATTTACTGAATTTTAAGTGTAATTTATACATCATTAATTACTTTTTAAATTATACTTTTATATAATACTAATTAATATAACATCTCTTAGTCTAATCATTGCGTGATAGATGTGTGTTTTAATAACAATTATTAATATTAACTAGTTTATACATTGAAATTGTTTTTTAGGTATTATATTATGTTATAGTTTGTTGTAATGAGTATGTATTTTAATTGTAATATAATTGTTTATTAATTTTCACCTCACAGATGGAAGAATATGATGCAACTATTTTTCTTAATTTATGATCTGTATTGACCATATTTAGACAATTAAGATATTGTATTGCATTGCATTGTATTGTATTGTAGTGTATTGTATTGTATTGCCACCTGACGCCACGCCACCGCACCCTCGTCGTTGTTCTCGCTACCCGTAGTTGTCTACAGCGTTGCCAGATTGCTTGACATTATTGATCACTGCTCCAATCCTCAGGGTCGTAGAGCAGAGCTATAAGCCTAAAAACCTTCCTCAATAAATGAGCTATAAAATGCAAAAATATTTTTTAACTTTATTTTTAGTTCCAGAGATTATCGCGTTCAATCAAACAAATAAAAAGTTATCTTTTGAGCTCTATTTACTTTGTAGATTTGGAATATTCTTCCAGCCAACGTGTTCCAGTCTTTCTATGATATTGGGTCCTCCAAACGAAGTGTGAAGATGTATTTCAGCATAGCAGCATGACATCGAAGACTACCGATGAAATCAGTACCACTGACGGTCGCCGTTGTTTGTTATACAGTCAGTAAAGCATCTGTCATATTTAAGAGCCGTAACCATTTATCTTTTGAAGTGAAAACTTCTTTAGCATCGTTGTGATTTGAAAGGCGATGAAACCAAAAAGCGAAAGCGACAGTAAAAAGAGACAGACACATAAATTCATAGGATTTAACGTGGGATAAAATGAGATAGAAAAGTTTTAGGCAATGGTAAAATAGTACAAAAGAGGTTTAGGAATTTTATTACCCCACTAAAAAGGCACGAAACAAAAACTTTTTAGACAACACTTATGACATTCTTTTACTGATTGACATTGTGTTAGGTTACCATGGATAAATGCAAATGTGCATTAATTGAAAATGGTATTGCGAATAATGATTGTGAGTACTTGTATGTAAATTTTCATAAACTTTAAATTAGTGTGTATTTGATCATTTTCTGAATTTAAAAATTTAGATGTTGAAGGTTTCATTTCTACCACGTGTGAATTGCACACATAATTTTTTTATTTTATTTTTTTATTTATGAGCTTAATATGTAGCGAACAGGTATGCTGCATACCGTTATGATGAGTGGCCCTTGCAGAATCTACTACTATATACTACCTAACTATGTTCCTATAACCATCCTGAAAAGGACCGCAGTCTTGACGCCAGACATAAGGGTACAACATGGTTCTAGGTGTAATGCGCGTCATATTAGAAACTCTAGGCATTTCGCGTTCCAGAATCAATCGATGATTATCCAATAAATAAGCGGTGTCGTTGGAATCTGCACCCGATTGGGTCGCAATGACTCCCTTTTGCTTTATCTAATTTAGTGATTAACCATTATATATTTTTTTTTACAACTTTGGTGGCAAACTGGCATGTGACTCGCCCAATGGTAAGTGTCTGCCGTAGACTATGGACACTTATATTTAATACCATACCTAGTACGTTGCTGATATTGAACCCCCATACCCCAGAGAGCTCCTGAAACCGTACTCACAGCAGATACGCAACACAAGGTTATTCGGATTTTCTGTGGGATGGAGGTACTCCACCAGTAGGACGGGCCCAAGTAGAGAGAAATCTCCAAGAAAATTGAAGACTCAATTGGAAATCCAACTCTCGGTGTTCGTGGTTGTATTTGAGCTGTACAACTCTGAAATTTTTGACCACTACTGCCTTCCTGCTTGTTCTGTCTTCCCATCTTACCCAATAAGATGATACCTTTTAATTTAAGAGATATATTTTGTTTAATATTATAATCAGTAGCTATATCAGCTAGTCGCATTTAAATAAGAAACATAAAAAAAAGTATCGAGAGAACTGTACAATTTCGGTAATGTGTTGTAAATATTGATGTGCAAAATGACGAATGTTACTCTGTGGTGAGATTTTGAACTTTATGACTTATGCAGTAAGGATGCTTGAAACGGTAAAGATATATTTGTTTTATACAAATATTCAACCCTTATGGAAACCGCGATGTGCATTTCGATAATAGGGCACAGAGTAGTTTCATGAACAGATAAATATATTTATTTTTTATTTAGTTTTGTTTAAAATAGTACTTTAAAAACGTTTCATTATATTTTCTGTTATTAAGGTTGTATAGAATTGAAAATATTATAAAAAGATGTCGTCATGGAGGTCGCCATCTTTACTTGTGGAATACAAATGTATTGAGAATCAAGCACAGAAATACAACTCTATAGACGAATATATATAAAGAATTTACGCACACTGGATATTGTGCGCAAATCGCCCTTTAAGAGTGTCCGGTCAATAGTACGATTACAAATTTTACAACTTTCTCCCGACAGCATAGGCAGACACCACGTCCTACCCCATGCAATGATCCTGGAATACACTTTTTGCTTCTTCAACATTCATCAATCTTTTCACGTATGCTCGTTGGTTTAGAGTAGGTGAGTAGAGTGGTAGAGTAGTAGTAGGTTAACATGTTTACCCGGTCAATAGTATAATTTCAATATGCATCCTTATGTTTTTATGACTGAAACTTCGCATTTGTGACTTCTTTTAAAAAAGAAATAAATACTGTAGTTAACGTAGCATTTCAAATTAACCCGATAAAATCCATATCGTATAATGATTTAATTATAATAATAAAGAAAACCGTTGTGTCTTCTAGTGCTTGGTATTCAAAATGAACATTTGAGCAGTCATTTTATCAGTATTTTGTATTTAACTTAGTTTAATATTTTTGAGCGCAATCACGAAATCTGTGTATTATTACGTCAATAATTTATAACGTCAAAAATGAATAAATATTACGATTTATGTAACGAGTTAACCAAGAACGTGGTGGAAGTGAGAGCGAGAGGTATTCCAGCGAAATCTTTCTATAACATGTTAAAAGACCTCGGCCTGTCGAGAACTGCAGTAAGTTCTATTTTAGAATTGGTATCTAAAGAAGCATTAACAGGCTCTTACCAAATCTGGTTTGGCAGGGAGAGTATCGCGGGAAGTCAAGGTTAGCGCTGATGTTCATTATAAGGACCCTTTCAACCTACACCTGGGTCGCAAGTCAAGGGGGCTGCTCGTGTTCCCTCTCTCTGCTACACGATGGACCCGGCATCCGCACGATGAATCCATAGAATGCTAAGATGTTTGTCTCTTCTGTTGTAAGCAGCTTAATTTTAATTTAACAATGCTATTTAATGTCACAGCTAAGCCCTAGGCGTTGCATGGGTTCATGCCCTTAATGGGACACTTTAAAAGACAAAAAGAGTTAATAGTTGAAATATTATGTTTGTAGGGAACATTATAAAATTATTTACTAAAATATTTACATTTTTTCCGGTGCTTGTTTACCGTTGTTGTTATACTTTGGTTTATGATGAAATATCTATTTATGAAAGTACTCTATGCAAAGTATCGCAACCGACAAAGATTTAGGATACGAGTCTGCGTGGATTATTGAAGCAAACGGCATTGTACTGTCACGGGGAAACAATTGATGCTCTGAAAGCTTTCTTATAATGCCTAACCAACACACACACACACACACTTAGCAACTATACAGTTATTGTTTGGATAGATGTGACTAGGTTAAATATGTGTGGAGTAACCATTAAGCGCGTTTGAAATAAAATGAAATTTCTTCAACTTTGTAGTCGATATTAATAACTAAATAAGTAATTTTAGAATTCGGTGTAATAATACCACGGATATATTCAACTGTAATATAAAAAACTAACTAAATTAATATTTTTTGAAGACAAGTTTCTAAAATTACTTCCTTGTTCATAATATATACTTACTTCAAATTAATTAATTTTTAATAATTTTATTGCACTATTGTTTTTATACTAGATACCACATTGGTTATAATCAAACTTTACTGACTCCTCGGACTTGGTTGCAACCTTTTTTTTTAAATAGCTCTGCAGATTGACAGTACAGCCCCTGATGGTAAGAACAGTACAAACCAAACTTAACGGCGACCACCAAGAGGTGTAAATCCATCGACGTTGGCCGCTGTCATCCCGCCTGCATAGATATCTCTTCATATTACGCTTGAAGGACCCGACGTCGTAGAAGGAGGGAAGACACTGGCCAGGAGAAGTTTCCACAGATTCACGGTACGACAAAGATAAGTTATAGAGAATTTTTTAGTTTGTGCAGAGATGGAGGTTACCGCAAAACTATGACTCCGAAACCCAGTGCGTGTGGTTCTGTTGTGGAAACGAGAAGGCGGTATTAGATTGAACAGCTCTTCAGAACACTTATGCACATATTGTGATAAGCCCTTCATAGTAACTTCTTTTTTGGTTTGTGGTGTTTTTTTTTAGAATATATAGGCTTGGGTTTGACCACTATTTGACGATGTGGTCTACGATGGAGCACGCTTGCGTAGAAGGTAGGTATCTACCTATTCACTCGAGACTTGAAGATACCCAGGTTGTAATTATCGTGAAATACGAAATGCGGCAAAGTGTTCCAACTCTTTAGCGGTGCGCATTATAAATATGCTAGCAAAACGCTTTGTGCGCACTGGGGGAATGTCTACCATAAATCGAAGACGCTTCGCTGTGTCTCTTGTCGTCCGATGATGGAAAGAGGTGTTTAGTGGTTTGAAAGACTTGCAGGCCACCATGACAAAAGACTGGTGATAGGTAGATTGTTGATCATTTGGTGTACGCCACTGTTTTTGGATCGTACTAATCTGACTCTCAGGCGCAGTTCCGTCACTTTGGAGTGCTACTCAAAAATCCAAGGACTGTGTACGACATTAGTTGAATTTATTATACAGAAAGAAAAAAAAAAGTAAGTGTATTGAACATCCAATTGTCGAGTCATTCACCGTCTGACTCATTGTTTCAACGTACAAACTGCCATTATTAATTAATCAACATTATTATATTATGTTCTTCAAAAAATATGGCCCCGGAATTGATGTTTCCATGTGAAATGAGTTTAACATAGATTTGGTGATATACACGACATGACACAATTATAAATGTTTTTCATCGTACACTTTGCATCTTTCAACGTCGTGGGTTTTATAGGAAGAAGTTGAGCTTTGATATCATTCCATCATCATCAGACGTCCACCGGTGAACATAGGCCTCCCCAAAAAATCGGCACAACGACCGGTCCTTTATCTAGTCGTAGGACCATCTTGTGGCGGGTCTACCCACGCTGCGTGTTCTGGTATGTGGTCGCCACTCGACAATTTTTTAGACCCATCTACTATCCGTTCTACGGGCTATATAAGGCTTTGGTTCTTTTGCGTATTACCTCATTTTTGATCTAATCACGCAGAGAAACTCCAAGCATAGCTCTCCATGGCCCTTTGAGTGACCTTGAGCTTTCTTATGAGGCCCGTGGTTAGAGACCACTTCTCAGCAGCATATGTCATAACTGGAAACACTGCGGTATCTTGGGCAAAATGATGCTGCGTAGCTTCTCAAACGCTACCCAGCCGAGTTGGATTCGACGATTGACATTTTTCTCGAAGTTGGTTTTACCTAACTGGATAGTAGTAACACAAGTTGGATTTGATTAATACTTACTTTAAAAATAAAAACAAAACTTCTATTCGTTTTTTAAGTCTATACAGCCGATAGTGTCGGTGCAACAATTAAAATTTGATGATGCGGGCGCCCTGTTCCCGTTGCACTCGGCCGTCTTGCATTCTCGTTTACGCACTTGCACCGACAAAACATTTTCGAGTGTCTCGTTTGTTTTTGTGTGGACTGATGAATTATTAAATGCATCGATTATTAGAATCATAGGTTATGATGACGGATCTAAATAATTATTTTTTTACATAGTCACTGTTTAAATTATATTGTCAACTAGCTGTGCCCGTGACTTCGCTCACGTGGACTACAGAATGCCCGCGCGAATCTTGCTCGCCCGCTTCCGGCTATTTTGTACGTGTACGGTACACGTACGTGTGTATGGTTTCAATTTACGCAGGCCGACATGGCAGCGGCGTATTTCGACAGGTTTCTTGATCTCTCGGTGGTCACCATTATTTTTGAAATATAATTTGGTTACCATCAGACATAGTTCAGTCAATTTGCCGTGCTACGTACCTACTATAAAATAAAAAAACGCCGACTGTCGAGGGATCGGCATCTTCAGACAGTCACCACTATTCTCGTATCATACTAAACTTACCATCTGGTGAGTTGCGATTATTCCACCGAGCTTTGGTAAACAGAAATATATCTATCAGACGTTGAATAGTTTTAATGACGTCACTTCCTTCCACGTGGTATCTCGGCAGATGTCTCCCGTTCACATTGAAATGATATCATTATATTTAGATCACCCCTTGTTATGTGACAATGGTAAAAAACACTCGCCGTCACAGTTTCGGGGTTCGACGAACCGATCGTCTTCGCTTGTTTGATCAGTTTTCAATCAAATACTTGAATATATTTTAATTTTTTGATCCAGTCTGCCATGTCTAGCGTAAGTGAAGTAAATAATATCATTATTCGAGATCTTGTAACAGTGTTTCTGGGAACAATTATAGTTACACGTTTCATTTATACACATTTCTTTACATTTAAGCTTCTAATAACCGTTCATAACTTAATTGATTTTGAAGAGTTTTCGAATTGACCAACTTCTGTCTTTTTTTTAAATTGTGTTCAAAATATAAACGGAATAAATAAATCTATGTCACTCGGTAAGGATGGAGCTTTCTAAGTAGAAGTACGTTAGTAGGGAAATAGGTTTGCAGTTAATCGGACGTTTTGTTTCCGAAACTTTTATTGGACGCAAACAACGCAGGCGATTATTTGGGAACGTCTAAGTGCATTTGTGGAAATCTTTCTGCTGAGATGATAATGTACATTTTGTATTGCAAATAGTAAGAAATACCTACGTTATTCCCGAACTGTATTTAATTGAACAATTGTATAATGTATGAATTAGCAAAAACGTAATCGGTCATCTTCCATATAATTAATATAATTGAAGTGTCAGTTTGTAATGTCAGAATAGCAGCTTTTTATTAAATGCATATGAAATTATATATGATACCTAAAACAAAACATCCATTTTTTAAATTTTTGTCTGTCTGTCTGTCTGTTTGTTCCAGGTGATCTCTGAAACGGTTGGACCGATTTTGACGGGAACTTTCACTGATATATAGCTGATGTTATAGGGAGTAACTTAGGCTACCTTTATTTTAGAAAAAGAATTAGGGTTCCGCACAAATTAAAAAAAAACTGGTCATGGTGAATCAATTCGGGCGCTTAAATGGCTTACGCGGAGTAAACCATAAGAGATATAGCAAATTAATGTACTAAGATAATTGTAAACATTAAAAAGGCCGACAAAATAGTCAGGAAGAGTATATGTCTATAATGTAAGGAAACACCCACACTAAGAATTATTGTTTTTAAAATAACCGGGAGCGGGGAGCAAGATTCACGCGGGCATTCTGTAATCCATATGAACGAAGCCGTTGGCACAGCTAGTACTTATATATGCACGCGGTAAGTAAAACCGGAATAAACCAGTTTGCGCTGGTTAGTAGCTACCACGTGCCACTATACCTATATACACTACCTACACGTATGCTATACCGTACATTACCTCTACCACAAACATACAAAACATGAGCTTATTTGGCTTTATTTTTTATGATATGTTGAAACTTATAAAAAAAAGAACATATCTCTATAGACAAATCACGATATTCTTTAAAAAGTGATGTCTAGAAATGATAATAGTGATGCATAGAAATGATAATAGTGATGTCTAGAAATAATAATAGTGATGTCTAGAAATTACTCTTTCTCTGTAAATCCAGTAAATATATTTATTAACTATAATTACACAATAAAAAAAATCATTGATAAACCTGATCGAGTTTCTTGCTGCCTCTTAATTGTCTATTACTGGGGTATTTTCCAAACCGGTAGTAATGTTTTGACCTTCATAAGTGCTTTCTTAATGACGAAATTAAATAAACTAAAAAAATGTTAAAAAATTACTCCATTGACAAATAAAGGATTGTCTCAACTTAAAAAAATAATTAAAAACATTTTTTTTTAGTTTATTATAACTCCAAACAAAATCGGTGACAAATAAATAAACACAATTGGAAATAATTGTATCGCTTTGTGATGACTTATACGTTGCCGTGATTGTAGAGCGAGATGCAGGATGGTTTAAAGACGTGCTAAAGGGGGACATCATGCGATATCTCACCGGAAACGGAGTAATATATGGCGCATTGTTAGTAACGAGATCTGCTTGTCTGTCTGTGGTGGGCGTCAGTAAGACCCCTAAATAGTTTATCCATGGATTTTTAATATGAAATTCTTCGGTAGTCTCTTTTTGCACTTCTGTTATATGAAAGGCTTCGTGGTGCAGTGGTACTGAGACTAGTAGAGATTCAGTCTAGGATACAAAAATATCTCCAAAATTCTTACGACCTTGTACCAACCATCTGAAGAAGTTAGCCATCAATGAGAATAATGACCTTTACTCACTGGCCTTAAATACTGGTATTTTTTATTGTATAAAAATAATTTTAATGGTGTATATACGTATATGTTATAGGCAATGTATAGAATGGCTGACGCTGGCCGGCAATGTATAAAACGATTCATATTTCATACATTGCATAGGCAATCTATACAATGCCAGCATTTCATAAATTGCCTATAACATACAAATGAAGTTGATTAAAATAATTTTTATACTATTAAAAAAATAAGTCCGTAAAGTGAATTTACATTAAAAACTGGTTAACTTCATCATGCAGCACTTCCGTCACATGATACGCGTTGCTCTCGATTTTATCCTGTGCTAAACACGATGAAGGAAGTAACTATAATTCTTTTTAAATATTACAATTTATAAGCTAACGATTAGGTAAAATCTCATATGATGTTAAGTGGCGATGTGGCCGAAGATGAATACACGCTAAGCGGCAGATTTTCAGCTTTCTTGAGAGAGAGAAGGAGTATTCTTAATAGTCTTCGGTTGAAAACGTAGCAAAGGAAAACATCTTAATGAAAACGTATCACGACGTTAGTGAATTTTGTAATACACGTCCGGCTAAGTATGACCTTCCAGTTCAAATTCTGTAGCCAAGCACTGTTGGGATTATGGATATGTGACAGTGTATTCTTTATAATGATTGAAGATTTTATTCATTGGAATGATTTTTATTTATTGAAATAGAGTTTTCGGAAGTGTGTCTTAACACCATCAAGGATCAGAGAGAACTAACTGCTTACAACTATATTTCTACAGTTGTCCTTTTCACATCGTGTAACATTTGGTGTTTATGCAGTCTATACAATACTCGAATTGTACCTAGTTTTTATGACTCGTAGTTCGAGTGCTTTAAACTATTCTTCTCCGAAATAATAAATTAAAACCTTTTTCAAGTGTAAAAATGTGTTCACCAAATGTTACTTAAAAGGAAACTTACTTTCAGAATAAAACAAATTTAAAACATTTAAATATAATATCTCAAAGAGAATGATTTTTGTAGACGAACTCAATATTTCAACAAGCACCTATAGGTGTGTTCCACTAAGCTTAACATATTATAATCTTAGGCCACATTGTCACTTAGCATCACGTGATATTTTTAAGTTTTTTCTGCTGAATCAGTGAAATATCTAAATGACTACTACAATAGATGAAAATAATACTGTCCTTGCTTACGCTCCAGCAGTTTACCGTGATGATATATTATGTACCTATGACAAAACCGATATCCGTTCGAACAAAGAAAACAAAATATAACATCAAAAACCAAACAATCGCCTTAAATCAGTTCGCATGCAAATGAGGGTAGGAAATTTTTTGACAGAAACATAAAAGATGGATCATATTGTATAATGGAAGGACCAAAGAACGTATTTAAACAATGATTTCGGGTTCAATGCTGTGGATTCGATTTTTGTTTGGGCAATAATGGTTTTTATTTGAGGTGCGGTGCGAATTGCAGCGATTTGTTGAGTTATTGTTTAACGTGCATCTCACGTTAAAGAGATCTTCGTAGCATCAGAGCATATATTTTGTTAGCTCATTTAATTTAAAATAACAAAATAAATTTGTAGTTGAAAATGTTCATGAAAAAAGGAGCATTTTAAAATTGTGAAATTGTTATATTGTACGAAAGTATGTGTATTGAATAATGGTGGACAATTATACGTAGTAAAAGTAAGTAAGTAAGAAAGATGAGCTCACGTGAAAGAAAGAGACGAGGCGAGAAGAGGCGACAAGTGAGAAAAAAGGTGTGATTTCATTTTTGAGTGGACATGACAACTTCTTTAGCATTACCAAAATACAAATCAAGTGATTTTATAACTTATTTCAAGGTATTATTTAGTTATTTTATTCTGCTATAATAATATTATTTTGATCAAACAAGTTTCAAGTCATCATGAAAGGGGGTGTATGAAAAGAATCATCGCAAATGACGATTTGACTTCTCACAATAGTAAATCCTACATTATTTAATATTGATAGCGTATTACACAATAGTGTCATATAGCTTGGTAATATTATGAAAAAGTGAAATAGACCGTAAATAATAACTAGGAAAATACATTTTGAGTTGCCACAAAAACTCCCAAGACAGTTCTAAAAAGGGAGCCATCACCTTTTTAGAGCGTTTATTTAAACTCTTAAGATTAAAAATATATTCCATACATTTAATAATCGCAGGATTGCGTGAAAACGACATTTTGCTACTTAATTAAGAAGAAAATGTCATCAAGTAGCCGTTTATGAATAAAAC
This sequence comes from Saturnia japonica, assembly GCA_033032175.1. Classification (NCBI taxonomy): domain Eukaryota; kingdom Metazoa; phylum Arthropoda; class Insecta; order Lepidoptera; family Saturniidae; genus Saturnia; species Saturnia japonica. Next base: position 15,568,778 of record CM065324.1, on the reverse strand, counting down.
TATAGTTGACCGTCACGGGGCGCCCGGCAGCTGTGAAACATTTTACTGAATATTTAAATTTCTAGTAAATGAAAAACAAAAACCAATAAAAAATATAGAGGAAAATAATAAAGTGTAGTATGTGCACACACAGAGCAAAGGAAGTCAAAAGAGGCGGTGTAGCGGGGGCGTGACAGCATGACAGAGCGTCATGTCGTTTACCGTCACGGCATACGGTTCGATTTTACTGCCAAGGCGCGCCAATAGATGTTTAACATCATAAAGCTAAGAAGAACAACTCTTGACACGATTATTTATTTAAATATAATCCGCTGTAAATGTAACCGCGATAGATCAGATGCAACACTCTTCCGATCAAACACGAGCAACCCTTCGACGAACGCTTCAGTCATTACGATATTTGAATAATAAAAGTATAGCCGAGGGGGAGATACGAAGCCCACTCTTGCATAAGTAATTGTAACAATTATTTTTTGATAGATAATAAATTATATATGACGTGACACATAGTTATGTAGTGTGTCGGTGTTGGGACGCATGCGATGGATCTTTTTACGTCTGATGATAAGCACAGACGAATCCAAAAGCAACGTTGACCACCGATTGATCTCCAATCCATAGGTAGTCGTTACTGTAAGCCTGATCGCCTTTTCTTTTTTGGCTAGTTAAACTTAGACCAAATTGCATACACGCAGATTTCTTCCTTCCTCCCAAAAGGCAGAATTAGATAGATTGCAACTTATTTGCATATTTGGCAACACCACTTTAGCATCCTTGAGCTTGTTGCCACGTTGAAGCTGTAAAAACCTCTAAAGGCTCCAAGGTCCTTAAGGCTAACTGTAAGTCAATGCGGAAAAAAAGATAGCGAAACGCAACAAACACAAAGGGAGTTACTGTGGCGGGATTATTACCACATGTGATGTTCGGGTCTATAACCATGTCCCAGTCAGGCATAAATCCATTCCAGATTACCATTCCGCTTGATTACTGGATACACACCGGCTGATCTCGGAACGTGATATGCTTAAGTGTACTACTATGACGGGCGTTGTACCTGGTGTAGGTCATACCACCCAGCAGAATATTAAAAGTTATCTACATGATATCTTTGCTGTACTGTGAAGCTGTGGAACTGTCTCCCTGTCGGTATGATCTCTCTTTCCTATAACATAGATTGCTTCAAGCATAACGTGAAGAGATATTAGAGCAGTTTGGCATCATAGCTACAATAGGGGATGGCAGTCAGTCAGGGCAAGTGGGCTTATTTTACATTTTAGCGATTTCGAATTTTTTCCTTTGCCTCTTTAAAAATATTGGTCGATTTATCCAAAAGCTGTACAAATCCGCGTATAAGAGTTACACGGTGAATCAAGGTTTTATCGTATTATGTGATAGTGGGTCAGATTCGACACGCGTGTCCCTTCTCAATCATTACTCATTCTGCTAATGGTGATGGTGTTAAAAACGTGTAGGGCTTTTGGATTCTCGTATCAACCCTTTCGAGATGCGCCCAATTTGATTTATAATGGTGCTCTTTTTTTATTTTCATCAATGGCAAAATCGAATTCTTTTCCAGAATTTTCATGGTCTGATATTTCAGTATTATTTGTTAATTGTTTAGTGCAAGAAGATATATTATTAAAAAGAAAACAAACAGCACGACTGTAACTAGTTATGCAGTCTGTACCCTCTCTTATTACGTCTTGTTAATTGGTACATACGTTAGAAATGCTGATGTTACGTTTTTAACCCATATTATGTCTGCAAACTACTGATAGACACCTGGTGTTTTGACTGAATGTATTGCGACATATTTCTCATTATTTCATAGTAAACAGCCCCACTTTGTGTTTATAGAATAAGAGTTTATAAAAGAGACATTTGTAACAAATAAAAGCATTCTTAATAAAGCTTCTTGAGAATCAGTCTTGTCTTAGACTTTTTAAAAACCCTCGGCAGTGCTCCCGAAATTTAACTGGCGCAGTCGGTAGGATACTCAATCAACAATAAAAGTCTGTGTTCGAGTCTTACAAATCGGTCTCATGTGCAGATTTTGAGTATCTACGAACCAATAAATAAGTTAACGTCGGGTTCCGCATCTATTTCCGAGAGATCCTGTCCTAAAAGCGAAAGCAGCTATACGGCAAGACATGGGAACGAGCAGACTGTAAGTGACCATTTTTACAATCCTTGTCTCGTCCTTGTTATTTTCTGTGGTTGTATTTTTCGTTGGACATTGTTATAATTTTCAAACAAAAATCGTTGAAAATTATTTAACAAATTTTTATAATTTTCAAACAAACATCGTTGAAAATTATTTTTCATAATTTTCGAATAAAAATCGTCGAAAGTTATTTGACTTCATAGATTATAAGATATTGAGAAATATTAATAATAAATATTAATTTTGAGAATTTTAATTTGATAATTTTAATTTCGATAATTTTAATTTTGAGAATTTTGATTTTGATAATTTTGTTATAAGATTTATTTTGTGAATTTTATTTTGAAAATATTATTTTGTGAATTTTAATTTTGTGAATTTTACTTTGTGTGTGTTTAATTAAATAAATACAATTCAAAATGCAACGCAACAATGAATCAACAATTCAATTAGTATCAAAAGAACTTTTAAGTTTAATTCCCAAGTACGATGGTGATCAAAATACTTTAAATTTATTTATTAAAAAAAGTGAATATATAATCAGAAATTTTAGCGGATCAAACAATGTTGTTCAAACTACATATGTGTTTCATGCTATAACTAGTAGATTATGTGGTAAAGCCGCTGCTCTACTAAGTGAAAGAGAAGACATAACAACTTGGGAACAATTAAGAGCTGTTTTGATTCAACATTTTGGTGATCCTAGATCGGAAGAGTGTGTGGCAATTGAGTTGGAAAATTTAAAAATTAAAGTTGGTGAAACATATACGCAATTTTGTAACAGGATACAACAAACACGCTGCACCCTCTTCTCCAAGGTCAATTTATTAACTGATGAAGGCCTCAAAGCCGCTAAAATGATTATCTATAATAATATGTGCTTGAATGTATTTTTATATAATTTTTCAGAGGATTTAATTCGAATTGTGCGACTTAAAGGTTGTACCGTTTTAGAAAACGCACTAAGTGTTGTCATGGAGGAGGTCAATTTTCAATATCAGTACAATTCTAAAAATAAAAATAAATCTAATATTAAACCAGTTCAACAATTTTTCACGCCTACTTTAACAAATAATTTTAATAACAATTTCAAACCTCAACCTGCATTTGTGCCAAATACATTTAATTCCGGACAACAAAATTTTAAATTCGGAATTCCATACCAAACACAAAATAATTTTAAACCGTATAATAATAATTTTAAATTCGGTATTCCAAATCAAAATGTACAATTCAGACCTAACCTAAACCAACAAGGATATAAACCAAATTTTGGAAATAATAATTTTAAATTCGGTATTCCTAATCAACAAGGGTTCAAACCACAATTTAACAATACACAAAACCGACCTAATTTCAACATGCCAAATCAACAATTTAAATTTGGTATACCACCACAAAATCAACCTCAACGTAATCCACCTCAATTTCAGGCAAGCGATGTGTCAATGCGCACAGCTCGTCCTATTAGACAAAATATGATAGAGTCTTTAGAAATGAACGACCCTGAAATTGAATACCAAGACTATCAACCTGATTATACAGAATATGAAAATCATTATTTCATTGACGATAATCAACAAACTGCTTATGACGATTATCATGAAAACATAGAACCTGTTGAAACTGAAGAAGCTGAAAATGAATGCGTAAATTTTCCTATAAAAGCCTCCAAGAGCGACCCCCAGAAATAGTACACTTAAATTATGACGGCATAAATAAACTACCGCATATTTATATTCCTGAAATTGATGCTCGTTTAATGATTGATACCGGAAGTACCAGAAGTTTTATTAGTCCCGCTAAAGCTGATGAATATTTTTCAGATTATAAATATATTGATCCTTTTGAAGTTATTAGTACACATGGACGTAGCCTACATGACGAAGTTATAGATATACCTTTATTGGAAAGTTTTAAAAGTCCGATGAATCATAAATTTTATATATATAATGTAGATGGAAGATATGACGGATTAATAGGTTCTAACTTATTAAAAATATTGAACGCGACTATAGACATGAAAAATTTAATTTTACGGACACAAAATACAGAAATTCCAATAATTTATAGTCCCCCGTGGGAAATAACGCTAGAACCACGCACTGAAACCCGTGTTAAGGTGCCTACAAATTTAATTAATGGTGAAGCAATAATTAATTTTAAAAATTTTGGAAATGAAGTACGTATGCCTAGCGCTATAGTTACTTGCAAAGATTCATTTGCAACAACAGTCATGCAGAATGCTTCGCAAGATAGTGTGACTTTAACTTTTAACGAACCATTGAATATAACCAGCCTTAATAATAATACTTGCAAAATAAATTTATCAACCGGGCAACAATTAAATGATTTTGAGATTGATGAATTACTTACACAAAATTTATCGAAACTCCGATTAGATCATGCTAATCAAGAAGAACGAGAAGCAATAGAAAAACTTTGTTTTGAATACAGGGATATATTCTATTGTGATAAACTGCCTCTTACATTTTCTAATCAAGTAAAACATCGAATCCGGACTAAAAATGAAGATCCAATTTTCATACGGCAATACCGACTTCCACCATCGCAAAACGATGAAATACAGAAACAAGTTGAAAAATTACTAAAAGATAATGTTATACAAGAATCGTTTTCACCATGGAGTGCACCCGTACACCTAGTTCCAAAAAAGATGGACGCCTCCGGTGAACAGAAATTTAGAATGGTTGTAGACTATCGACGTATAAATGATATTACTACTGATGATAAGTATCCTTTACCAAATATTAATGATTTATTCGACAAGTTAGGGAAATCTACTTACTTCAGTACATTGGATTTAGCAAGTGGGTACCACCAAATTGAAGTTGATGAACAAGATAGACCCAAAACTGCATTCACTACACCAATGGGACATTTTGAATTTACACGGATGCCATTTGGACTTAAAACAGCACCTGCAACATTTCAACGCGCAATGGATAACGTGTTACGTGGGTTGCAAGGTATACATTGCTTAGTATATTTAGATGACATCATCATTTATTCTAGTAGTATACAAGAACATGTAGAGAAGCTAAGAAAAGTGTTCGATCGTCTCAAACAAACCAATCTTAAAGTAACTCTCGATAAATGTGAGTTTTTTAAAAAAGATGTACTCTACTTAGGACACAAAATTACGAAGCATGGTTTACAACCAAATGATGATAAAATCAGGGCAGTACTTGCCTTCCCACTCCCCAGAACATCCACTGAAATTAAAAGTTTTCTTGGCCTGATAGGCTACTACCGAAAATTCATAAAGGATTTTTCAAAAATTACACAACCCCTTACATCGTGTTTGAAAAAGAAAAATAAAATTGAAATTAATGAATCATATGTTCAAGCTTTTCAAAAATGTAAAGAGCTACTTGTGAATGCTCCTATATTACAGTTTCCTGATTTTTCTAAACCCTTCATTTTAACAACAGACGCGTCAAACTACGCTTTAGGCGCTGTCCTTTCACAAGGATCAGTTGGAAATGAAAAACCTATCGCATATGCAAGTCGTACTCTTAATGATGCAGAAACACGTTACAGTACAATAGAAAAGGAACTGTTAGCCATCGTTTGGGCAGTAAAACACTTCCGTCCTTACCTGTATGGACGCAAATTCACAATATTTACTGACCACAGACCTTTAGCATGGTTAAATTCACTGAAAGAACCTAATAGTAAACTTACTAGATGGAAATTGAGACTAGCTGAGTTCGATTTTGACATAATATACAAGAACGGTAAACAAAATAGTAATGCTGATGCTCTATCACGAATTAAATTAAATATATTAAAGGACGATATGTCCTTACGAGTAAACGTGAGTGACACTGAACGATCTGAGAGTCCAATACTAATTTCAGACTCATCAGAAACGTTAACTATTCCTTCAGATTCCGATAAGACTTTAACTCACCCAATTCGTTCTCCTTCATCCAGTACTATTACTGCCTGTTCATTACCGGAAACCATACATTCTGCTGAAGATATTGATACGAATGGTATTCCCATTATTGAAGAAGCCATCGACACAAAACCTAATCAAATCCTTATTTTTACTTGGAACAGAAACCAATTATCAATAAAAGACTTATCACATGAAAAACAAAAAATTTTGGAAGTACATTTACCTGTAAACAACACTAACCTTGTTAAGAAATTTCTTTTAGAATATATAAAACCTAAAATTAAATATTTCTTTTACTTTGAGAGCGAAATTCACCGTAAACAATTTACAAATGCCGTGATAAAACTATTTAAAAAAGATACCGTCAAAATATATGAATGTACTAAAAGAGTTATATACTTAGGTGATGAAAAAGAGCAACGTGCCACTATACTTGCTTATCATCAAGGTAAAACAAGTCACCGTGGAATCAAAGAAACTCTTATGAAATTAAAGCGTAATTATTTTTGGACAAATATGGATATAACAGTCGCTTCTGTAATCAATTCTTGTGAAACTTGTAAAACTCTAAAATATGATCGCAAACCTTTAAAACCAGAATTAATGTTAACGCAAACTCAAACAAAACCTTTTGCTGAAATATTTATAGATATATTCTCTATAGAAGGAAGCTACTTCCTTACCATAATAGATGCTTTCAGTAAACTAGGTCAGGCTTTTGAAATATCCAATCGCTCTACACCTGAAGTAGTTCGTGCCTTAATTAAATTTTTCTCATTTTATGGCGTACCAAATAAGATCAGTGCTGATTCTGGTACTGAATTCAACAATACACTTTTAAAAGAAACATTACAATTTTATAAAATAGAATTACACATAAGCACTCCACATAATCCTAATTCTATGGGTTTAATTGAAAGATTCCATTCAACTATTTTAGAAATATATCGTATCGCTAAATATGAACATAAAATAACTGACGCGGCTAACGTTATGACTTATGCAATTATGTCATACAATCAAACCATTCACTCAACGACTGGTCTTACACCATTTGAAGTAGTTTTTGGACACACTGATTCTAATAGTACTTTTGAAGTAAACTTTAACAAACAATATACGCAACAATTAGTAAACGATCATATGAAACGAACGAAATATCTTTATAAATATTTAACAGACAAAGTAATTGAAAATAAAGAAAAGATTAAAACAAAACGTGGTGGTGAAACATCATTTGATATTCAAGAAGAGGACACTATATTTGTAAAAGGTGTTAATACAAGGCGAAGTAAAGATAAACCGCGTTATCAAAAAGCACAAGTATATGGTAAAATTGACAGAAATATCTGTCCTGTAAAAATGAAAACTCGAAAAACAAACGTGCCTATTAAGGATATAAAACGACCTTCGCAGGTACCTCCTCGGGCTCCTGGCTCTGATCATCAGGATTCACGCCCTTCAACTTCACAGAATCGATAAAAATCCCGGTATAGTCCTTGTGAAACAAGGTCAAGCTAGTGTAAGTTATGATAAGTGGACAATAATTAAGATTTTAGATTTAAGTCTGATACGTGAGGATTTAGAATTCAATATAAAAAGATATACTAAATTTAATCAATATTTAAAAACACATTTTGATAATGAAACATCTAATGTTCAACTTTTTAATGTAAAGCTTCAAACGAATTATGTAATGAATATTAGTATTCAAAAATTAGAACAGTTATCTCCATCAACTAGAATTAAACGTGGACTTCTCAATCCTCTTGGATCTATTATTAAGCTTATAACTGGTAACTTAGATCATAATGATGCTTTAAGATATGAAAATATGATTGATTCTCTAACGACACGCCAAAATACACTCATTAAAAAGGTAACCTTAATATCAGATATTTCTGAATCAATGATAAAGATAACAAATTTCACGAAGGACAATTTCATTCGAATAGATAAAGAGTTACGAGAAATAAAAAAATTAATAAATCAAACTAATATTGATATAACTACCCATAATTTTATTAATGTTTATAATTTATTTTTCCATAATTTTCAACTACTCTACATTCGGTTGAATGAAATTGAAACTTCTCTGGCATTCAGTAAATTAAAAATATTACACCAATCTCTTATAAACTCAAATGAATTATTAGAATTGTTAAAAAAGATAGAGAAATTCTACAAACTTGTGTATCCAGTAAGTTATGACAATTTAGTTAAAATAGAGCAATGTATAGAGCTTAAAGCTTATACAAAAGGAAGTCAAATAACATTCATTTTAGATATACCAATAATTAGAGATGAAATTTATACATACTACAGAGCAATTCCAATACCTATGACCAATCCTTCTAATCATACCACCATCATTATTCCTAAATTTCCTTACCTATTAGTAAAAGGGTCTAAATTTGTCTCGCTCACTTTACCTTGTAATGAACTTCACGACGAAATGTTCCTGTGTCACGAGGATGATTCTCGAACAACTTCAGAAGACACTTGCATAACAGCATTAATTCAATTTTCTTCGAATACGAGTTCTTGTCATCCAGTACCAGTTGAAATCAAGACCATTAAGATACAACCAATTGGAAAAGAGAGATGGATTCTTCATAGTAACGCTGAGAATATATTATCAAAAATTTGTAACGACGAAATAACGAAAGAAAATATAGAAGGGACATACTTCCTCGTCCTAGATGACCATTGCGATGTTAAAATTGGTGAAATTACGCTAAAAGCTCACCATATTACTACGAGTAATTTGAAGATGTCAAAATTACCGATTATTAATCTTCCCGAAATAACAATTACTGAGCAACAATTGCAACGTGAACCCATCAATTTGGATAACAGTGAATTAATAAATCTTCAACATTTAAATAATCTTTTAAAAATCAGTGAAAGTGAACTAAAAACATCAAGTGAAAGAATTATTAATGTAAAAAGTGTTAGTGCCGGAACTTTATTGTTATATGTGATTATATTTCTATTAATTCTTGTATTCTTAGTATATAAGCTCAGTTTTTGTAAAAATTATTGCTATCGAAATAATCATAGTGATAATCATCCCTCTGATAATTTCGAACTTGAGGGGGGAGGAGTTATGCAGTCTGTACCCTCTCTTATTACGTCTTGTTAATTGGTACATACGTTAGAAATGCTGATGTTACGTTTTTAACCCATATTATGTCTGCAAACTACTGATAGACACCTGGTGTTTTGACTGAATGTATTGCGACATATTTCTCATTATTTCATAGTAAACAGCCCCACTTTGTGTTTATAGAATAAGAGTTTATAAAAGAGACATTTGTAACAAATAAAAGCATTCTTAATAAAGCTTCTTGAGAATCAGTCTTGTCTTAGACTTTTTAAAAACCCTCGGCAGTGCTCCCGAAATTTAACTAACTAAAACACTTGACAACAAGAAAAACATTGCTTTTTATTTGATTCCTAGACATCGAACTTACATATTATAAAACCTATTTTACTGTCACAATTAAGACGAATCTAATGACACATGCACAGTAAATTATCGACGTGAAATAATCCCTTTTTGGAACTGTATGATATCGAGAATACATGAAAAATCTTTAACTGATATAAAAAAATGGAAAGAGTTTACTTAATTCGAATGTTTTTTTTTATGGATGTTCAGCCATATTATCTTCTTTGTTTATGAACCGATTTGGATGATTCTTTTTTTATTTGAAAGAGGATACCTCAAAGTAGTCCCGTTTTAATTTCATTGGCATTGGACTTTCAAACTTCGAAGATACACCAGGTAACACTTGAAAATAATTGAAGTCTGTTAAAAATAGGAGCTCCAGATTTATTTATTTTTATATTCTCTCTATCTTCGCAAAATCAACTGCTAGATTATTGAACTTTATCCAAGCGTCTGCTTCCTGCAGATGGTGTTGAGAAGGTAAAAAAGTGAACATTTATAAAACGCAGTCGGCACTAAACACCTAGACTCAAAGCGAACCCTTACCATAGATCGATAATTAATTGCCACAGAGTAGATTCCTTGTAATTATACATGATAGGTGCAATTATTGATTATAAGTGGGGAAAGGGTACGCAAAAACCTCGGATTACGCGTTACGGAGCCCGAACAACTGCTATTGAGGTATTGGATAGTTTTTTGACGAGTGATCGACTTGCCAACTATATGCTCTATGTTCAATTCTTACGATGGTGTATTAAGTATACATATTGTTTAGATGAAAATGCGATCAGCAATATATTTGAGGAATAGGTTTATCTAAATCTATTTTTGTCGCGCTTGTCCCGAACGACCGAATAGAGCGCGAAAGAGATAACTACAGATGGGTCTGGCTGTGTAAAATATACGTAATCATAATTTTGTGTTTTCCCATTTCCTCCTACAAAACTGTACAGATTTTAATATTTTCTTCAAGAATAATATAACAAGGACTTTAGCTATGTCTATAATGATTTCATTTATTTTTCAAATATGTTTACTGGATATCTGATAACGGCAACTGCATAACTGGACAATTTTAGTATTTTTAGAAATCAGTTAATTCTTATAATTAATTTATGGATGAAATATAAACATGAAAATGTTTGATGTAGATTTTATGTTATACAAATATTTGATCCAGTGCAATACTCCAGGAATAAAACCGAGGAATTACTGCATGAGTGTGTGTGCACTAAATGTCACCCATATTTCTTATTAATAGTTTTATTAACGTCTAAATGTAATAAACATTTGGCAAAAAAATAGATTTTTTACCAATATTAATTAACTCTATTAAATATGGCAAGGGATCATATCATTTGTAACTTGGAAGACCCTGACCTTAGAGATTCTGACCTAGAAGTCGAAAGTCACTGGCTTGATGTGAAGAATTGTTAACGATTGTGCACGGTAGGAAGCGCCGCGCGCGCGCCGTGCCGAGCGCTTTTGTATTTTTTATAAAGTTACGATTTTATACAAACAAGGGATAACAAATGAATTAAAAATAAATATAATATTCAATATTCAATCTTTCCGGTTTATCGCGTGAAAATGGAAATTAAATTGATTAAAAAGTTGGTCAACATCACGGAACCTGAACGACGTCAACCGACGCTATCCGATCTATATTCGAATCTATTTTGAAATTCAAATTTGGAAATCCATTAGTACAACTCGTCATTTTAATGTGACACAGTATTGAGTTACTGTAATTGATGGGTGCTTCGAGTTCTTTTTTTTCGATCGTTCGAATTACAAAAATTTAAATTTGAATGTGGAAGTTCCGTTGTCGCTTTTGTTGAGTGCGATGGCCGTGGATATTGTATAATCACTTCCGGATTTATTTTGTATAAAGTACCTACCTATTCTAGGGTAGTTATAGTTTTTTCTAAAGCCGATGAGGTGTAATTGATTTTTTTACTTTATTTAAGAAAAAAAAAGAAAGATGAACGAACGATCTTTTTACGAGTAATTTTAGTCAGTTAGGCTAATTAAAGTTTGTCTTAGTTTTCCCGGCGAAAAATTAATATCTTGAAAAATACTCCAGCTTGAATCGTAAAATATTGTAAATATGACTGAAGGTGGATGCAGTTCTTGTATATTTTTTTTAAAGTAATGACGGCTCAGTGATGTTTTGTAAGGACACCGCGTCAATCGACGTGAGTTCGAATCTCTACAGTGAGCCTGAGCGCCCGGTGAAGGAAAACATCGTGTTGAAACCAAGGCATGGTGGTAGGGCTTTCCCTAATGTTCGTCCTAGTTAGACCTAGCACCTTTAAGTTGAAAACCTGTCGCCAGCACCTAGGTATGTTCCGGCAGCTACACTAGGCTTAGGTAACTTAACAAATAAAGACTACAAAGATAATTGGGAGGACGTTTTTGATTTTAAAAATTGTCGTTGATACGTACATATATACATACCATCACAACTGCATCCCCGAAGGGTTAGGCAGAGGTGTACTAGTACACCCACAGTTCGCCGGGTATATTTTTTAGGTATCATGCAATACGGGGGCGAGCCTATTGCCATTAATCGGGCACAAAGCCAAACTCCGAGCTACTACTCAGTTTTATAGAAAACCCCAATAACACTTTGCTCGACCCGGGAATCGAACCCAGGACCTCTACCATGTATACGCACATAATACTATATGCGTATACGCACAGAAATAATAATTTCTATTTCTATATACCCTTTCGTTATTCCGTCTCAGCAATTGTACCATGTAATGAATATTGATGATATTTTTTTTTTCGATTCAAATCGATCCGAGACTCAAACGTAATGACGCCGGAGATCCATTAATCTACATTTTACGGAACTCTTTCATTCGTTCGGTTGCAAATAATAAATTAAAAAAAAAAAAACAGAAATATGACGTCACCAGTCATTCTCATAATTGATGCCAGTTTAATCGTACTTTATTACTTTGTATTCTACTTGTAAGTGTCTAAATACTTTTTCTTTGTTCGTGTTAGGTAATTTATTCTTGTCTTAAAGTCGAAGAACAGAAGTTTTTTGAGAATTGATCTATCGATATACTACTACTAGAAGATATATTATTTTATTTTAATATTTTAAGAGTTTTTAACTTCCGCACACTTGTATTGCAGATCACTTTAGATCACTAACCCATTGATTCGCACTGTTGCTCACTAGAATGAAATAAAAATGTTGTCTTTATGTAGCTTTAATAACAGGATTATAACATACGTCAAGTTTTCTACAAGTTAAGACTGGTAAGCGTAGGTTAATTTTGCTCAGTATCCCCGAACAGTCAACTAAGTCATTGAGTACCCACAAAAAATATGACATATCAGCTATTTCTCTCCGTATAAACAGCGGCGGCACATGACATTTTTTATAGCGCGATGTGTAATCTGTTACGAATGTTTCTGATTTAAACTGTAGGTAACGACCGCTTTTGTATTTGCTCAATACGAGTGACATATACATATATTATAATTGGGGTTCCAGATTTGAGAGGTGTATTCACGATGGGTTCGAACAAAAGAACAACAAAGAATTTGGAAGTTTTAACACAATTTTATTCGTTGGATTACTCTAGAAGCGTTTTTGACAACATTTCAATAATGCTTATCAATGATCAGGTTGGATTTGAAAATAACATTTGAATCTTTACAGGTACTCTCTTGCAGTTGGATGAATGACTTATATCCTAATAAAGCAGTTTTATTAAATACAGGTAATTTGGGCTTTGTGGCCCAGTTATAGTGAGTTGAATTTTTGTGTGATGAATATAATTAACAGTTCTGTAACTGGGTGTTGCCGATCATGCGAAAAAGTCACGACCTGGCTAATTCCCTAAATAGAATTCGAGTTAAACACATTAAATTATCATACCAATGAGTATGGATATAGTAAAGCTAAGTTCATGAATAAACTGTATGCTAGATAATGTGGGACAGTAATTTAAAATGAAAGATATTTCGTCACTATTTTGATTTTAGAGAAGACTTTATGAATATGGCATAAATTTTTATCACAAGATCAATACTAAAACTAGGAGATCATTTTAGAACAGTATAGATGCATCCAAATCGGCAACGAAACGTTGAAAGTGGTTTTGGGTGGAATATTGAAGTGACGTGTCGGGGTTTTAATTTTCAAATTCATTATCTTAGATTTATGACCTTATAGTTTGGTTTTTGTGCATAAGTGAGATGCTGCAAAGACTCCTTATAGAGTTCTAACAAGTGAGACACCATCTTGTTAGGGCGCTGAAGTCGTTATAAAACAGGACCCTATATTCACTTGACAATGGGCGTAATGGTCTTCAATAGAGAGGACTAGTTGCCAAGTTTAGAAGAGGAAGGAAAAGAAGAAACGCTGAAACTGGGACACGGATGACGTTTTAATGAAATCGAATAGGAAAAGACAGATATTACAATATCTGTTTTACAAATGTTATTTTTTATGTTATCTATAAATTAATACGTGAAGCAAAAGCTTTCGGTACCTTTTTAAGCGTATTGCGTGCACGGGCGGCTGTGATATTTGGTATGGTTAAAGTGTATATGGAGAAGGAGTGCAGAAAGCTAAAATTTATCTATAATATCTGTTGATAATATGTTAAATTAAATACGTTAATACTGCGAATCCTATCCCGTCCAATTGCCATTGAACTTAGACCCCCCAAAATATTGACATTGACACACTCAACGAAAAGTGACAGCAAGTGATGTAGATAATACTCATTGTTTATGAATTACTGTAAATGTCAAACAGAAAATAGCCAATGATCAAAAAGTCGCTGGTCGAATTTCGACCTTAGAGCGATCGCTAATTTAAATATTTTTTTTAGTAATTTACATAGTATATTGTTTTATTATTTAGGTTTTATAAAAGGGCAGATTTAGTTTGTTTCATAATTTTAATTTTCAGACTTGTAATAAATAATATATTTTTTACTTATTTGCTCTTTATTTAATTGTCCTACGAGCAGTTTCACACTGTGTTCAGGGCGTTTTAAGATAATCGTAAAACGAGCAGTCCTTTGTACTCGGCAGCGCTTCAGGTCGCGCGTCGCGTCGCTCGCGTAACCGACGTCGCGTGGCTGTCGGTCGAGCCTCGGTCAATGAAGCGAAACCGACACCTGCTAGCAATCTCTTATTAGGTGCACCTCTACAGTATGGAGATGGCTTTTACAAATACAAATTAAAAGCTATTAATATTTCCTACATATTGAAAAACAAAATGTTCATTTAATTATGTACATAATGTCTATTTCTTTGGCGCACTCTGTAGCCTGGACAGCTCGGTGGATTTTAGCATGCGCGCGCCGTGTCGTTAGATTTCATCTTAATTGTGGGCGTGACATAGGCTATATAATTTTCAAGTACGATGGGAATAAAATACAAAGCAAATATAGAAAAGTATATTTTTTAGTGGTGTTTTTGTTGCAGTCTGGATTTTGTTTCCTTTTAAAACTGACTTCAAAAAAAGACGGTGGTTACATACTCAATTCTAATGTATATTTTTTTATGGATGTCAAGCCATAACTTCCTTGTTTATAAACCGATTTAGATGATTATTTTTTCATTGGAAACGGGGAACCTCAAGGGATACACCAAGGAACTCTTGCAAATCTTTGAAGTTGTTTTTTTTTACTGTTGTTTGAATTTATCACCAGCGCAGCGGCGGTTAACGTTGTTTCATGAGCGGGCCATAATTTCCATCAGATACTATTATCATTATGGCAAAATAGTACAAATAAAAATTGTAATTCGAACCGCTTAACCAACAAATCAAATAGCTTTTAAAGAGTTGAATAATTTTTTTTATTATCAAATCCATCTCCATACTTTTCGAGTTGGAGTGAAGAAAGTTAAAAGTCCGTTAATAATTACAGAATAACAAGTAAGTATTGTAGACAACACAGCTTTCCCTGTGAACCGCAAACCGGCGGCTTTAAGTTATCGATTCTTTTTACATCGATATTTAATATCGATACGATTATGGGCTACCGGTCACTGTTGCGTGACCGTTTTTAACATGTTCTAGTTTTAATTGGCTCTAATGAAGTGCCGGTTTAATTTGAAAAATGATTTTAATTGATAATTTAGATTTACAGCGATGTAACCCGTTGCAGACTTGGAAGACATACATCGTTGCGTAGTGATAATAATTCTAACGAGGTGAGAAGACGTGGGTTCGATGATCGAACAACACCATATTTATGTGATGATAGCGTTTGTTACTTTAATGTCTTGATATTTACTATCAGTAAATTAGTTTTAGTTATTTCGTTCCCCATATAGTACTCGCACCTGTTATGCTTCTGTTTTGCGTTAAGTGAAGGTAGGTTTATCTTAATAATGGGAGTGTAAAAGGGTTGCAGAATATCTTCTTCTTGTTCTTCCTAACTTGGCAACTAGTCCTCCTTAATGAAGACCAATACTGCCTATTTTTAGTTTATATAGTGTTCTGTCTCCTCCTCACTCTCTCTCTCACACACACAGTTTTAATTGCTCTTTGTTAATTTATTTTTGTACATTGTTAGGATGTATTATAGTATTATTATTTACTATTTTATTTTTATTTATATTTTATTGCTGTCCGTGATGTATGTTAATGTGGCCCAGTCAGGATACCAGCGCTGCACTGATTCAGTGTAGCAATTATGCTGGGCCTGGGACCTGTTTATTCCCACATGACACGTTACTAATTATTATTATTGTTATTAGTGGTATTTTTTTTGTTGTGTTGATTTTATGTTTTTATAATTTTTGTTTTTGATGTGTTGTGTGATGGTCTTTCTTCTTTCTGTCTTATGACGATTTCAGTATCCTAACAAGATGGTGGATCCCTTGTTAGAACTTTCTAAATAGTTTTTGTCACCAATATTACATAATATAGGGTTAAAAACCTAGTTAATGAATTAAAAACAAAAACCACAACATGTCACTTCAAGATCCCGCCAAAAACTCTACATAACATCTTAAGATTTGAGACGCCCAAGTCAACCGAACCTATTAGTGGATGCATCAAGAAATGAACAAGGAAATTGCGATGGCTCAGTGCTAGGGCTGTATTTGGTGAATAGTCCGTCATAGTAATTCGCTTATGAGCGTCGTGTTTCGAGATCAGGCGTTGTATATCCAGTTTATATTTACGCAGGCTCACATGACAGTGACCACTGGCGATGGATTGTTGTATTTTCGTTGGTCGCCACTATTTTTGGTTTGTACTGTGCTTACTGTATAATTCACAATGCAGTCATATTATAGAATATATATACCATCACGCCTGTATTCCCCGAAGTTAGACATAGGTCGCCGGGTATGCTTTAGATCCCATGTAATAAGGGGAGAGCCTATTGCCATTAATTGGACTTATAGGCAAAATCCGAGCTGCTATTGAGAATTCTTTAGAAAAACCCAGTAATACTTTGCTCGATTTGGGTATCGAACCCAGGACCTCAAGCATATCAGTCGCAATTAAGACCACTAGTTTAATTAAAAAAACATAAAGTTCAGTCTATATTAAAAATGAGGTATAATGAAACTTAAGTAACTTGCTTTTCATGAAAATTATCAACATCGTTTTAAATACATGTACCCAATTTCTCGAAATCATGGGAAAGATTTGCAAATTTATTTGGAATCTCTCTCACGACAAATAGCGTGTAAGTAATTTGACACGATGTTTCTCGACTGCATCTGTCATCGCCGTATTGAGTTTAACCCTCAAACGACGTATAAATCTTTGCACGCGCGTACCATCCGCATGGACCGAATTAGCATATGCAGTTAAGGGTTGGTAGGATTTACATACTGCTAGATAACGTTCACGACTCCGTTCGCTGTAACAGAGCATATATTATTGTGAAAATTAGAATTTGTTAAGATTCTATGTGATACAGTTTCATTGGCTTTGTTGATTGTGATGCGACTCTTAGTTAAACAAAAAATTGTTAAAAAAATTTTTCTATTACTGGAGATGGACTTTGTGTGTATGGAAAAAATCTTCATTATCATGAAATACAATAAAGGACATTTGTAAAATTTTCATTTTAAAATTAACTTTAATTTTTACACAATAGTTCAATACAACCATTTCAGTTGGGCGTACAAGAAATAATAAGTTTTAATTGATCAAAATTTAAATGATAGATATTTCAACTATTAAATGGATATCTGAATCTATGTATCCATGGGTTCTATTTATGAGGGCCACACTAACAATTTCGCAGTTTTGTCTTTTTTTATGATAAATACTTTCTTTCAGTATTTTCAAATTAAGAGCATCATAAAAAATAGGTCGAAGTGTGTGGACACTTACTAGTAAACGTACAAGAGCCAAAATTTTGTTTGGAAACCCTCTCCTGTAAAATAATTCATTTTGCACTTTTAGCCCTTATTTGACCCATCGATATACATCTCCTTTTTATTCTTATCTCACATGAGTAGGGTCGGTATGACATATCCACTCTTCTCTATCAGTTCACGTCTCAGCGTTTTCATTTTTCTATACACATCATTCATCACACTCTCCATCCATACCTTCTACTTTTTCTACTGTACTCGTATATCCATTCACTTTCGTTCTCCTAGTTATATGACTTTCATCTCTTCTCATGACATGCTCATAACACTCTAACGTATTACCCTTCAATTTCTCTTTTACTGGTGCTATTATTTATTATAATTATTATATTTAATTATTTATAATAATTTTGTCTTAGTAAATTGGACAAACAATATACTTTTTAATCTATCTTCAATAGTTTGCCGATTAAATAAATAAAAACACGTTGTTTTCACAAATTTTAACTTTGTAAGTGGTATGGTACCTAAGTAAAATATCAATTTATAGTAATTTGATTAAAATATATTTTTTGTAGCTAATTCAAATTAAATTCATAACTAAAAAGTATTACATAGCTTAGTGTAAATGATACTTATACTCAAGTTAAAAGCTGTTGTTAAGTACCTGACCACTGTATCCTCATTCTAGACTTAGCATGCTTCTTCGACCTCATCATAGCTTACCATCAACTGATTATTTGGTTAAATCTTAATCTAATACTTCTATGTCAATATAGAATTTAAAAAAATCAATATTGATTATTTGCTTTGTATATTTTGAACATTAAAGATACTTAGCGATTTTGCATAAATAACATTTACAATCTATCCGGTTTTGTAATATGTTTTATATTAAACCCACGTATGAGAAAAGGATGGTTATGAAAAAGTTTTTCAAAATTTCGTTCATTACTGCAATATGTATCATAAGTCGAGGGAAAAACGACTGGTTTATCTGGTTCGTCTTTTAATGTTAACCCTAAAATATGATAATTTCTTAAACTCGCACCATTTTTGCTATCATTTTTCAATAGCTCATTAAATGCCGCCAAAAGTTAACCCTCGAGTGCAGCCGCTTCGTTCGTAACTCGTAACCGTATTGTTCATTTATTTTTAGTGTATACATTACTTTATTGTGGATACGTCGATTTTACGGCCTCAATTTGAATTTCGATGGTTTGCGACGGGATGATTTGCATGATTGTGATTTACTGGTCCTTTAGTTAGTCGATTTATGGTTATTTTTTTATCTTGTTCAATGTGCGGATCGTTATGGTGTTTACGCATGAGAGGGTACGGTATAATCCTCACGTCTTATCCGATCGTGAGTAAAAACTTGGGAATTAATACTTTAATAAAATTGCCTTGCTTCGATGAGCACGATCAATCGATTCACAGTTACTCTGTACATTGTATACATTGGAAAATAACTTTGGTGTCTGTAGTTTCTCTTCGATTCCCTTAAAATTGACAGTAAATTTCAGTTTAGTTTTGTAATACAGGATTGTAAAATTGATCTTCAAGTATAACAAATTTTTATACACGCGCTTTGTTGACCTTGAACCCCCTTCCCTAAAGGCTCTGGAAATTCGACTTACAGCAGTCAAACAACACAAGGTTATTTGTATGCGATCTTCTGTAGAGTGGAGGTATTTCACCGATCACACTGCTCCGAATAGAAAGAAATCTCAAAAGCCTTTCCATTTACTATATTTTATAAAGTGATAGAATTTGTGAAAAGTTTTTTGATATTCCTATATAGGGCCTATATAGTTAAGTAACGATGTGACCGCAGTTGGTAGCACGTGAACCTTCGAAAGGACCCTTAAGGACAGCTATCGGAATACATTTATAGGTGTTTGGTGAAAGATTTTCAACTTGAAGCTAGATCACGATGTTTTCGTTCACTGTAAGCTGAGGCTCATTGGAGAGATTCGAACCCCCCTCGGATTGATCACTATCATATATATTTCTCGTGCAAAGCAGTAAGCTCGCGCTTTTGTATACCAGTTCGAAGGTAGCCTATGACTGGCCTCAGTACTGCGATTCTTTTGATGTTAGTTATACATAGCTAATGCTGCAGTAAGCATTTACAATCAGATGGACTGCATCCATACATGTTATTACTTCATAATATAAATTCATTCGATAGTTCTAGAAATAAAACCTATACCATTCTACAGGATTTTGTCTGTTCTTTCTACTGAGAAGAGTGTTGGATATTTATAGAAGAAAAATAAAAATGGTGCATATTGGAAATGTAATGTAATGTAATTTAATTAAATGTAGGCTATTGGCTTTAGGCGTTCGATCACAATCTCACCTTATATTAAGTGACGATGTCGCCCATGTTGGTATCCCGCTAAGCCTAGTGGGAGGACAAGCTCTGAAGATTCAGCTGCCGGAAGTGCCAGAACACAGTTAAAGGTGCCTGGCGCCAGATTTTTAACTTGAGTGTGGAAGCTACGTTTCTGCGCTATCATGTAGAAAATTAAATAAATTGAAATCGTGTAACAGCCATCTTCAAAAGTTGCCTACGTGTTACGTATCCTCCAAAACCGACTCACGCAAACCGAACGCGTTACAATTTATCAAACTACCGACCGACCGACCGCATTTTTAATTAGTAAAAAAACATATTCGGTCAGTGTGCAGTGGTGCATGCCAATCTGCTTCCGATCTGGGCCTTTACGTCTTCTCTGTCTATCTCATAGGTTAGATATACGTTCGTCTCTCTCAAATAGTAATTATCCTCTCGTATGTACGCGCTTTTGTTTAAAATGACATGTGGCGCTGGGAACTGTTAATTATCGTGGTTTTAACGATCCGATGGTATCGATTGCATTGATCTATTGTCATGTTAAAGGGGGCAATTGTAACGTTCATTCCGCTTTGTGTTATTGCTTGTGGCAGTTAAAGAGTATCTCCTAGCTTTGGTCAGCAAATTTGCTTGCTTTGCCTTTGATTCTTTTAAGTATAGAATGTTAACTTTCCGAACTGGCTTCATCTGTTTACGGAATACCTATAAATCCTGCTGAACAGCCAGCGAGGATTCCGTGTCGTACTGCATCAGTGTCTGTCTTGATCGAACCCAAAAATGGTGTAAAGTCTTTCACATGTTTAGCGATTTACTGCTAACGGTTCAAAACCTAAATACTTATGGTATCGCCAACTACTCACAAAACAGAGTATAATAGATTTTTTGATGCCTGAATCCGTCAATGCAGCATGACCTGAAGTACTGATTAAATTTATGTGGATGGTAGGACCATGACAATGATGTTCGACTACCATACTTCAGATGTAAAACCTATAATAGTGGTATGCTTAGATGCGACCCTTTCCAGAACCAACCGTGTATATTAAGTAATCAAGCAGTGTGGTAGAGATTTGTAGCTAACTGGGTCGGAACCATTATACAGTCTCTTTTTTGATTGCTCACGTTACAGGGTTAGCCAGTGTATATCCAGTAAGAAAGAAGCTTGCAAGCTGGCATGACAGTCACGACTACCGATGGATCGCCGATCTCTATCTGGTTGCCATTAAAAAAAAATATTACTGTGTTTATCATCAGGCACATAGTCCTTTTCCATGATATTATAAGAAACAAAAAGTAACTTTAAGGGACATTTGCCTTTGCCAAGTAATTTGGCATTTATAAGCTATTATTTTTATTGAGCTTATCATAATCAAGTGTGTAGTTTTGCTTGCTGAGTAATCGTCCAAACAGACATACTAATACAAAACCTACTTATCGAGACAAAAACAATAAAGTATCAACTCATAAAATGTAATTACACAATTGCATTAGAAATACTGTTTAACATTCAGAGTTTCCAAGGGTCTATACTAGGGCCCGCACTATTTAATTCCTATTGGAAAGTGGTCGTTTGTTGCAAGTGACACTTTAATGGCCCCGCAGCCGTTAAGGAGTTGAAATTCATTGTTTTTATGCCGGTGCGGTTGAACGCAAGCCGAGCATCAAGAGTTATAAGCCCACCTATCACTTCTTACTTGTTTATGAGGACCAAACGGTAATTTGATAAATTAATGCGATCGAAGAAAAAAGCTAATGATGTTTCTAGCTTCCAATCCACGGTTTTTATAAGAATTCTATTTTTGTAATGATTACCTACAGTTTGAATTGGTTTGTTAAATTACTGCGCTGTATCTAATGAAAACCACCATTAGATACGATCAAGTTTTTGAGAGTAATAGTGATTATCAGAAAATAAATTTTATTCGACCATCGCAAAAATCTTGTATGTTTTTCATCTACTTCATCATGTTTCCAACTTAGACCATAATTTACTGACACTCACTTTATCACATTGGTAAATGGTTCTGCGTCTATTAACATTAGAATGGTGATTTGACAAGTTCTAAATAGAAAAATAACAAATCCAGCTAACAATAGCGGGGAACAAACCCACCTTGAGGTGTATAAAAAGTTTGACAAAGTACTTTGAAAATTAGTTTGCAAAGTCCAATTGGGTTACAATTCGACAGCTATTAGTCAGGTACACATTATCTAATAAGAAAAATAAAATTATACTGATAAGATTTCATATTTTACTGTAAAACATTCAAGATTTACGCTAATAGCTATTCGTTTTATGCAAATAATAAGACTAAGGACCATTTCAATCAATTAATGTTATGCTATTAATAGTCTATTGCTCAAAACTCCGTGTCGATTTTACAAAGGACTTCCTTAAAATTAAACCGCAGACTTTCTTACAATACATGTGTGTGGTGCCTCTAATTACATTCATATTGGTGACCAGCGAGCAGGTGGCGAGCCAAGCATAACGGGTATCAGTCAACCGGAACACGAAGCTGAAATGAATCTTATAAACAACACAGTTAAATTTATTTTTAATTGTGCAGTATCCAAGGATACATTAGTAATTGTCGATCAATAAATAGGTTTTATGAATAGAGTTATAAAGTCTACAATCGTTTGCGATACGTTTGATTTTTGGTAGAACAATGACAGGCGTTTGGGTCAATAGCATGAGTGAATTCGGTTTAGTTAATTACTGGACGATTATGGTCGAATGATTTTTACATGTCGAAAACTTCTTAAAGATCGTTTGAATTTAGTTTCCTCTATATGTTAAGAAATTAAGGCGTGAAGGAAAAGGTATTTACTACGTTAACATCAGAAAATATCAACGACTAACTACTATCCATCAAAGTGGTCTCGATCACATTCTGTGTAATCGCCTAAACCTTAAACGTCTCCAAGCATCTGTGTATTTCGGCAGTTATAATTGACAGCTAGGTCTCATTCTAAATATAATGTATCTATATATAATTATAAAAATTTTTATTATAGTTTTTTTTACTGTCATTATAGCTAACCGCCTCTTTAGTCTAGTGGTCCTAAGCGCGACTGCTATGCTCGAGGTCCTGGGTTCGTTTCCTAGGTCAAGTAAAGTGTTATTGGGGTTTTCTTTGAAATTCCTTGTAGCAGTTCAGAGTTTGGCTTTGTACCCGATTAATAGCAATAGGCTCGCGCCCTTTTACATAGGATCTAAACATACTTGGCGATCTATGTGTGTGCATTAGTACACTTTTGCCTAACCCTTTAGGGAATACAGGCGTGATGGTATATTATGTTATGGATTATCTAGGATATGATCATGATGAAAGAATAGATTAATAATCAGAAATTCTTCGATTTTCGAATATGGGTGTTTTCATTTATTTTTTGGATTTCTATTGTGCTTTGGAATGATCCTAGCTTTTGTTCAATTATTTCACCATCATGTGTAGGTAATGCATGTTTATTACATGGTGTAGGTCTGATTTACTATGTTATCGTCATATATATTGATGTCGACAATGAAGAGTTCGTCCAAAGGGAAAACTTATGTTACTTCTAATTTGGCATCCTCCAAAGTAATTATCAAATATTTATTTACATATATAAAGTTTTCTTTAACTTTTGGTAGTTCATCTCCAATAGTATTAACGTTGTTACAGTGAAAGGTGCCACTTAATGTAGAAATTATTCCCGTAGAATCTAATGAGAAGTAATATATTTATATGTCAACCTTTTACTAAATAATTCGTTCCTTGCTCTATTAACATTAACAACTTCTTCATCAAACCTTATCCAGGCGAGGATCTTCAGCCATCTGGCACCCGCCCTCGTCCAGGACTCGATAAGTCGTGACGCATCGTTGGCTCCCCCCCTTGTGGATCGAAACTGAATCAATTAACTAGCATGTAATTTATTTTGTACAGATAACTGGAATGATTTGGTGGCTAATGAATATATTGTATTTTTCGATTTAGTTGTTTTTTGATTTGTTACATTAGGATTTGTTAGTTTAAATAAACTTATTAAACGAGAAAATAAATGTGGATTATAAAAAGTTTGCAGAGGGATGGGTACACTCTATATTGAATTTATTTGTTATTTTTCTTCCGATTTATAAGTTCATTTTTGACCAAACATCGTTTAGTGATGAAGTAAAGAATAAAGGTTGTAATACGCTAATCTTACAAAGGGAGACGGTTTTAAAATGCATTTATCATTAAAAATCCAATGTTTGTCGGCAGAATTTTCACTTGAGCGTGGTAGGTAGTTAGGTGTGTGAGTACTTATGAAAGCCCTACTTCTATTGAAAGATCCACATTACGAGGATTTCCTTCACCGAAAGTTTAGGCTTATCGTCCATCGACATAGTGTTCCAGGAATTCTTTGAGCCGTTACCTCTTTGTTTAAGCATCTAATCGTGTGTTTAAGATAAAAGTATATTCTAAAAACAAATCAGAACTGGTTATTTTTTATTATCTTTTCTCGGCAAAATGACTGCGATTTACCTGATGAAAACTGCAAGTACAGGCTTGAAGTAACGTCGACCGCTGGTGACTAATTGCATGGACTGTCGTCGCTGTTACGACAGCCTACAGATATGCCTCTTTACGTCTTATTTAAAGGACTCACGTAAGGGGGAGAAATACGTTGACAGGCAAACGATTCCTTGTCTGCACACTACGGCAAACGTGAGAATTTGCAAATTTGGTGCAGCTTATAGGGAGCCGCGTGGTTCTTTTATTAGATGCAAGATGTTGGAAAACAACTTTTTAGAACATTCACCGTGATGAAAACGATAAAACATGCTCTGTGTGGAAGTTTATTTCGTAACTGGAATTATTATTATGTCACGTGTTTGTAATTTCGTTTTCTGGACATGGTGTAATATTATATGTCTCTTGCAGCTACCTGTCGCACCTTGAGACCTTTGAGAACTAAATCAAATACATTTAGATGGACATAAACAAAGTTATCGCTCAAGACAGCTGGTAACAGAACTTCCCCATAAAAATTCTAATGAGCCCGTTGAATCGCCTTCGATAGTAACAACTCAGGGGCGTTGTATCGGTCGGTAGTGTAATCGGCCACTATCGGCCGACCGATCGGGGTTCGATTCCCGAGGGTTGTAATTAGATTGTTAGTCGCATGCGATATTAACGTGTCATGTAGTCAGAGGTATGTGTTTTGATCGTCCTGGAATGTCGATTTGGGAGTGTTTTTAATTTTGAAGCGGTGGTTCAAAATGTGTCTTCAGAATAAAATGAAAATGTTTTTTTTTTTATATTCTCTAGTAGAGGGCGAAAGATTTTTTGATGTTAAAAATAATTGCAGCGCAGCAAGAAGTTTGTTAGTTTTAATTAGTCAAATATTTACTTTGAATTTTAATCTATTTCTGTGATCATTGGTCAAAATAGTGTTGGAAAATCACAATTGCTTACCGTTTTGCCGAGGACAGGATTTTTTAGTTTTGTGTGACAAGGGAGTAAAAATGTATATATAATATATATGTATGTATATATACATAGTATATGTGTATGTAGTAAAAAGGATAGACTGCGAGATACAAATGACCGATCAGCGTATGTAGCCAAATTGGCCTATTATTATTAATAGTTATAAATGAAACAATATAAAAACTTTAAAATTGCTTATTTTATTAACATTGAATAGCATTGAATATTGAATTGAATATTTATCGAAACTAAACGTTTTCTTTTGATCATGACTTGTATCAAATACAAATAACGATTTTGTTTAAAGTTCTAATATTTCCATTAAAAAAAAAAAACATAATTTTGATTGTTTAATGTTAAATTATAAATTTATTATTTAATCGTACAATGATCAAAACGTGTCTGTCGATATTAGAACACATTTCGATTGCGATAAGAAAGTCAGTTGAGAATTTAATATACATAATTTCTTCGAACGTGTAACTTCGGTTGTGTGGTCATTTTTATATTAACCACACATTTATTACCCCATATCGATTGTCATATTCGGAGTATGTCTCTGTATTTATTTACCCCAGTCATTAACGTATTTACCACATTTTGTTGGTCACTATCCACTCACCGGTTCAGTGGCGTTGTTATACATACAATATTTTTTGAACTGATAATGACGTATGACTATCGCACCATCAAAGAAAATCTTTTTTAAAGGTACTTGAACTAAAAGTGTGTTATACTTTGTATATACATTGATTCCTAAATCTATTTTCCCATACAACTTTAAGACGATAATCTATCCTTAAGCAATGTGTCTCTAATATTATATATTTATTTATTACTCATTATATTAATACGTAAAGTAAAAACTCTGTACCTCTTTTTAAGCGTATTGCGTGCACGGAAGTCTGTGAAATTTGGCATGGTTATAATTTATATGGAGAAGGAGTGCAGAAAGCTAAAATTTATTTATAATAACTGTTACTAATATGTGAAATTAATAAATTAATACTGCGAATCCTATCCCGACCAGTGCCATTGAACTTAAACCCCCCAAAATATTGACATTGTCACTCAATGAAAAGTGACAGCTAGTGATATAATATTCATTGTTTAGGTTCATACTGCAAATGTCAAACAGAAAATAGTCTGTGATTAAAAAGTCGCTGGTCGAATTTCGATCATTGGGCGACCGCTAGTTATTATAAGTAATTATTAACATTTAATAATAGTAGGGCATCACATTTGAAATCTTTCGAAATATTTATTATGCTAAATCGTTTTGGTATAACAAAGATATGAAACTAGGTTTATTTTTATCTATGTATATCCAAAGGACTGGCATAAACGCACAGCCCATGCTACTGGGGATAGTAGTGTAAAAGTTTGCATGTGGGTTTCTTTTACACTGTAGGTGAGCACTAAAAAAGGATTTTCGGAAATTGAAAGGGGTTGAAAAAGAGATTAAAGTTTACAAACTTTTTAAGTTATTGTAAAATATACATTTATGAAAATTGATATTTAGTCATTCAAGAATAGGACATGATTCAACTATGATACGAGCGAGGCCGCGGGAAAGCGCTAGTGGATTATAAATTAAAACTCGATACCTACTCTGCACAGAAAAATGTAGAAAAAAATAAATTACAAATAATATTTCAACATCATCACTATTTCAGCTGAAACACGGTCATTGCAGAACATCGACCTTCCCAAAAGAACGTAACAAGGAGCGGCCCTGTGCTACTGTTTACCAGGTCGTAGGTCCAACATGAAAGCATAAGGTACATGGTACGACATTGACAAGTCTAAAGTTCAACAAATAATTAAATGATTTTAGTTTTATTGAAAATTGAACTTCATGGAACTGGCAACACGCGATAATATACGGTGCATTGCAAATTAGTGAACATGCCATTGGCTAGTTTACATGTGCAGTGAACAGTAAACGATAGTTGGACTGGAATACTATTTCGTTGTCCCATTTTTAAATGATGCAAATATTGTAGCCAAATTCAATTGAATTATTTAATTGCTCCTTGAAAGCGTCCCAATAGTTAGTTATAATAGATTCGAGGCGGGACAGTGAGACACTGCAGGCCTTGTCACCCCCTGCCCCCCCCCAGCCCCCAGGCGACCGGGTTGCACTCTACAATTTAGAGCTTTTACGCTATTTTCAATTAAAACCCTAATGGCTCATGGTCCACCGATGCGCCGATTGTCTAATTGTATATAATTGAAGAGTTGATGAGAATGTGTTTGGTTACATTTGAATGTGTCGAATTAGATAGTTTAAATTAAATTTGCAAATATGACTGTTGAAACTGCACCTTTTAAGTAAGCAATGGTACAAGAACTAAAGATGAAGAAGATATAACGATCTATTAACATATAACATAAAAAACAACATATTTTTGGTATTTTGGCAAAACGTCTTCATGAATGTATGTTTTTAGACAAGTAGAGTTATATACCTATTTAAACTAAAAATGGTGTGTTGTTCCAAGAACTGACTTTTGTAGAGGAGGAATATAGATAGACTAATAGATACTATAGCACAGAATTTGTAATCGATGGTGGTAAATAATGAAGCGAGTACCTAATAAGTAACGTTATCCTATAGTTACATTAGGGTGTTTTCTATCACCTTAAACTTAAACTCTTGTAAAATGCTAACACACGTCTAGTCATGGCGCCATTATTTCTCTAAAATTTGTACAGTTTAGCTGCTGGAACGCAATATTTGCAGAATTGCATTCGCGTTAATTAGAGCTACCCACGGCTCCTCGAAGAAACGCTAGTGGTATCTACGATAAGAAATAAATATGCAAATATATTTCCGATTTTTAATTTAACCCAAATAAGCACGGAACTGTGTATACAGCTACCACCAGTGCTTATAAATGTATGCTGGAGAAAATTAAACAATGAGCTGTTAAATAAAATAAGTTGGTAACATCAGCTCTGTAAATTCCGTCGTTCAGTAGCTCGTAGTACCACACCCCTTTTGTAAAAACTTTCCTTTTAATCGTTTCACATTACGATCCAGTAATGTGCTAAGTTTCTCGCTCATCGTTATTGAATTTCTACCAATATTATGCTCCCGTATTGGAGCTTCCCGTGGAACTTTCTGATAATTATTGCCTTTAATTTGTTCAACTGTTTAAGTTTAACTTAAGGTATTTTGTGATCACACGCTTACAGAATTATTTACCGAGTTTATGATTAACAAAGTAGGTACTTTTTTGGACGGCTTCTGATGTTGAAAAATCTATCCTCGCTAGCAAGGCAGCGGAGTACTTTAAAAAAATGTTAGTACAAAGGCTAGTAGTAGCCTATCAAATTTTGCAGCGTGGTCTAATACGATGATTGTGTCTCTTTTATCACGACTTCCATTCGCTAGTTTTTTTAGGCCTTTCAGGTTAGATATAGTATAAACCTTCCAGACTGCCGCTCAGTTCCCTTTGTCTATTCTGACAGGAACTCTGGAATTCCTTCAAGTATTCGCTACGTAGGTTTTATTTGGGGCAAATAAATAATGGCTACATTTTTCTCTTCTTTTTCTTGCTAAATATTATGTACACCTTGCATATTATACCTTTCTCTTGCTCCCCTGGAAGAATGGTAGAGAATGCTTTTTAGCATTAAATCCTCCAATTGTATTTTTTTTGTGCAATAAAGAATATAATATTATAACGTTGAGTATTATTGTCTTAGCGAAATGTGTATTTGCATGTCTTTGTATTGTGTTATGCCTTAATTGGTGTACTTGTGTCAGTAGTCCATACTTGAGTGTCGTGTGAGGGGTATGTGTTTTGTTAAGTTGGTGTGTACTTATATGTTACTTAAACTATGTGATATTTCTTCGTTTGTACTGCTCATATCTAGGGCTTCTTTAAAATAAGAAAATTCTGGGATAATATTCTTTTTGTCTTTCGTTTTCAGTTATACAGATTTAACGTGCTTTTATTATCTATCCTTATTTTTATGATTTATCGTTATTTCTAGTGTGTTTTTGTGCAATTGCATTTATGAAATTGTTAAACAGTTTGTTGTTAATTTCTATAATTAAAACTTGTTATTTTTTAAAAGTCATTTATACTTTTAACATTATAGTTTACGGTTGTTGTTTATTCGTTTAGTTGGATCTTTACAATATTTTTTTCTTCGAGTCTTTCCTTTCGTTCCAGCCAGTCCGCATCATCCACCATTGTGATCTTGCTAATTAGTTAGTATAAAAGGAGTTATTGTTGTCTATGATACACCATACGCTAGTTTTAACACTGGCTATGGTGAAACAATTAGACTTGTCGCATTCAGGAATCAGCCAGTGTATAACCAGTAATGAAGCGGCATGAGAGAAATCTATAGACGAATGGATATCAATGAGCATACACATTGCGATACACTTGTCACAGCGATTCTCTTGTCGCGCAAGTAATATTGTTCTTCGAAAATAACGTTCCCTTTGTTTACCCTTTAACAATGCTTCAGTTAATAATGAGGAAATACGGAAAGAAGTAGAGACAGCAGCAATTAAACAAAGGGCATCGCTTGGAGACGAATCAGTGCATGTCTGTAGCGACGCCTACTTATATACGTTTGACATATTTTAGAGAAATCCTTATAAACGTCTCGGTATAATGAGTGTCATATTCGGTGTGTACAGTCAGCAAAGAAAATAGTTGTCAATGAATTTTTTAAATAAAATTCTACCATTTACAGCTCGTGGGCATGTGAACCATGTAACTAACAATAGATACGTTTCTTATGTTTGCCGTACTGTGAAGATGTGGAATCGCTTCCCGGCTAGCGTGGTTCCTCCCTCCTATGAACAAGGCAAGGATATAGTTACGTATAATGTATATGATATATTTTAAAAAATAATAATTTTTATTAATATTCAAAGTAACATTTAGAATAAACTATTAAACGTTCACCAATGAGCTGTCATCATTCCAAATCAGAAAAAAAAACCGATATTTATAAATTTATATAAACTTGTGCGAATAAATTTAAGATATCTTGAATGAAGACAACGCCATAATATGTATTCAACCGTTTTATTTAATTACTAGCAGTGAGACCGCGGCTCTTAACGCATTTATTACGCATTTTGAACAACCCCTTTAGGCGCTGAATTTTCAAAAATCTATTCTTAGTGGATGTCTACATCATAATAACTATCTGTGTGCATTTCAGCCCAATCCGTGCAGTGGTTTCAGCTATATGTTGATAGATCGGTCAGTCAGTCACGGTATCTATTATGTATACATATATATATAAATAGATATCAGATTACTATGTTTCTGTCAATAATCGCGCCGTGCTCTTACTGAGGCAGAAAGGATTGAGTATGATTTCTCTTTATCCTTGTAGAAACAAATCGCTTTCGTTTTCTTCAGATTTATTAATCCCTTTATGCATTCAAACCGATTCAAAACGGTTGCTTAGGTGGTTTGAGCATGTAGAGAGTATTAATGAAAGAAGAATGACTAAACAAATTTATAAGGCGAGTGTGAATGGGAGTTTTGGAAGAGATAGGCCTAGACCTAGACGAAAGTGCCTCGATCAACTCGATGATGCAGAAGCGAGAGATCGTAGCAAGTGAAAAGACATGGTCCCTGCCTACCCCGTTCGAAGAGAGGTGTGATGTATGTATGTAATAAAAAATACAAATAACAAAAAAAGTTCTCCCAACTGTACCGAGCACTACGCGATACATCCGACACACCGAAGAGTAGCGACGTGTGAAATCTGCATTTCTTTGAGATGCACTTGTCCTCCTCCGAAGGCACACCACCCGCGCCTGCCCCCCGGCCTCACCCCCGCGACGCCTCACAGATAAAGAGGGCTCTACTTTCGCACGCTTTGAGCACTGCGCTCAAGTTTTGTTATTGTCTAAGAGATGGCTAGGTTTCTTAATACATGATCGAGATGCGTTTTTTTTTTTTTAACCTCCGTCGAAAATAGAAGGCTGTTGTGAGCTTAACGTATTTGTATGTTATGTTATGTGGGCTTCATCTGCCCGCATGTAGACTCTTGATAATTACATTGTGCGTAGATATTCTGGCCGGCTATTTCAGCCTGCCCAACTTTGACTATAAGCGCAGAAGCCTCCTGGGGCATTCACAGGATTCTTGAAGGGACCTCGAGTTTTTGATGATTTCTGCCCGTTGGGTTTGCAAATCGGCTCCTCCTGCTGTCCGTTCTTCTGCGTCCTTGCATGCAGTCTCCGCGTTGTACTTCTGCGACATTACGTCCTCGAAGAAGGAAACCTCTGCAGTCCATGAGCCCTCACTGTTAGCGTGGCTTTCACTACACTTGGCAGTGAGAGGTCCCTCCCTACCACGGTAGTCAGAACACGGCGCTGCCTCTCTCCGACGGCACACTCCGACGGAGTGTGATGCGCAGTGTTTTCGGCCGCACCGCACTCGTGAAACACGGCGATGAGCCCCAGCGGGCGATCCGGTGCAGGTACCATCCGAAGCAACCATGCCCAGATAGCACCTACACCAGTCAGAATGTCAGGGAGCCCTGCGCCCTTTTAAACCAGTTTCTCAGTACCGGACGGATGGTGTCTTTGGTATAACGACATTTTTTTGTTATAGGATTCCAACTCAAATCTTTCGTAGTGACCTTCACAACTACCACTAAGCCGTCATACTTTTCATCAAATAGCTATGCTTCATTGTTTCATCAGTGTTAAACTTATTCATCAAATTCTCTACCCCGCCGTCGCCAATGTACCCGTGTAGTCTACGTTCTGACTGACTTCCCGTACTTGCCTACAGCTTACCAGATTGATTCACATTTATGATTACTGCTTCTTTCCTTAGAATCGTAGTTTAAAATTATATAGTCCATAACCTTTCTTAATAAATATGCTTTAAAATTCTAAAAGAATTTTTCAAATCTGTGGACTAATTTCAGAGATTATCACGTTCAAACAAATATATCAAATAATTCCCTTGAACTTTATTATATCAATAGTATAGATAAAAGAAAATAAATGTGAAAACAAACAACAATCAGACCACGAAACAATCAGTATCTTCAGCTCGGAGCCTATATGAAGAACTAGGTATAGATGTAGTAAGAGCTAGGTTTTGTTTTGTTCCAGTATGATAGACCGTGTGAGGCGTTAGGACTCCTATTGTTTGCGAATGATATACTATAACAATATATTTGCTGTCAACTGTAGTATTAAGTAGTCTAATAAATATATAAACATATACCTAGGTATAACAATATGTACTAGCGGTCGCCCAATGATCGTAATTCGACCTTCGACTTTTTATCATAGACAATTTTCTGTTTGACATTTGCAGTATGAACCTAAACAATGAATATTATATCACTTGCTGTCACTTTTCATTGACTGACAATGTCAATATTTTGGGAGGTCTAAGTTCAATGGCACTGGTCGTGTTAGGATTCGCAGTATTAATTTATTTTATTTAATATATCAGTAACAGATATTAAAGATAAATTTTAGTTTTCTGCACCCCTTGTCCATATAAACTTTAGCCATGCCAAATTTCACATTCTTCCGTTCAAGCAATATGCTTAAAAAGGGGTAGAAAGTTTTTGCTTCACGTATTAATATAATCATATGAAAAAGTCAATGACTTCTATTGACACTCGATGCGCTGAGGTATTTTGAAAAACGAGTACTGTATTACTTATTATAATAATAATAAGGGTTAAGACCTCTTCCCAAGGGATGATATGGGCTTAACCAGCACGCCATTCCACGACATATTGGCGATTTCAAATGCCGAGAATCCAATAGTTTTTTAAATATGAGACACAGTTTCACAGACGGCCATTTAATTCGAAACAAAGCAAAGCATGTATAATGATAATTAAACAGCTGATATACATACATATTATATATAGATCACACAAAAGACAGTCATAGATCGGACCCGCGATCTCTCGGCTAAATAATGTGGCTTACTACCACTGCGTCACGGTGATTACCACTAGCCTGTGCTACTGTATAGAAAAGAAACCATTTCAGTACGGAACCTCGCGTCAAATAAAACCATAATTTCAACTAACGTAGTCCACTATTACAGATAGATTTCTAAATACCAATTGCGAGGTGATAAACACTTTTTTTACAATTTAATAAATACGATTCCGCCATTACTAAACGGTGATAAATGGGTCACGTACTTCTCCCTATCCCCTAAGCAAGGCGGAGGGGGTGGGACATCATACGTCTCAATATCTACCTAAGAGTTCATATCGTAATTGCCAAGATTTCTATTATTTCTTTAATTGAGAGATAAAGTCGTAATTTACAGCTATATTAAATAACGTATTTGTTTTTCGTAATAATGCCAGTCGATAAAATTGACCAATTGCTGGGCAAACAATGATTCCCGAGGGAAAGTTTGGGAGTAATAGCTACACTAAGCTATGACGTATGCAGCATTTAAACAGCGAAAGATCTACAGTTCTGTGTCTTTTCTACTTCGAGAAATGCGCCACGTCCAGGGCAACTCTAGCTGAAGTCCGTTCCTTTGGCGTGGAGCCCTTGAGTCTAGAAGCCGCTCAAGCGATACAGTGTCACTGCACTTACAATCACTAGCTAGCAACAGACACCATTACACTGCAGCCCACACTCGTCTACAACACACATGTACATGGGTTTCTGTAAGGGATATGTCTTTTTCTTTTTGTACGAGTTCAGGCAAAAATTGATAGATCACTAAATACATATAGACATGTTCCTTCCTTCCTCCTAGGAGGCAGGAATTTCATAAGCGAAAGGAAACGTCATCACAGAGAAAAACGCCTGTTTTAAACGGTTAATATAAAGATTATATTGGTTGATAAGATTATTTGTAATTTTTTCCGATTATAGCCTTTATATGGCACTATGATGTGACCAAATTCCATTCAAATTGATCAAGCTATTTTTGAGAAAAAAATTAATGTTTTTTTTTTCCTTTTTTACATTTATTCAAAAACCGAAGTAGATAAAGATCTGAAATTTGCCGGAACAACGTATCTTATTAGTGCCAATTTCCAGATTATGGTCCAGATATCGTTCTGAGGTCGACTCAGTATGCTTATCGTCCTATGGTCTTTATTAAACTTATCGCGAACAAAGTCGAAAGAAAATATTCGTAATATTCTAAAAAATTGTTGATATGTGCGGTAATTGGATAGATATGCATAACATCATCACCGCTCTACGTTAAATTAAGTAAATTCATAGCCTTCTTACGTCATCGGGTTCTTTAAGCGTAACGTGAAGCGATATTTATGCAAGTCGTTATGACGGTGGTGAACGTCGACAGATTTAGATCTCTCGGTGGTCGCCGTTGTGTTTGGATTACCATCAGGGACAGAACCGACATTGCCGAGCTAATAAGCTCTACTTCTTCTCAGCTATCTTTTTCATTTGATGCCCATATCATGGGGTGTACAAAAAATAACTTGTCCGTCATCTTTGGGAGTCCACAATGTTTGATGTAGAATGACGTCACTTAGCTAACAATGCATTGTCGTCCAAAGTAAACGTATATACCAAATTTCAGCTCAATCGGTTGAAGATAACTGTTTTAAAATTCATTTGCAAGATTTGATCGATACTAGCGTAGTAAGTTATGTAAAATCTTGTAAAAAAGGTTTCGAAGTCCTCAAACCAGATTCTTAAGTTTTCCACTTGGAAACTTTGTATTCTGGTATACTGGTATACCCATATCATTTAATATTGATGCCCCGCGACTCCGCTCGCGTTTGTTACGCAATAATTAGTCCTGTCTCGTAATTTTATTTCTCTATAACTTGCTAAAAGACCTCGACCTGTCCATAACTGCAGTAAATTATATTTTAGAACGGGTATCTAAAGCAGCATTAGCAGGCACTTACCAAATCTGGTTTGGCTGGTAGTGTATCACAGGCAGTCAAGGTGAGCGCTGATGTGCATCATAAGGGAGCCACCTAAACCTACACCTGGGTCGCAAGTCCCGGGAGCCGCTCGTGTTTCCCTCTCTCTGTCGTCACACGATGGACCCGGCACCCGTTCGGTGAATCCATGGAATGCAAAGATGTTTGTCTCGTCTCAAATCAATTATGGAATGACTTATACTTCTCGTGTACAAATTTTCACGAGAATCAGTTGGAATTTATAAATACTAGCGATCACTGTAACCTCGAAATTCGACCCGAGACTATTTGATAATAAACTACTTTCTGTTTGTCATTTACGGTATTCATAAACAACGAGTATTATCTACATCACTTGCTGTCACTTTTCGGGTTAGGATTCGAAGTATTAATTTACTTAATTTAGTAACAGATATTATAGATAAATTTCAACTTTCTACACTCCTTCTCCATATAAACTTTAACCATGCCAAATCTCATAGTTTTCCGTGTACGCAATACGCTTAAAAAGGTACCGAAAGCTTTGCTTCACGTATTAATATATATATATATAACTCGCAAGAGTTAACTTGCGACTTCGGCGTTGTTTGTGAAATGTACCGTACTAATTATAAAGTGCGTTATAGTAATTTTGAATAATAATAAAAAAAGTTTATCTATGAGTACTAGCGTATGGATGGCAGGAGCGGTAAATGCCTTACGTTTTTATTGAAATGTAAATCATATGAAAATATTTAAGTTACATGTAAAATATTTACATAAAGGTTAACCGCTAAAACCGTATGTAACTATAATCCATAAGTGGTGCCCACGGGAATGGCAACCGTCGAACGGTTCCATTTGAAATGAATTAATTACTCACATTCAGTATTCAGAGAACATCGAAAGCGACCGCAAATAATTCACACACACAAACAGAAAAAACCTATATACGAAAACATCTAGAAATCGCGCACATAAAATTTCATATATAAAAATGTCAATAAACACGCACACAGCTACACCGGATCGCGGGTACGCTGTCGCACACATACTAACGACTCACACAAACGCATAATCTTTCGCTCGGGCGATATGTATCGCCACTACATAGAAGTAATCTTTCACTGTGACTCACACAGGCGAAGCGTTCGTGTTTTCAGCGAGCGCGACGGTTTTTTCTCTGTCCGCGCGCGTGTGCGTTTCTCTAGCTGGGGGGTGGTGGGAGGGAGCCATACATTTTCAGGAAGGCTCCAGCGTCACAGGGCGTCTTTCAGCGTTCCGAAGCCGCACACATCGCTGGCTATCGGCGAGACGAAGAAGCAAAGAGTATACACAGAGTAATTACATTTACAGAGAAGTCATTTCATTAAAAAAAACATCAACTATTCGAGATAGTTTTGATACGAAATTGTTATACATTATACATGGGTAAATATGTATTGTATAAAGATAATTATGCGTATTTATGTTGACACGTAAGAAGTAATATTTTTTTAGGGTAACGAAACAAAAAATAACTCCAAAAATCTTATCTCGCGTGCCATCAATATGATAAAAGAAGTTTAACAGTGATAATGATGCGCGTAACTGTCATTTTCCCCTCCACTAAACGCGCCAAAAGAACTGCAATGTTAAAAAGTTTATTTACCCTTTAGGAGGTAAATGATAAAATCTAAGATGGGTAAAAATAAAGTCATTTTACTGTAAATGACATACCTACGCGTTTGTTCTCCCCACTATAAATTCTGGGTTCTGGCTAATGAAGTTTGTAATATATATCATATAAACTTTTCTCAATCCAGTTAAGGAATTTAAGTAGCACTAGGTCATATACTTTAATTTCTTTATTTTTGCGCTCAAAGTGGTTTCTCACTTGCTTTGCTCGATACGTTACCTCACATTCACAGTACAAAACTTCAAGTGTATTAGTTAGTCATATTTATTACAACTATACGAAATAAATTAATAAAGTTTGAAAGGTTAACGTAAAAGTTGCCGCTTTATATGCAAACTTAGGTGGGAGAGTACAAAGAAACTTCTTTGTAGATTTCTCTGTACAAAGGAAGCCAGACTGATGGAATACTTCCACCCTACAGAAGACCGCAACCAAGGAGCCTAGTGTCGTGTTGCTGCGGTAAGTAGAGTTTCCAGAGCTGCTCGGGGAAGAGGGGTCCG
This sequence comes from Saturnia japonica, assembly GCA_033032175.1. Classification (NCBI taxonomy): domain Eukaryota; kingdom Metazoa; phylum Arthropoda; class Insecta; order Lepidoptera; family Saturniidae; genus Saturnia; species Saturnia japonica. The sequence continues at coordinate 15,531,011 of CM065324.1, read as the reverse complement.
AGGTTGGCGATGCACTAATAATACTCATGGTACACAAGCATTTATATTTATTGGATACGGTAAACCCGCTTACAATCAAGCGGAACGTATGCTTGTTTGCTAATTTAGTTATATTAAAAAAAATCTGCTTATGCCAGTACACAAATTGTGTGATGATAGATCTATACAATGAATAAAATTTAAGTGTCTGTTAGTAATGTCAAAATAACAGTTTTTTTACTAAATGCATATTAAAGGATATACGATACCTATAACAAAAACCCCATGTTTTAAATTTTTGTCTGTCTATCTGTCTGTTTGTCCCGGGTAATATCTGAAACGGTTGGACCGATTTTCACGGGAATTTCACTGGTAGATAGCTGATTTTATAAAGAGTAACTTCGGCTACTTTTATTTTAGAAAAATAACTAATTCTTTAACCCTAAGGTTCCGCACAAATAAAAAAACTGGTCATGGTGAATTAATTCGGGTGCTTAAATGGCTTACGCTGAGTAAACCATAAAAAATATAGCAAACTAATATAAAAATAATTGTAGACATTAAAAAGGCCTACAAAAAAGCCTGCGAGAGTATACATCTATCTTTTAAGGAACACCCACAATAAGCATTTTTATCTTTAAAATAGCCGGAAGCGGGAAAACAAGATTCGCTCTGGCATTTTGTAGTACACGTGAGCAAAGCCTCGAGTACAGCTAGTGGATATATAAAAATGATAATGATAAGAAATTTTTTAAAAAGATTCTTTGCGAAGATCATAATTATTATAGTTTCAATCTAAGATAATGTAGCTCGGTTGACGTCGGTGATTCGGTCGGTGATTGCTGCTTGCCCGGACGACAGAGGTGTTAACGGAACATCAGACGGTCAACGGCTGCCTCATTTATCGAAAATTCAATCGTAAACCTTCTTGTTACAACTATCCCCGCGTTAAGAATTGAACAGTGTTCGTGAACTTAGTGTCAATTACAATATCGAAATCGTTTCCCCAAAGGTGCGTAGATGGGTTGTTCTGCGCACAGATTCTCTGTCCGGAATTCCCGTGGGCTACTCTATGCTATCGGGCGGCGCCGGGGTATGAGCAAAGGAGGTGATAGCAGTACGTGTGTGTTCGGAAAAATGCCTTATGGATTCCGGGAACCAGCTCGCTTCCCACCCGTTTGCGAGTTCTTTATCCTTACTGTTTTACCCTTTATAACAAAGTATTGGTTGATATATCGTTCTTTGTAGTCAAACGCCTCTTCCTCCAATTAAGCTCATCACATCAGCTTAACTTATTGCCTATTTCAAATGCTGCATCTATACTAATATTATAATGCTGAAGAGTTTGTTTGTTTGTTTGGTTGAACGCGCTAATCTCAGGAAGTACTAGTTGGAATGGAAAAATTATTCTAATGTTGGATAGTCCATTTATCGAGGAAGGCTATATAATAGGAGAGGAGTATCAACAAAAAATGTTCCAAAAACGGAGGAAATTTTCATTGAGTGCTTTGCGTAAATAGCTAAAGTTACGCAACAATAATGATGTGTGACGGAATTGTTTCTCTTAAAAAGTTCTAAAAAAAGTTCGCGATAGCATATGCCTATCTTTTAAGGTTCACGCAATATGAACTTTTTATGGTAATAAAATTTGTTCTAAAATAATGCATTATTTGCGAAAGTGTTTTTATAAACATTGTTTTAATGTTTATCGAAATAAATACATTGTTCATCACAAGTATTTGCACTTTAAAATTTGCACTTTAGATTTTAATGAATATCTTAGGAGATATCACAGTTTTAAAATAACTCTGCAGCAAAACAATAATCAAGTACCGCGCGTGCATTTTAGCGGAATGACGTGGAAGGCGGGCGGCACCTATAAATTGTATTTGTCTCTGCCTACGTCCCACTCTCTCTAACCCTCTCTCTTTTCTGTGACGCAGACGAAGTTGCGCGGATCAGATAGTAATATATACTGTTCCGCGACAAGGTGATTTTTTTTGGGTAACACTAGCTGTGTTGAATTTTTTTTACCAATTCTCTATAGCGTCCCCGTGTGCGTGTAGCTTTCCGCTGTTGTCACTTCCCGCATACACTTGCCTACAGTACACCATATTACTTTACATTAATGGTTAATGTTCCGATTCTTAGATTTATAGCGTGAAGTTACATAGCCTATAATCTTCATCAATAAATATATTATAAAAACAAAAATAATTTTTCAAACCTAACTGCTAGTTCCAGAGAATAACGCTTTCAAACAAACAATCTCTTGAGCTTTAGTCATAACTAGCTGTGCCTGCGGCTTCGCTCACGTGGACTACAGAATGCCCACGCGAATCTTGCTCCCCCGCTCTCGGCTATTTTTAAGATAAAAATGCTTATTTTTGGTGTTTCTTAAAAGATAGATATATGCTTTCGATGACTTTTTTGTAGGGTTTTTTTAATGTCTACAATTATTTAGTATACTAATTTCCTATATCTCTTATGGTTTACTCGGCCTAAACCATTTAAGCGCCCGAATTGATTCACCATAACCAGTTTTTTTTCTAAAATAAAAGTAGTCTAATTTACTCCCTATAAAATCTACCAGTAAAAGTTTCGTCGAAATCGGTCTAACCGTTTCTGAGATCACCCGGAACAAACAAACAGATAGACAGAAAGACAAAAAATTTAAAAATGGGTGTTTTGTTATAGGTGTCGTACTTATATACTTTCATAATAATACATTTAGTAAAAAGCTGTTATTTTGACATTACAAACAGACTCTTCAATTTTATTAACTGTATAGATATTGGTATAGATTAAGCCGAAACAGCATGAGATTGGGTAAGCTTATGGAAAGAGGAATCTATACTGGAGTATAAAAAAAGATATTGAAAACATTTTCGACATGTTTGTATTATTGAAGCCATTTAGAAGTAAATATAAGTATTTCCTGGTTGAGGCTAAACTTCTCCATTTTAATTTAGTTTTAGTGGAAATGCAAAGAATTTTTTTCAAATTTCTGAACACTGCCAGCAAATCGTTTCCTACTAATATTATAAAGGCGAAAAATTGTGAGTGTGTTTACATGTTTGTTACTTCTTCACGCTCAATCGGCTGGATTAATTTTGATGAAATTTGGTATGAAGGTAGCTGACACTCTGGATTAACACATAGGCTACTTTAAATTATACGCGGGTGAAAGCTCCGGGCACAGTTAGTAAAAACATAAAGGGAACTAGATGAAAGAAACTTCCAAGTTTTTAGTAAAGTAAAAAAAAAACATTTACAATTAAATTACACATATAATTTCATTAATTAATGAAATATATGATAACAGACAGCACGTCCGCTCTCCACAATCGTACGTTACATAATGACAGAATCATTATTATTTATTTCTAACAAATTTGTGTCTACCCACAGTTTTTTTAACAAAATAATAAACTCTATTTACACTATTAAACATGTTGAGTATAACAAGGAGTTATATTAAGCGTTTACCCGTACATAAGTAATGCAAGAGAGGCCAGATTGCACCAATACATTGCACCTGGTCCGGTCGAGGCTAGGCGAGGCGAGGCGGCGAACTGGGTCCTTGTCGCCCGCGGGGCTCACCGCTCTGACCCACCGCAGTGGGAAGGGGAGGGAGAGGAGGAGGGAGCCGATCGCAATCTTACTGAACGTGTGATTTTTATAATATATTATTATTTATTTTAACACAAAAAACACCCACATAAATCAATAGCAGCAGGAGTATTATTTAGCTAATAACTGTTATGGTAGATTTAGGGTATTTTGTCGACGGTGACTGTTGATTGAACATTATTTGTAGATGACCAAAACTGAACTTTTATACAATACTAGCTGGTATCCGTGACTTCGTCTGCGTATTATTGGATATACATAGCCTAATCTCGGAACACGACAAACCATAAGAAAATCATAGACGAGTTTGTCACTATGTGTATGGTGGACGCGATCCTTACAACCCTGCTATATTAATTACTGCATATGCACCAGATGATTGCGGAACACGACAAAGCAAAAATATCATAGATGGGTATTATATTTGTAGGATAACAGTGGTTAAGTTATAATTTTACCAGGATAAAAAGTATCCTATGTTTTATTTCAGGTCATAGACTATCTGTGTGATAAATTTTATCTAAATCCGTTCAGCCATTTTTGCCTGACTGAATAACAAACATACAAACTTTCACATTTATTATATTAGTAGGATAGGTTTTAAGCAAGCATACGGCGTATGGACGCTTATAATGTTATAGGTGTTACTAGAGCGTTGTTTACTTAGAACTCCCTACCCCAACGAGCTCTGAAAGCCCTATTCACCGCAGGAACACAACACAAGTTTATTTGGCTGCGATCTTCTGTTGGGTAGAAGTATTTCACCAGTCAGACCATCCCAAGTATGGAGAAATGTACAAATAAATTTCTCTCGTGCCCTACCTTTTCTTTGTTCTGTAGAATTAGGTCTTCTAAACCTTGACCACCATACAATAGGTGTAAATTCCGTCATAGTGGCACGCTTAGTTGTGTCACGTCATGGGATCAGTTGGTATATCCAGTATACAAATGGGATGGTAGGGATCTTGTATCCAACCGTGATTTCACCATAATGCATATTGTGATAATCCCTTCAAAGTGTCTCTTTTGGTTGGTTGCGTTTCGGGAACAGTATTTTGCAGATCGGCGATGGATTGTTGATCTCTCGGTGGTATATTGCCGTCAATGTGTGACGGTACTATTAACAAGACAATTTTTAACAAAAAGAAAAATTTGATCAATTATTGTGAGAAGTTCCTTGGTGTATCTTCGACGTTTCGAGGTCTGATGCCAATAAAGTTAAAAACAAAGAAGTTATGGCTAAATATCCATTAAAAAAATACGTGTTTTTTTTGGAGTCGGTTTACAAAAACTAAGCTGCGTAGAGATACTTCCTAGTCTGTATCATGATGAATGTTCTGAAGAGTTTTTTGATCTCCCTTACACTAGGGAATCACGTGGCTTGGTTTACGGAGCCACAGCTACACGGTAGCGTGCATCATGCCAAGAACATAGAAGACGTGCAAACGTGGAATAGTTTTCGGCCCTTCCTATGATATAGGGTTTTTCAATCGATGCGTGAAGAGACATTTAATCCAGCCCGCGTTGAAACCTGTGTCACTGACGCGACAGTCGCCATTGTATGGGACTGTACCGTATATACCAAAATGCTGTACAGTAATTGTGAAAGTAGTATTTTCAGCAGCCTTAATTTAATATGTTATTTCCTTCAAGAGGTTGTAGTGAACATGGAAATAGAAAATTCGAGGGCAACATAACTTCATTATCCCTTACACAATGAACGGTCTTACCGTGTGAATAATTAATGTAATGCCTTACGTTTCTGTAACGTTATTTTAGCGTTACAATAACCGTTGTTGCAAGCGGGTACACGCTGGCCGAGGCCGAACGTTTAAGTTTCGTGTGTCCGTTATAAATTCCGAGCGGGCGTTCTATATTCAAATTGGCCGACGCTATTGGCTGCCTCTGGGTGGTATTTTACTTCCGCGGATAAAGGTAACTGTGGATAGGCCTCGACAACGTACGATAATATACGGGGCCTAGTAAAATTATTACAAGTTTAATTAATTTTTTGACGATTGTTAATAAAATGAAATTTAACTAAACTTTATTAAAATCTAAACATTATTATCCACTATATTATTACTAGCGGTTAATTTGAAATATATTTACATATATATACAAGAAAACTTCAACAGTAATGTTAAATTACTATATAATAATTCAATAAATTGTTACTAAACCAATGATATTTTATAAGTAGATAAGCCATTGTCACTCTTTATATGCACTTGTGAATAGTGGGCAATTTCACTCAGTTTACTTTCGAACTGATTCTGACTTGAGCGAGTAGAATCTTTTATCCTTTTTTGACAACAGAGTTTCCGCCTTACGCTGTGATTTTAATTATTTCAATATGCTGATAGCAAGATCTGTAACGTTTTGAAATTGCTTTTAGAGAGAGTAAAACGCGTCTATTTATAAATTGTCATTGAGCTGAACTTTGCTTACTTTATCGAGATCGGGGTTTAAGTTTCTACCGAAGCCAACATTTATTTATAAATAAATTACTTAAATTTCGATGACTATTTTATAATATGTACGTATGTTTCTGTCAGTTTTAGTTCATGTTTTTAAAATATTATTGATTGATAATATTGATAGAATAGTTGATTAAAAACTAAAATGCTAATCAATTTAATACTGGGATAAATTATAGTTTCCCATCCACGATATTACGTTCCAAGCGTAAACTGGATGAAATTTCGCCGGTACAGAGAGCTTCCCGTAATGTCTATGCATAAAGTATTTTAAACTTGTTAAAATTGCAACGTATTTCTACGTAGCGAACGGAACTATGCCGCAAGATCAAAAACATAATATACCTAACGAGTCCGTCTCATTTTTTGAGGTGTTATAAATTTTTCAACATGCCTACGAGTATATCTTTATTACTAAGTTTAGTTATCGTCTTTGCGGGATTTTAAATTCATTAATAATTAATTTATAATCCGAATCAGTGGTGACCACCTAGAGATCAGCGTAAATATAAAATGGATATACACCGGCTGATTTCAAACGACGTGCATGAACGACTCACTATGATGGACTTTCCACTATATGCATGGTGGTCGCGAAACAGTCGGACGAAACAGCCCTACCTGTCCGCTATCGTCATTTCCTCGTTCGTTAATTAGTAGGGTGCGCACCACGTGCAGGAGAGGTTGGCTTGTGTGTCTTGTCTTAAGATGTTATTCGACACCCATTAGACCCATACAGATCACTAAATACATATACACATGTTTCCTTCCTTCCTCCCAGGAGACAGCGATATATATGTATTTATATATGTATAGTTAGCTCGAATTCTAAGAAAAGGGAAGTAGCTAGATCGCGACTTATTTGCAACTGCCCAAGCCGAGGTCTGGCCACTTTGGCACCCTTGAACAAGTTATCTTTACTTTCGCGGCCGAGTGCCTTAAGTGCTCGCCCCCAAGTCACTGTGAAGCTGTAAAAGCCGTCTGAGGCTTCAGGGCCCTTATGGCTAACTGTAGGTACAGTAAGTCAGAAAAAAAGAGCGATTATCCGATTACCGCAGAAGACAGACTTGTTTAATAAGCATGACTAAATTTTGTAACGATGATCGTCGAGAGAGCAATGGACAGCGACAGCAACCGTTAGGTTATCTGGAGAAAATAATTCTTACGGCCGTTTTCAATAACCAATCTATCCGTTGTTTTACATAATATATATCCTTATCATTTAACTTGGATCGATAAGGGAAAGCCAATATCTGTCTTTAGTTAAAGATAGTACTTATTAAAGATATGTACTAATCGGGGATAGTAAACTTTAGATATGTCATTGAAAGCGGCCGTTAGTCACTGAATAAGAAATGGTTTATCCAGAAATTTTATGTATAGGTGGTATCTAGTCAGGTGGGCATTAGAAAACGCTCTAGCAATACGTGTAATGATTTCATTGTTGTGTTGTCTTCACTGAAAGTTTACGCTCATCGTAAGGATTAAAACTCACGTCGATTAACGCGAAGTCCGTACACGCTACTACTGAGCTATTATTGTTTAAAAAATACAATCATTTCAGGAACTAATGCCGAAACACCACACCGAAAAATAAGTATTAACTATATATACTTACCTAAAACAAACTGCATTTCGTATAAAAATGATTTTCAATAAAGTTTTGTCGGCGTTAAACGGGAGTTATATTCTCTCACCTTGTTTTTAAATAAAATCAAAGTGTATGCGGGCTCAGTTCCGCCTGGTTCTTTATGGTGTTCATAAAAATGCCCCAACTTCAGCGCGAAACTTCCAGTCGCACCTACTAGCGATATTCGACTTTATACTGTAACAAATCCGTATGAGAATTACATGTTTATTTCCATAGTAGGGGATAATAAAAATTATGTACTTTAATCCAGCTTCTATGAGTGAATTTGTTAATACTTTTAAGTTTGAGTTTTTATTTTTCGTTTGAAGGTGTGTTGCATGGTGTCACGAGTCTTCTAAACTGTTTTAACTGCATATCCTGGACCCTGATGAACAGGAAACGTATTTTTATCGTAGTTCACTTGTGGTTGATTGGACAGTGCCTGATTGCAAAGCAGTGAAGTCGAGAAACAACGGCGACTGTCCGTGATAAGTTTCATTGGCACTCGTCGTCATCATTCCGGCCTGCAGAAATTCCTTTTCACGGCTTGTTTGAAGGACCCAAAATCGTAGGAGGGAGAGTAAACGCTGGCGAGAAGTCGATTCCATTTCTTCATAGAAGAGCAATTATAACTTTAGATTAGATTAGATAGACAATTTTGACCAAAAAAAAACCAGCTCCAATGATTTTGAGGAGTTCCCATATGTATCTTCTAAGCTACAATGGAAATGAAATTAAAATGGGACCATCTTTGAGATAAAGGTGTAGTTTATAGGTTAGGGTAAGGTATAGCAAATTTTTATTGCGGTAGATTATAGATTATATAACTTCAGGCTACGAATCTAAGGAGCAAGCAGTAACCATGGATGTCAAGTAAGCAGATGTAGGCAAGTACGGAAAGTCAGAACCTCAGAAATAAGATAAGCTTTATAGGCATTGGTGACGCGGCGTGTGGCAGAGTCGGTGAAAAGAATTTAACACGGGAGAACCGTGAGCATAGTTAGACATAACATTATTTAATTTAATAGTAAGAGTCCTCTTCCTATTTTCAACAAAAAAATATTTATTTAAGATTTTTTTTTTAACTTGCTATACTGTTAGCCATAAAGGCCCTGGAGCCTCTGATGGCTTTTACTGCTTTACCAAGGCTTAGGGAGAAGCGCTGAAGGCCAAAGTTAAGAGGGTGCCAAAGTGGCCGAACCTCGGCTTGCGCTGTTGCCTCAGCTGCAATTAAGTCGCGAACTGGCTAATTCCCAATCCGTAGAAATTCGACCGAAACTAGCATATTCATATATAGATATTCCTGTCGACTGGGAGGAAGGAAGGACCATGTAATCGGTCAATTTTTGTCTAAGTCTAACTAGTACAAAAAAAGAAAAAATGGTCCCTACCAGAACCTATGTACCTGTGTGGGGTGCAGTGTAATGGTGGCTGTTATTAGCTAGTCATTGCAAGTGCAGTGTCACTTGTATCACGCATGCGGCTGCTAGACTCAAGGGTTCCACATCGAGGGGTCGAACCTAAGCTTGAGTTACCGCAGGAGAGGGAGAACGTGGCGGGTGTGCGGGGAATCGGTTCATAAATAAAGAAATTATGCCCGAATGTCTATAAAAAATATACAGCCGAATTGAGAAGCTCCTTGTTTTGTTGAAGTCGGTCAAAAAGGCAATGTCACTTGTTTTAGCACGACAATCTACCATTCACTCTGGTTTAAAGTTACAATAGATTTTCGAACATGTATAATATAATTAGTATTTTCACTAAATTAGGTTGTTAGTTGAAATCCGTATATAAGCAGTAAGCCTAACTAGCTACCCAGTTCTGTAATAAGTTATATAAAAATTCGTCAGTGCAACTCCAAACTTGGATGGGATCATTAAAATATTCAGCGTCATTCAATATGAAATTTGAATTTACGTAAAATGTAAAACCGAGAGTCATCTGCTTTGGATTTTTCGTGGCGCATCACTATTAAATGTGAAATATTATTTCGATTAGTGATGACCACGATTAATCGTCGATGATTATTATATTTTTTGTCGATATTTTTGAATTTTCTGGATTCTTTTTTATTGATTCTTGATCTTAAAGTCGAATAATAAACTCACGACCTCAAACTAGGTTTCATCATCTAAATATATATAAAAGACAACCGTGACTAACTGACTCACTGACTGATCTATGAACACATAGCTCAAACCACTGAACGGATTGTGCTAAAATTTGGCACACGGATAGTTATTATGGCGTACAAGGTGTGTAACAGGGCTTCAAAATTTGTCTGGAGAAACAAAAACGGCTCCACGAATTTTGATGGAATTTGGCAAACGTCATGTTTGTAGCAACAACAAAAAAAATGCCACAAAAACGTGGCATTATGAACACGTGACCACGTTTGGCGTCAATAAACAAAACTAAGGTCAAAGGTATTATCTACAAAGTAAATTTTGCAAGAATTTCATTTATAAAATTTCTTCAGCACACATATTATTTTTATTTTCCTTATTTTATTTTCACTCAGCCGTGTATCTATATTTATTGCACGACGACCTCACATTTTTTAATTAGCGTTTGCTATCACGTGACAATCATTAATAGAAAAAATTGTATCAAATGAAATTATAATAAAGATAATTTATCGATGTAAACTTTGCTTTTCTTGTGTTCATCACTTTTCTTGCGTTGATTAACTATAACGTTCAAATTTAACTATACTTTTACAATTCACAACTATAACACAGTACAATCAGACATTTTTTCGGAACAGTTAGAGTTGCCAGATTATAAAATATAAGATACATTATTCTATACGCGTTTTATTGAAACTATAATAATAATAATACATTATAATAATAATAATAGTACATTATGGTACAAGTGTGTAATGTTGGTGATTACCGCTGAGGCGCCATTGAGACCCGAGCCGTTAGGTGAGGCCGTGAGGGTCTTAAGAGAGCCGAGGATGGTAATCACCAATACACACGTGTATCATACGACGTTTTTCATCACACTTGTGAAGAAAATAATAATAAAAAATCATTTTTCCTTGGAGTTTTCAGGTAGTAAACTTTGCATAACGTTAAGGGCTTCATCACATCTTATATCGGGCGGTGTACAACATAAATCATTTTCTTCATAACTAGTACTTGTAGACATTTTAATTAATAAATAACTAAAATTTCAACAGTGACAACGAGTTGTGAATTTTTTTTCGCTATGGCAGGAAAAATTAATCAGTTTGCGCGCGCATCTAACAATGGCGATCGGCCATAGACTAAAGGAATGAGGTTTCTTTTTTTTTTGGCTTTCCGCAGATAGCGTTTTAGCCACGTATAAAATGGGGAATTTAAAGTTTTCTTTATTACAGAGAAAACAAAAGTTATATTTGAGTGAAAGTTTTATTTATTAAACACGTACAAGTTGAAATTATCTATTTAAATACGATGTTGTATGAAATGAGCAAGCAATAGGTACATTAATTTATTTGTTCTATTGATCATTATCTTTTTTGTATCGAAACTTTTTTAAGAACAAAGCAACTCGACCAATAAAATAAAAAAAAAAACTCTATAACTCACTTGTGAATAATAGCAATAAAAAAGTCACAGTTTGATTACAGGTGTCATTAAGTGCCTAATTGCGGTGATGTTAGAGCCACTTTATGAGCAAGTGTGTTGAAAAATAATATTATTCACCAGTATACATAAATGAAATAAAATAATTCTAACATGTGAGTAGGCGTAAGGAATGAGATTTAATTTTCTTTCGGGAAGAGGTCAAAATTTAGATACATTGGAATTGGTATTAATTTTATAACACATCGATATCTAGGCAACACTGCGATAATGTTTCACTGGGATCGATTGTCTACGACCCTTATTAAGCATATACTGAATGCAGCACTAAAGTATCCGGCAATGCACGTTCGTAGCAGATATACTGGAGGATTATATACTAGCCTCTAACGACGGCTTCGCTTAGATTTATTTACTTAGATCTTATGAATTTTACTAAGTAGACTGATGTAAATAGGCTCGTTCAAACTATAGCATATTAAATGATTATATTGTCAATCAGAACGAAATAAATCGTCTATAGGTATATTTTACGTCATAAGTGGGTAATGTTTTTTGATGTTGATTATATCAAGTCATGGAGGGGAGGCCTATGTCGGTGTAGCATCGTGACAAACAAACTGGTTGTTGAAAATATATGTAGTAATTATTTACTTTAGTTGATAAGTCAATTATTAATACTATTTATGTTATGATATTTATGGTCACCGAATAAAGGCTTTATCTATCTATGTGTATCAAGTCATGGGTTATATTAGGTATTTGATAGGAACAGTAAGTCCCTTTGTAGAACAATTTCTATTTATTAGATAATCCTTCATCAAAATTTATTATTCAAACAATATTTTTCAAGTTTACGTTCCTCTCTATTGTTTTTTGAAGTGAAAACTGATTTAGCCGCATTGAGCGATATTTGATAGAGGAAAAGCTTATGGGTTCGCGCCAACAATGACCTCGACATGCTCGTTACGTATCGCGCTTGTCTCAGACTAGCGACGCGTAGTATAGCGGCCTGTTTACACGTATACGCATATAGACACTAATACATTGTTTATACTCGACTGTATCATATTCGTTTTTGATTTTTTGGATGGGTAAAATCTTGTGATTTCGCGTCACCGACATGCTCTGCAAGACTATAATTGATTTAAAAATTCAAAATTGAATTTTCTCTTCTGTCGGCAGTCCTGCCGTTAGAAGCTGTTAGATTTTTTTATCGTTCATAGGCTGCTATGGTCACGATCTCACCTGATGTTAAGTGACGATGTTGCCCATGACGGTCACACGCTAAGCCTAGTAGGAAAAACACCTGTATAGGTGTTAGGCGTATAATTTTCAAGTTGAGGGTGGTAGTTGCCAGGCGAGAATTAGAAACGATGTTATCCTTCACCGATTGGGACTCAAGTCGATTAATACGGTGTCCATATACGCTACTACGAAGCCATAATTACTTCACACTTTTATATAATACAGTTATTGGGTAAAGTAAAAACCGGCAAAATTAAAAAGCTCGCCCCAATCCGAGCCCGGGTAAAAAATCCGCGGATAAGCAACCAACTCATCAAGCTAGCAGGCTATTAATACCGAGTACATGCCGACTTCACTTCGCCGGCTAATATTTAACAGTGTTGTTCAGATAACACGAATATATACGAGGCGCCCGGCGTAGTTCATTTAAAATGGAAAAAACATATTTTTCCGACTCGCGGACGATGTTGCACGGCGTTTCCGTCGTAGATAACTACCAACCACCTACAACTGAATAATACTCTTGAATTCTATATACGTTATGGTTTTATATTTTATGTTCTGGTTTATATTTTCTGTACGTTTTAGATTATACGTCCATGATGGATGCTTTTGTTAGTTGAATCTTTTTTTTTCACGTCGTGGAAACATTTGCCAATATCTATGTATATGTTTTTGAACTGAAACTTTCTAGGTGACGAGAATTAAGAGTGAACTTTCAAGAGACAGGAAGTATATATTAGCTAATTAATACACAGTTTAGGTTATTATCCATTATCCCTTTTTAAGTGGCAATTTCTTTTATTATAGTGATAATTCAAGCTCAAAATAAATTTCCTATTTTATTGAATTACTCTGGTATATTCGAAATGATCAAACCATTTGATAAAATAGCAAAGTGGTGGCTTACTAAAAAACATCATTGGGATAATTTTGTTACAAGTCGAAATTCACATTTCCCGCAATTATATCAAATTCACTTGTATACTTAGGTATTTTAGAGATCGTAGGCCATAGTGTACTGACCAGGATCGACCATTCGTTATGGTGATTTCATAAACAAATAAGTTGGCAAGTCGAATACTGTGTTATTTATATTAATAATTGTATTACATGGAATAAATCAACTAAAATTTACATGCCATACCTATTGTTTTGTGCACTATTAGACAGCTCTCTTCTTCTTCTTGTTTTGGCGCCGCAAAAAGTACTTGCCAATGTCAATGTTTTTAATTAAGCCTCGGTAACTTTTTCCAATATACAAAGTGGAGTTTTCAGTGTCAATGTTTTTAACCTTCGTAAAATTTTCTTATATAAAAAGTGGAGTTTTCTGACAAAATTGTGGCTCTCTTGTCGGAACTATCAAAGGAGTTTTTGAGACATTCCAAAATGCATGTGCAGTATGACCAACAAACAATAACCAAACTATATCACGCAAAAACCCAAGTTAAAGAATTAAAAATAAAAACCACAACATGTCACTTTAAGATACCGCCAAAAACTCCAGACGACTCTCTGAAAAGAATTCGAGTGACATGTTCTACGTTCGAATATTTTATCGTTGTTGTTTTTTAGCGGCCAGTAGGAAATAGTGGCGATCGAGGCGCAACAGTGCCAACAAAATTACAGGGCTTAGATACAGCTTAAGAATGAAATATACAACTAATAACACTGTATGAAATCAATCTATTTCTGCAAGTCAATAACTCACGTCGAAATCTTTTTAAGTGAATACTTTATTTCATGTGTCCACAGCATGCCGTGTTTAAGGTTATATTAATGTGATGGTAAGGTTTGATGTGGTTAAAGATGGTTTAGGAACAGAACTGGTTACATACAATTGACAGTTAATATCAGTAGTTGATATTTGACAGCAGATTTTCTATTCGAGATTGATTGCTTGCCAGACGACAAAATGTCCTTCGCTGTGTTTTAGGTTCACCGATAGTTCAGGCACGTTTTAATATTGGAATTTCTTGAATACACACAGTTTATTTTATTTTTTAAAGCGAAATAATTAGATTGACTTTGGAAATAGATATCGAAAAACCTTTTAAGTATGAATATAGACTTTAGCTTATGATATTAATATCCTTTCAGTTTCTGAGTCCTAGTTTTCATCTTAACATAAATATATAAAATTATCTCAGAATTACCTAATATAAAATATACCTAAGTAAATATATAATAGGCAAATCAGATAACAAACTAAACATTAAATATATATTATAGAGACCAATCAAACAATATTAATATGTTAACTGTCTCACATAGTCTTAAACTCTTTAAAGACAATATTGATTTTGTTAATTGATTATGAATACATATCGATTATGAAATACATTGAATTTATATTCAAATCAATATCGTTCCAAATTTAAATCGACATGATTGACCGATACTTCGGACGTCGCTTCCGTCGGCTCGGAATACCTATCAAACGTACGAAGGCGGTTTCAGTGCACGCACACACGCTCAAATTTCAAACGTAGAACGTGGTAAATGCGAGTATCGGTTCGAGTGTGCGCCGTTGTGCCCAATCGCGCATAACCGATCAACCAATCGGGCGGCTCCGTCGGCACTCGATAACAAACGACCGGTTTTCGTTGACCTTCGATTTTCCTCGATCTACCTCTGCGCGGTCTTGGTATTGGTTACGGCGGGACGGGCGGGGGATCGATTTAATTCGGACGCTGGTTCGCCGAAGGTTCGATATGCGATTGGCTATTGGCGTCGTTTTACGTCACGTAGATTTTCCGCGGACTTTTTTCTCGTCGATGGGAGTGCTCGTTGAGTTTACGGATATACGTACATAGTTGAATGAACTGTATCGCTGATTGGCGAACGATCTGAATTAGTTTTCATTGAAAAGAAAAACTTTATTTTCTGATTCAGTATGGGATTTTCTTCATTTTTGTCGCTATATTAATAAATATAATTATTACAGAGAAAATATTGCGAAGGTTAAGATATAATTATGTACATAATATAATGTTTACTCACTTTAAGTAAAAAAGATGAAAATTCTCTGCTGGTGTTCGAAGACCAAATACTGAGACGCATTTTCAGTATCGTGTTGGTTAAATAAGAATGCCGAATGTGACCTATACGAGTTATACAAACAACCAAATATTGTGAATACCATTAAAATTGGACGCATACGATGAGCAGGACATATGATAAAAATGGAAGAGGCCAGGATGACCAAAAGACTTCTCGAGAAAATACCTCATGGAAGTATAACTCGTGGCAGGCCTAAACTAAGATGGTTGGAAAACGTCCATAATGATTTACAAGCAATTGGTGTGAAGGGCTACAGATATAAAGCAAAATCAAAATTCTAATTTCGAAAGAGAAATTCTTTATTCACTTTAGGTCATAAACAGGGCGGTACCAGCAGCGCCTAGGCACAGGGCACAGACTTTGAAGGGTCGCAGAAATGACCAGACCAGGACCACAAACAATACCTACTATAAAAATTTTCAAGGGCATATTTGTAGAAGTTCTCGCACCGGGCGCATAAAAGGCTAGTTACGACATTGTCTGGAGGGACATACTGGATCAGGCTAAGGCCGCGGCTGTAGAGCCTCAGACGATGATGATGATGATGATGTTGATGTATTATACCTTTAATTAATAGACTTTTTAAATACCGATTTATTTGTTAGCTCACTTGATTGTAAGTGACGATTTGAACGAAAACAGCAACACGCTAAGCTTAGAGGGAGCTAGCTCTTGCCCTTACACCTTTGCACTAACACCTATAGGTATTTCCCGACAATTTTCAATTTACTCTGGGAGGTGCCAGAGCGACTATTAGAAAATGCCGTATTACTACAATCTGGATATAAAAATATATATGTTAGGAATGAAATTGAAAACTTTACGGAGTGAAAGAAGATATAGTCACAGGGAATGAGAAAGGGATGCTTAGATGGGTTGGGCATGTTGAGAGGATGAATGAAAGAAGAATGACTAGATAGATTTATAAGACGAGTGTGAATGGAAACGTTGGAAGAGGAAGGCCTAGACGAATATTCCTCGATCAAATCGGGGACTTTCTGAAGAAAGGTAAGGTTAAGAGTTCTCTTAACCGACGAGCATGTATGAAAAGATTAATTAATGTTGAAGAAGCGAAAGATGTATGCAAGGATCGTAGCAAGTGGAAGGACGTGATATCCGCTTACCTCCTTGGAAGAGAGGCGTGATGTATGCATGTATGTTTTTTTATAATTTTATGGTGAAGTGACGGTAAATTGTGTCTTACGGTAAGGACGGTACAGTCCAGAAACAACAGCCATCATCGAGAAAACGGTAATCCATCGACGGTAGCAATTGTTAAGCTGTAAACTTCACGGCAGTTAGATATAGGTACCTACAACGGGTGATCCCGAAAAGTGACAACTCTAAAAGACGTATGGGTGGCATACATGGTGTATGGTGGTCGCGATCAATTTGAGCTTCGACTTTACCAACACAAGCGTTATATACTAAAAGCTCGGCAACATTTTCCAAGGTGTTATTACGAATTAATGTTATATTATTATAATATTACATTTCTGCAGTCGCGATGGCATCAAATACAACCCTCCAAGATATTGCACCAACCCCCCCGCCTCTCCCTCCAACGGAGGCGGCACGTTAAAAAGCAATCTCCTTAATGGAATTTCAATTTCCACAACGAAGTTAACTAGAAATTCCACTGTGCTATGCAATGTATAAAATATAGTACTATTTTTATAATATAGCACTTTGCAAAAAATAGTTTAGTTATATTGTACGCTAGTTTTACTACCGGGTTCGTTCCTTTTGCAAAAGAGTTAAATACTTTTCATCTAGGTATATCAATTGGCAATTGTTACGGTTTAAGCACATGATATTCTAAAGGGCATATCCGGATAAGCAAAACGGATTTGCCCCCCACGGTATTTATATCAGCGCTTAGGGATGATTGAGATACCAAATAAAAATACATTCAGCCAAAATTTCTGCTCGTAGTTTTCGACTTTTTCTGAAAAAAATTTTTTTTTCCATTGTTAAATTTATAATTAATGAATCGAGAATTTCAACTTCCAAACATTTACGAACGAGTAATAGGCTTGTAAAATAAAGTATTGGTTTGTCGCTCAGATTGTGTAAGTCGATTTCTTAAATAATGAAACAAAATTAAAACATTTACTTCTGCACTTTTGAAAATTGTAATTAAAATATTTTGAGCAAAGACTTTTGTTTATTGTTTATACTCAGGATTTTTTTTCAGTTTTGTAATTGGGTGGAACAGTGTGAAAAAAACCAAACAAAAAGTAAGTTATAAAAAAAAAACTCGAAAACGGTTTGAGTTTAAGTGCTGAAATTTTGCCTGAATTTTTATTTATTTGTTATCTAAATTATCACCTAAGTAGGCCGATAGAAAGGACCGTGGGGGCATATGCCCTCCTCATATTTTTCTTAGATATATATAATGGCAAATAAGCATACGGCTCACTTGATGGTAAGCGGTTATCATAGGGATCTGGAGTTTCGGGAACCCTACTCACCACAGGAACACAACACAAGGTTACTTACCTGTGATCTCCTGTGGGGTGGAAGTATTTCACCACTTGGGTTACCCCAAGTAGAGATAAATCTATATAGATAACTTATCTCTCTTAAACTTACCTTGTGTTTTGTTTTTGCGATGAGTTAGGTTTCCAGAGCTCCTTGGAGAGTGAGGGTTCAAGGTTACAAGCGTTTGTAGGCTATGGTAACCACTCACCATCAGACGAGCCGTACGATTATATTCCACCTTTGTTGTATAAAAAAATAACTTACCTACTTAAACTTAATCGCTTATATTAAATTAAAAATTACATATATCATTTTATTATGAAAACATAGATATGCACTCAGGATAGTTCGGTAGATAATATGTATCGTTATCCAAGGAGCAAGCAGTGGAGATAATTCAACATTTAGTATATTCTAGAAGTAATATAGGCAGCAATTTTAAATTTTTAACAAATTTCCAAAATTTTGGCTTTTTTTATAATGAGGTTGCTCGTATATATTTTTATATTGTAACTATAAGAATTTTACGTCTGCAGTCCATTTCGAAAAAAAGTGTTTTGACACACGAACAGACTCACAAACGGACAACATGTTATCCTATAAAAGTTCCATATTTCCATTATGAGGTACCTACGTAACCCTAGGAATGTTCAATTGTTCATAATCTCACCTCATGCTGACTGGCATAAAACAATGTTTTCATCATGATGTTTTCCTTCATCGAGCGCTCAGGCGCATTGTAGGGATTTGAACCCACGTCGATCGATGCGATGTCTGTAGACACTAGCATTGACCCATAATTGCTTCATTGTATGATATATTTATTTATGCGAATCATAAATAAAGAGAAATAGTGAGAAAGTAGTCTTTAATATCTAAAGGTGGCACCGTGTAAAAAAGAAAAGTCTATACCGGGGCGACACGGGGGTGGGAATGGGGGGCCTCCCCTCCCAACGATCTAGCCACGTCTCGAGCGTGTTCAAGCTCTCTGCTACGTCAAGTTGTGTTATTGGCTGTTTTTAAAATTACATTTCTTTTGAAAGATTGTATTAAAACAATGTATTGAAAGTCACACGGGTTGAGAAAGGGACGTTAAACGATTAGGCATGTTGGGAGAATGAGTGAAAGAAAATTTAGTTTTTTTTTAGATCTGACTATATTGTTAGCCTTAGAGGCTCTGAAGCCACTGCGGCTTGTACAGCTTCACCAAACTTGGGGACGAGAGCAGAAGGCACTCAACCGCAAAAGTTTTAGACGACTCGCATGAGGGTGCCAAAGTGGCCGGACCTCGGCTCGGGCGGTCGTCGCGAATGCAAATAGGTCGCGATCTACCTGAATCCTTAATCCTACGATTCGAGCTAACTAATATATATACATAGACATGATCCCTTCCTTCCGGGAGCAAGGAAGGAACCATGTGTATGTGTATTTAGTGATTTCAAAGTATTCCTACACTAACTAGAGCAAAAAAGAGGAAAAAAGGTCCTTTACAGAACCTATATACCTGTGTGGTGTGCACGTGTGTAATGTTGTGCATGAAAGAAGAATGACTGAACGTATTTATAAGACGAGTGTGAATGGGAACGTTGGAAGAGTAAAGCCTAGACAAATGTTTCTCGTTTTCGATCAAATCGGGAACATTCTGAAGAAAGTACTCTATAACGACGAGAATGCATGAAAAGATTGATGGATGTTGATGAAACGAAAGATGTAATAAAATGGAAGGACGTGGTCTCTACTTACCTCGTTGGGAGAGAGGTGTGATGTATGTAATTATGTATGAAGTTAACAGTTCTCTGGCGTAACAGAACATCAACATGTAATCTCGCATACCTACAATATGATCAATTTATCAGTGATAATCAAGTGCAGCTGCCAGAACACACCTATTGGTGTTTGGCTACAGATTTTTATCTTGAGGGTGGTAGCTAGCCAGGCCGGCATTAGAAAATATCTCACCACCATGAAACTTTGGTTTCATCACGATGTTTTACATCGACGAAAACTCAAGTCGTTTGACGCAACGTCCTTACAAAATACCAATTAGCCTTCGTTACTTCAAAAAATCATATTTCATATAACAACCAATAAAAAAAATTTTTTTCGTGTTTCTTAGCGATATAATTATTTTTTTATCGAAGTGTATGCAGGTTGAATTCAATTGAAAATCATAGACAAAACCACGAGTAGTGTATAGTATTACGTGTAAAGAAAAAACAAATCCAAGTGTAGGTAGGTACTCCTAGCTTGTGTATCTTTGGACATTAGTTACCTCGAAATGTGCTTTTCGAAGCGTGCGTGTTACTTATAAATTTAGAGGTAGGATTAAGGATTGGAAAGAGATAATATTATTAAAAATAGCCTGATATTTTCCTACTAAGAGTGCCTCGCGAATTTATCCGTGTTAAATTTGGATTATAAATGCCTGTTTCATACACGTTCAAAAACTTGCCGACAGATTGTCAGATAGGATAACGTTTATGGTTACTGCTTCGCTCCTAAGTATGGTAGCATCAAATATGGATAAATTTGATTCATAAATATAAAATTTGTTAAAAATGATTTTAGCGTTACCTATCGAGTTCTCTAACATAGCTATAAACCATCGCGCCGTCTCGATAAAACAAAGTATATAATATGTTATGTGAATATAAGATAAATCAGTCAAATTGCCTAGAAGTTACACGAACACTAACGATAATAAATATTATGACTATTAGCTGCGTCCCGCGGCTCCGCACGTATTTATTTCACAGTAATTATTTTCGTCTCCTAATTTTATTCGTGAGTATGTACAAATGACGCAATTCTTATAGCCCATCAATCGAGGAATTACATTTATGCTTCCTGTCAGCAAAACTTCATCAAAATCGGTTAAAAATTTATAAACATTGAGGTTTTTGAAACACTTTTTTACGAATTCATAAATTATCATTGAAAATTTTTGAATGACATGAGCTTTTCATTAAAATTGCTTAGGCCGTTTTTGCGTTAAAATCCAGATACACCAAGAGAATGTTTTCATGTCATATTTCTGATCAATATCGTTTACAATAAATGTCAAACAGGAAATTTGAAAAAAAAACTTGTACAGTCAGAATTTTAATAATTATCAATAAACATTAAAAGATTAGATAAACAATAATTACAAAAAGACATTAAAAACCAGTATGAATCGCTAGTAAATCGATAGCTAATAATTTTGGTGAATTTGTTCGATTGAATGCGACCCTGTAGTTTTCAGATCATGAAAGCATTCCTGTGACATTAAAGTCGCGTTCATTTTCATAGATTTATCGACGCACCGGACTTACGATCCGGTGGTTCTCAAACTTATTTAATAAAGTTTTTAAAACTTGTTAATACTAAATTATAATAAAATCTATTTCCGGATACTACGAGAAGCGACACCGCGACGCAGTATCAGCAATCAGTCTCCTTTTATACTCATACTGTAAATTATTGTTTATCGTATTAAATGACATGTTTTTTAATCGCTATCAAAAAAAGACGGTGGTTACGCAATTCGAATGAATATTTTATGGATGCTTAGCCATAACGACTTCGTTTATGAACCGATCTGGATGATTCTTATTCTGTTCGATTTGAGATTCCTCAAGGTTGGTCTCATTTTAATTTCATTGATTCAACCTTCAACTTCGGAGATACACCTGGGAACTCTTCAAAATCATTGAAGTTAGTTTTCTTTCTTGTTAAAAATTGTCTTGTCTTGTTTTATTGTATTTGGTCATTGCAACCTATAGCTTAAAAAAACCCGTAGTCATAAGGCCAGTGATAATGGTTTGCTACTCCTGAAAGACTGAATTAGAATGGTTCGTAGGCTGGTAGACAATAGCGCGAACACTGCTGCTTTACGGAAGGACTGACTAGGTGTGGTGGTGTTGTTACCGAAGGCGAACCTTGAACAGGTTTTAGAACTCTTCAATTTTGGTGAAATTAGTAAATTATAAATATATATTCAATCTATTCAGATTACAAACTATGCTGAAAGTGACAATAATAATTTTAAATTTTATTTTGTTATTAAATAAGCAAACTCATAATAGTAGAACTTCAAAAATTTTATTTTTCAACGTTTAATTTGCTGTTGGCACTCACCAACCGCTGCTCATTGTTCAAAATGTTCATTTTGCTCGCTCGGCTCGTGCGTTATAATCACAGTCTCAACCTAACTAAACCTAACTAACCAATGCAGTTTGTTTATAAATCCTCGAAAATGTAATTGTTAGATTGAAAATTTTAGTGTTTTTCACAATCTATCGGCAATTTATTATCTCACTATATTGTTTATGGACTTAGGTTTTGTACAATTATCCGTGGACATAATTATAATAATTATACACTTAGTATGTAGTCTGTACATAACAAACGCGCGGTTTAGGATCTTGAAACTTTCTATCGAGTTTATTCGAGTGACGTAGTCATCCAGTAAGAAAATGTTTTTAAGTAATCTACCCTGAATTTTATAGAATTACCTATAGAACGTTTTTGTGTGGTAATAAGTGATGTTTCTGTTTAGAGCATCGCATCCATATATGTAGGTTCAAATTTTTATACCCGACTAGCTACCTACTATCCTCTAGTAAAAATCTATCGCCAAGCAGCTATAGGTATGTTCCGTCAGCTGCATATTGGAGTTAGTCTCTCCACTAAGCTTAGAGGGCTATCTGGGCCATATTATCACTTATTATAACTTAAATGGGTACTCTTGCAGAAATTTAAACCCCTTAAATATTTAAAAACACTATTTCAATCTCTCGCAGATACGCACAATAGACGGCTAAGATATTGTGATTCTTTAATTTTCAGTATAATAAGTCACCATAGTAATTTCCGCGACCGATCTTTAGCCGTTACAGCAGCACGATTGTGGAAACCGCTTCCATTTAACATCAAACTAGTCAAATCTCGGGATTCCTTCAAGTATTCGCTACGTAGGTTTTACTTGGAGCAGTTGAATATAGGCTAGTTTCTTTTTACTTTAATTATGCACACCTTGTATACACCTTTCTCTTACTCTCCTGGAAGACTGGTAGTAAGTCCTCCAATTGTACTTTTATATGCAATAAAGAAAATAAGAATATAACATTAGACTTTGGCCAAACGCTAAACCTGTAAGGAATAAAATATAGTTTAAAGTTTGAGAACCACGTACAAATGCCAATCGCGAGTGAATCCGAACTGGCCGGTGTATTTCCATCGCGCATGCGCACGCGCACGCGCACCTGTCCGCTCACAAATCATCTGTCACCGATTCCATACAGCGCTGCCACTGCGTCACGGCACCAAGTATCTCCACATTCGACGGTTTTATTAACGCTGTTCAATGAATGATCGCTTACGATGTACTCGTTTGGGGAATAGATTTATTAAGTGACTAGCTGATACCCGCGACTTCGTCTGCGATGTTAATTCTAATAGCACCAATAGTTTCTTAAAATTTTAATAACTGTTTATTAATAAAGATATCGGGATATTTTTTTACATTAGGATCAAGTATAAAAGTGATTAAAATTTATCCAGTAGATTTTGCGTGATGCGCGCACACAGGCAAACATCAATCATTTTACACACATATATATATATATATATAGAAGATATACAACTCATTGCGAAAGTATGTTATTGTAGTCAACGATGTAAATATCTATAATAATCTACGAATTAGATTGAACGTTCGTATGTCATTATGTTCCATTGTAGGTTCCGGATATAATATTATGCGATTAATTTTAATTAAAATATTGTAACTCAACCCGAAAATGATTTTAAACCTCAATATACATCAACGGTTAAACGAAATTAACAAGCTGTTCCAGTAACAGCTGACAATCGGTCAGAATAAAAGTAAAGATCAAACAAATAGCTTGATTAATATTTCTTGTCTAACGGATAAATTCATTTAACTGAACGGTTATTATTTCGATAAAACACACTTCAATTTTATTTATTTGTATACATGTAAAGATATAAATGACCAATTAATTTTTACCCCATTTTCTTTCAAACCACTATGTATATGTGGTTAATTTATAAGTGAGAGCGAAGTGTAGGTCCCTATACAACCTAATGTAATATCATGATGTAAGATCCTAGATAATCCCTTTATTAAAAATCGACGGGTATCTCAACTGGCACAAAATAGGATCTTACCATATTTGGCAAAGCAAGGAAGGAAATGCAGGCGGTGAAGCAAGCGTTGATGGGCACATGGTTTGGGTGCATGATTCTTAGGCATTGCTCCGGGCTGCTTGGCCTTCAACACGATGAACCTGACATTCACACCGAAAATCCTTGGTAAGTAATTCTTCGCTATCTAAATATTATAAAAGTCAACGTCTCTCTGTCTGTCTGTCCGTTTATGTTTTTTTCACGCAAAAACCACATATCCAATTTACTTTTTTATTTTATTTTAATTTATAGCTATGCTATCTGACCAGGTTATATTCCAGCTTGATTCGAACGTACCATTGTCTGCTCTTTACGCTCGATCAACGGAATTCTGTAGTCCAAGCGAGCGAAGCCGCGGGTACAGCTAGTTATAAATAAATTATAATCACTATAGACACCTCGTAGTAAACCTATCTCGTTCGCTCTTTATTAGAAATGCAACGATGACGGCATTTACCATGCCAGTTGAAACTAGAGTTTGTCGTTTGTCTTTATGATGAGAGTTTTGTTCCTAGTAGAACAGATGTATATATAGCTGTTATACCAACATGTTCATTAATGCAATGCAAATAATGCTTGTGTTAATAAATTTCACTCATCAATATACATAGCACATTCTAAAGCACACGTAGAAACATTAGAGATGCACCGTTGTGTTATTTATCGGCAACATATGACAGATATATTGATGTCGGCTCTCGGCTCTGACGCGGATCTACGATTTATTAATCTCAAGCGCAACACCCCGTTACATAGTTGATGCATCATTGATGATCTATATTTACCCGAGATCGTTTTGACTTTCGCTCCGGAGATCAAGCAGTTTCTAAACTGTAATTACGTTGATGATAAATAATATTTTGCAATTGAAAATCTTTCCACGTCATTATTCCATTCGGCTTGTTCTCTATTTCAATGATGTTAAATATTCGAATGGTTGTTCGAATATAAAGAAGTTAATGAAACTTATGTATGACAACAAAACTGCGTCGATTCATTTCGTCAACCAAAACATCTGTTAGTTTCATATTCATATGAATGGCCATCGAATCGAAAATACGAATATTCTAATTTTAAAGGCGTGAATTATTATTCTAACGGCTCTGTACATCTTGTAATGTCATTTTAATACGTTACTTACGAACCGTGACGTCATTATCACCAGGTCAAGCTTTTGCAGCTTTGATTTAACATCCTGGAACTCTAACAGCTGGTGTTAAGGTTCTTAATGGAACGGAATATGATTTAGCTTTAGAATTTGAATATATTTAGCTTCCGAATGAATTCTTTTTTCCTGAGATATTTGAAATTCTTCTGTTTACATGTAGAAATAAAGATCATAATTCTCCGGCAGTTTGTTCTAATGTAGGCAAAGTTGGTTTTGTAGTTGTTGTAATCGAAAATGTTTCTAATAATAATAGTATTAAAGATGAAATGCTAGTTTTATATGAAAAAGACACAGTTTGTGATGAGGCAAATCGTCCGATTGTACTCGAATAGGTGACAATACATTTTTTTTTGTTTCCATATAATAAACGTCGGTGTTCATTTCGGGTAGCTTATGGTGAAATCAAAGTGTTTGTAATGTTATTTTAAGCGATTCCTGATTTTGTAATGTCGTTGTTATAGACTGGGTGATAAGTTAATATTTTCAAAAGAACTTGTTAAAAGTGAAAATAATTTATGTAATTTTCGTGTAACTTGTTTTCATCGAGATAATAAGCATTCTAAAACAGAACAAAAAGCCTTTATTTAAAAAAATATAAACTTCACTAATCCT
The DNA here is from genome assembly GCA_033032175.1 of Saturnia japonica. NCBI lineage: Eukaryota > Metazoa > Arthropoda > Insecta > Lepidoptera > Saturniidae > Saturnia > Saturnia japonica. The sequence goes on along the minus strand of CM065324.1, from coordinate 15,504,947 downwards.
AAAAATGAAGTAGAACAAAGATCATAATTCTAGATAACACTAACCAATCAATTTATTTACATAAACATCGCTAATTACCTTATAAAGAAACGTCTGATGAACTTAAGACCAATAAACTTTTCTAAATTTACAACGACCAATAGGAAAACAATAAAATATTATATCCCTATGAGCTTTCTTTTTTTACGGCATAAGTTATAGTTTTTGTTTCTGTGGATATATTGGAGAACCTGTATAACTACTCAGGTTCTACACCTATTGAAGTTTCTATAATTTTAAAATCTATACACGTATTAAATATTTGATCTAATTTTAGATTTTAAAGAATAGTGTGTACATTTGCAGTTTTAAGTTAAATATAAAATTAGCCTCTATGGATATATGTTAGCGCACGAAGAGGTTTATACGTATCTTTAAGAACTCCTAAAGAATATAGCTGATGAGTTATTTATTTATTTTTAAATGGACTGGGCCTTTTAAGGCGATCATAACTTGCACTTAAAGACTTAATATTTCATAAAATATAAAAAAAGTCATAATTTCAGGTGAAATAGAATTTTTAGAAATTATTTCAATTAAAAAAACATACAGGGTATAAACATCATCAATGTAAATGTATTACCTGGAGAAAAATATATCAAGTAAAAATACAAATATATAAGTCATAAGATTATTAACCCAGACAGAAGACAACAAATTCATCAAACGTCAGATTTTCCAATAGATGTATGTGGAGCGCGCGTGCGCAACGACGCGTGCGTTTCCGCGCTTTGTTCATGTTGTTCGACGTCTGTGCTTTATTTATATACAAACACCTTTATCTCTTGTTTAGATTTGATCATTACGCTGAATTCTAAAAAAATATGAAATAACTGGATTTTAAAAGTTAATAATAAATTTATCAGTACAGTTTGCAGTATATTGCTTGAATTTCTAAGTTCCCTGAGGATTCATCATGACATTTTGGGAAATAAATGATTATCAACAATTTAAAACCTTGAAATAAGTAGACTTTTCCTATTTGTTTGATTGATTTATTTATTTTTATACTGGGATGATAAAATGTCTGTACAGCATCTGATGATAAATACGGTGCGTTCCACAAACAACGGCGATCTTCGGTGATATAAACATCGGAAGTTTTCGATGTCATAACATCAATGATTTGAAATAACACACTAAATTTAAATGCATCAGGTATTTATATCAGTATATGAATCAGTGGAACTTTATTAAAAACCTTGTTATAAATAAAGGGTATAAGATTGCCCCTTTAGCAGGATATAATTTTAGTGACACAGAGCCTAAACACATTAATCGAAAGATCAAGAATTCTAAAGCTGAACAATCCGATCTTTGCAAACACACTTCTCGTTAAAATAACAACACAATTTGCGTACGATAAATTCTGGTTGCCGGTAGTTTTGTTGACGCATGCGCCGAGAGCATTTCACGTATGTAACTTGTATATTTACATTGGGATATTCTCGATGGATGCTGTTTTGGATTCATTCATCCTTCTGAGCGACTTTTCTGATGTGTGCTAGCGCAGTTTGTTTTAAATCATAATCCATGAAATTAATAAAATTGAAGTGTCTGTTTGTAATGTCAAAATAACAGCTTTTTACTAAATGCATATGAAAGTATATACGATATCTATAACAAAGAGCCCATTTTTTAAATTTTTGTCTGTTTGTTTGTTCCGGGTAATCTCCGACACGGTTCGACCAATTTTGACGGGATTTTCACTGATAGATAGCTGAAGATATAGGGAGTAACTTAGGTTACTTTTATTTTAGTAAAATAATTAGGGTTCTGCATAAATAAAAAAGAAGAGTCATGGTGAATCAATTCGGGCGATTAAATGGCTTATGCTGAGTAAACCATAAGAGACATAGCAAATAATTGTACAACATAATCATAGGCATTAAAATACCTACAAAAAAGGCCGGGAGAGTATACATCTATCTTCTAATAGGAACACCCACAAAAAATGATTTTTGTCTTTAAAATAGCCGGGAGCGGGGCAGCAAGATTCACGCGGGCATTCTGTGGTCCACGTGAGCGAAGCCACGGGCACAGATAGTCTTAAGATATAATTTATGCGAAATGGTTTTGGACCCGCTGATACTTTTAAGATTTCATACCTAATGGAAGAGTTATTTGATTGTATGTTCGTATCAGGTTCCTGTACATTGATTTCCTTAATACTAAGTATTGTGTCGACCAATGTATTGAATTTTACTTCTCCCCAAAAGACAGCTTATGTACATCAGTGATATTTCTTGACACATCTTATTATGAATGTACTTAATTTTTTCTGGAGTTTACTACATACAAGAATCTATGTTTAAGATTTTTACTCATCATGACAATTAAATAAAAATTGAATTAATTTTATTTCATTATGAGTGTGTAGTTTAAGAATACTGATATTATTTAAGCCTTTGAGCTACATGTAAATTGGAGCCTAGCGAGCTCTTAAATATAGTTCAAATTAATTAATAACCCTTTTACACACACCTTGTTCTAGATTTTGTAGAACCACTGTTTCATCCGATTATAAGACAGCTTGCACTCAATCAAATTTAAATTCGTGAAATAGGTGAAATGTGACATTGCCTCCTCCCAGGCCATCGCTCACGCTCGCCTGTGATCTACCAGGAAATAGCGGTTAATTCCTGGAGTTTTTGCTTGCACATAAATCATTCGCATCTCAAGATTTCTGTCTAAGTTGAATTATGAACACTTATATATATCAGATTTACCGGCCTCTGTCATTAAGGCGTAAATAAATATTTGAATTATTATTTCTTTAAATAAAAGATGACCGAAAGATGAAAGCTAATTAACAATCACAGAACTATTTTCAATTACGCGTTAGCAGAAACTCTAAAATATTTTACATTAGTATTGCCATTGTACCTAGTTAAGCCAATAGACCTATTAAGTAAAAAGAAAACCAACTTCCTTGATTTTGAGGAGTTCCGTTTTGTAACTTCGAAGTCGAAGGTCCAATGCCAGTGAAATAAAAATGGGACGACTTTTGAGATATCCCCTTTCCAACGAAAAAAAAAACAGCAAACTAAATCGGTTCACAGACCTAGAAGTTATAATTATACCTAGAAGTTAGAAGTTATAATTGAGAATCTCCGTCTTTTATGAAGTTAGTTAAAAATAGTTTTAGTTTCGCAAGAGGCTATAAGATTGATCGTTACTTTGATCTTGCTAGGAAAAATCCGTTTCTATTCCCCTTTTTTAATATTTTTCTAATGAAATATTGAAAATTGTCGATATCATAGACAGACATGGTTTAAATAAAAATTGTAATACTTTTTTGGCAGAAAACCAATAAGTTATTATCGTATTTTAAATCCTGTAATAGTGATGATGGGCTATATTTTTAGTAAAATTCAGTTACACTGTAAATTTAATTTCATCATAATAATTATAATTATCATTATATTAATACGTGAAGCAAAAACTTTGTAACCCTATTTAAGCGTATTGCGTGCACGGAAGACTGAGATTTGGCACGGTTAAAGTTTATATGGAGAAGGAGTGCAGAAAGCTAAAATTTATCTATAATACCTGTTATTAATATATTAAATAAAATAAATTAATACTGCGCATCTTAACCCGACCATACCATTGAACTTAGACCCCCCAAAATATTGACATTGTTCATTCATCGAAAAGTGACAGCAAGTGATGTAGATAATACTCATTGTTTAGGTTTATGAATACTGCAAATGTCAAAAAGAAAATAGTCTATGATAAAAAAGTCGCTGGCTCGAATTTTGATTATTGGGCGATTGCTAGTAATAATTAAACTTACAAATAATGTCGCCAAGTGGTAAGACAAAGTTTAAAATATAACAGCGCTATATTATGATGACTGATGTGATGTTAATAACAGCGACCATAATTACTTTAAATCAATTCATTGATTCGAGATTAGAAGCATTGATTTCTTCGTTTACATTTTATCATAAGCGATAACAGATAGAGTTTCCTAATGAGATGAATAAAGTCGTTTGGTGCTACTTTAAGCGCCGTTGAATATTACATTGAAAACCGATCTCACGAAATTCGATAAGAATCTGAATTAAACTCACATCTCGATAGTTTAATTAAGAACTGAATACATAACTCCCATTGGAAAGTGCGTAAACTCTCAAGCATTGTGTGACTGTATTTATCCGTTTGAATATCTTAGTGATTCACACGAGACCAAGATTCCCTTTGATGTTTAAAGTCATTTAGATATAGAAATGTATTAGATAGGTGCATTATCTACAGTAGCTACAGACGTTGACACGTCGAGTTGATCGGGCCAAGAATGAATTACGAAACGCTTAATGAAGTAATAGATATTCGGTTCATTGTATTGTCCATTACCAATGCTAAGAATTCTTATTCTTGATTATTGATCTTATTTCTCTAGTAAGTAGCTGTAAACCTTAGCAGTCTTTTTTGTATTTTATTGGATATTTAGGAAATGTTTGTCATTTTAAGTTTTACTAAATACAATTGACACAAATACACATATTTACGAAATACAATGTCTGATATTCTGTTTATTAAATGACTTTTATTTTAGTTTATTTATCTTGTTCGACCTTTACTAGAATTATTTTTGTGCGTGGAGTGCCGCGGATTACTTGTAGATTATGCAAACGCACTCCATATTCTGCACTACAACTAACAAGAGTAAAATACTTTAAAGGTATAATTTGTGACATTAAATGGAAGTTACTCAATTCGAAAGTTTTTTTAATGGATGTTCAGCCATAGCTTCTTCGTTTATGAACCGATTTGGATGATTCTTTTTCGTTAGAAAGGGAATACCTCGAGGGAGGTCCCGTTTTAATTTCATTGATATTGGACCTTCAACTTCAAAGATACACTAGGGAACTCCTAAAAATCATTGAAGTTGGTTTTCTAATATGAATTATATTCAGATGCGAATGCAATGTAAGCCAATTCTGGCTAATTACTTCTGAATTCGATAGTACAAGACGCATAGAACAATGATCACGGACACTCCGGTCGGTAACAGATAACATCGTTTCCTGATTAGACGTGTTTAATACCATTGTTGTTCCTAGGAAGCGATGCCGTGCCGATATATATGTTGCTTCCTTTACTAATGGTCTTAACTCGATTTGCGCTCTTTTTTACACTATGTAAATTAGCAGTGATAAAAAAGGGTTTGGTTTTAGCATATCTTGGAATATATTAAATATTTAATGGACAAGAGATTTTTAATTGTTAGAAAAAAAAATGTTACTGGAGCTTTTGCATATATAAAATAATCATTTTCGCAAGTTTTGTACTTTGGAGTATGGACTTTTATCCATTTAACTACATGGTTATATATTTATCTCGTGTTATATTTTGTAAAAATATTAATATTTATCAAGTGCGTACAATTTTTTTAGGCTGGTAGTTTAATAGGAAATTTTTGCTATAATATTTTATTTAGAGACTCGAAAGAGGTAGAAATGTATGTCAAAATTATTATCTTATTAGCAAATATTGACATTTTCATATAATAAACAAGCAAAGAAACTCGAAATGTGTTTGCTTGTTTTTATATAAATTAACACAATGAATAAATTAATATTCCCAAGCAACCGTTGGTAGGGGAGTGTTATTATCTAGATGATTCTACATTCTAACTTCGCTTCGTTAATTTAACGCTTAGCATTCGCAACCTAGGGTGGGAAGTGTTAATTTTTGTTAATCAAACTACCTTATTATCTGGCGTAGAGAATACTGTTTTGTGCATCAAATCACTAATACCTTTAAGTGTTTCTACAAATGTCTTTACGATGTTGTTTTAATAACAAAACTTACTTCACTACCTTTCGGCCCCAATTTTATCTGATTTTAACTGACGATGTAACCCAAGAAGATAATACGCTAAATTTAGTGAGCAAAATGATCCTTAAGTGCAGTTTCTGGAATAGACGCATATGTGCTTGGCGACATATTTTCAACTTTTGTAATTTAATGTCCTCGATTGACAATTATAAAACTTCCAAGTCACAATGCAACAATAAGAATAATCACTGTCCGTTGCATGTCGTTGTAGTCGTTTGAAACAACGCGTTATTAGGTAACTCATCCGAACCGGAGACAGATGGGAGATAAGCCGCCATTGTTCGCTGTCCGATAGCGTTGCGCGTACGCAGGGACGGTGTAATCGCTGGTTATTAAATTGGTCTATATTTATTCATTGTAACGTTACCTATATAACTATATGTAATTGTCCGATGACATCTACAGCTAACTTTACTCATACCAAACACGCAATCACAGACACAACCTATTCGCTATATAGCGATTCTCCTAATTTTCTACGTTTCAGCATTCATAGTTGCAATTTAAAGCTATTAGTAAAACTCTGAACTCTGGGAATAATAACAATGAGGAATTTACTTATTGAGGAATTTATGTAAACCACTGTTAGCAAATTATGGTATACGAGATGATTCGCCTTGTGATGTTTAATACCAATTGCCTGTATTTTTTGATCTTATATTGATAAATACTTGCCATTGACATTATGTTTCAAAATTGCTGTATAATCAAATCTAATAATAAAATTTAATAAAGTAAAAACAACCTGTCTTACCGGTGACAAGATTTTAACCGGCTTCACAAAAAGAGGATGTAACATCCAATTCGAAAGTTTTTTTATGGTTTTTAAGCCATAACTTGTTTGTTTATGAACTGATTTAGATCATTCATTTTTCGTTAGAAAAGGGATATCTCATTTTAGATTTTCAGAATGTGGCCTCATTTTAATTTCAGTGATATTGGACGTTAGAATTCGAAAATACAACACGAAACTTCTCAAAATTTTTGTGATTTTCTTTTTGTCTAAAATTGTCGTGTTTAAATAAAAAATGTCACGGTTTATCATTGAAAATAACAATGAGTATGAAATGAATTTCGAATCGTATTAGCATATGAGAATCAATCAAATGGTCACGCTTAGTTGTCACTTTGTCATGGACAGTGGCCGCGGGATCTAATGGTCCGTGACACCGCATCGGGGTTAACATCATTGTTTCGACTGACACCCGATAAGTTAACAAAGTATGGCGAGAATAACATGACGTTTAGATATATCTATATTACTTGCCAAATAGATGAAGGCAGAACTTTCGATAATTAGAGTTTTCTATAGTTCTGTGTGGTAGAGAAGTTCGTATATAAAGAAAAAAGTACCGAAGGATAGATAAGCGGATGCGACATAGTTAATACCTGAAATCTATTAATCAAAGTTGCACAATTATCAACGCCACGTTTATATTTCAATATGTACCTAAAGAATTTTATCGTACAGCGATAAATATGCTAAGTAGACAGAAAAAAAATTTTAGTGGTGGTGAAGAATTGGTCCAGGTTTGTGTAGATCAACCAGTCAATGATGGTATTGTATTAATTAAGCCATTGGCAAAATCTTTCGAAAATATTCTTCATGATATTAACTGGTAAAATGATTTTGAAAAAAAATTAAGAGGATTAAAATTATTTCTCACATGAGTAGTCTGTAACAAATCATTGAACAGCTTTTCAGAAAGCTTGATAAGTCTTGACAAGGTTGTATTGCGGTAGCAGCGCTACCTCATATTAGCAGCAAAGTAGCAATCCTTGTACTACTGTTTTCCGGTTCAAAGAGTACGATTGGCACATGGACTTGCATACAAGCCGGACCAACTTATTCCACAGGGTAACTATCACTAAAAGTTACAGTAAATGCTTAATATCAGATGGAATGCAAGAATATCTGCTAAAGTTAACAAGAGATGGACACAATAAAAGACAAGTATTAGAATTGTCCGCTTGGCCACCTACATAATTTTGATTGTTTTAAATATATCATTGTCTCACTTCTTGTCACGGATGGTGACCGTGAACGCTAATGTTGCATGAAGATTGGTTTTGGTTAGTTGACGATGAGGTTGCTTTAATTTATGATTGATTAGTGTTAGATATAAACTTCTATGAGCACGAATAATTGTGTTTATTGATTGATTCGTTTTTTTTATTCGGATAGTTCCAGATAATTGGTGATCGGGGATAACCCTATAATCCTGATGGGCGACCTACTGAAGCAGATATAACAGAGATTTAATCACGTCTTTAGAAATCACTAGCCATTTATTAACACTGCCCTTTATAATTCAGTCATAGTGTCCATTATATGCTTGTATTATTAAGATTGTAATGATATCAAAACTTAATGAAATCCCATTATTTATTTAAGTCAGCTTTATCCAAGCGATTGTATGTACAAAGATAGTCGAGTACAAAAAACTCGCACCGAAACGAAATTGCAAAAGTCTCTTGAAATACAAAGCAAGTCCATTAAGTGCAAAGCAATAAACAGCAATCGAAATTCAACACAAAAGGAGTAGACAGGAAGGAAATAAGACATTTCATCGGCGGCGCGACATTCTGTGTTATATCATTACGTTATTGCGGATAGAGGGGGGTAAAAGCGGCAGCGCATGACGCCTCGAAGCGGCGCGACGCGTCGTTCTGACTGTGTTGAATTGTTTGGACAGATGCTATCGAGAGACATGTTTCCATTGCTAGGACAAAGTTTATCCATTACTCTTCTTACCTCAAATTAATTAATGTATGACCATCGATTGAAATTAATTGCGATAAAACAAAACGTTTTTATTAAACCGTAGTTTTGTGGTATCACTCTCTCTACTACATTTTCAACTAGCCCTCAAGTGAAGAATCTATCTATAAACATCTACTTGTATATTCCGGCAGCTACACTAGACAATCAGACGCGTGCTAGGCTTAACGTATTATTATAATCGGACATATCGTCACTTAACGTCTTAAAAAAGACACCCTACTTATCTTAGCCACTGGGAGATACTACTCCTGTGAACTGAGCTGGAACACTTCATATGAATATTCATTAAACATCTTTTAAAACAATTTAATGGATGTATGTTAGCTGTATAGCTATGTATACCTTTATGTTCATAATTATTTTTAAAAAGGTATGATTGAAATTATTAAAACATTGCAGCTATTACTTAGGAATTAGCATAAGGCATAAAGCAAGGTCGAATAATATGAAATATAGACAAAATGTGATTTTATATTTGTAGAAGAACCATCGAAAAGGGAGGGTCCTCCGACCAGACGGGTGTTATGTCTGGCGGGCAGCTGCCCAACGGTTGTAGTCGGGTTCTTGTATATATACTCAAAGATTGAGTTAATTTCTATAGCGCAATGTAGGATAGTAGGATGCGTCTTATGTGGCTCGATAGATGTCGCTATGTGTCGCTATGTAGCTGTCGCTACATATTTTTATAATTTATTGGTGCATTAACAATGGATTTTTGATAATTTTGCCTTCCTCGATCAAATAGGGGACGTTCTGAAGAAAGGTAAGGTCAAGAGTACTCTAAACTAGCGAGCATGCATGAATACATTAATGAATGTCTAAGAAGCGAAAGATGTATGCCAGGATTGTAGAAGATGGAAGGCCGTGGTCCTTGCTTACTCCGTTGGGAAATTCACCTCAAAAACAGTAATTTCATGTTGGTTAAAAAGTAGAGGTGGGTGATTAGGAGATATACAGGGTGGGCCAGAAAGGCGTACGATTTTAAAAACACTCTTGCGTTTGTACTTTATGAGCGGGGGCTGCGCGGGTGGTGGGGATGAGAAGCTCGGTTTTCGGAAATTTAGTCGCTATGGATCGCTTCATCGGAGCGCAGCGTGCATTCTGCGTTAAACTTTATTATAAAAATGGCGATTCGTGTGCTATTGTTCGACATTTATTTCGGCGTGAGTTTGGATTACATGACGTAAATCAGTATCCGAAGGAAAGTGTAATTCGATCGTGGGTCAGAAAGTTCGAAGCTACTGGTTCGACTCTCAAACAGAAGCCTGCGGGACGCCCAAGATAAACAAGAACGGAAGACACAATTGAACAAGTTAGAGTTTCAGTTTAACGTAATCCTGGTCTATCTACTCGCAAGCGATCAGCTGAACTTGTGGTGTCCAGAACATCTTTGCGTCGCATTTTCTTCAAAGATTTGAATTTGCACCCGTATAAAATTCTACTTGTGCAAGAATTACTGCTAAATGACCCAATTTTACGACGAGCTATTGTTGAAACAATGTTGGAACGCTTTCAGAGTTTCAACAATATTCTGTTCTCCGACGAAGCCCATTTTCACCTAAATGGGCATGTCATAAACAGAATGCTGATGCAGATTGCTGTTACTGGGCTGCAGAGAACCCACGTGCAAAACATCAAAAGCCTCTGCATTCGCCGAAAGTAGCCATTTGGGCGGCCATATCAGCACACGGTATTATCGGACCCTATTTCTTTGAAAATCAACAAAGGTAATCAGTCACTGTAAATTCCGATTGATACATAGCCATGTCCATAGGATTTTTTCTTTCCGCAACTACAACAATTTGAAGCCTATAATCGTGCGACGTGTTTTCAACAAGATGGTGCGACATGCCATAAATCTAATGTTTCATTGGCCGCCGTAAACGAGATGTTTGCTGGGAAACTGATATCGCACCGAGGTGACATTGCATGGCCGCCTAGAAGTCCGGATCTAACGCTACAGGACTTTTTCATGTGGGGATACCTGAAAAGTAGAGCCTACTTCAATAACCCAGCCACGATTAACCTGTTGAAGATAAATATCAGAGTAGAAATGGCAGCTATTCCTACGCAATGTTCAGCGAGTTTTACCAATTTGAGGTTCAGATTCGAGGAATATTTGCAGGGGGATGGTGCACACCTGAATGATGTAATTTTTAAGAAATCAATTTCCCATAAGTATGTCTATTTTAATTGAAATAAAGATGTGTATGTGTATTGTTTTTATTTTTTTTTATTATTTTTTAAAATTCGCAAATATTTCTGGCCCACCCTGTACTAATGTAATCATGCGATTATGAAGATATCTCAAGATAAATCGATTATGAGTGACAATTCATAATCGAATTACGAATAATCATCATTCATAATGGAGTCATTGATGTATTACCCAGAGATGGGCGAGAGTGGAAAGGTAAAAAAGGTCGCGCAGTCGTAAGTTGCCAATAGTTAGCTAAAAAAAGGTCGTTCGGTTGTAATATTCAATTATGTAAATCATTCATAATCGCCCACCTAGATTAAAAAGGTTAGTCATATAATTTATCTAATAATGCATAATAACCTAGACAAGCTGGTAGCACAAAGATAGATAACTGATGACCTTGACAATATATCGGAGACCACGGCACGTGTAATGATCGTGTCCGCCAAGACGCTCGTTATCGTGTCCAACCAACCGATACTGATTTGTGGTGCACATCCTTCGAACGGCGCTCGTTACGAAAATTACTCTGGCGGCGCGGCTCGGCGCGGCGGTCAGTAACAACCTTCGATAAATGAATAGATATATACGATGTTCTTTTTTTATTTCCCAGCTCATCAATGCAACTCTAGCTAGTTTAAATGCTTTTAAATATAATTTCACTTAATGTGATGGGATTGAAGTGGAAACACGCTAAGCGAAAAAGAAAACGGGCTAACCTGGCCGCCTGGCAGTCTTTATAATAATCTTAAACATAAATGGTTTCATAAAGTTGTTTATCTTAACCAAAAAACTAGGGCTTATTAAAGTTCGATTGATTCCAAATCATTTCACAAAATAACTCTCGCTTCAAACGTAATGGAAACAATTGTAAAAATGGTATGTTAGTAGAATCCACTTAGTACAATACAATACAATACAATATCTTTCTTTGTCTGAATATGGTAAATACAGGTCTTACATTTAATAAAATTGTTACATCATATTCTGTCATTTGTGGCGTACAAATTAATAAACAATTTAATTAAAGTAAATAGTCATTACAAAAAAATCGTAGCATAGGTATCCTATACTTAATACCTATAAAAAATTATAAAATATCCAAACTAGTTATTATTATTGAAATACAACTATTAGATTAAGAAATTTTATATTATTATGGATTATGTAAAAGTATCATATAAGACTCATTAATGTTGTAATATAACTTAAAAGTTTTGTTTTATCTTTAAATATTGAAAATATGCATTTTTTTGTTGTAAAGTATGCGGACTAAATGTCAGCAGTGTTACAAAAATATGTAATGTAACACTAAGAAGGACGCTCTCGATGCCATCCTCAGAGAGTGAACCACAGACAATACTTTGACAACTAACGAGAGTCTGTTGTTTTTGTGCTATGAAAAAGTAATAATGTATTTCTTGAGTAAGTACTCTTGGATTTTTATCAGTTTGTATAAAGATAATTGTTAAAAATATTAATATATAATATCTACTATTCATTCTAGTTATAAGTTTTATTTAACACCTACATAACAGCAAGAATGTAAATAAACAATTTAAAATAAATAGCTTAGAAGTAATATACCGCAACTTCTGTCCCGTGACCTTATGTTTTTGTGCAAATACCAAGGTAAAAGATAGTAAATCGATAAATAATTCTTATTAATTTCGCTTCTTTTTTCTTTTGACGTATATGATATCATGTTTTTGGTAGTTGTTAATCACATCTGTCGATAATTATGTATTTTCTACAACGCTTTAATTAAGTTTCCTCCATTTCCCCATTTAATGTGCAGAATATACCGAGTAAAGATGAAAATATTGTATTTGAGTATTTATTGCACATTATTTAGATCCCACTCCGAGTAAAGCTTCGGTCATGTTTTACGACAGTTATCAGAAACTAAATCAAACAGCGATTGCAATGAACGGCCGATACAATTGTCAAAGCGATATTATTCAATACAATCGACGGTCATCGTTCACACCGTAACGAACAATCATGTTGTGGTCATGCGAAATTTCCCCATACTATTTACATATCGCTTTGTCATAAAACCAATTTACTAATGCTAACGCAGAAATAAACTTCGTTCCATAAACATTGTTCATTCAGTTGTACAAAATTGTATCGTTTATTTTAACGATTGTAAAGGTTAAACTTGTATTTTTATGTGAGAACTTGATTAAGTTTTGCGTTTCTGTAAGTTAAGTTTTTATTGATTTCGGTTAGCAATCGTTTGTATTTGTTATTTTGTTGACGGTAAATTTAAATTTGTTTAGTAATTAATATACAGGTTACTGGCATATTATCGTACTAGTATTTTATTGTATACTAGCTGTACACGTGACTTCGCTCACGTGGACTACAGAATGCCCGCGCAAATCTTGCTTCCCCGCTCCCGGCTATTTTAAAGAGAAAAATGCTTATTGTGAGTGTTCCTTAGAAGATAAATGTATATTCTCCCGGACTTTTTTGTAGGTCTTTTTAATGCCTATAATTATGTAGTACATTAATTTGCTATATCTGTAATGGTTTACTCAGCATAATCCATTTAAGTGACCGAATTTATTCACCATGACCAGTTTTTTTAATTTGTGCGGAACCCTAACTAATTTTCTAAAATCAAAAGTAGCCTATGTTACTCCCTATATCATCAGATTTCTATCAGTGAAAGTCCCGTCAAAATCAGTCCAACCGTTTCGGAGATTACCCGGTTCAAACAGACAGACAAACAGACAAAATTTAAAAAATGGTGGTTTTGTTATAGGTATCGTATATAATTTCATAAGCATTTAGTAAAAAACTGTTATTTTGACATTACAAACAGACACTTTAATTTTTCTAATTGTATAGATTTGTTCATAATAACTAGTCTATAAATGTTCGACTGTTGGGCAAAGGCTTCTTACCCATGCGAGCCTTGTGACAGCTCAGTGGTAGCGTGTACGGAGACCGTGCCAGTGGACGCGAGTTCGAATCCCTGCAATACGCATGAGCTTTTAGTGAAGGAAAACATCGTGATGAAACCATATCATGGTGTTAGGGCTTTCTCTAATGCCCGCCAGGCTAGCTACCACCCTCAAGTTGAAAATCTGTCGCCAAGCACTTAAAGTGTGTCCTGGCAGCTTAACTTGATAGCTAGTCCACCCAACTAGGCTTAGCGTGTTACCATTGCTTACCAGCTATAGTTGCTCAGCGATAGATTTTCAACAATTAGGCACAGTGCCTTGAAATGCCTTAGTAGTACGATAGTTAAGAAAGTTTAGTTTTATAGTATAAAAAATCAAGAATATGAAACTTTGACCTTCCTAGTCTAGTTGGCTTCTTTCATAATTCACCTATCAGAATATGATTATAAACCTAATTGGATTTAAAGATATTACAATACTCCACATTAATGGGTTTTTTATGGTTGCTGGATGTATTGCAATGATGTATTGGTCCCACCCAATACATCCTTGATGACTTAATACGTAATCGTAAATACTTAGTCAAAGATCAGCACAATGTTAATACTAGAAATAGAGATAAATTAGTCGTACCTACCGTGTTTTAGACTATGTAGGTCCAATAAAAGTTTTTTGGGTAATAGTGTCAGGTTTTATAATAAGATCCCGGACTCATATTACTGATTTACCGGACAAGTTCAAGGACCATGTCAAGCGGGTTTTACTGTCAAAAGGTTATTATAGGGTGGTTCATTATGTGAATGATAGTGATGTCTGGAAGTGACTCCCTCTCTGTGCATCCAATAAATTATTATTAATGTTTTATATTAACACTTTTGTGTAGTTGGAAAAAAAAGATAAACCTGATCGAGTTTCTTACCGGTTCTTCTCGATGTCTGGGATATTTTCCGAACCGGCAGTAGTGTTTTGACTTTCATAAGTGCTTTCTTAGGGCTTAAATTGTATAAAACCTTTTTATTTTGATTTTTATTTTTAAAATTAGAAGATTTTGTCGCGTAGAAAGAAGCTGTCACTCATGACAGCCAAGTCCTTGATATCTACTATTTAGCTTAAAAAACTTTTTGAGAAGCCGATATTAATGCATAAACGGTTTACCTGACATTAATTTATTTTAGGTGCAGCAAATCTGACCTTAGCAGCCATGACTGTATCGATTTGAAGCGTCACCAAAAAAGTGCTTCCGCGATGCTGCCTAAAGCATCTTTAAATCCAACAATGGCCAATGATGATTTAACTCTAACTTCTGCTCTCTGCTTTGAAGCTTTGAAAAGGTAGAAAATATGATTTATGGAAAATGCTATAACAATTTTCTTGACTAGGTGTTTGTTTGATTTTAATTAAATAAATCAGTTTATAGTTATTATTTAGCATGTTTAAGAATCAGTTTCATCATATGCTTTATTAGAATTTTTTAGGAAAATGGAATTCTTATAAATTTAATATAAACATTTACCTTGTAAGAGCTGGTTTTCTAAAAGTTTAAAGTATATAAAGCGTAGATGGTTACATTAATTATATACTGCGAACTTATCTGACTTCGAGTTTATGTATTTATTGGACGATAAAATAACATATTTAATGCCGTTTATAAAGGTAAAATTACTAATTAAAATTCAATTCTTGAATCAGATTTTGGACTGGTTCGTGTAACTTTAAAAAGCAATCTTGAAACGTCGGCATGCGGTCTAGCAGCCGCGATCCGCGCTGTGCCGCTTCAAACACCTGACTCATCACAAAACATTAAATTATTAAGATAAAATCATCTCATTTACACTTAATATATGTCACCATAGTTGTTTAACATCGTACGATAAACATAAAAAAAGGTCTTTTACTAAAAACACATTTATTTACAGTTGTCTATTGTAAATTTCGTTCTCGTTTGTGTGATATTTTGTTTGTAAGCGCTGTAGCGGCTGGTTTTCGTGACGGCAATGTTATGTTTGTCCGCAATTACAGTGTTGATGGATTGAAAACATTTGGCAATTTTATAAAATCGTTTAAATTTCTTAATTAATATTAGTTTTTATTTTCTCACGGGATGCGAGTTTTCTCAGTAACGTGACTAAGTTTTGTATGTAGTTAAAGAAACAGGTTGCTCGGTATCAGAGCTGTAATTTTTTAAAGATTAAATAAATAATACATTTTTTGGCGCGTTCAGTAGGATAAGGTTATAAGAAAGTAGACTTCGAGTTCAAATCGTTTTCTCTAGCAGTGCAGCCCCATGGCTTCGAAGGCGGCTGGCGATATAGGTCTTTTGAAATAAGATACAACAGCTATTATTATGAAAATAGCACTTATGATTTATTAAGAAACACAGAAAATTATTGGCAGACAGTTTGCTAGAGGCTAAAGTGGCCTAAAACTTTAAAGAAAAACCTCACCTGGATGCGTGCTGATTGATTTAATTTAATTTTTTATTACACCAATAACAATGTGCAACACACATTAGATCAATTGGAATGTATGTACAACATTAAAAGATGGCTAACTTCTTCTTCTTCTTCTTCCTCACTTGGCAACCGGTCCTCTTTAATGAAGACCATTACTGCCATTATCGAGTGAATTATAGTGTCATGTGTTATGACGATTCAGTATCCTAACAAGATGGTGGCTCCGTTGTTAAAACTTTCTCGGAATTTTTTGTGGGATCTCAGAATGAATGCTTTTTGCTTATTATAAACCACTTCACTTATGCACAAAAACCATAGTATATCACGCAAAACGTCACCAATATTACATAATACCTATAGGATAAAAAAACCTAAGTTAATGAATTAAAAACCACAACATGTCACTTAAAGATCCCGTCAAAAACTCTTTAGTTTTATCAAACCGAAGGAGTGTAACACAATTATTATTTTTTAACATTGTTACTCTTCACAACCTCTATATTTATCTTGTACAGAAGGTACTTACCTAACTAATATTTAAATTAACCTTTATAGTTTTTTTCTAGGATGCCTTAATCTTCGTTTAACCGATATTAGGTACTGAGGACCGGTTCATCCATCTCATTATGTAAGGCAATACGTCTCGACGTTAATAGTGCTAATTCAATCATAGTTGCGGCCGTTTGTAACGTCTCCTGTTCTATCCATAGCAAGACACGATGTAAACTTTGCAAAGATTACGGTGATTTGAAATCTACCTCGATGATATTTTAACCGATTTCAAAAGAAGGATTCTTTTTTTGTTACAAAGGGGGTATCTCAAGGTTGGTCCTGTTGTAATTAGAACTAAGTTCTAGCTTTAACTCATTTATTTATTTATTTATTAGGCAGATTACAGTGTATATAATAATATATAAAATCGACAAGCAACATTCGACAACGTAAGAAAAATGGACGTGATATTGGAAGGGGAACATAGACAAAAAAGAAGATTGAACAAAGACAATATGACAGATTATACTAAGGCTGAAATGCGTACTCAGCCTTAGCTCAACCTTGCTTAGTTCAAACTTCGCTAAGTATGTACTCAGCGCAATCTTAGCTTTCGAATTTATAGTTGAGTTACGCTAAACTTAAGCTTAGCTTTAATTGAGGAAGTGTCTGGCAACTGTCAATTAACGTTTCGATACCACATCGGGACTGTTAAATTTCTTCAACTCAAACAACTAAATTAATCACGAGCTATGTATAAAAAATGAAAATGCTATTTAAAATACAATTTAAATTATGTAATTGTATAATATTCAACTTGCTATAAAGTAAAAATTACAGATTATTTGTACATAAAATAAAAAGGTTAAAGTTTCATACCAATAACGAATTTTTAATATGTGGTATAATCCAATGAGAATTAAGCAATACAGATAATTTATTCAGTATATAAAATGACTGTTACGTCACTATTATGCAATACAATTTTTTTAAGCCGTATAATACCCAAGTTTTCTGTAAGTCGTCAAATTCGATGATTTGAACTTTACTCAACAATGCTAAGCTTGCGACTATAAATTTTAATTTTGGAACTTAAGGCTGAAATAAGTCTGAGCTAAGGTTGAGTACGTTCTAGTTTTCAGCCTTAAAGTTCACAGACTGATTGAGTTTATTCCCCTACAGGTCCCATTTTCATTTCATTGGTAATTGACATTAGACTTTGAAGATACATAAGGGAACTCCTCAAAAACATTGTCTTGTATTATTATGAAAATAATAATAAAAAATTAGTAATTCCAGTTGTAATGATAAACTGTATAGTCCAACTGTATCATAAACACCATGTATCTGGTGTAGAACCAACAATAGTAGCTAGCTGGCTTCTAGATGGATTAAGGGCTGGCGTTACAGCTACGACTGCCGATTGGTTGTATATCGCCCACGCTGCATATTGCTGATATGAAGAAATCTTCTTCTTCTTCCTAACTTGGCAATTAGTCCTCTTTAATGAAGACAATTACTGACATTATCAAGTGAATGTAGTGTCTTGTGGCATCGTTGTTAGTTCTTTCTTAGTTTTTGTGGGATCCCAGAAAGTATGCTTTCAGTTTACATTTATAATCCACTTCACGTAAGCACAATAACCAAACTATATCACACAAAACGACACCAATATTACACAATATCTAATAATGCCTAAGTAAATTAATAAGAAATAAAAACCACAGCATGTTACTTCAAGATCCCGCCAAAAACTCATAAAGAAATCTGATCGCAGGCAAGTCAATCAGGTAAAAACGAAAAAATGTGATAAAACATCTACATGACGCCAAACTGTGATTAAAATAGACAGCAACAGAAATGAAAGTTTTCTGACTCTATAACTATTTTACTGACTCATTACTCATACCTCTCAGTTGGCAACTTAATTGCAGCTGTGGCAACAGCCCAAGCCGAAGGTTCGGCCACTTTGGAGCCCTTGAGCATTTTGCCTCGCTTATGCGGCAGAGTTGCCTTAAGCGCTCGCCTCCAAGCCACAGTGAAGCTGTAAAGGCAGTCTAAGGCACCAGGGCCCATGCAGCTAACAGTATAGTCAGTTCTAAAAAAAACCTTAGAACAATAAGAAATACCATAATTTATCATTAAAAAAAAAACAAAGAAAAAAATAGTATTCTAATAACCCACTGTCTATAAGTATATTACTGATATATGATAATACTAGCGGTGTACTCGCGGCTCCACACGCGTTTATTATTACACAGTAGTTATTTGAGTAGATCCTGTAATTTTATTTTACTCATATTATTGACAATAGCTATCAATCATTGAATAACTTATACTTCCCGTGTACAAAATTTTATGAAAATCGGTCAAACCATTTTTCAGTTAAATCTAGACATACAAACAGACAGACAGACAAATAAAAAATAACTTTAATGCCATATCCATGATCAGTGTCCTTCATATAATAAATCTATCGAGAAATTTGAGAAAACAATTACACGTAGAGACAGGAATACAGATTTGTTAATTAATATAGGTATATTATAAATACTTAAATATAATATTGATAATCATACTATTATCTCTAAAGTTTTCACTCACGATCTTGTCGCTCAAAAGCCAGGTTAAACGCCACAAGGCTTATCAAAATCGAGTTAAAACCTTGAGTAACTATTTATTAGTATTAAATCAGTTAAGTGATTTTACAAAGTGAAAGGATTTTGGAGAACCCATAATTCTTTGTGACTACTTATGAGGCAGGTCAATGTAACTTATATTCGTTGGATTACTCAGAAATTTGTAATATCTCTTTAGATAGGTGGTCATTACGCCAAGCGTGAGAACGAGGTCTGTGGCCATACTAAATTCAAAAATTTTATTGTAATTATGTTTCATATGTTGGTTATTCTCAATATTAACAAAAAACCTTTCAAATAGGAACTAAGCCGGTTGTTTAGCCGGGCTATAGGACTCGACAATTGGGATGCGTTAGGACTTTAGAATTGCTACTGCTGAATTTGATGATGTGGAGGGGCTGAGGAGAAGTGATTACCTCTTGAAGGAAAAACTGCGAAAAAAAATAGTTTTTGAGAAATAATATTTTTTTTAATTTTAAGGTTATGTCTGTTTATGACTTTTATACGAATTTTCTGCGAATCTATTATTATTTATATTATTTGTTTCTGGCATTATGATCACATTTTAAACCTAACCTAACCAATTTCATCACCACAACAAAATAGGTTTAGGTTTAGTTAAAGTAAATAATACAATAATCGTTCAAAAAGTAACAAAAAAATTACAATCGTTGAAAATCTTTACTTATCTTTGAAAAGTGAATATTATAACAACTACTTAGCACTGACATTCGTTTTGTCAGATTTACAAAATATGCGATTAGAAAAAAATATTTCTCGAAATCTATTTATATCTCATTAAACTGCCTCGTTAGCCTAGTGGCCGTTAGCGCGACTGCTATAAGCGAGGTCCTGGGTTCGAATCCCAGGTCGAGCAAAGTGTTATTGGGCTTTTCTTATGAAATTCCCAGTAGCAGCTTGTAGTTTGACTTCGTGCCCGTAATGACAATAGGCTCGCCCCCTATTACATGGGACCTAAAACATTCTCGGCGAATTGTGGGTGTACAATTAGTACACCTCTGCCTAACCCTTCGGGGAATACAGGCGTGATGGTATGTATGTATTTATTTCCGCAGTGTGAAATTCTATATATTTAGCTTCAATATAAAGTTATCTAGTGTAGAAAAAAAAAATGTAGTCTCAATTCGGCGGTAGCGACTCTACAGTTGAGCCGACAATTATTGTATGTCCGGGTGGATCGCGGCCACCATGTACCAGATATAATAAGAGACATAGTGACTCGCTTAGCTGTGTGGCGTTCTGGGATCAGCCGGTATTTGTCTAGTAAGCAAGCAGGTTGGTAGGATAATCTGTACGCGACTAAAATGCACATGTCGATCCGTCTGTGTTCTCTTTTGGTTTGTGGTGTCTCGGGATCAGTTCGTGCACATCTAGCTACAATGCACATGGTGATCCGTCAGTGACTCTGTTTCGGTTTGTTGCGTTACAGGATCAGTTCGTGCACATCTAGCTACAATGCATATGGTGATCCGTCAGTGACTCTGTTTCGGTTTGTGGCGTTACGGGATCAGTTCGTGCACATCTAGCTACAATGCACATGGTGATCCGTCAGTGACTCTGTTTCGGTTTGTTGCGTTACAGGATCAGTTCGTGCACATCTAGCTACAATGCACATGGTGATCCGTCAGTGACTCTGTTTCGGTTTGTGGCGTTACGGGATCAGTTCGTGCGCACATCTAGCTACAATGCACATGGTGATCCGTCAGTGACTCTGTTTCGGTTTGTGGCACCTCGGGATCAGTTCGTGCACATCTAGCTACAATGCACATGGTGATCCGTCAGTGACTCTGTTTCGGTTTGTGGCGTTACGGGATCAGTCAGTGTATATCGAGCTAGTAGGCTGGCATAATAGAGACGACCGGCGATGTATTGTCGGTCTCTCGGGGATCATAATGACGTCACTTTGCGAAACTACTGTTTGAGATTCGTTTAATGAAAAATTGAGTATTTTTATCTTTCTTGATATAATATTAGGTATTTGCTTTAGGGCTATTTAAAGTCCTTATTGTGCGAAAGTGGATCTATACGTCAATGATGTCTGAAAGTGACCCCCCTCTCCCTGTATATTCAATGAAAATTACCACTAACTTACATATACTTACTTAAAAAAGGAAAAACACAAAAAAAAACCTGATCGAGTTTCTTGTCGGCTTTTCTCTATAACTGAAATGTTTTCCGAACCGTATGTTTGATATTCATAAGCGCCTTCTTAATGTCACAATTAATTAAAATATTTTTGAATATTATTTTGAAAGCCTTGTTCTATGAAATAAATTATCACGTCTAAAACGTATATACGTTTTACTGTTTACAGGTTCAATCTCACCTGATGTTAAGTGACGATGTGGCCCCAGATGGTAGGTAGCACGCTATGTCTAGTGGGAGGACTGGCTCTCAAGTACAGTTGCCGGAACACACCTATAGGTGATTAGCTATCCATGCGAGCATTAGAAATATAAACACCTTTATATTCAGTCGGTATTATCGATTATTACATTGATTATATAATCTAAGTAACAGTTAAAATAATTCACATATAGACAGATAAATATATAAAAATATACAATAATAATAAATTGGGGGAGTTCTAACAGTTTGTGCGTCACTCAATTTTTTTTCTCAATAGAGAATTCAATAACGCGCCTTTGTCATATAAAAACCAAACAGTTGATGCGACATCCTCTCACACCGTAGTGCATTCTTAATTTTTCCGTTATTGTAGCATGAAACTGTGTCGATACTGTACCTGATGGTAGTACCGTACAATCTAAAAACAACGGTAATTGCACTGAAAGATTGCTGTAGATTTCGAAATTATATTCTTCGAGGTGGAAAATTGGTTCGGATTACATATATTGATTATAATATATAATTTTTTTTAAAATATTCTATTACAATATACGCAAAGAAAAGTCAAACACTCCAAAAACTTTACCTGTATGCAATCAATATAACGAAGTTAACCATCAATAATAATGTAATTTCATTTACCTAAACATTTTTTATTATTTTTAAACAATAAAAAAAAATTTACTCAGTATAATGAAATTACATGATTATAATATTTACCATTAATAGCTAAACTTCGAGCGTAGCTCACAATTCTATCATCTACTACATGCGTCCAAAGAGGTATATCTTAAAAAAAAAGTTCGATCATTTCGTTGAGCACGCACAACGTTACGCAACCGCGTAACACACGGCCGTTTACGTTTAACAGCATTTCTATTGTATCACAAAACGCAAATGACAGGAAGGCAGACGTCTAATTTGACGTTTGATATAATTTCCATCCAGCCATTATGTTACAAAGATCTATGTCCCGGAGCGTTCATTTCGCTGAAAGAGGTTATATATAAGTTCTATTAAAAATTTATTATCTGTAGAACATATTGGTTATAATATTATTTTAGGTAAATTGACCATCATTAGTATACTTGTAAAATTATTTAAACAATAATTGTGAAATTGAACGCTTTCGAATTAAATTAGATTACAATGGGGACGAAAGATTGACATTGGCGAATGCTTCTGCTTTGCAAACAATCAATGTGGATTAATAAAAAAGTATTGCAATAGAGTTTTTGGCGAGATCTTAATGTGTTATGTTGGGTTCTTATTTAATTCATACATTTATGTTATTTGACTCTATATTATGTATTATTTGTGATATTATAAGTGATTTATTTTGGTTATTTTGCACAAGAGAAGTGGGTTATAAATAGTAATTGGAAATATGAATTTTTAGATGCCACAAAAACTCTCTCGTCAGTTCTAAAAATTGAGCCACCATCTTGCTAGAACGTTATTTGAACTTTGAAGATTTTAATAAGAGGAACAAGAAGTATTTAATTATGGAAAACATTTTCACACAGTTTTTGGCGGGATCTTGAAGTGATATGTTATGGTTTTTATTAATAATTCATTAACTTAGGTTTTTGACCCTATGTTATGTAATATTGGGGGGCGTTTTCCGTGATATAGTTTCGTAATTGTTCTTAAGTGAAGTGGATTATAAATATAAACTGAAATTATGCATTTTGAAATGTTACAATAACTCCCTAAATCGTCCTAACAGGGGACCCACCATCTTGTTAGCAAAATATGGTTAAAAGCCCGTCATGGTGATTATTTTAGCGAGATCAGCGGGGGCTTCTCCAGTTTCTATTTACGCAGTACGGCGTGACAGCGAAGACTGTTGATGATTTTTGATCTTGTGGCTGCCACTGTTTCTTGATTTCACTATGCTGTCCATCAGGCACAATTCCGGCACTATATCGTACTACTAAAAATATAATTTAAACATATTATAAAACAAAGTTTCACCCGCCGCATCTGTCTGTCTGAACGAGATAAGCTCAAATACTACCGATTAGATTTTCATACGGATTTCATCAATGGACGGAATGATTCACGAGGAAAGTTTATGTGTATAATTTATTAAAGGTTTTATGTAATTTGACTGAAATATAAGGATCGTTGTTGAAGATTTCGGAAAAATTATGCCAATTATGAGCTTTACTGGAGAGTTCCGCGTAAACTAATAGCGGTTTTATATATTACACGACAAAAAAAATGTTGGCATATATGTTCTGCTACCCGTGCGAAACCAGGGCGAGTTGGTAGTATAATGTAATATAATAGAAAATACCTTTAAACTTTTCGATCTACTCGAGTACGGTTTAATAAAAATGCGTGACCCGTATATACTATAAAAAATACTCAATCAAAGCCAATTACTAACTGTAAATACAATTATATAAACAAAACATAACGTGCGACATAAAACCGAGACGTGTTAACAACAATTCGATTGATACAACTATGTATTTTGAATACTAAACGCGATCATCGAAAATGTTCGGAGGACCGATGGAATTTTTAAAAAGTCATGCTCCAGTACCTCAGGCTATAAGAGATAGGAATAGGTTCTGATACACACGAGCATTAACGATGGACAATTTCATTTTTTTCTATAATTATTCCAACTAATAACGTATCAAGTCCCTTCAGTACTGTAACTTGTAACTAACACGCACAATTTCAATACTAGAAATAAATATAAAATAGTCATTCCGTCTTTTAGACTTAGTAAACCAAAGAAAAGCTTTTTAGATAATTGTGTTAGGTTCTATAATAAACTTCCTAAGCACATTAAGCTGTGTATAATTAAATACTGTAAAACAATTTAAAAAAGATAATAAGATGTTGATAAACCCGTTCGAGTTTCTTGTAGGTTCTTCTCGATGGCTGGGATGTTTTGCCATTCTTAGGGCGTAAATTGAATAAAAGATATTTCTATTTTGTTACTTCGATATAAGATAAAACTGTATAGTAATTTAATTTTACCATTCATAATAAAATTTTGAATATGTATTAAGAAGAAGAAAAGAACATACTATAAAGTTGTTATAATATAATATAACATATAATACTATTAAGTGAGCAATTCTTGTATATTTATATATACATATATGTAATTGATTTCTCGGAAACGGTTGATTTAGATGAAACTTTGTATTTACTTGAAAAGGTGTTTTTATTTTTTCTTTTAAGACACCCAGATATTGTTTCTTTAACAATAAGGTGAGAGTAGATTTATAAGCAGAATAGCTTCATACAAACTTATTTATGTATAAGTATTTATGTGTAAGTATTTTTATAAGCAGAATAGCTTCATACAAACCTATTTATGTTTAATCATTTCACTTATGCCGCGGCTCACACCGCATCGCCCGCTTTAGTCAGTCCAGTTCGTGCGTCATTGCTATATGCCATTCTTAAAAGAAAATGTTAACCGAACGCTCCGGCCGTATGTCATACACTCTCCCATCACACTACACACTGCACTCTGTCAATCAGAACAATAATAAATTGGAATAACCGAACCGTGGATAACGACTAGCTTACTATTGAATTTATATAGCTTAGAGTAGCTGTAGAGCTGACATCCCTTTTACATGGTTATTTAGTATGTTATAACTAGGGAATCCAACCCGGCAAAGGATCTGTAAAGCGGGGTTACACATGCGAGAACCGCGGGATTTGCGGGACTAAATTAAAAATTTAATGCACAGAAAAATGGGTGCAGACGTCGTTCTAAATATCTTCATCAATACGAGGACCTAGCAAATTCATTTGAGCTGATATTGAAACGTGAGATGAGGATTTTGAAGAAGCTTTACAGGAAAGTACTTAGAAGCTGTTAATAAAACTTATGTGTTGAAACGGAGCGTGCCTTTCTGCTGCCGGTTTTATGTGTAACAAAAATGCGCCGAATTTAAACGATGAAATTATGAATACTTTTTATCTTCGGAAATACTATAAATTCATGAAATTAAATTGATTACATTAACAAAAACATTTTTTTCGTAGTTCTGCAATCGTCGGATTCACTAGGTTGATGACCCGTATACCGCAGGCATGCGGGATTGGATTCCCTAGTTGTAACATTGTTAGATATTGTAGTCGTGATCGATTGATCAAGAAATGAAACGGATTTAACAAGAAAATACGATTGTATATTCAATTCATACTCGAGTTGTGTCTGAAGTAGGTAAATTAATATTTACATAAAAAAATCAGTTACTTCATTCAATACAGCTACTTCAATATTATACTAGTGTAATATAATGTAAAAATATGTGCTGAGTAATAGGTATTTTATTCTAAAAGTTAAATACTTCTACAGTATTTACGCATATCTATACAATTGATAAAATTATAACAGTTGTTTACTAAATGCATATGAAAGTATATACGATACCTATAACAAAAAGTCCATTTTTTTAATTTTTGTTTGTCTGTCTGTCTGTTTGTTCCGGGTAATCTCCGAAACGGTTGGACCGATTTTGACGGGACTTTCACTGGTAGATAGCTGATGTTATAGGAAGTAACTTAGGCTACTTTTATTTTCGAAAAAGAATTAGGGTTCCGTATAAATAAAAAAAAAATGGTCATGGTGAATCAATTCGGGTGCTTAAATGGCTTATGCTTAGTAAACCATAAGAGATATAGCAAATTAATGTACTACGTAATTATAGGCATTAAAAAGACCTACAAAAAGTCCGGAATATTATACATCTATCTTCTAAGGAACACCCACAATAAGCATTTTTGTCTTTAAAATAGCCGGGAGCAGGGGAACAAGATCGCGCGGGCATTCTGTAGTCCACGTGAGCGAAGCCACGGGTACAGCTAGTAAGACAATAAATATTCATCGTATTATGTCAATTTCAACACCGCAATACAAATAATAAAATAGGTAAAAAACGTACCTACTGGCGTTTCGTTTAAATGCATTTAGTTTGTGTTTTCTTACATAGCTGTGTTTATACTAAACAATAGTGCGTATGGTTATATCCCATATTACATACATAAGTGACGTTGGCGCCTTTCATTACAGCCAAGCCGTTTAAAATTATTAAAAAAATTCAATATCTAGTGAATAAATAGGAGCCATTTAACAAAATACATATTATAGTAACGTAAATAAGTAATGCCAGTATGCCAAATATACTGTGAGATGATAATAATTCTTGTTATAATATACTTTCGTATCTGTTACGTAAGTAATTACGTATTCTATGGGAACCATCCTGTGAGTCTCGGTTGAAAGAACAACATTCATGATATCACCGCATGGATGTGGTGACGCACAGGTGGATTGATTGTCGTTTCCCTTGTTAAAAACACCTCCAAATGCGAAAACAAATGTATATAATATTGCAGAAAAAAGAAACATTTGTGCTTGTAAACTCAAGGATATTATATTTCATATATGAATTCGCAATTAAAAATATTCGTAGATCCTTAAAGACCAAGACGCTGTTTATCACTAACTTTGTGCTTGGGTGTATAATCTTATATACTTATATAAAAATCTCGTGTCACGATGTACATTTGGGATAAACTCCAAAACGACTGAACCGATTTAAATCATAATTCTTTATATTATTAGCGTTTAGGTACAATCTGACCTGATTGTAAGTGACGATGTGACTCAGTATGGCAACACGCTAAGCCTAGAATAAGACTGGCTCTCAAGTGTAGCTGCTAGAAGAAACATATTTTTCCGCCAGATTTCCAAGTTGAGATACGTAGCTAGCCAGGCGGACATAAGAAACTGTACCACAATGTTATTGGTTTCATTAAGATGTTTTCAAAAAGCTCAGGCAATATACAAGTAAGGTCGTGGTCCTGGTCTTTGATAAACGTGCTCGAAAACTGCGTTAACTAATACACCACCATATGTAGTTGACGTTCCATTTATCCGCACAAAACGCTTTGCATCGTCTTTAATTATTCGAACCGCATTTGTTTTCCCTGACTCTTTTAATATAGAGGTCTTCAGAAGAAGAGTGAATCAGTTTTTACTGAGCGATCGCGTACCGTTCTCGGCCTCATTTTCATTTTCCATCAGGTGTAACTAAGGCCAAGCCTCGAGCAGTATATTATAAAGTACCTATGTCCCACGGTCTCACACGTCTTCATTTTATACGACAAAAATCACCAAAGCACCCGTGTAGACATTTTTTTATACTTCATGTAAAACTATCGACATTTATATGACGAATAGATTATTTTTTTAAATTATAATATAGCCTTAAATGTTACTCGCTGATACCATAGCTTTATATTAGAGAAATAATTTTTAAAATCGGTCCAGTAGCTTTTGAGTTTATCCATTATAAACTAAAAATCAAATTTTTCCTCTTTATAATATTTGTGATAAAAAAAGGTGGTATTTAAGAATTTTTGCCCGACTGGTGGAATACCCTACAGAAGATTGCAGCTAAATGACCTTATGTTGTGTTCCTGCGGTGAGTAGGGTTTCAGAGCTCCTTGGGTTAGGGGAGTCCAAGGTTGGAAACGCTCTAGTGATACCTATGCATGGTATTACAAATGTCCATAGACAACAGTAGCTACTTACCATCAGGTTAGCCGTATACTTGTTTGCCACCTTTGTAATATATATTTTAAAAAAAACTCTTGTTAATGTAATAGAATACGTAACCTCCGAAAGTGACATAGCGTGAAAGTTGTGGTGCAAGAGTATTGTAGACACAATAGGCACAGACAATATGGCGTCCAGGAATTATTTCGTAAGTTTTATGTTATTGTTACGCGACGTTGGATCACAACGGTGACAACCAAATTGACTTGAGATTTGTTATTTTTAGATTTTGTAACTTGTTTAGTTTAAAGTAATGAAGACAATAATGTTCAGGATGGACCATCGACTTAAGGTAGCTTACTTCGTGGGAATAGTATCGCTATAATACAACGTCCAAGTTCTCTCAACCTAAACTTCATCTCAGCCCTTTTAGTAAATAGTTCGAAGCTACGGCCAACGAATTGTTTTCATTAACCATCCAGAGTTTTAGATAAAATTACATTTTCTACGCGATGCAACTCTTTTATTCCGTTTAATTATAGTTAATTAATTTATTTCAACTTTTGAAACAGCAACCCTTATATCGGTACATAATAACATAACATATAACATAAGTAAGTAATAATATATTTTTCGATGTAAAATAAAAATACTGATGAAATAAATAAATTCAAAAGGATTTTCAACAAAATGCGATTCAAATAAGAATCTACCGAAAATGTTTCAAGTGGCTACAATATATAATTAACATGATATTCGTAAAACCTGATCGTCTGCTTGGACGGACGACCGAATCGTAAAACTAGCGAACTGTAACCACAGAAAAACTTGAACTGATAGTTCACTGCATGTAGCGAAATTGTAAAGTGCCGTCTCTTTCATTACCCAGCAAACAGGTACATAAATCACAAAATGTCTTATAATGCTCATGTATACTCAAATACTTAACAAATCGACCAATATTACATGACAGATGAAATACCGCCACCGTGGCAGAAAATCGCACACAAATTGCCTATGTTGGGTTCCTGCGGACAAAAAGGGGGTTCAAGGTCGGCAGTGCGCCAGTGATATCTTTGATGCTACAAGCGTCCATAGGCTACGGTAACCGCTTGCCATCATGGGGGCCCTAAGCCTGTTTGTAAAATACAAATGGGTAGACCAACTCTTAAGTAAATGGGGGCCCTAAGCCTGTTTGTAAAATACAAATGGGTAGACCAACTCTTAAGTAAATGGGGGCCCTAAGCCTGTTTGTAAAATACAAATGGGTAGACCAACTCTTAAGTAAGATGATAGTAAGGCATTTTAAACTCTCTTTTGGATATTTACTACCTTCAAGTTAAAAAATGTATCAAAAAGCAGCTGGAGCTTGAGAGCAACTCTTTGTAAGAAAGCATTTCAGCTTAAATAACAGGTAATATTTTTATCTTTCCAGTTTTTGCGCATCGTTTTTTCGAACGTTTTGAGCGATCTGTCTTCCGTATGTTGTGGTCAAGAAATATTTAATTACTGCGCTACATAAATATATTGAGGAACCTTGGACGCCGATACGAACGTCCGTCGATATGCGATGTAGATTTTATCTACCCTCTACGTATAATTTAGCTGTGTCACAAGCGATGCGTGAACGCAGATAGGAGTATAATGTTTGTTTTGTGAAGACGTTTGCAAACGCCATCTTTTGGCATTTTCGTGAAGTATCATTATTTTTAGATAATACTGTTACGAATAAAAAGTGAAACTTAAAAAATAAAACGTATTATGGTGAATTATGGTGTTATCAAAGAATATGCCACCAAAGACGTCATCATCAAGATTGGTCTAATGAAGGGCTGGGTCATATTGATTATCCTGATGTTCTGTTTATTATCCTTCGCCACTCCTTTTGCACTGCTACTAAGGGAAGGGAAAGGAAAGGAAGGGAAGTAGGCAAAACCAAACAACAATATAATAATTATTACCTAAATTTGAGTAAATTAGAAAGTCTTATTTTTAGAAGTCATATTTTAAGGAATGTACTATCGCCAAGAGATGAGAAAATACGGACAGTCACGACCGTCAAACCAGCCTATAAGTCAACCACGGCAAATTTTAGAACACGCGGTTTCGATGCAAGTTGAATATACCGCTTTTTTCACTAAGTATATATATTTTGGTCGCATCCAGTACCATTCTAAGTCTCAACCCCAGTCCGCTTTAGGTACTTTTGTAACGAAGTTACTTATCGTGGGATTGGAGCTAAACTGACAAAAGTGATCGACCCGACCGTCAATAAAAAAACAAACACATAAAGAGATTTCAACTCATCTTTGCGTGCGGCCCTATGTGTGAATGAGATAATAAACATATATATCAGGTATACCATTTGTATATCAGTGACGCGGTAGTCGTCTTCCGATTAACACGTATTCTTATCGCTTTGTTTTACGGGTACAGTCGTTAATAAAAATGTCTGGTTCATCAATAGAAAATATTTTCATGTAACTAGCAGTTTTGCGTTATTATAATGCGACGTATCACAACGATCAAAATATTAAAACGTTAAATTGTAATTGAAAAAAAAATTGATATTCAGGAAAAATAATCAGGAATATGTATAAAAATCCTCCGTCTACCATCATATTATCCTAAATCCTATAGAAAATATTTGGGGAATTGAAAAATATATAATAATTGCTTTACATAACATTGAACAGAACGTCTCAGAAATAATGAAATTAATAGAATTTTCATTATTTGGTATTACTAGTCTTAGTGATATCAATACTATCATTATGTTATACTCAATAAAATGTTCAATAAACATGTAATTACCTAACTGAGCTGTTGTTTTATTTAAAATTTGAACAAATAATATATTTAAAAAATCTATATAATATAAGTAAAATAACTAATAGAATTCGCTTGTGTACTTGAATGTACCTCTTGACACGCACACGTAGTCACTGTATCTATATTATGATTTACGCACACAGGGCCGCACGTATTTAAATGAACCTATGTCAGTCGTGGAATTGGCTCAGCTGTGATATAAATGGCAAGATTTCTACGCACTGTTGTTCGTACTGTATGAGTATTGGTGAATTTATGTTTAACTTTACTTTTTGTTAGATAAAAAAGTCAATAAATTGAGTGTAATGAAAATTATTATTTTTTATAT
Source organism: Saturnia japonica (assembly GCA_033032175.1). Lineage (NCBI taxonomy): Eukaryota > Metazoa > Arthropoda > Insecta > Lepidoptera > Saturniidae > Saturnia > Saturnia japonica. Next base: position 15,473,497 of record CM065324.1, on the reverse strand, counting down.
ATTTATATAATAATAATAATTAATAACAAAGTAATTATTGTCATAACTTTATGAACAAAAAACTGAAATAAAAAATCTCAAATGAACGGGACTCGAACCATCGACCACTCGTGTAATACATACAAGAATGCTGCAACGTATAGCGAAAGGACCTTCGATGACTTCGATACTACCGGGTGTTCCATGACACCTCTCGACTTTTTTTAATGATGTGTAACAACTTTCAACTAACCAACCAACTAGGTACCAACCAGTGTTGGACTAAAAGATTAATTGTAATTAATTTATTAGGTATCTATATATATCCATATGTGTATTTATATATCTTCATATATCTTTGTGTTTTTATATATCTTTAAACTATATTTAAGTCAGATGTTATACACTAAATATGGCTACTGGAAGGCTCGCTCGTTTTCTTTCTTACAATCGTCAAAGATAGCTCTAATAAAATGGCAGCTCCCTTGTTAAAATTGCCTAGAGAGTTTTTGCGACAACTTAAAATACATGTTCCTATTTTTTATTTACATACTGCCAAAATTAGTATAGGGTCAAATAAGAACAGTTTATGAGTTATTATTAAAACCACCACATAGTTATATCCCGCCAAAAACTCCTATCATAAGTTTTTTAAGAGATAGTTCATTACCGTCTCCGGCAGTAGTCTGCAGCTGAAGTGCAGCGGTGAACCGTCCGCGTCAGGAGCGTGGGTAAGCCAAGCCGCAGGAATATTTAGCAATCAAGCAACGGGCTCGCAATCATCGCGATATGATCACGCGGCCTCCTGCTATTACGTAAAAATTACGATTACCGTAATGAAATAGCGAAGAATTAAATATTCCTACTGGAAAGTGCGTACGAACGGTATCGAAAAATAGTAAGTACGAGTTTTGTTAATTTCTAAATACGAACAAGCGTACCTTAAAATAACAAAAAATACTTTAAATACTACAGTACAAATCTAACACAACACGCCGGCCTACATTATTTTAACTGGATATGCACAGGATGATCCCGAAACGCAACACGTAAAAGCGAGTCACTATGACGGACTTTTCACCACATGCATGGTGGTCGAGACCTAGTCCGGTAAATAGCCCTACAACCCCGCTATCGCTATTTCCTCGATCGTTGCTCAGCGGGGTGTACCACCTGCAGTTAAGGTTGGCTTGTGCGTTTTAGTGTTGGAGATGTAAATCGACATCCCTTCAGGCATTAAGAATGCACTTATGGATGTTAAAAGTGTTAAAATACTACCATAGGGTAGGATTAATGTTTTTTTGTACTGAGTATTATATTTACAGTTAATAATTGTATTATACTAGTTACGCACCACAGTTACACCCGTGTTAAATTTATTTGACCATCTATCTCTTCATCACGCTGCCATCGTGTAGCCTATCATGTTTATCGTTGTTCTTACTTACCGCAATTGTCAACAGTTTGCCATATTACTTGACGTTCATGATTACTGCTTCGTTCCTTAGAGTCGTAGCTTGAAGTTATGTAACCTATAACCTTCCTCAGTAAATTGGCTATAAAATCGAAGAAGATTTCTTTAAATCTGACTGGTAGTTACAGAGATTAGCACATTTAAAAAAACATTTTTTTTTACTTTTATAAAATTCATTGTGGATAAAAAAAAAAAACCTTTAATGATTTTGTGAAGTTTCCTGGTGTTTCTGGTGGTGAAGTTCCAATCTGAATGAAATTAAAAGGGTCCAATATTAAGGTAACCCCTTTAAAAAAAAATCTTCCAAATCGGTTCATAAACTAAGAAGTTCTGATTGAACATCATTAAAAAAAAATACATTCAAATTGAGAACCACCTTTTTTGAAGTCTTTTAAAAAAGCTATACATGTTGTCGTTTCTAGTGATCTGTATATCAACAGAGAAGACAGTTGGTAGAAGTAATTACAGAAAGCTAGAAATGATTACAGGCGACGATTAGTTCCCGAGATAGGTCCGCTTCTCTGGGCACATAGTTTAATAAAAATTATATTAAATAATGCGTTCAGCGGTTGCGCAACCGTCGCGCCGCGATCGCACCATCGCACCATCGCTCAACGATTGCTTTAAATTGCGACACTGCGGTTTACTGGTTTACCTTCAAAGCGTAAATGATTACATAGGCAAGATAGTTTGAAAATAATTGAAAATTTCGTTAGTCACTACACAATGTTCATTTGATTTAATTACCAATAACCAATAATTAACATAATTAATACTAAAAAACTAAGTCAAGTTAAATTTTGTCAAAGACAATGTTAATACTAGAAATAGAGATAAATTAGTCGTACTGTGTTTTAGACTAAGTAAGACTAATCATTTTTTTTAGGTAATAGTGTTAGGTTCTTTATTAAGATTCCGAAGCACTTTACTGATTTGCCGGACAAGAAGTTCAAGGACTACGTCAGGCGGGTTTTATGGTCAAAAGGTTATTTATTATAAGGTGGATCATTATGTGAATGATATTAATGTCTGGAATTGACTCTCTCTCTCTCTGTGCATCCACTAAATTATTATTATTGTACATGTTATATTAACACTTGTACAGTTGGAAAAAAAAAGATAAACCCGATCGAGTTTCTTACCGATTCTTCTCGATGACTGAGATGTTTTCTGAACCGGCAGTAGTGTTTTCACGTACATATCTAATTACTTTCTTAGAGCCTAAATAAAAAAAAATGTTTTTTGATTTTGATAATTTATACTAGTTTTTACCATGGACGTAACAGCGTTTTCCAAACTTATATAATATTCTCATACCCCGATTATTTTTATGTTTCGACTTTGTAACACACTAAAAGTTTTATCGACGCTGATGTATATATAGGCAAGATAAATATAACACATTTGAATGTGCACATAAAATTTTGTAATAAAAATAAAGCCTTAATTTTAGCAATAATGACTACCATTAGTGAGATGTATGAAGCTGTTAAATTTTTAACAAGGAACTCAAAGTTTGTTGAAAAAGACATTAATTTTATTATTATGTTTGGTTCGACTTCCAGTCGGTTCTTTTAAATGTTAACTTTTCAGGAATACGTATGTTGAAGCCCCTGTTTCATATTTATAAGTCGTGATAAATACATTAAGTAGAAATTTACATTAAAAATTATAAAACATCTCCTAGTTCCATCACCAGATCCTCGTTACCAAACCCAATTTATTGGACTCTCAAATAAAATGAGGGTAAACTAGAAGGGTTTGCCTCTGAAGACACTGAAGAGTTCCACTATCCAACTTCTAGCTCCATTATTAGATTTGCTCCAAGATACGAAATTATACTTTTGTCATTAGAACACATACACATACAAATTTTCATTTCGATACGAAAATCAGAAGTAAGAAAAATAGAGTTTTAAGATTTGATTACATTGTTTATTAGTTAGTTACAAGTTAAGTTAATAAAAGCGTGTTAAAACAGTACCAAGTAGCAGCAGTGTCTAATGTCGCCACCCGGTATTTTAATTTAGTGGCCCGGTACTGGGTCGCGAGTCACCATTTGGGAACCTATGGCGTATACATAAAGTAAATATCGATTTAGATTTTTGAAACATTGATGGTTCGTAGATAGCGAATTCAGACGTAGGTTTGAATCCTTACAATGATCCTGAGGTTTCAGTGCAGGAGAATATCGCTATGGAACCATAGCATGGTGGAAGGGTATATTCTAATGCCCTCCTAACTAGCATCTACATCAATATAGGTGTGTCCCGGCAGCTGCAATTAAAAGCATAAGCCTCTAGCCATTTTATGGTGAAATTATAACGCAAAAAAAAACATGGTAAATGGAAATATTTCTCGACCAATGAAATCGTCTAACATTACTAACGCTTAACTTAACTACCTTCGCCTTTGTCCAGATGTAGAACATTACAGCCAGTTTATTATTATTATTTATTATTATGGAGGTGGGCTATGTTTCGATTTTATGTAATTTTAGAATGTTTGCGAAATACGAAAGACGAGAATCTTGTGCTACTTTAACAGTTTTTTTTTAATAGTGGCTTGGCAAATTCAAAGCATTATATTTGATGGTAATTTCGCTCAAATGCCATGGCGTTTGCATGAAATTCGAACCAGTTAGTTTTTACTGTATGATCGTATAGACAGTACAGAGGCAGTTAACTAATTTAACAGTAACCGCTCGAGAAGGCAATATAACGCGCGTAGATGGCTCTCGCGGCCGTATCTCCTTTCGGTATCTTTAAAGTAATGCACACTTGGACGTGTCGATGTGCATGGTACTATTGCGTACACAAATATATATTTGTTTATTTCTTTTTCCTTCAATTCTTTCTTTAGTCATAGTAAAAAAATAATTGTATTGTAAGGTTAGGTTCTACAATAAGTTTACTAAGCACATTAGCGATTTACCGGACAATAAATTCAAGAATCATGTAGCAAGATTTATTGACGAAAGGGCAAATTATTTATGAAAAATTAAATTATTATAAGGCGGATCATAACGGGAATGATTGCAAATGAGTCTCTCTTTGTTGATACTTAAAAAATACAATAAAGTTTACAAACAGCATTTATACAGATTAAAAAAAAATGAGTTTTTTGCCGGATCTTCACGATGACTGGGGGTTTTTTTACGAACCGATGATAGTGTCGTATGAATTTTTACTACATTTTTTTAAATCTTGTACATATCTATTAGGCAGTGAACCTCTATCCAAAGAAAGACTTACCTTTCAAAGGATTTTTACTAATTTCTATTTTCTCCTTTCATATCACAGGAATATTCCTTAAATATTTAGATTTCCTCCAAAGTGAACTGATAACGATACCAAATAATATGAAATAACTAAATGTATATGAATTCCGAATTTGTTATCAGAAGCTAAGGAATTCACCATTAGAATATAAATTTAACTAAATGATTATCATAAAAGATGGATATCAAGCTATAAGACTTCCAAAATGGGAACTAACCCTATTTCATTTTCAACCCCCAACACAAAGAGTTGTTGTAAGTTTAAAGTGTGTATCTGTGTGTCTTTTTTGTGGCATCGTAGTTCACAAACGCCAGAATCAATTTTAATCTATTTTTTTTTTTGTTTGTTTGAAAGGCGACGATCGAGAGTATTTGAACTATGATTCAAGAAAATCTGTTAAACTGTTTGAAGATTATCAGGTCCTTCTAAAAAATATTAAAATAAGATGGCAGCCTTGACCTGATGCTGTATCATTTTCTGGAGTCTGTAGGATACCTAACTTCCTCATCAACTTACATCAGTGATATGGTATTTGGGCTTATTGTAATGATCTCAATGAATGGATTACTTATGTTAGGTAATTTTAACTTTATTTTGGTGTAATACAAACAACTGTCTCTTTCTCTCTCATAGGTAACATATTTGACACTCATCTCGCTCCTTTTTGAGGAATAAAACACGATGTAAACTTTCATCTATTGATAAATGAAAAGGACAGCTCAGTTCCATAATATACCGAAAGAGAATACACATCATCTGCTTGTAGAATTGTAATTTACTACTTTTATAGTTTTTGTGGTGATTTAACTGTATACTACGAATGTTATTTATAGAATTTTTTTTTCTGGAAATATTCACTCTTGTCAATAATGGATAGTAGTTTCATAAATACTTTCAATAAATTAATTAGATATAATTTCGTGCTCGCCGATACTGACTCTCGTCACATCAAAATCCAACGTTTCCGAGAAGCGATAATAATTTTTATATAAAAACCACGTGCATGTATTAATAAATATGAACAAGGTAAAAGCGTGTATCATTTAAATCAATAGTGTTAACATTGCCTTAACGATCTTAGTTAATAGGAATAAAATCAAAATTTAAAAATGTAAAAACGGCATGAATGTCAAAATATACTGGTTTAGGAAAATATCCTAGTCGTCGAGAAGAACCAACAAGAAACTCTACCATGTTAATCTTTCTTTTTACTATGCTAATAATATTTACAATTAATAATGATATTAATAATTTAGTGGATGCACAGAGATGAAGTCACTTCCAGACATCACTGTCCTTCAAGCTATTCGTGTTGTTCATTCCATGCTATACAATATATTTTATAGAATCTAACACTATTGCCTAAAAAACTTTTATAGTTCTTACAAAGTCTAAAACATGGTATATAAATCCATTTCCAGTTAGTGTGAACAGTGTCGGTTTTTTCACAAAATATAGTTCATGAAAATTATTACGAAACATCATATTATCAAGATTGTATTGAGAGGGCGAGGTCAAGATATTAAATTCCTAGAACTTGTTTATTAGTGATTCACGAGGTCTCATGTTGTAGATTGCCCGAATTGTCCGCTTTTGTAATATATGGTAAATAAATATGGTATCTACCTTAGCTTCTGAACCTCACAGCAAAATTACATTTTCACACCATCATCAACATCATTTCAGCCAAAAGACGTCCAATGGTGAACATATGCCTCCCCAAAGATTGCCACAACGACTGGTCCTGCACTAGGTCGTCGGACCAGTTTATTGCGGGTCTGTCCACGCTACGTCTTCATGTACTTGGATGCCACTTGAGAATTCTTTCGCCCATCGACCATCGTTTTACAAGCTACTTCTGCGGATCTCGTCTGCGAATTGTTACATAAATAAAACTATATTATTTTAGACTCTTTTCGTCATCCGCGAGTTCGTTCGTGTTAATTACAATATAAAACGTTGTAGGAGTAAAACATAAGAGTAGTAAATGTAAGTCAGGGAGAACGTAGCTCACTATCAGTGAAATAATGTTTAGAATATGATCGTAGTTTCAGAAATTATTAATTTTACGCCTGTTATTAGTTTCTCAGAAACGGCTTTAATCATTTGGATGCATTTTCTATTTAGATAACGTTTTACTTTCCAGATTTACCTAAATTGGTGTTTTTCTTTGACACTCAGCGTAACTCCGTCGCGCAGATATCCCATCATAAATATTTCAAACAATAATGGCGCAGTTGGTAGCGTGTACGGATACCTCGTCGAACAACGTGTTTTAATCCATGCACTAGCTACCACATTCTATTTGATGATCTATCACCAATCAGCTTTATCTGTGTTCCGGCAACTGCACTTTAGAGCCAGTCTTCCACTAGGCTTAGCTTGCTACAATCTTGGGCCACATCGTACTTAATATCAGATGAGATTGTGGTAATAACGCTAAAACCTATAAAACGATAAAAAAAATTTACTCAAAGATTGTTATTTGGTACTTTAATATTATATATATATATAATTATATATACTTTTGTTTGTATTGTATTTAATGTAGTCTATATTCCATATATTTCTTTAACTTTAACATCCATTTATTTTATGATTTGTGTTAAATTTTATTCCGTATTTAATTATTTTTATTCTGCTGTTCTCATTGCACCCATACTACTCCTCACTTTACACACTCCACTCGTTCCGTAAGATATCAACAATTGTTTAGCGTCCCCCCCTGTAGCAATAGTCTATCGAAGAATAGTACCATTAATAGAATGTGTAGGCGATATAAGGAAGTTAACTTATAACAAGACATATTTTCACCAGTCTTCCTAAATTTAAAAACTCACTCACTTAATATATTTATTTCTATTTAATTGTTACATTTTCAAACACTATTTGTTAACATTGTAAGTTGTACACGTATGTCATAGGGTATTAGATTTTAGGAGGTATTTAGAGTTAATTTATTATTGTTATTTTTTTGATCTCTTACCTGTATTTGTACCTTATGAAATAAAATAAAATTTACACTTCTGTAACATATTCATCTAAAGGTTGCCTGGAAGAGATTGCTTTCAGCAATAAGGCCGCCCTTTGTACTAATCGTATAATTTTAATATTAGATTGTATTTGTAAATAACGGTGTACAACTAAAATTAAATAAATAAATAAAAAATAATAATATCTTGTAAATTTAAAGAAAGCATATAATATTTTTTATCGTGTTTTTGTTTATTTTGTCCTTTTCATTTAATTTGGTGAATACAAGATGAAAAATAAATAAACCTAGTTTCGGTGAATTGTATACAATACTAGCTGTGCCCGCGGCTTCGTTCACGTGGACTACAAAATGCCATCGATCGGGCACACGCATGAATCTTGCTCCTCCTCTCCCGGTTGAAAATATGCTTATTGTAGGTGTTTCTTAGAAGATAGACATGTGTCTATATGTATATGACATGTGTATATTGTGTCACCTACAATAAGCATTTTGCATTTTGAGTATATACTCTTGCTGATCTTTATGTAGGTATTTTTATGTCTACAGTTATGTAGTTCACTAATTTGATATACCTTTTATGGTTTACTCAGCGTAAGCCATTTAAGCACTCGAATTGATTCATCATTACCTGTATTTTTTTATTTGTGCGAAACCTTAATTCATTTTCTAAAATAAAAGTTGCCTAAATTACTCCTTATAACATCAGCTATCTGCCAGTTAAAGTTCCGACGAAATCGGTCCAACCGTTTTGGAGATTACCCGGAACAAACAAAGAGACAACAATTTTAAGAATTGATTTTTTGATATAGATATCAAATATACCTTCATTTGTATTTATTAAGTAAAAAAACTGTTATTTTGACATTACAAACGGATACTTCATTTTTATTAATTGTTTAGATAATGTTGAGCGCTGTGTTGTGCCCGTATTGTTTTTGTTGCAGAATATTTACAAAACAAAAACAGGGAGAGAGTCATTACAAACAAGAAAATACGTCGGTATTAACATAAGGACTTTGCGGGCGACAAACTTTGCTCTACGAACGGCTATAATTTACCACTTCTTGACTGTTAATAGCCGATAGGATTTTCCTGAGTCTCCCGTCGCCGCGCCAGGGCTGGGGGGAGAACGGGTTCTCATTAGAGGTATAATTTTCGTAGCAATAAACACCAGACGATAAATATCAAACCCCTTTTATTTATAGCGTCTGAGGGTTGGTGTGGTGGTGAGGCGAGGTGACGTCAGGTATCGAAGGCTTTGTTGTTAATTCGGTGAGTTATAACATTGATCCAAATTGTCTTTTGGTCCCAAAGTCACACTTAAGTTATGGTGAGCTACTGATTAAGTAAATCTAATATCAAAATTTCTATATTAAATTTAGACCCTAAGTAGGTATTTAGGTAAATAAATAGACAACGTGCTTTGGAACCTCAAAGTAGAACCTAAAATAATAGGTAAAAAAATTTATTGGTCTTACTGAGTATAAAACATGGGATGACTAATTTGTGTTTATTTTTGGTATTAAAACGATGCGGACATTTACAAAACCTGAGGTTTTGCAAACATACATTAAATTATCAAGGGTGGAATGTTCTTGATTTCTTTTGTGAGGAGTGTTGTAAAATCACCCATACGAATTGCCTAAGATTGAAAAAGTTGAAAATCTGTCGCTTAGCGTGTTTCCATCTTAAGGCAAATTGTCACTTAATATCGGGAGAAATAGTGGCCAAACGCTAGAACCTATAAGAAATTTAAAAAGATTGCCAAGTGCCCGTCAGGCCACGCGCAGTGTAGGCTTCCGTAGTTGGCCATCACAATATGCAGAGTTGGAGGGGGGGTAATTTTGAAAGGAATTACTTGCTCCAAGTACATTTTATAAGTTGATAGACAATTACTCGTTAACTTTCTACCTACTTACTACTACCATGATTTTTTTCACATATCCAAAAACAACCATTTAGATAATAGATTTGGGAGGGAATTTGACTATCAAAAATTAACATTTTAAAACATAAACACACCTGCAATATTTTTGAACGATCTATCCAACGTCACTCTACACGATGTGATAAACGAGAAACAAAATCAATTCCCACTTTACGTGTAGGGGTAAATAATTTTTTACCCATAACAAATTACTGCTTTGTGACAGACGAACACAGCGAAACGTTAAGCTCCGCGTTGATTCCCTAAAAAAGTACCAAAAACTGATTTCATCGTCTAGCTACATCAGTTTATTGACCATTAAAATATCGAAGGCGTTCCGTATAAAAAGCTATGTTAAAAATTGTTATTTGATGAATAAATTCAACTACATTATTAGCGATTAAGTAAAAGATTCCTTAGTATTCGATAAATATCGCTCGATATCTAACTGACGCATCAAGTTAATTATTAAGTAATTAGATGGTATGTATAGTGAAATAAATGTTGTTCACACTATTTTATTTTAATTTTTTTCAAATTGACCTCACTGTTAGTCTGAGAGGCCTATCCAAAAACAGAACTGCTTATGGCTTTTACAGCTTTACCGGGCTTGGGGGCGAGCATTTAAAGCACACAGCCACGAAAGCGTGGGCAACAAGCGCATATGGATGCCTATGTGGCCGGACCTCGGCTTGGGTTGTTGCCGCGATTGCAAAGAAGTCGCGATCTGACTAATCCCTATCCGTAAAATTCGAACTAAACTAACATATACATATATATATGTTCCCTGCCTCCTGGGAAGAAGGAAGGAACATGTGTATATGTATTTAGTGATCTGAAATATGGTCTACACTAATAAGGTTAAAAAAGACAAAAAGGTTCCTTGCAGAACCTATGTACCTGTGTGGTGTGCATGTATGTATGAACATATTGTGTGTAATAATATGTATGGGTAGCTTAGTGATTGCAAGTGCAGTGTCTACTTTAGTCTCATTTGGAACTATTCCATAAGTATATAACTGTTTTTTTTTACTTTGAAAAGTGTCGACACTGTGGCAAAAATGTCGCATGTCGCAATCCAACTCGCATATCGCTGTCACGCAAGCCTACAACTCATGAAAGCTGGTTATACACTCGCTGATCCCGAAAAGCGATAAATCAAAAGAGAGTCACCACGACAAGTTTATCTCTAAGGTTTCTCCTAAGGTATAGGTTAGGTTCCTGTTAGAATCCCGAAGCACATTACTGATTTGACGGACAATTTGTTCAAAGACCATGCCAAACAGGTTTTCCTGTCAAAATATAGAGTGAATCATTGCGCGAATGATAGTGATGTTTGGAAGTGACTCCCTTTCTGTGCATCCAGTATATTATTATATTGATTCTAAAAGCATTATCGTTGAAAAGAAAACTTTGCCGAGTTTGTTACTGACACTTCTCGATGGTTGGAATGTTTGCTGAACTGGTAGTAGCATTTTGTAATTCATAAGTGCATTCTTAAGGTCTAAATTGAATAAATTATTTTTGATTTTACTACCCAGCTTAATTATTTATACTCCGGCTGGTCCTGAAATGCGACACGGCTAAGCGTGCCACTATGACATGTGTTGTTACACTTACACCAGTCAATCAGACACAATTGTCTTGTCGTGTTTTGAATTGATTTACTTTTTCTTTACTCAATGCGTATCAGATTTTAGAAGGTAAATAATGGTTTAATTACTTCCATATTACAGCTTAATAAATACTTGCGATGTTAGATTATATTTTTATACTCCAGTAGGATCATTATCCTAAGAAAGAGAATAAAATTAAAGAAAATGTATTTAACGATCTTATGAGTTTGGCCATTTATGCAGCCTGCAGCTACCATAACCTATTTACGCTTCTAATACCATAAGTATAAACTAACGTGTTACCGACCTTGCAACCCCCTACTCCAAGGACCTCTGGAAACCCTACACCCTGCAGAAACACAACACAAGGAATGCACACACAATGAAGTGCAAAAAAGGTTACGTGCACTAACTTGTTCTTTTGCTTCCAGCCTTAAATCTATCTCAATGACTGAGTTTCTAAATGACATCTCCTTCTGAAGATTTAGTTGGACTGCTTCGTGGACTAGTCTGAGTTTTCAAGTTCTCTCTTTAGATTAGACTACAACTGCGTAAGTTCTTCAGCTTTCTGTCACAAAATGGCGTAACCCTATCTTCTTCTTCTAACCCCTTATTCCATTGAATTAGAATCAGCACAACATGTTCCATCACTAAAGAACGAGGTCCAGGTATTTAATATCATAAATTTACCATGTTAGTTCATTCTTGATAAAGTATTTTCGTAAAAACGTCCACAGGTTAGATTTGGTTAAATACTAGCACAGTTTTAATAATAATATAAATATTAAATATAAATTTAAACTAATAAAAGTTTTTTAGGTAATAGTAAAATCACGAAGCACATTACTGATTTGCCAGATAATGTGTTCAAGGACCATGTCAATCAGGCTTTACTGTCAATAGGTTTTTATAGGGTGGATTATTGCGTGAATGATAGTGATGTCTGCAAGTGACTCCATTAAATTATGAATATGATGATTAACTCTATATTTTATTTGTAAGTTGGAAAAAAAAAAAAAAAACCTGATTTAGTTTCTTGTAAACTCTTCTCGATGACTGGGATGTTTTCCGAACCGGTAGTAGTGTTTTGAAGTTCTGATGTGCCATTTTGGAGTCTAAGTAGAATAAACAATTTTTTGATTTTTTTTGATATAATGTACTCTAGTCTATCAACTGTTATTTCAATATTCACACCCTTTATATGGTTATCAGTCCTCCATACCTTCTTCAGTCTTCCTCTTCTCCTCCATCCACCTTCATACTTAACTTTCTTCTATGACATTCATATCTCCTCATGATATGCCCATACAACGCTAACCTATAACTTCTCAACTTCTTTATAACTGGTGCTATTTTAAGACTTCTTATAAAAAACTTATTCCCGGTCTTATCTCTTCCAGTTACACCGCACATCATTTTAACATTTCCATCTCTGCCACATGTAGTGTCCTTTAATCCATGTATTTCGTTGTCCAGCACTCAGATCTTTATATCAAGATAGGTTTATAGACAACGCGCTAGTGATACCTGGTAATACAAGCGTCTATAGGCTATGGTAGCCGCTTACGATCAGGCGGGCCGTATGCTTGTTTGAGAACTTTGTTATAAAAAAAAAATCTCCTGAGCTTAATAGATTTTACCTTTTTCGAAAGGTATTTCAAGTAAATAAATTCGACAGAGTGAACAATAATCTTTTGAAAAATTCTCCGAATTATAAATCAAAAATGTATAAAAAAACAGATACACGACAACTTATCGAAGTTATCGATCCACACCGGTTTAGATAGAGTCATAAAATTTTATTGTTCTAAGAAATCGAAAGACTATTTTTATAAAACTATACAAAAACTAAACAGTGAAAAAAACAAAACAAACACAGACATTTATACCAAAACACGTATCTGTTTCGATAAATTTTTCGATAAAAATCGTTGAAGCAGCCGATGCACGTACGTAAAGTGTTGCGTTTCTTAGAATAATCTTCTTTGTCGTTCACCGTAGCATATAAACAGACTTTAATATCTTGGTATACGCGCTGTAATTGATTTCAAAACATACCAGTCACTGAATTACGATGGCCCTTAATGAGATCTTATTTGTTTGAATTTTTATATGATATGTTAAAAGGCGGTGGTATTATATTATGTCACCAAATTTGTTAACGTATTACTTGTGGAAATTTCTTGAATAGACTTGAATTGTTGGGAATCCGCTTGGTGTACAGCATATTATAACAAAGGGCGAAGGTTTCGTATTTGCGATAAATCAACAATTAATCGTCAATCGCTGCTGTCATGCCAGCTTGCGTAAATAGAAACTGGATGCATAGGTACTGGCCGATCCCAAAATGCGATGCGCATAACTAAAAAACTAGTTAGTAACTCGTGCTCGAGAATTTACGATATCGTCGAATATACTGATTAGATGTTTGTGATATACACCAGAAAAGAGTTTAAAAAATATTAGCAACTAAAATAATACAGCATCAATATAAGTCACTTTGTCTTGTTTTTACACCACCAATGATCTAAATTCGGTTAAGAATTTTACAGCTTAACTTTGGAAAATAAAGCATTGGTGATTCAGAAACAAATTACTTTCCAAATTACAGTATTTCCTATACGGTCATTTGTATTTTAACGCGCGCAACAACTTGCGTAACCATTTAAAGATGTATACCTACAGACACATAATTAACAGATGCCGTAATATATACAAGGAGACTTTATTTAAATTACCAAAAAGCCATTGTTTCTGATCGACCCGGAATTCCTTAGCGTAATTATTCGAACCCTTTGGACACTAAATTAGTGGCGCGACGGAATAAACGCGACCCTGTTCGAATATGTCACGTTTTATTGCTCTAAATAATTGATGTAGTTTCGAGAAGTCTTTAGATTACATTATTGTTGAATGCGTTTTGTGTAAACAGCTTTGATTCTTTGATTGGATTTTATTTTTGCACTAGAACAACAAAAAAAAGTCGAGAGATTTTGTGGAACACCCTGTAGTAACAAAGTTCCTTTCGCTGTATATTATGTGATGACCAGACTTGTACGCACTGTTGTATGTACAGTACGAGCGGTCAATAGATCGAGTACCACTGATTTCAGAATAAAAAAAATAAATTATGAAATAAATAGTTTGTTAGCAATTATTATTATAAAAATATATACAAATTACAAACTTATGTATATTGAATGTACGTGTAAAAAAAACAAAAAAAATACCTATTCACATAAAAAGTACCAAATCAGAGAAACTCGAACCGCTTGACTATTTTGCATGGGGATACCTTAAAAGTAAGGTTTATCAAAACAATCCGACGAATCTAACCCAGTTAAAGCAAAACATCAGGTCAGAAATGGCAGCAATATCGATAGCTATGTGTCAACGTGTTATCGCCAATCTTCGTTTCCGTTTAGAAGAGTGCCAGCAACGTAACGGTCATCATTTGGATAACATCATCTTTTCCAAATAATTCTCCAATTCATATGCTAATAATAAACAATAAACTTTTTTATTGCATACAAATAATTTTTGTTTCATTGAACTTACAAATACCCGATACCCTTTCTGGACACCTTGTACTTTATTTCGTTAACTGAGAAGTCACTTATGCATATTAAAACACTACCACCAATTCGAAGAACATACCAGTAATGGAGAAGAATCTGCAAGAAACTTTATAGGGTTTATCAATATTTTTATAAAACTTCATAAGTTATGTTTCCAGTTACTATAAGTTTTAGTGGATGTACAAAGAAGGTGTCGCCTCCAAACATCATCTTTATTCACGTAATGATGCACTGTGTAATATGAAAAAGACAATGAAGATGATAGTAAGCAGTAATGAGAGAAGAGAGCTCCCTAAAAAGACTTGAACTGTGCGAAAGAAGATATGCGTGTAGGGGAAGTGAGTGCAGAGATGAAGGGTAACAGGCTAGAATGGAAGAAGAGGACGTGCTGTGCCGACCTCATCTTAGAGAGGGACAAGGACATGAACAAAAATAATGCCGTTTGACCATCAAAACTTGCTTTACATGATTCTTGAACTTATTGTCCGGCAAATCAGTAACTTAGGAACTTTATTGCAGAAACTAACACAAAATTATTTTTTTTTGTCTTACTAAGTTTAAAAGATGCGATTACTATTTTCTATTAGGTATTGAAATTGTCTTGAATTGTGATTGTGTCTTACGCTTACACGCTGAAACGTATGTAAGTTGAAAATTACTTAGAAACTCGTGTTTTAAACTTGGTCGAGAAGAGTAGTTTTATATGGATGGTAGAAATTGAGGCTTGAAATTTATGTTTGGCACATGAGCCTTACCTACTAATTTCTGTGCCATTAGTGACCGACTAAGAATACGACAGTAGGACTTTTTCCTACTGTCATAAATGACAAAAATCAAGTGCTATGTACTTCAAATTGCGGATTGAGGGTTCTCATTTACCACACAATATATTTTTGTCATGTGCTTGTCAAAAATATTGTGTTATCTTTCTTTTACAACAACAAAACTAAAAAAATGTAACATGTTTCTAGTATCTTTCCTTAGTATTTAATTTAACATTAATTATTTATTAGGATTTTTTAGGATCTAAATATAGATGCAGATAAATATATGTAATGCCAATATAAATAGAAATAAAATAACCGTATATAAGTTTTAAAATTTTAAACGAACAATTATTTCGAAATGAACGATATGTGACACGGTCATACGAAATATAGTTGACATGTTTACTGTTATCTATATGTTTGATTCACGAAAAATATATATTTTAAGCTTTCGAAAACGTCATATACGTCGCTTATAAATTGAAATACTGTTTAAAACATATTACGTACAAGTAAGTTCGTATACGGTAATTATAACAACATAAGCATTAATAACAATAATAAATACAATATATTCAACAACCCTAAAGTAGATTTTTGTCATTTAAAGGATTTTAGAATCGGATCAGTAGTTTCGAATACCACCTGCAAAAATATTCATAAACTTTACACTCTGTAGTATACATTATTTGAATTTAAAATCTGCTCTATTAACGGTAAAGTACTGTTTGCAGGTATGGTTTTATGGTTTTGACACTTAGACAATAGTATTAAGCAAATAAAAATATGAAAAGAACACAACACGAGTATGCAGTAGAAGTCGGGAAAAATAATAATTTCATCTTATGAAAAGTACATATTTTTATATGAAATTGATCTTATTATATTAAATGCTATGCCGACTAGCTACCCACTGAACATTCTCATGCCCTTAAATTAGTTTTATTTGCATATCTCCGCTTAAGATCCCCGTATTGGCAAGGCGACAAAGAAACTCCCATAAGGGACTCGAATTCAAGATTTATTAATAAAAGGGTTGGTGCACGGTATGAAATAATACCCTATACATTTTTCTCAGTTCTCCGTATAATTCGATATTTCTTTAATTTTCCTATTCAAGTGGCATTGCAGAAAAATGTAAAAGTATTCATATTTTATTTCAATGGTTGTATTGGTATAAAGATTAACCACGTAATCAGATAAATCAAACGTACATACATACATAAATCTCTTGGCACACATCTTTCGCTTTTTTAACATTCATCAATCCTTTCACTCGTTCTCGTCGGTTTATAGTACTCATCACCTAAACTTTTTTCAGATCACCGCCGATTTGATCGAGGAACGTTCGTCTAGGCCTTCCTCTTCCAACGTTCCCGTTCGCACTCATCTTATAAATTTGTTTAGTCATTCTTACTATATAAGGTTGATATCAGTACATATATACCGTTACGTCCGTCTTAGTCTACCTATTAAGGCAGAGGTGTACTGATGTATACCCACAGTTCGCCGGTTATGTTTTTTAGGTCACATGTTATAGGGGGTTACCCTATTGTCATTAATAGGGCACAAAGACACACTCCGAGCTGCTACTGAGAATTTCATAGAAAAACCCAATAACACTTTGCTCGACCTGGGAATCGAGCCCAGGACCTCGAGCATAGCAGTCGCGCTTAGGACCTTTAAGCTAATGAGGCAGTTTGTACATGTGTTTATGTAAAATAGATGGACAGGCGGAAACAAAGTGATCCTAAAAGGGTTCCGTTTTTTCATTATCAGGTAAGGAACCCTAATAAAATATGTCCACATTATGCTAACGTCCGCACCGGTCACTCGAAACCCGTAAATAGCATAAATCGTAACTTTACGACCGAAAAAGGTACATTTTATCGATAAATACCGATAAATATCAACTGGACCCATTCGGTATAACATACGAGATACGGTTTTGATCTCACCATTGATTTAGTTTATTGTTATGGCCAATACCAATTTCGGTATGAGCTTATTAATATATGAAGAAATTAAAAGATTGTATGATTATTATTGGCTACACGCAGTGGTAGGTATAATGTTTTAATCAAGGATTAGAGTCATTATCAGAACCTTAATTTTGTTTGTTAATGTTTTGACTGTCCAGAGATCCTCTCAAAAATTCAGCTGTGTGTACCTGCAAATATAACATTAAGAAACCCCAAACTGTTAAATGTACCATTTGTAAGGACAGCATATAGACAAAATTCATTTTTAATCAGGGCGTGCAAACAATTTAATTCCTTAGACGATAGTGTTGATCTATTTACTACAAGTGTGTCATCCCTAAGGCGCAGTTTATGCAGAGACTTTTTTTTTTAATTGTTAAGCAATTTTTGTAACAATTTTACTTTGTGTTAATTTTTGTGATTCTCTTCGTGGCTTTCTTCTTCATTTATATTTATGTTTTCTATTTGTGGAAACTTGTAATTGGCCTTCTATTTCTTTTATGTTTACTACTATTTTTATTAGCTGTAAGTTTTCCTATCATTGTAAAATAAATAAATAAATACATTCTATGGGTTACCATAGTCGCTTCCAATCAGGCGAGCCGCTCGCTTGTTAAGCTTATTCGAAAAAAAAAAACTGTAAATATTAAAAAGCCAATAATTAGGATAAATATGTCGGATTAAAAGGGCCTTCTATGATCACCAACTTCCGCTTAATGACATTGTGTACAGTCAAAACATGTTTGTAACATGTCAGCGCTCGCAGGCAGTCTAAAAACAAATGTTTTAAATCTACCGTTACCTACCTACAACGTTTTGTTCGCGCTTGCGCTTTATAAACGGAGGAACAGCGTGATGCCACACAATCGGTGCAGCTGTAAAAGCCATCAGCGGCTCTGTTTTGAATAGGGCCCCTAAGGCTAACAGTATAGTCAGTCAGAAAAAAAGTGATGTCACACACTTTATTATAGAACGTCGTACAGTGCGGACGCGCTGTATGTTCGTATTATTGGGATCAGTCTATCAAAATAAACTTGTCGTGATGGTTCATGGGCCGCCCTAGTTCATGTGTCGCCCTAGATCAGGGACTGCCATGGTTCATCCGCGCCCTGGTATAAAAGACCAGAGCCGTATTAAATTTATTCGACAAACTTTCCATCGCACTGCAGCCCTCTTGTAATCTATCATCGTTTTCACTTCCTGCATTTGCCTACAGTCTATCAGAGATTACTCGACGTCTATGGTTATTGCTTCGCTCTTAGTGACGTAGCTTATATTATTACGGCTTATAAACTTTCCTCATAATATAGGCTATATAATGCAAACTATTTAGATCTTATTGATTACTAGGTTCGTTAAATGAATCTCTTGAGCTTTATGTTTAGTATTGCTGCTAGAAAAATATACAAAATTTCAATGATATTTTATAATTAGATACTGCATTGACGCTCTTTGTATGCCATCGGGCAATTTGCCTCGGCTATTTTTTGACTTTATACCGGCGTAAGCGAGAAGAAACTTTTATCCTTTTTTGACCATAGAGTTTCCGCTTTACGCCATGATTTTATATCTCTTTTGTTCCAACATGCTGATAACAAAACTGGTAACGTTTTCGAATTTATTTCAGTGAGAGTATAACACGTCTATTTATAAAACATCTTTGCAAAATTTTAACATAATAATTTAAAAAAAAAAATTGTCTATGGTCTTATCCACATTGGAATAACTTTAAAGAACATATCGATGACATCTTTGTATTTATCGTTATTGTTATTATCAGTCGTTATAACGTTATTAACGATCGAAAGGAAAGAGATATAAACGTTAATCGGTTTTATCGTCCTACCTGAGTCTGAACACAACTTACGTTCTACATAAAACCGATGCTGTGGGCGTATTAACGGTTTTATTCAGTGTATTTGTGATGACGGAAGCAAATTACATATTAAGGATTATTTGATTTTATAAGTAAATTTAGAATTAATAATAATAATATGTGGTTCTAATCCCACACACTATCATCTGATTCCAAAACCGAGAAGAAGAGCCGATAAAAAACTCAAACGGGTTTGTTTTTTTTCCAACTGTAGAAATAATATTTACAGTTATTAATCTACTTATATATTAATACGTGAAGCAAAAGCTTTCTACCCCTTTTCAAGCGTATTGCGTGCACGGAAGACTGTGAGATTTGGCATGGTTAAAGTTTACATGGAGGAGTGCAGAAAGCTAAAATTTATCTATAATATCTGTTACTAATATATTAAATTAATTAATACTGCGAATCCTAACCTGACCAGTGCCATTGAACTTAGATCTCCCAAAGTATTATTGACATTGTCACTCAACGAAAAGTGTCAGCAAGTGATGTACATAATACTCATTGTTTATGAATACTGGAAATGTCAAAAAGAAAACAGTCTATGATCAAAAAGCCACTGGTCGAATTTCGACCTTAGGGCAATCGCTAGTATTCATAATTTAGTGTATGCAAAGAGAGAGTCACTTTCAAGCATCACTACCATTCGCAAAATTTATCCAGCCTATAATAAACCTTTTGACAGTAGTTAAAGCCTGAATGACATGGTCCTTGAACTTATTGGCAAATCAAAACATAACTGTTTAATAGTTTATGTATTTTACCAATAACAAAACGGCACCAGTTCTTTGACAAAATCTAGCTTGTGAAAGTTTTTACGAATACTTATATTAAATTATTAAGAATGTATTTAAAGGGTAAAGTTAAGATATTAAATTCATGGAACTTGTTCTTGAGTGATTCGCGAGGTCCCATGTTGTAGATTGATTGTACTATTATAGTAATCAATACAAATTTTTTACAACGCAACATACACAATTTAAAATCAAAAATATTTTATTTAGCTTAGGCTCTAGGAAGGCGCATTTGGAAAACACCCCAGTCATCGAGAAGAATCGTCAATAACTCGATCGGATTGTTCAACTTTTTTTTCTGCAGTGTTCTATTATTATTATTTTTAATAGATATACAGAGAGGGTATCACTTCCAGACATCACCGTCAATCACGTAATGATCCATCCTTTTATAACCCTTTAGACACAAAAACTAAAAACATGTTTTTAATTTTAAAATTAACCGGCAAATCGGTAATGTGCTTAGGAAGTTTATTATAGAACCTAACACAATTACCTAAAAAGCTTTTATTTTCACTTACTAAACCTAAAAGATTGAATGATAATTTTATATTTATTTCGAGTATTGAAATTGTGCCTGTCATTCTCAAGTTCAAAAATATCTAAAATTTTCCGAACATACATTAAATTATTTATGATATTCTCGTTCTCGTTTGCACTTTCTGACCTACAATTTATATGGCAATTGCTTCGCTCCTAAGGGTTCTAGAGTAATTTTATATAGTCTGAATCTTCCTCAATAAATATATATTAATATAACAAAACAGAACATTTTTTTTGTTTATTTAAACACGCTAACCTCTGGAACTACCGGTCGGATTCGAAAAATTAATTTTGTATATGACGGCCAAAGTCACGAGGAGGCACATACAACTCTCAGCTATCCTTAAATATTGATTTTTGTTAAGTAAGTCAGAAGTGGTAGCCCTCCCGAACTGCTGTATTCGCGTGCGCTGGGGTAACGGTTGATACGTAAATACAATATTGTACAAAAATATTGGTCCTTAGTATATTTCATATAAATTATATTTATATTTCAAAAGTATATAAGCCATAATATGATATTTTGCGGTTTTTTTTGTTGAAGATTAATAATTGATTTTTGCACATTATTTTTAAACACAGAATAATAATATTTACGAAAAAAAAGTTACTTCATCATAAAACAAATTTATGAAGTAAAATTTTGCCCTAAATATCATGTTATTTGGACACACACATAGTTTAGGAGATAATGAAAAATTAAAATAATTCGTACTTGCGGGAAGTGGGAACAATTATGAAAGCCTACACGGGTGCGTTGGCGGTGCGGTTTTTGTAGGATAAAAACACGTGTGAAACTGTGGAGCATAGCAAGTCATCAATAAAATGAAAAAATATTTTTTCTAATCTGGTTATCAGTTCAAATGATTAGCGCGTTTATTAAAACAAACGATCTCATTCGTTTTGTAGTAAGTATTAATTGACTAATATTAAGTTTATAGATGTGTACCCTAGATATTTACCAACCAGACATGTAACTGTCAATAAAGCTTTAGTCAACAAGTCAGTATTGTGTACATTATTGTGGTGAAGATCAACCCGCGGCATCTCTGGCTTACTACAAGGCCAAGAATACTAAAAAGTTATCTATTGGAACGAAGTTCCTTACGGCAGGCTTGGAGGAGATAGGGATTTTGCTGCGCGACCGAACTGAAAAAAATGTGATAGTAAAACCGTAAGAAAAAGTCCGTGGAATAAAACCGTTAAATGAGACGTGCACAGGCGCGACAGTTGTATACACAAGCGAGTAGTGTATAATACCTTTTTTTGTATTGTAATTATTTCTATTTATATGTAATTTTATGTTGTCAAACAAAAATAAAGAGACATATTTTGTTATTTTAATTGATAATTTGAATTACGATTTTTTTTATTTTACGTAATTTATTATTTCCTAAAATAATGAATTTAATAAATACTTTACCGTACTTAAATAAAAACTAATCAGCAAAATTTAAGAGAAAAATCAAGAAAACCTATATAAAATTGAGCACGATTTTTTTTTTGCAAATTGTGTCGATTCTACATTAGCCGAAGGAACTTCGTTCCTACCTGGTGTCCCACGACACCACATTCTTTTTTTATCTTTGTGAATTGCGGAACCATCTCCTTCTTACGAAAGCGGCTCCTTCGAGCGTACCGTGAACAGATATTTATGCAGGCCGTCGTAACAGCGGTGACCACCAAAGGATTGCCGTCGCTCGATCTCTCGGGGGTCGCCGTGCCGTTTATTTGCCAACCTTATATATAAAGAAGAGACCTTTTAAACTAATTATAAAAAACTAAATTATCGTAAAAAAAAACAGTAAACGTCCCTGCCAAATAAATGCTTAGCAAAAGTGCGTTAAATTATTTACATCAGTTATGCTTTCTTTTTAATACTTATTGCAATTGTAATCAATGAGCAGAACAGTCTAAAAACAGTGATGACCGTCGATAGAGTAGTATTGCTTAACAGTGGCCGTGCGGTTAAACGCATATCATCGGTGCGAACGATCCAGCAGATAAAATCGAGTATTCAATATCATTGAGTTTAAACTACCCACACATGTAACAAATTTAAATTGCCGAAGGGACATCGACACAAGTCACATCCTTATTACGTGCACCGTACTAATGGCGTGTTGATTATTAATTAAAAATAATTACGATTACGACCATATTCAATGACTCTGGTGTTACTGCTATTAACACCTCTAGTGATGGGAACTGCGTGGATTTTTTTTGTCGATATTTATTTTTTGAAGTAAAAACTTATTTAGCCGTGTCGAGCGATTTATCGTAGGGGAAAATCTTATGGGTTGGCGTGATCTTCGCGTCACCGATGTCCTCTACTTGCTCGTGCTTGCATACACCTAATACATTGTATATACTCGACTGCATTTGACTTTTTGGATGGGTAAAATCTTGTGATTTCGCGTTACCGACATGCTCTGCAATAATATAGATTATGGTTGATTTCAAAATTCAAAATTGAGTTTTTACTTCTGTCAGCAGTCCTTATGACTGAGATCCTCTGTTCCTTTGTTTTTTTTTTAATTTATACAGTAAATAAACTGTGAATGCGTTTAGTTTGAAACATGGTCTGATTCAACTTAACTCCTCAGGAGTTTGTATCTATCTTTATAACTATTTGTGACTTACCTTTGGTAAGAATACTACCTTTTTTAGAATTGATTATTAATTGGCTGTAGGTTTAATCACATATATTACATTCGAATATAGGTACACATTTGTAGATCGATATTGATTTTATACCGATTTAGCTAAATTACTGAATCACATAAGTAAACTGTGTACATTCTAATTACAACAGAAGTCGTTAATTTAGAACTATATAGTTCAAAATGCCTTCATTGATTATACATTTTAAGTTAATGTAAATTCTAAAAAAAATTATTTCAAGTTATTTATAATTTCTCGACACGTGGAATGATCTTTGTTGATCTAAGTTTGTCTTAGATATTTTAGGCGAAAGTAGCAAAGAAATTTCGGACAAATAATTATTTATAATGTATTTCCGCAAAGTAAATAAATAAAATTATTAAATATTCCAATGCAGTATAAATGTAATATCGATAAGCAGGGCACATCACTATTTTACATTTGTAATTAAGGCATCGTCCGTGCACCGAATGTATGTTTAATCAAGCTCGTAGCCGCCATCACTTGTTTGCTTTGCGGTTAACAGTCGATGCGTACGCGCATCACATTGTTCTTACAGTATTTATCAATTATATTGTACAATTATTAACATATCCGTTCTTATTATTCAGATATATTAGTTTTAAATTCCTTCTTATTATTTACGTTACTTTAACGTAATATTAATATCCTATCAAATTATAATATAGCATTTCGGAGTAATCGCGAAAAATGGCGTCAACTTAAGTAGCATGCTAGCCGACAACATTTTAGACTTTATTGATTTTTAGCATTTTAGACACAAACCTGCTAGAACGGACGATGTGGTCCAGCATAAGCCAGGGTTTCTAGTGATCTGCTGCCGGAACACACGTGTAGGTACTTGGTGACAGATTTTTCAACTTGTGGGTGGTAGCTAGCCAGGTGGGCATTAGAAAATACTCAACCAGCGTGCTAAGATTTTATCACGATGTTTTCTTTCACTGAAAGCTCAAGTATATTGTAAGATTCATTCTTCCGTTTGCCGAAAGTGTTATCAATAACACTAAAAATTTATTTCAGATAACGAAGAATCCGTATAAATACTAATAGTACATAAAAGCTTCAAAATTAATGCTAACTAGAAAACAAATTAACTATATAAACATTAATTAACAATTTAAATTACTTAATTATTTACCCAATTAGGTACAATTATTAACTAAATTATTAAACATGAGTGAAAATTGACAATGTTTGTTGTTAAAAGTCCAGATTCGAACCTGGAAATATCGAGTCGATGTTTCAGTGATCTTAATCATTCTGCCGCCATGACCTCTAAGCTATTGAGTTTGCTTAACATTTCAAGTTAATATAGATTTTTTTTCTAAATATAAAATATTAAACGATGATTCTGAAGTCTTGGGTGCCAGAAACGCGTTTTTTCGATGTTTGCGGGTTCGATCCCAACGTGTAGTACTTAATGATTTTTTCCGAATATGCATAAGTTTACTAATTTGAATATGGTAACACTATATCGTTGACGACGAAGGAAAATATTGTGAAGAAAATAGAATTTGAGAAATTTGACCAACAATGGGTATTATTAAATTAATTTTACATATGTTATAGAATTTGTATAATATACTAAAAATATTTCGTAGGTTTCATAAAAAAAAAAAAAAAAAAATCTAAGAATATTTGCTTTAGCATGTCAAATTCAGTTCAGAATATTTTTTTAAATGTCTAGCAGACAAAAAAATTCCACAGTAAGGAATCAAACAAAACACCTTAACGTAATAAATCTTAATACTATTGGACATAATTTAATCGGACCTCTCGATTTTGAGATCATAAATTAAAGATTTTTAACATTTTAAAAACGAAACAAAACTTTTAATACGCCGTATCGGGTATAAATCACACTGTACTGGCTCATTTCTTCTTTGGTGGCACGTATGCATTCGTTTTTCTATTAAAAACTCAACTCTATTCTACCAACGGATAAAGTTTAAAATCATATAAATATGGTCAAGTTGAATTCGAATTTTCAATACAGCGAAATTTAGACTTTAAATAGTTTTATATAAATAGGATATTCAAATAATCGCGATTGGAAATTTCTCATATAAATCAATGAGATTCGGTGTTTCCGATCCCCCGATAACCGTGTATTGATACTAACATCGAAGTGTTTTGAAATCTCGTCCGTCACGGGGCGCGTATTAAAAAATTAGTTGATACATCGGAATTTACAGCTTATAACGTAAGAAACAGGTTGACTACAGCGAGATGGATTTTCGAAGTGCAAAAATAACTACAAGCAACCTAATCATGATAATTATTATTTGCAAATAATATTCAAAAATATATTATGGAATTTATTTCAATTTCTAGAATGGTTTTTACAATTCTATATTCTTTATTACACAAAAAAAGTACAAATGGAGGACTTAATGCTAAAAAGCATCCTCTAACAGTCTTCCAGGGGACCAAGAGAAATGTATATGGAAGGTGTGGATAATATTTAGTAAAGTAAAAAAAAAAATCTAGCCAATATTCAATTGCTCCAAGTAAAACCTACGTAGCGAATACTTGAAGGAATCGCGAGAGTTGGCTTGTTGGATGTTGATAGGTCATCAGCTTACTTTAGAGAAAATAAATAGGTAAAGAATATTGACACTGGTAATTGAAGAAAAAAAATTATAGTAGGTTGGTATATCCTAACACAACGACGACCACCGAGAGGTCGTAATCCATCGGCGGTAGTCTCGGTCACGCCTGCCTTCATAGATATCTCATCACATTACGTTTGCGGAACCCGATGTCGTAACACATTATCCCAGAGATGGTTCCACAGTTTCACGGTTCGAAAAAGATAAATCATAGATAACTTTTTAGTTGGTGCCTAGATGGAGGTTAACGTAAAACTGTGACTACGAAGCCCAGCTCGTCTGGTTCTGTTGTGGAAGGGAGAGAATTAGATTGAACAGCTCTTCAGAACACTCACCATGATGCAGACGGTAGAGCACGCTCAGTGAAGTGATGTTCCTGCGCAGCTGAATCGGCTCAATGTATTTGGTAACGTCTGCATCATTAACAATGCGAATAGCCCGTCTCTGGAACCTGTCGAGAGCATCGAGGAGGTATTTTGCAGATTCATTGCAGATATACCAACAGTGTTCCTCACAAGGCCGAACTGATTATCTTGAAAAGAAAGTCTGTCATGTTGTTGCTTTTAATTGTTATTCGTAAATTTACATTATTTGATGGTATGCCTATTCTATAATATTGGTGATACTTTGTGTGATATAATTTATGTATTGTGCATAAGTGAAGTGGATTACAAAAAAATAACATGGAACATAGCTTTCTTTAATTGTAGAAATTTCTAGAATCGTATCAGTCGTTCCTAAATCTATTATTAGCTCCTACAAACTTTATCTCTTTATTATACAGCTAAGGTTGTAAGCGGTTACCGGAGCCATACCGTCACGCCTGTAAATCGAAGGGATAGGCAGAGGTGTTCGCCACAGTTCGCCGGATATGTTTTTTAGATCCCATGTAATAGGGGCGAGTCTGTTGCCATTAATCAAGCACAAAGACATACTCCGAGCTGCCACTAAGGGTTTCATAGACAAACTCAATAACACTTTGGTCGACCTGGGAACCGAACCCATGACCTCGATCATAGCAGTCGCGCTGAGGATCACTAGGCTAATGACGCAGTTATAGCCTAGTTGAGCCTATAGACGTTTGTAATACAACAGATATTGTTGGATCCCCCTACCCCAAGGAGCTCGGGAAATCCTACTTACATTCGTATAAATATTCGCTTCGGTCCGAATAATTCTTAAGTTCCAATTTTTCGTACACCCCTATTAAAAACATGTTAATGAAATGGCGGTCGCTGTAAAATTAATAATCAATCGCTAAGCACTTAACATTGAGTACAGTTAGTTGCGCTTGAGAGATCCATTTATATGTATAATGATTCAACTGCAATCATATCCCATCTTTAGATCATGACTAAACAGTTTTATCAGCGACAAATAGCTGGTCCGTACGAGTGACAATAAAAATTACTCAATCGCGTAACAAATTCGAACGGCATTACCGAGAGACGGTTGCGTGGGCTCAACTGCTTCGCTCACCGGATGTTGAGTTTGTTCGCAATCAATTTTATTGCCGACTGGTATTCGCTGTTTATTATATACACTGCTGGCAATAATATAAACATATTATATAATATCCACTGATTAAAAAAAAAAGTTATAACAACTTTTGGTGTCTTTTGTAGTAGGAATAAATTTGACAACTGCGCGTGCATCTCATGTGACGGATATGCGACATCTATAAAATTAATAATATTGAAGTGTTTATTTATAATGTTAAAATAACAGCTTTTTACTAAATGCATATGAAAATATATATGATACTTATAATAAAAACCATTTTGAAAATGTTTGTCTTTCTGTCTGTTTTTTTCCTGGTAATTTTCGAAACGGTTGTACCGATTTTGACGGGACTTTCACTGGTAGATAGCTAATGTTATAGGGAGTAACTTAGGCTAGTTTTATTTTAGAAAAAGAATTAGGGTTCCGCACAAATAAAAAAACTGGACATGGTGAATCAATTCGCCCGCTTAAATGGCTTATGCTGAGTAAACCATAAGATATATAGCAAATTAATGTAGAATATAATCATAGACATTAAAAAGACCTACTAAAAAGTCTGGGAGAATATACGTCTGTCTTCTAAGGAACACCCATAATAAGCATTTTTGTTTCTAAAATAGCCGGGAGTGGGGGAGCAAGATTCACGCGGGCATTCTGTATTCCACGTGAGGGAAGCCACGGACACAGCTAGTTATAAATGAAATAAAATAATTTTTATTTATATACCTCTAAACAAATTTTTTTGTAAAGTCAGTCAAATGTACTTACCATTGAATTATCATTAAGAGGGTATTTTCATCGTGTTGTTGGCATGTGGGATAAAGTTATGGAGTTATGTTTGTTTATTACGCCATAAAAGTTACGTGCCTAAATAAGATACACACAATTTTAAAATTAACATGCACTTTGAAATGTCACAAAAAAATTCCTGGTTTTCTAGCAAGAGGCCACCATCTTGTTGGACGCCATTATGAATATTGCAAAATACTACGAAAGCTTAAAAATATTGACAATGGCAAGTGCTTTTCGAGGCGCTAAAACACGAAGAAGAATATTGACGTCGTGACGTATATACTTTTTTTCTTCCTAATTTTGTATTCCAATATCTACATTTGTTTGTCGGATTACAATGTATTCAGTAATGAATGAGTCATATTGGTCATATTAATAATGGTGTCGACTGTACTTGAATAACCTCCGAAATGACGCGCGCATAAAAATAATGATTTCAATTGACAACGGAAGCTGCGCTGATCTCAAATTGTCTAACGCGATACGGTCGCATACCAGCTCCTATATACAAAAGTACGCTGTGCATACCAGCTTAAATAACACATTCAGTTGATGACTAACGCATATCGGGTTGCCTTGCCCGAGTTTTGTTGCTTAGGTAATTTGACGTTCAGTTTGACCTACCTATAGTATTTTTATATTTACTAATATTACAAAGCTGAAGAGTTTGTTTGTTTGTTTGGTTGAACGCGCTAATCTCAGGCAGTACTAGTTGGAATTGAAAAATTATATTAGTGTTGGATAGCCCATTTATCGAGGAATGCTATAGGCTATATAACAATCACGTTACGATCAATAGGAGCGGAGTATCAATGAAAAATGTTGAAGAAACAGGCAAAATGTATTGCTTTTTGAAATGTTCATTTGCGTGCGCTCCGTGAATCGTTAAAGTTACGCAACAATAATGTGTGACGGGACTGTTTCTATTAAAAAGTTCTAAAAAAAAGTTTGTAATTGCATATGTCTATTTTTTAAGGTTGACGCAATATAACCTTTTTTATGGTAATAAAATTTGTTCTAAAATAATGCATTTTTAGCGGAAGTGAGGAACAGAGTGTAAAGTTCCTCATCCGCCATAGAAAAGGGAGGTTCCTCCGACCAGACGGGTGTTATGTCTGGCGGGCAGCTGCCCAACGGTTGTTTTTTTTTTTTAATTGACTACACTGTTAGCCTTGGGGGCCCTATCCAAAAACAGAGCCGCTGCGGCTTTTACAGCTTCACTGAACTTGACCAACGGTTGTTTTTTTTTTTTTTAGATCTGACTACATTGTTAGTCTTAGGGGCCCTAAAGCCGCCGTGTAGGATGCGTCAGTTGTGGCGAGAGATGTCGCTACACATTATTTGCGAAGGTGTTTTTATAAACTTGGTATGAATCCTTATCGAAATAAATACGTTTTTCACTGCAAGTATTTAATTTTGGACAAAATTGCCCTTTACATCATTTGATTTGAGTGAATATCTTAAGAGATGTCACAGTTTTAAAATAACTCCGCAGAAAAATAATAATCAATTTTTTTTTTTTTTTTTTTTGAACTGACTACAATGTTAGCCTTAGGGGCCCTATCGTCAAACAGAGCCGCTGCGGCTTTTACAGCTTCACCGGACTTGGGGGCGAGCGCTTAGGGCACTCAGCCGCGAAAGTTTGTGACGACCCGCACGAGGGTGCCAGAGTGGCCGAACCTCGGCTCGGGCGGTCGTCGCGAATGCGAAAAAGTCGCGATCGAACTAATTCCCTAATCTTAGGAGAATTCGAGCTAACTAATATATACTCATATGCACGTTCCCCTCCTCCTGGGAGGAAGGAGTGGACCATGCGTATGTGTATTTGTTAATCGGAATGGTTTTTCTACACTAACTAGCGCATTAGTCTAACTAGCGCAAAAAAAGAAAAAAAAAGGTCCCTTACAGAACCTATGTACCTGTGTGGTGTGCACGTGTGTGTGTTCATACGTGTGTAATGTTGTGTGTGGGTAACTAAGTGTTGCACGTGTAGTGTCACTTTGTATCGCGCGGGCGGCTGCCAGACCCAAGGGCTTCACACCGAGGAACGGACCTAGGCTTGGGTTGCCGCTAGAGAGGGTGGACGTGACGGGTGTGCGGGAGCGAAGTTGACCGCCCGTCCTCTGCGGAGAGAACGGTGGTTACGCGGGCGTGGGCGGTGGCACGCTCTGTTTGGAGAGACGGTGTCGGCGTAGAACGCGTTAGCTTTTTCGGTTTGGTCGGGCGGGTCAGTGAATATATTACGCGGGCGGCGTTTTCTCCGGCAGGCGTTGGGGTCGGGAACATAAGAAGCTGCCGCTTTTATTAAGGGGTTCGCGTGGTTCGACGCGGTGTCGAAATACGATCGAGAAAGGTGTTTGGCGTATGCATGTAATAATAATCAAGTACCGCGCGTGCATTTTAGCGGAATGATGTGGCAGGCGGGCGGTAACTATAAATTGTATTGTAGGTGTCTACGACAATTGTTATTTGTCTCTGCCTACGTCCCATTCTCTCTAACCCTCTCGCTCTCTTATGTGACATAGACGGAGTTGCGCGGGTCAGCTAGTATACTATATGAGAACTCCATCTCGGCATGACTTAAAAAGTTCTCAATGTGTTTTCTTTGTCTTACCATGAAACTGTGGAAACATCTTCCGGCCAGTATGCAGAGAACACCTTAAGGCATCTAGTCTTTTAAGTGTAACATGAAGAAATATTTATTTTATTAAAGCTGGCATTACAGTGGCGATCGATGATAGATTTAGATTTCTCGGTGGTCGCCGTTGTATTTGAACTGTACTGTGCTTACCTTCAGGGGCTGTACCGTCAAATTGCCAAATTTCTACAGTAAAAAAGAAATTCTAGATTACATTATCCAAATTTTCTTTGTTGCTTCCGCTTGAACAGATAAACGGTTGTTTTGTCTTTCTGTAATAAAAAACGTTTATCTGATAATGTTAAACCTGAAACTGATATTAGAAAAGAAGTAAAATCAAAAACAAAAATGTAAGTAATTGAAACGGTCAAGGAGATGCAGTCGAGCCCGTAGACCAGATCGTTATTAACCTATAGGGAATAAATGTTAAAAATGTTAAGGAAATAATAATAATAAATAAACTAATAATAAATAAAATAATAATAATAAATAAATAAAAACTATGTTAAGATGTGATTTGAAATGACCATAACCGATGATAGGTGTTTCGCCTCTCAACGAGGGGCATCCTTAGATTGATGTTCAATGATCGAAACAACCGTTTATCTTTTCAGACAGAAATAGCAAAGAAAATTAGGATTAATTAATTACGATGGATTTCCGAAAAGTAATGTTTAAATCAATCAAGTTCTAGATTACCTTATTGAAGAAAGATAATTTAAAATCCTGCTTGAAGTAACCATTCGACAACCGTTAACTTTTATAAATTAATTTAAACCAAATACACAAAGAGAATCGTGTAAAATTACACTGTACACAATATCTGAAGATTAATTGTCAATACGATATGAACATCGCGCGCGACAAACAAACAAGCAAACAAACAAGCAGACAGACGGCCGTGAGACACGACGCGACGCGGACGCTCCAATATGCTAGCAATAATTTTAGTGCTCTATGTTACACCTACGTTTGTGATCACGAACGGGGTTATTCTGAATTACTATAATAGTTAAATTAAACCTTTTATTTCAGTATATTTGCAGGGTGGTCAGGGTCTGTACACGTTTAGGTCATTACCACTTTGCACATGATGTTAAGCCCATCACAGTGAGTATTTTTTGGTTTATTGTGTTTGAAGATCAGCCAGTGTAAGGGTGTATGGATTTTCGATCTGTCCGTGGTCGCCGTTGATATTGAATGTGCTTAACATCAGGCACAGTGAC
Organism: Saturnia japonica; assembly: GCA_033032175.1. Taxonomy (NCBI): domain Eukaryota; kingdom Metazoa; phylum Arthropoda; class Insecta; order Lepidoptera; family Saturniidae; genus Saturnia; species Saturnia japonica. The sequence goes on along the minus strand of CM065324.1, from coordinate 15,441,226 downwards.
TTATATTTATCTTAAAAAATATCCTCCTGTGATCTGCTTGTGGACTAGGTTGAAGGAGCGAACTAAGATTGTGTTATTGGCTCTAATTATTTATAGGTAAATTTTTATTTATACATAGTATAAAGTAAAGTCGCTTCCCGCTGTCTGTCCATATGTATGCTTAGATCTTTAAAATTACGCAATGGATTTTAATGCAGTTTTCACTATCATTTAGAATTTTTTTTACAAAAGGTCTATATGTACAATACATTGTACCTAATAAAGTTTTTGTATAGTAAAGAAAATTCAATTATTTGTAATCAAGACGTCAAAAAATTATTTTCGGTGCTTACATGGCTTACGCTGTCCAAAACTTAAGAGATACATTAAAATCATGTACTAAAGAATTGTAGTTCTTCAAAAAGTATAGAGAAAAGTGCGCGATTGCTTATGCGTCTATCTCATAAGGTTGACTCGCAATAGTCATTTTTGTCATCAACGTAGTACTTAATTAAAAATATTACGTTATTTGCGAAGCTGTTTTCTCCAATTCCTCCAGTTAGTTAATTTGGGCATTTAATTTAGATTAAAATTGTTCTTTACAGTTTTCCATTTAAATGAATACCCCCATAGAAGATATCACGAATTCAAAATTACGCGCGATCTAAGAAATCACTCTCAGCAAATTCGGTCGCGGTCGGTTGGCCGTCACTCCCCAAAGAGAGAGAATTAGAGAATATTTTGTGGATTTCATAGAACGATATTTAACTGCAAGGATGGTTTTTTCGCATCAACATTGGTGCCAGAACACAGTACAATGATTGCGTTTTTTAATTTACTACTATAATCTATATTAATTTGAAAGCTACCAGAAAGGAAAGAAAGATATATAATATAATAAGTAATTCTAGCCTATAAACCCACATTGAGCGAAGATTTCTTCCCGAGGGAGGATACGAGTTTAATCACCACGACATATTGGCAAATGAAAATGCATTTAAGTAATTTTCGGATAAGGAAATTTGAATTCATTTAGATGTTAATTATTTTGAAAAGAACGAAAATGTTAAAAGGTGTATAATTACAGAATAGTGCTGCTATACTCCGAGCACATATCGACTTGAGGGATTGCACCACCTCGGCTACTAAATCAAACAGTCGATAAAAAGCTAAATGTTGTCCGATGCGAGGCGAGAACTCTTGCGCATAAATTTACGTTTTACTGATAAATTAAGCTGCGAACATTGTGAGTTATGGCCTTAGATCTTTTATGTTTGCATCTTGCTTTTGTGATTCGCTATTAAACTAGTAAAATGTACAGAGTTTGCTCCGGAAATTCTAAAACCTCAATCTGATGTTTATCAGTATCTTTTCGATCATGTAAGTTATCTCCAAATCATTTAAGCAATACTTTAATTATGTTTGTAGATCGCTTGCGGTATAGACGACAGCACCGATATGTCATCCCTTAGCGGTTCTTGCTATTCTAGTATTTATTATGAAGTATACAATACAGTTACTTTCAGAATCTGGAAAAAATCTAAACCTATATCATTTTCGGTGAATAGATTTACATGTATCTGCTAATAAGTATTGTTAGTTTGAATTTTAATTGAGTTTACTTTAACTAGCTAAAATAGCTTTAGTTAAAATTGGTTTCGTTAGGCTTCGCTCGGCAACTACACCTGAATAAAAAAGAGTGATTTTTACACAAAGTGACAGTAGGTAACGTAACCTCATATTAAGCACAGTAGAATCAGCAAACAGCAATGACTACCGGTAGATCTACAATAATCCATCGCCAGCCACTTCAAGTGCTTAGTAAATTAATATAGATTCTAAAAAGTAACTAATCAGAAATTTAACTTTTATAGTAATACGGCAAATTAACGGTACTGTCCCTGATAGTAAACACAGTACAATTCCAACACAACAAGCGACCATCGAAAGATCGTAATCCATCGAAGGTTGCCGCTGTCATGCCGGCCTGCATTAATTTAACTGGATATGCACAGGCTGATCTCGAAACGCGACACGGAAAAGCGAGTCACTATGACGGACTTTACACCGCATGCATGGTGGTTGTGGCCGGGTCGGGCAAAACAGCTCTACCACAACGCTAATACCATTTCCTCGTTCGTTGCTCAGCAGTTCCTTAATTAATAAGGTAATATAATTAAAGATTTAAACTCTGTCTCTTTCTAATTTAGTTGACAGATCAAAATGCTGTGAAGATGATAAGAGATTGCAATCTAATAGTATTAATGTCTCGCCACTGGTAACAGATATTTACGAGATCGGAAAGGATGCGTTAAACAGAATTTTGTGTTGAAATTGAAATATTGACGACAGATTATTTTGTAAGGAGAATTGTACACTAAAGAGGATTCTTTGATTGTAAGTTTATAGTACATACTACTTAATACTTAAGACTATATAAACCTGGAATAAACTGTAATGTAGATCCAATTTAAAAAAAAAAGTGGATCTTCGAATCTGACTCGGCTGGGTAGCATTCAAGAAGCTAAGTAATATCATCTCGTCAAAGACGAAAGTTTTTGTCCAGTGTGTGTTGATGGTGATTATCTATGCCACTGAAACGGAGTCCCTAACTATGGTTCTTAAGAAAGCTCATAGTCATTCGGAGGGCAATGGAAAGGGCTTGGAATGATAAAATTAGAAATGAGGAGATTCACACAAGAATTGAGATATACACGACATAGCTGTGAGAAGTGTTAGACTTAAATGGTAGTAGGTGGAAGTAGCTTGCTCGTAGAATAGTTGACCGATGGGACCGAAGAGTTCTCAAACGTATCGGAAGACGCAATGTTGACAAACCTGGTGAAGCTGGATTTTGTCAAAGATCAGCACAATGTAAATACTAGAAATAAAGATAAATTAGTCGTACCGTGTTTTAGACTTAGTAAGACTAATAAAAGTTTTTTAGGTAATAGTGTTAGGTTCTATAACAAGATCCCGAAGCACATTACTGAATTACCTGACAACAAGTTCAAGGACCATGTCAAGCGGGTTTTACTGTCAAAAGGTTATTATAGGGTGGATCATTATGTGAATGATAGTGATGTCTGGGAGTGACTCCCTCTCTGTGCATCCACTAATATATTATTATTGTACCTGTTATATTTGTAACATTTATGCAGTTAACAAAAAAAAAAAAAGAGATAAACCCGATCGAGTTTCTTACCGGTTCTTCTCGATGTCTGGGATATTTTCCGAACCGGCAGTAGTGTTTTGACATTCATAAGTGCCTTTTTAGGGCCTAAATTGAATAAAGATTATTTTGATTTTGATTTCGGTGGCGGAAGCCCATTGCATGCAAGCAGTGGAGATCCGGTGGCGATTATTGGGGAAGCCTATATCTTGTTTAGCAGTCGGATGTTTTTTCTTTAACTAGCTATAGCCATGAGAGGCTTTGATACCTTCAGTTGGACGTCTTTTGACCGAGATGACATTACAGCAGTCCGTTTATTTCCTTTTCAGATGATAATCACTTATACGATTTAGGTGGTTTTGTTGTTATTTTGTCAGGTAATAGAATATATTTTGTAAGATTTTGTAACATACGAATTAAGTAGAGACAATAATGGTGAACCAATTCGAAATAAAAAACCCTTTTTGAACGACGATTAATATACTACATAATTTTAGATTAAGAAAAAAAAAACAAAAAAATCTGCGTAAGCATATTATGTCTATCTTCTAAGGATCTCTACCATAATAAACATTTTTTTTTTAAATAACTGGCGGGTGATACGGTTCACGTCTGTATATAATTTATAATATTTTGTCTAGTCCACGCAAGCGGAGCCGCAGGCATAGCTAGTTGTGTAAGAACGCGGTAGTAAAAAAATTGTTTAGTATAGTAATAATACCAATATATAAAGATCCCATTATAGGACAAGGATATCTCAACCGATCTTGATAAAATTTTGTAGACGGGAAGCATACGTTATTCCATAAGTGATAGGCTATATAGATCGCCAAAAATATATTTAAGAATCCAAAAAAAATTAATTCTTCACCGATTTTCATGAGATTTTGTACACGGGAAGTATATGTATATGATTATGGAATCCATACTAATGACTTAGTGTTCGTATTACTGACCCTTACCCTATTGGCCGGGTTAAGTTGTAAAAGCCGCAGCGGCTTCAGGGCCCCTAAGGCTAACAGTGTAGTCAGATCCAAATAAAAAGAGGTTTTGAGGCATTCTCGTTTGAGCCTCGGAATGTAACGTTCCTACTCGAACTATCGGTTCGTGAAGACCTAAGTTAATAACTGCCGTTTTCAAAACCTATCTATCCGTTCTTTCAGTTACTAAAGATAGACAAAATAACCTTTTTTACTTACTTTTTTTTTTAAAAACCTATCAATGGATAGATTTTCTTATCTATATAATATATTCCCAATTTCCAATTCTATAGCTTGAATAGATAAGAGGGAAGCCGATATCTATCTTAAGTTAAAGATAATACTTATTATAAATATGTACTAATAGGGAATAATAATCTCAGATATGTTGTTATTGAAAACGGTCGTAAGTCGACTACTTTAAGCACTGTATTTATCTCGCTGCCCATCTCGTCTACGTATATTAAACTATACAGCAACACGACGGTGAAATAACATTGGCAGAGACTCTCGGTGGTATTTTAATGTACCTAAAAATTACGTATAGATATTTTGCTAAGCTAAAATAAAATAAAAAATGATAAATGTGTACACAACCTTATGAGCAGATACTATCGTGTGTAAAATAGCGATTCGCAACGATTTATACACGTTGCTTTATAAGGTAAGGTTTTAAAACGGTAGCAAACTGTATGTAAATGTTACTTCTGATTTTTAAGATATTTAAAGTCATTTGATAGAATTTGTAAATGACCGGCAGTAAAGGTAAATAAATGATTTAGTACGACGAATAAGATTTTTTTTTGTTAATTGGGGAAAGTTCTACAATAAGATTCCTAAGCACATTACTGATTTTCAGGACAATAAGTTCAAGGAGCATGTCAAGCGGGTTTTACTGTTAAAAGGTTAGACGTAGTATATTATCATGTGAATGATAGTGATGTCGATGATCATTCCTTTAATTTATATCCAAGATTACGGAAAGTACCCTCGGTCATGCATTTTAAACTTTGTTCTCGTCTTTCTAGAATCTATGTGCAATGTAATTACTTGAATTTCCATAAAAACCACTTACTACACCTAAAACACAAATCTTCGTTCAAAATCATTTTCAATAAAAAAACATAACTTAATAATTATAAATCACACTTAATGGCCTAAGATACAGCTATCACTTGTTCAATTCGTCCAGTAAGTATTTGTAAAACTATTTTAATTTTTTTTAAATATAAGTGTTATGTACTCATTGTAATATGTCAATAGACGCTTAGCGATAAATTTTGAATTCAAAAAAGTTGTAGCTGGAAAAGTTAAAAAAATGCAAATATTTATATTAATATAAATATCCAAGAAGAATCCAAGGTCATTAGCTGTACATTTATAAAATCAAGTTTTAAATAATTTGTATAAAGTGTAAATTAATTAATATTATAATAATATAAGCGGCGTAAAACTAATCCTATTAACATTATAACACCAAAATGATGCCGTCTGCAGTCGAGCTGGTGGCAAAGATTAACCCGAGAAAAAAGACTGGTTGTTTCATTTATATAACTGGTTATTTCATTTTAATAAGTATTTCTTTTGTCTCAATTTTTTCGGTTATGTTTCTTTTGGGGCGTTTAGTATAGGGTAAAATTTAGAACTTCGCGTGCATCATATGGCTGAAGCGTGACGTAATTAAGTTGGTGATCATAATAATGCGAATTTCTTTTTAAAAGCCAGTAAAATTAAATTCAAATTATCCACAATGATGGCAAACTTTATAATGTTGTTGGCACACGGGACAGTTTTTGGAGTTACAGAAAAGTATAATTTCTTACGTACACACATTATTACATATTATTTCATAAGTATACATATTTTTTAACTTTATTTTCACTACGTTATAAATTAAAACATTAAAAGATGTAAGAAAAACAATTTTTATTCGCGGGATTTATTGCACGGATGTGTATCGTGGTCAGCGTTTAAATTTAATCATGTTAGACTTAGTTCCAGGAATAAATATTAACCTTTTATTCCTAGAACTAAGTGTTATAGAGAATAATATAAAATAAAATTTTAGTAAAACTATTAACCGCAAGAGTTAACTTGAGACCGGAGAAAAATGTGCGCTGCCCTTTCGTCCCATACGCTGTTACCTCTCTCACCATCGGCCGAAGTCTCAAGTTAATATTTGCGGGATATAGATATTGGATATACAATAAGCATTAATAATTAATCTACCTACACATGCATCAAGTGTTTATTCTACGGTTAACCATGGTGTATAATCTATACTTTATTTCTTATCTTAAATCGAGAAGCCATTAACGAGTCGACTTATAAATCTAAATCTGTCCCGCAATTTTTCATATCGACGAGACACGACGCGACTTGTAAAGTCTTGTGTTTATTTATTAACACTAGTTTGTACGACATTAATTATGAATGTACAAAAATAGCGATCGTTGGCTTCACACGGTAATTAATTGTACACAATAAGTCCATAAAAGCAGTTATTTTGTTGCGAAGTCCGTATCGTTAAAAGCTTTCACTTTGAGCGTCCTTGTCGAAAATATTGCAGACAAATCAATCCTTAAGGGATGACATACACTGCCGATTTTTAGCGTGCGATTGTTTCATCGCATATTTTTACGAAATAATTATACCAGGCTGTAAGAGTACCACTGTTGGACAATGACGCCTCTTCCCAAGGCCGGCCCATAATATATTGGTGATTTCAAACGTTGACAAATCAAAAGTTCTATATTTTTTCCACATATAGTAGTTTTACTAGAAATTTGTTTAAGCGTTCCAGTTTTCTCAATATATTTTCCTTCACCGTCAACCGATAGCGTTACCAATTTAAATTACCACACTCGACCATAACTAGAATTTTTGCCAACTCGAAGAAACGAAGAAACTTGATCGGGTTTATCTTTTTTTCCAACTGTACTGTACATTAGGTTCTATACACAAATACGCTTTGTTTTATAAGGTTGCATGTAATCGATAAATATGAATTACAATTTACAAAGGTCTTTTAAAACTACACTACAGTTGTTATTTTCTATCTTTGTAAATGATACCGGCGGCAGACATTAGTTAATAAAAGAAACCAATGGAATTAAATATGAACAGCAAATACATACATTTATTACAGGCACAATAGCATTATCGATATGTAGGAATATTAATCAGTCGGTTCAGTGCGGCTCGGTTTATGGATTCGATTCAATTATTGTTATTTAAAAGCCTTACTTACAATGCATGAATGGATGTTGCCTTGTTTGTTTGTTTGATTATGCTTATTCTATGGCGGTGTCGCGGGCTGTGTTAGTGTGGAAAGTGTTTTATAATGAAAAACTTCTGAAAATTATGTTATTCAGTCTCATGTTATAGTCTTGTAAACAAGAGTCTGAAAATGTTTCATTTTCTGATATTTTTATTTTAGCCAGGCTTCAGTACATTTTTGATAACTATGTCAGCCCCACAGAAGAAGTAAATGTTATAAATATATTTTAAATTGTTATAAATTAAGCAATTATTGAAGCTGCATTAGATTAACTTATATCTAAAATAACATTGACCTCTCCTGTATTCCAACAGGACTGGGGGACTATTTTCTGCCTTAATGGAAATTATGCGGACGCGATGCGCATAAGGGAATTACTATGATGGATTTTTAACCATAAGCATGGTGGTCGTGACCTGGATATATACCCCGATTATTATGTAATTGATGCAATGAAATATTTATCACAAACAAAACAAACATATTATTATCTAAAAAGTATTACTGATACCACCATTGCTTTTTTAATATTGAGAAGTGTTCTTCCAAATCGTCATTAAAAGACGAATGCGGTGCAAGTTCATTAATTATGATATAGTTACATAAACATGTTTATGTGTATTTTCACATTGGCATTATCTACTTACTTTGTTTTTTTTTTTATTGTTCTGACTATTTTCTAATTCGCAATAGCAAGTCTATAAATAAATAATTTTATGTTAAGGGCATTAATAATCACCATTAGAATGCTTAAATTCTTTGAGAACCTATATGGGACAAAACACCTTCAAAGAAGACCGGAAAGACTTGGGAAGACCTTCAACGATCGTTTATGGAACGCTTCTTTGTTGCAATAAAAAACTTAAGGGATGACAGACATCAAATGTTAAGCATATTATGGTATTAATTTTACCCAGTAAACATTATGACCCTTACTGATGTAATTATATTGAACACTCCAAAGGTCAGCGTAAATAACGAACAACACTATTATCTATGTTATAAATTAAGAGGTGATAAAATATTCATATTAAAATTTACAACTTGTTAAAGTGATAAAGCCGTCTCTATACTTTACGAGCTGCTGGGATATCGAGGCGGGCGGGCCGATCTAGCGGCCGCGATGGACCGCGCGACTCGATGTCCGTGGGCAGCTACTGTGGGCGGTGTGCGCTCGTCCTTACAATGCGCCGTGCGCACGCGCCTTAAATCATTTGACCACCGCTTGTATATTCTCGATGTTTTATGTCCACCGATTATGCGATTCTTAATCCTTTTTCGTTGTTCACAAAAACAAAAAAAAAAAAATCATCGCATATTATTTTTATAAGACCGTGATAATAATCCTATGGTTGATTTGAGGAGATGTTATGAACTCGATTTCCTTACAAGATGAACTTTTGTGTAACGAACGTTATTGTTACAAAAATCAAAAACAAAAAAATTATATTTAGCAAAGTAGAAATATACAAAATAAGTGTCCCCAACTACCAAACTAAGGTGACCTGTATTATGACAGTTGGCTCCTTTCAAGATTAAAATAATACTAGACTACAAATAAAATTAGAACAATTATGATTGTGTGCAAGCTTGTGTATACACGTGATACATACATAGTATTTAGTATGAGTGTATGTATAAAATTGTGTATGCCTGCAGTTATATTAATGACATATATTTATTGGAATAGGTTACATAATTTGCAATTTTAAATAAATCTTCAGTTTCCTAATGGGTATATCCATAGGTAAGATTGACCGGTCTTTTTAGATTGTGTCAGCGGATAAATTAGGAGAGACTTGTTTACATTATTATATAACATATTATTGGGAACAGTACAGTGTCGCTTGGTCAGTTCGGTTCTGTGAGATATGGAAGGACATACCTGGTTGTACAATGTACTAGCTGACCCGCGCAACTTCGCCTGCATCATGTAAGAGAGAGAGAGTGAGAGAGAGAAAGGGTTAGAGAGATTGGGTCTGAGGCACTGTATTGTTAGGTTCCCCGGCCGCCCGCCCCCCACATTATTTTGCATATACCATTTCCATTTCTTTATTTTCTCGATGACAGCTCCTGTGAAAACTTGAACGAGCGTCTTTTTTACATTATGTATGCATTATTTTATAAAAATATGACGTTTACACACGTACAAGGTTATAGCAGAGTCGGAGAAACTGATAGGGATGGAGCTATATCGATAAACGATAAACTAAACTACTGCCGGATACTTTTGTACAAATTTATTAACTAATATTATATTTCATTACAAGATGTTACATGTATTAATTCGAAATTAAAGAAATGGAAATAGTATAATAAAAATGCGCTCGCGATACTTGATCGTTACTTTGCTGCCGAGTTATTTTAAATATGTCATATCTCCTAAAATATTCATTTAAATCAAATACTGTAAAGGGAAAGTTTGTTCAAAATTAAATACCTGTGATGAATAACGTATTTATTTCGATAAGGATTAACACCATGTATATAAAAACACCTTCGCAAATAATTAATTATTTTAAAACAAATTTTATTACAATAGAATAGGTTATATTGAGTAAACCTTAAAAGATAGCCATATGCTATCGCGGACTTTTTTTTTAAACTTTTTAAGAGAAAAAATTCCATCACACACGATTGTTGTGTAACTTTAACCATTAAGCTCTCAAAAGGAATAAATTTCTCGCGTTTTTGCAACAATTTTCATTGATGGTCCGCTCTTATTGGTTGTAGCGTGATGTTATATAGCCTACAGCCTTCCTCGATAAACGGGCTATCCAACACAAAATTTTTTTTTTCCATTCGAACTAATAGTTCCTGAGATAAGCGTGTTCAACCAAATAAACAAACTCTTCAGTTTTATAATATTAGCATAGATTATAATAATCAATGCTGAATTTCATATCGTATAGCAACGTATTTTTTTCATATCTTGCTAGACAATTTTAATATCTAACAGTATTTTTCTAAGTCCTGCTTGGCTAGCTACCGTCCTCAAGTTGAATCTTGTTACGATTATATTTTAGTTTAGGATAGTTATGTATAAATTTCCAGCATACCTTACAATTTTCAGTTAATATATGTTTTACAAATTATTATTACACAATTTAAAAGTCCATAACCGAGACGTTCTTCTTGTTCCGACAGCTCAGCGTAGAGATCCTTGCCTAGGATCTAGAATAGAAGTCAGCACGGTGTAGGCCGTATCAGGATACACTGCTCAAGCAGACGACGCAGCACCAAATATCTTATCTATTGAGATTTCCTCATATGTAAAAGGAAAAGTTATTATTTGTATTATAAATACAAAATCCAGGTGATACTTTCCCGGTAGTGTTCTTTCAATGTTCAGTAGGTATTTGTCGTTTTGATAAAGGGTATTTCACCCATATTAATATTAAAATTATAAATTATAACAATTAAAATAACTTTTCTATATAAATATGTTATAAAATAAACTATCTTTTCGACTCCCAGGTCTGTTGTACAATAATTTGGTTTTTATCAAAACACAGGATAATTATGATATAAACGTTATTACTATTCAAAGGTCTGCCGTACAATCAATAAAACATGATCAGATCCATCCTGAAGAATCTGTTTTACTCTCTGTTCTAATTTTCTATTTTGTTTGAATTCAAAATTTCATCTTACTAGACTTTTCTTATTTTAAAAATTAAAAATAAATCTAATCATAGATTTATTTTGCTAAACTAGAACCTGGATAGAATATTTGTCTATACCTGAGAAACTCCTAACTGCGCATGCTCTATTACTATCAAAGAATTATCAATGACAGAGATTGTCATAATATTGCAATGTAAACAATACGAACCTAAAATATTAACAAAGCTGTTGTTAAACCAAAATTATCAAGTTATAAATTATCTAAACGCATCAATACATAAACCTATCATTAATTGGTATCCTGGAAATAAAAGAATAGGTACACCAAAACAATAATAAGGTAAATCAAATGAACTTATGATGAATAATATAAAGTAGATGTTAAATAAGATTATCTTCCAGATAAATAATATAACAATCTGTCGCCAAGCACATATCGATGTGTTCCGGCAGCAGTACTTGAAAGTCTGACCTCCAATTAGGCTTATCGTGTTAATTATTATCTAGGATCACATTCTAAGAGAGGTAAAGCACAGAGAAATGACTTTGGACTTTTCTCTCTACTTGGAGCAGTTCAACTAGTGAAATAACTCCACCCTACTGAAGATCGCAGCCAAATAACCTTGTGTTGTGTACCTGCGGTGAGTAGGGTTTTCAGAACTCCTTGGAGTAGAGGGGTTCAACTTCCTCGGGGGATACCTACCTATGGTTGGTTGGTCGTTCGTCACCTAAATTGTATAAAAAAACATTGTCACTTAACCTCAGGTGAGATTGCGACCAAACGCTAAACCTAAAAAAATTGTGCGAAAGTTTCATTCAACAAAACAATTATAAAGTTTGATTCGTTAATATAACGTCATACTGAAACATAAGCTGATTGTTTTTTATTCGAAACGCTCTGTAGCGAAGGACATAGGCAAATAAATTATAAAAACAAACATTACTCACGACCTATACGTAAGTTTAAAGTTAAAAAATTCTGTCAGTTATATTTATCAATAAATTTAGGTTAATTAAACGATGTTGCCTCACTAATTTCATATGGAGGTCGGGAGTCCACCGTTTCCGGGAAATAAAGCATTGCCAATAATATTTTTTATACGCTGTCTAATTATGGTCGTAATTAGTCAACTGCGTAATTGCTATCGAACGATCATGTAGAGTGTATAATTTTTAGCATTGGGATTTCATTGATTTATTTAATGACTTGCTATTCGCTTTTTGGGATGTCCCATCCGCATGATTCTAGAAATCGTAATATTTTTTTAACCCCATCAGGTGATGAATTTCCAAAAACCCTTTCTTACTGTTCATCTGCGTTATATACAGAACTCTTGTGCAAAATGTCATGCTTCTAGACCTACTAGTTTAAGTTGTACTTTGTCCGTTGGTCAGTCTTAAGGATTTTAATAAGTGAGACACGGATTAGTTGCAGTGTTTCATCTAAAATTGTTTTAAAGAACTTGTTATGCCAATCATATTTCCTCTTCTGTTTATCTATGTTTCTCAAGAACTACCTTTCCTCGTCAACCATTCCTAACACTTCCTTATTTGTAATCCTTTTTGTCGACCTGATGAACTCTATCCTCTTCAAACACCACGACTCAAATGCTGCCAAGCTTTCTAACCTATGTATCAATGAAATAAAACCGTATGGGTTTGGTGACGAAAAACAATGATTGGTAATATTTTAGAAATTGTTTGCATTTTGATTCGAAACTAAGCATCGAACAACTGATCTACATTTTTAATATATTTAAAACTCGGATACTTGATTTGCGTGGTAGGCAGAGTAATCATCTATTGGTTTGTCCCGATTCAAAATCAGTCAGTGTATATCCAACTATCGAGCAGTTTGTAGGCGAAGACTAAAAAGCAATCGCCACACACCTCGTGAAAAAACTACACGTCAACATTACGTTCTCTGCAGATACTAATGACACGTAATGTCTACTTAATTTTAACTGAAAATAAGCAATTACTTATTGGATTTTATTACATAGCCATACATTTAATTTATCTTGTCAATGTAATAAACTATCTACATGTCATAACGCTGTAACAATATGCTCTATTGATAGCATAGACCATGCCCATGAGTTTTATGGAAATATTTCTTAGGCGTTCAGATATCCTTACAAAATCTTCACCATTACCGTTATTGAGGTGCTATTTTATGTTATTTTTGCAATATTTTGCAAAAATCGATGCAGATATTTTGTCAGATCGAGAAAAATACTTTCATTTGAAGCAATATTATAGAAAATGAAGCAAGAACAAAGGGAAACAAAATTATGTCGTACAATTCAATCATCGCAATATTAATTTATTATGATTTGTGAGATGTAGACGGAGACGTGGGCTTTAGTTAGTTAATTAAACAATATCCGTACGGTCATCGTAACACAGTTGCCACCTACTGTCAATTTGATTGAAATCAATTTCAAACTCCTGATCATCGATTCTTTCATTGTCCAGTTTATAACGCTCGTCTTAAATTACTACAACATTTGCGCTTCCAAATCAATCTTTATATCATTAAAAATAAGAATTAAATTACTAAGACCTTAACATTGAAATATTGTTTTGACCATTCCGTTTGACTATTTTAGAGTTAACACTCAATAATTGAATATAGAACCTTGTGTCTTTGTCTTTAGAACAGTTTTTGTACAATTTAAAATTGTGTGATGGGATCGTAAGACGGTTAGTTATTGTATTAAAAATCGAGATACAAAAAACTGAATGATTCGTATTTTCATTCGGATTTGTTCCCATCGATGTCTCGAGACATGAACAGATTTGGATTAGGTTTTTGTGGGCGCGATGATCCCTATTCGATTCCTTTTTTTTACGAAATTAAATAATTGTAATCTAACAATTGAATGGATCGAGAGGTTTGTGTAAAAAGTGGCGCTTCGCTTCAAAGGTTTATTGTATAATGAGTAAAATAAATTGTATTGCCCACTTGACCACTTCTGTTAATTTTAAAATAACTTAACCGAGGTAGCAGCTAGTAAAGCTGTACTCAAATATTTAAGTTTTATAATTTGTCCGGTGATATATACGCATCTAATGTAAGCCGAAATTAGGGAACATTTTTTTGAATTAATTGTTTTTGCAAAAGGATATTTCTTTTTTTGTTGTTTAGTTAAATGTAGGGATAAATTTTTCTCTCTTAAATAGGCATCCTACTTTATCTGTTTATGAGATAACAAGTACAGAAATAATTGTCACATTTACAAAAATTATTTCAACACTTATTGATGGAAATTTTAATAATGTCATTTTGGTATGTATTTTTGAACAGATATTATGTTCAGTTTTTCTCGAGCTGATAAAGAATTCAACTTTTATTTCGGCCTTTTTTCAATAAGTATAAAATGTGGGGGCTAAAAATCAATAATAATTTGTGAAGGATAAATTTTTGTAATGAGCATAGTCGTACAGACCATGTCTCGGTTATACAAGTAATTAACTCGTAACTTAGTTAAAGAGGTTACCTAACAATCCTTAAAAATACTCTCTGATAAAAAGGTTTATTAGTTTCACAATAAGATATTTCGGCTGCAAAAATATTAGAACATCAGTGGATTTCATTTTTTTTTCATGAAAGTTTTCACTTAACATGATCCCCAATAATCAAATTATAACTGATACGGAGTATACAAATACTTATTTTAAGCTTAAAATTAAAAAGTGTTCAGGTGACTTCCCAAAGACAATGTTACAAGTAAAGGCAAAAGTTGTAACTTTTTCAAATATATTTCAGCCCCATCGCATCCCCTAACGAATCCTGGAGGAATTAATTACGGCCGAAGATCGTGATTTATGCTTTCATTTTTAAACTCTAAGTCTGAAATTGTTACTATTTGTTTGAGTCACTTAGTTCTCATTGACGTTGTTTGTTCTCGATGATTTATCACTTTTTTTATAATTCACGCTTAGCAAAGATGTTTGCCTATAGTCACATTAATAAATTTTATCTTTCTAGCATGTGCATAGAGCAGTAAATATCACTACTGTATAATCGGATTACTTATAGTCAATGACGTTTTATAAATGGAAGCGTTATACTCTGACTAAAAGCAATTTGACCACGGTACAAATTATGTTATCAATATGTTGAAACAAAAGAGATAGGAAATCACAGCGTAAGGCATTAATTAACTCTGTTGTCAAATAAGGACAAAAGTTTCTTGTCGCTCACGCCGGTATCAAGTTGAAAGTTGACTGAAGGCAATTGCCCACCATTTACGATTGCATGTAAAGCGTGTCAATGCCGATTTACTTTAAAAATATCAGTGCTTATAGTGGTAAAATTTGAATTAATTTTTATCAAATTGATCTACGTGTCGATTTTTGAGTGCTCTAAAACCATTGGGTCATTTCTAACTTGTTAATGATTATGCTAACACAACCGAGTAAATTTATATGAACAACTAAATGATAAAATCTTTGTATCGATAACAAATGGTAATTCTCTGATGCTGCCTGATTAAAACTTTTCATGTAAAACCTTTTTATACTCAAAGGGATGAGTCGTGAAGGAATTCGCTTTACTTTGTCGTTTGTGTTCTCTCACTTTTTAGGTTTAAGATGTTACTGTAATTTTTATCAATGATAATAAGTTTAATACTTAAACATTCGTACTATAAAATATATGTTATTAACTTTAATAATAATAATCCTCGCCAAATAGGTCTACTGACAAAACATTATCTTGAAATACATTTTGTTATGTTCACTAGAAGTAAGTCACAGAAAGTTACAGAGTTTTTAAAGTCCAATAGAATACACAACATTGCTTATAATAATGGAAGAAGAGAAATAAATATACAAGCAGAATCCATAATTCTAATAACAATACAAAATTAACTATATAAGTTTATATACAAAACGATTGAATTTCTTATTTTCGGCAACCAAATTTAAAATTGCAATAATTTACGAATAATTATAGACAATCTCACCTCCGTTACCGGGGCCTTTTAAACAAATAAACATAACCTTTCGATCTCGCAAGCTTCAGTCAAAATCAATTAGCCACTGGTAATAAGGAAAACCAGTGTGATTTGCGGTCGTCCAAACGTAATTCTCTTCTAAAATATAGGTGTGTTGGATTTGCGTAATGGTAAGTATATGTTTGCGGTGCGTAATGGTAGGATGTAGGGTCCAGACGACGCTTTGCGAATTATCCGAAAATTACAAACCAAAATACCAACAATCATTATAACTTTTTTCTTCTTAGTTTTCGATATGAGAAAAAATGTGAACTTCGACTATACGCGATGCAATAACCTCTTGCCGGCGACATCAAAGGTTTACAGCGAGATTTGTCGTCGCTGTCTCGCTTGCGTGCACGTGTATGATAGAAAGGGAAAGATTGTTGATGTTGCAGATAAAAAATGCCCTTTGCCGGCTTGAAGCGGTAGCGGACGTTTCGTTGCAAATGTTTTCAAAATAACAAATGTGGTGTGATACTTTTGTTAAATAACTGATCTTCGGTGTGTTTGTTGCTATTTTTCTTGGTATTCGCGTATCCTTCAAGGGCTATTTCTTTAATAGCTGTCGCAGTCACATTTGCTAGTATCATTCTATCTTATAATAATCCAGATTAATTCTGTTATAAAGTCAAGTCGAACGCAAGGCACGGCCGTACCATCTTTACTGGACGCTTTTCGGAGTATTTTCCCTTTTTGTAGAATGCGGAAATTTTGTCTACTAACAGTACTTATAGAACCCTATAATGTCAAGTTTTTCAAGCTTATAGCTTTATCCTTTTAGCAGTTATAGGGATGCAAAGTTAGTAAAATTCGACACTGACTGACTCATGACCATCAAAATAGAAGTAGTACTTGTCCAATACCTATAGAGCTGAAATTTGGCACAGAGATAGGGTTTAATACCCACATAAAAGGAAAACTATCAATGTATGGATTTCGACGTGAAGCCGAAGAGCTTAGCCAAATTATAAGAGATATCGAAATACCGCCGTAGTAAAAATTATTTGATACTCTGATGAGCGTTTTTTGAAGGCACATAAACACCTTACTGCCTCGTTAGCCTAGTGGTCGTAAGCGCGACTGCTATGAGCGAGGTCCTGGGTTCGAATCCCAGGTCGAGTAAAGTGTTATTGGGTTTTTCCTATGAAATTCTCAGTAGCAGCTTGGAGTTTGGTTTCATGCTTGATTAATGGCAATAGGCTCACCCCCTATTACATGGGACCTAAAAAATATTCGGCGAACTGTGGGTATACATTAGTACACCTCTGCCAAACCCTTCAGGGAATACAGGCGTGATGGTATGTTATGTTATAAACATCTAACTTGTAGAGTGAATGATGTGGAACCTAAAGAAGATATTGAAAAAATTTCGCTTTAGTGAAAATGTTAATAAGTTCTGTGGAACAAGAAGTCCTCGTTCCCATATATTGTTTTCTAAGCGCAGTGTAAGGTGTGCTAAAACGTTCGTCTAAACAGAGCCTAGAAGCAAACACTAAGAGGAATAAACTCAAACAATATGATAGGTTTTTTTTGTTTATCGATATTATGAAATTCCTGTATGTAATTTAGAAAAAGAAAAAATAATAAAAATAATAAAAAGAATAAATTACAAAAAGAAGTGAAATCACAACAAAAACATCCCGTGAAAAACGGGCCGAGTCTCGATTGAGATGATTTGTTTATAAAAAGCAGTGAAATTTATAAACAGACAAGTTTAGGAGATGAATATAAAAAAACCTGTAATTTTGGCTAAAATCCGACCAATCTTTTACTTGTTAAATTCCATTCTTTGGAATCTACTGTGCCTAATTATATGAGTTTAAAACATTTTAAATAATGAAAAGATAATAAGGCTAATATATATATTTTTTATATGTTGTGGAATTCTATATAACTTGGCCGCCGTTGCTATAAAGTCAAATTCAAGAAAAAAGAAGTACGTAGTAGTAACAATGACTACTAAAATATTTTGAACGGCTAGTGCGTAAAAATGCATGCAATGCATGTGTAAAATATCATTTAGAATTTTTAAAGTTTCCTCTTCTTGTACCCTTTTGTATTTAATTTATAGGCCTATTTCTTCATAACACAATATTTTTGATCGTTTCGAGTGATTGATATATGCAATTCATTTAGAATATAAAACAATAATTCATTATAGAGACCGGAATAAGTGAGAGTGGTGGATTGAAGACGTGATCGAGTGCCGAGGAGGGCGCTCGGAGGGTATTCGGAGACGCCGTCACTCTCAAAGTCCTCCGGCGCACTCTGTCAAGTGCTTCGGAAAAACAAACCGGATACAGATTTCGACTGTGATCGGAGCTCTTATTATGTGTTGCGATTTCCATTGTTAAATAAATATTTAGTATATACTAGCTCTGCCTGCGACTTTGTTCGCGTGGATTACAAAATGCCGTCGATCGGGCGTACGCTCGAATCGTGCTACTCCCGCTCCCGGTTATATGCTTATTGTAGGTGATCCTTAGAAGATAAACATATGCTCTCGCGACTTTTTTGTAGGTATTTTTAATATATACGATTATGTAGTACATTAATTTGATATATCTCATATGGTTTACTCAGCGCAAGCATTTACGCACCCGAATTGATTCACCGTGACCAGTTTTTTTTTATTTGCGCGGAACCCTATTTCTTTTTCTAAAATAAAAGTAAGCTAAGTTACTCCTTATAACAACAGCTATCTGCCAGTGAAAGTTCTGTTAAAATAGGTGCAACCGTTTCGGAGATTACCTGGAACAAACATACAGGCGGATATAAATTTTAAAAATTAGTGTTTTGTTACAGGTTGCATTTAGTAAAAAACTGATATTTTGTTAATACAAACAGACGCTTCAATTTATTAATTGTATAGAAGATTTTTTATCGACGACAATCGGTTAAAACTAATTATTTTTTTACGATTCCCGACTGTATTATTGACGATTCTTATAGCCTTTCAATCACGGAATGACGTACGCTTTCCGGTGTACAATATTTGTTCGGAATCGGATGAGGGATTGATGAAAATTTAATTACTTGATTTTTTTTTGCGATTCCTAAAGGTTATATTGAAAATCGTTAAATTATACTTCCCATGTAGAACAATTCAGAAAATCTATTACTGAAAGTTTTACTGACAATTCTTATACACTAATAATAATTGACCAATGACATAAGCTTCCCGTATACAACATTTTATAAGAATCGGTCAAGCTGATTATTAGTTAAATCTGGACATACTAACTGACAGTCAGACAAAAAATGTTTTAAAGGCATATTCATAATGCGTGTCGTTTATATAGAATGCCTATCGGATATAAATTTGATAAAAATATTATATATAAAAACATGACTAAATATTTGTTAACACAGATATTTCAAAATAAAGCCTTGTAGTCGCATGAGCTTGTAGCGACATCTACATAGCGTCACATAGCGACATCTATCGAGCCACATAAGGCGCATCCTACTATCCTACATTGCGCTATAGAAATAACTCAATCGTTGAGTATATATACAAGAACCCGACTACAACCGTTGGGCAGCTGCTCGCCAGACATAGCACCCGTCTGGTCGGAGGATCCTCCCTTTGCAATAGCTCTTCTACAAGCTCTTACTATTAATTGTTTTTTTATTGGGTTGGCAACCCTTGCCACTAAAGGGCAGATCAAACCAACGTGTTCGACTTGCGGTCTATGTGTTCAGTTTGTCTGAGTTTGGCGAAAAATGTACGACGGGCTCATCGTGTAATGGTAGTAATACAAATACAGTTGTTTAACTTGATCACTACCGCGACCGTAAGCTGAACGTGCTGGTTTGTACGAACCTTTAGGCCAAATTGGACCACCCCCGGACCTTCCCCTGTATATTTTGCAGGGACTTTTTTAAGTTCATGTAAAGGCGGGAATTTTACCATGTTATTTAACTATTTTTGTATTGTCTCATCCATTAATAACGCTTCTCCTTCTATTACTTATATACTATGCTCAGTTCTTTTAGTGTCAATTTTATGTATATCCATACTAATATTATAAATACGAAAGTAACTCTGTCTGTTTGTTATGTTTTCACGCCTAGACCGCTGAACTAACTCCGATGAATTTTGGTATAGAGATAAATTGGAACTTAGGAAAGGACATAGGGTTCTTTTTGTAGCGTAAATAAAACTTTGAGAGTAGAAAATAGGGGATGAATGTTTCTGTGAACAAAATATGGGACCACCAAATGCGCATGCGCGATAATGGTGAAATGACACCGGCTGCCATACCAACCAGTTTGTTGACTGTCAATTGTTGTACTTATTAATAAATGTATTGTATTTTTAATAATTACCTATTAAATGATAGTCCAGTATGCTTTTTAAGATTGGCTGAAGTGTTTTTAAACTCTTTAACTACTCAGTACATACGGCCTAATTACTGTTTTATTTGACGTGCGCTGTCAATCGCGGCTCGCGGGACTTTATATATTCTAAGCGATATACCTATTGTAAATTATCTGGATTATACAGTTTTGATAAAAGTGAATCATTTCATTGTGTTATTCCACATATAGTGAAAATAAAACTTGGGTGAAAGTTTGTTTCAAGAAACCGTCATGTCTCAAATTAGGAATATTCATATTTATGCTTTTGGTAAGAAAGGAATAAAAATAATTATTTGATGAAAATTATCCTATACACGGCATTCCTCAATTGACACGGCATATAAATTGTCAACAATATGGGTAAAAATAAAGTTACGGGATGTAAATAACTATTGCGCAACTATAAACGCATGCGGAGCTGCGGACACACCGCTAGTATTTTTATATATCATTTACCAATTTTTTTTTGTTTTGTTGGTTCATAGTAGTAACTATAAAACCACTATGCAATTGTAGGCAGTTCCTCGTTTCATGGAAAGCAAAGATGCTTGACGCATTATGGTTCAAGATGGAGAAGTAAACAAGCATAAAGTTCTTCTTATATATACTAGACACTGCAGTGGATTAGTGTTAATAACTAATCCCAAAAGACTGAAGTCTTAACTGAGAGCAGCCAATGGCAGGTCACTTTTGGTGATTGAGTTGGATCGTCTTTTCTACCAGTGTACGTATATTCAAGGGTAAGGCATAGAGATAGCTTCGACTATTTCTCTCTACTTGGGGCTCTACTCGACTGCTAGTGATACCTTGGTATTACAACTATCCATAAGCTAGAGTAAGCACTTACCATGAGGTGGACCGTACGCTTGTTGGCCACCTTTGTCGTATAAAATAAGTGACAGTGGTTCTTCTGCAGTTGAACGTTGCAGAACTATAAAGTTATACTGAAGCGGAAACAATAAGAACGATATAAATAGAATTGCTATCAAGTTACGTAATCGACTTTATAAGCGTCGATCAAAAAACAGTAGAAACGTCAGAAAACGGAGATGGCGGCCGACGACAACCCTTTCGTATGGAGAGCTCTTCACGCTGGCCTCGCTTCGAGTGCCTCGCTTGTTTCAATTGTCATTAACTCTCGATTCAGTCTGTTTGAACTTCACTGTAAGTTAATTGGTGAAAAAAACAATGGTTCACTGGAACCAGTCTTCCGTAATAAAAAAATGGGTGACAAATCAAAGAAAATAGTCTAAACTTCATTAGCACAAACGCAACAAAACAAGTTTTTGGAAATTTTCATATAAGGTCCCCGGTATGGAAATTTTATGAGTGAAATTTATAAAAGCGTTAACGAAACGCGTTGCATTTATCTGGTCAACGTACCCTATTGAAATCATGTTTATGTATACATACATCATCTTGTATCTTGTATCAGTCAGTTAGTCAATCAATAAATCAGCTCCTTGCCTACTGCATATTCAAAGACAAACGTACTTATGGAGTAAACCCCAGTCGTACGTCGAAGTTGTCACAAACACAAACTTTTTCTAATATTCTATCACTTCAAAGTAATGGTACTGTGCCTGCACAATTGAAATCTATCTAAAGATAATGGTGACCATTGAGAGATAACCAATTTATCGATGGCTCAGTCAGCTCTTGCTAGCTGGGATATATACTGGCTGATTCCGGAACGCAAAGTGAAAATCACTGTGAAGGGCTTTTCATTGTCTGTGGTGGTCGGTCGGGTGTAGATTCCTACCAGCCCTGGTTGATTACTTGTATAGCTGACCACGGAACGCGATATATCTAAGTTTGCCACTATGGCGTGTTTTACACATGGTTTATGGTGGTCTCGATCCAATCTGAACAAACTTGTCTGCCTTATGAAAATAAAAATGTTGAGTAATTAAGAAAAAACACCTAATTCCGTTAAATTTAGTTACAATAATCGGTTAACAATAATAATAATTAATACCGTAAAGAAAACTATACAGACATCTGAGTATATCTCTTTCGCTTACTATTTACTAGAATTGTTTTAGTGCGAATAATGCAAACAAATACTCAGAAGCCTTACCTCTAAGACTAATACAAGGTATATGGAATAATAGAAGGTAAAATACAAGAGATATTGTATTATGACCCGCAACTCACATTTTCTATATTACTTATGTATTTTTTATTTATTTATGAGGAATATTTTATTTTTTATTAAAACAATAATTAATATTATTATAGCATTGTTTAAAAATTGTACTATTTATTTTTAATTTACCGCTATTTGGTCCTGAAACCATTATTTCTCGGCCGAAAAAGATATGAACTAAATTCGAGCCTATAAAAGTTCCACTTATGAATATATACGTGTAAGAATTGTTTATTTAGATGTTAGTTATAAATAACTGCATCTCTTCTCTGCTTTTTTTCTTCTTTCTTTTTAAGTACCTATCAGGGTACAATTAAAAAACGCCTTAATCTTAATGGAGCCTTTGCTGTAATACTAATTACCAAATAAAAATATACGAGCGGTGCTATTGGTTCCGATTGTAGTAAGTATGGTCGGCAATAAAACAATACGAAGAAACTTTATTTATCAAATACTTTGTTTTTAAATTTTTTTACTTGGTAAATGTTTGTGCATTGTAACTTTTGAAGACGAGTAAACTCGAATATACAATCATAACAATATTGATGTATAATAATAACTTTTAATTTATTCGTTTTCGCATCTTTTTTGGCAATGTTAGAAACTCTCTAAACATTTAACTTAGAAAGGTTGAGGCAGGCGCAATTTTTTTATATTTTGCAGCTCTAGCATATGACCAAAATTTCATTTGGTGTTAAAGTGGACGATTTTGTGTAGTTAGTTTTAACGTACAGTTATCATAACAGATATTAAGAGACCTGGCAACAGATTTTGAACTTGAGGCTGGTAAAACGTAAAACTAACGAAGTAAAACGAGTAATCGCATTCATTTCTTGATTGAGTTTTGCCTAGGTTGCCTTATGTTCTATAGGACTTGAACCTCAGGTCAGAAGAATCGAAGTACGTAGCATTAACTTATCATCGATATAAAAGTAAAAATTTAAATATTTTATAAAATGGCTTCAACGATTGATCAATTTTTGTATTTAGAAAATGTATTTTTTTTCAAATTTACCTACGTATCATTATTTTTTTAAAGTAAGACTACATTAATCTCAACTTGAGAGTAATACAAATCATTTTTAAGACAGAAATTAGGATTTTTTTAGAAAGAGATAGCGGTTCTGTAAATTCTATAGTGAAATTTGTTTTTATTTATATTTACAAAATTAATGAATAATATAAATAACGGTTTTTATAAGTTATAAAATGTATTTTGTGTGTAATTTAGAAGTAATTTATTTAGACCTACAGCAATTTTCAATTGCTTCACTGAAAGCTCTCGTGGGTCATGGTAGGATACCCTGTTTTATGATAACCTGACCTCTCAGTATTTATTTGCACTATTCGCACTAACTTAGTTCTAGTATGAAATGAGCGAGATAGAAATTGTTATAAGGTGTAGTTTTGTTAACATTACAATTTATTTTGTTACAAAATATGAGGTAAATTAGTTGATGAGTAATT
Organism: Saturnia japonica; assembly: GCA_033032175.1. Classification (NCBI taxonomy): domain Eukaryota; kingdom Metazoa; phylum Arthropoda; class Insecta; order Lepidoptera; family Saturniidae; genus Saturnia; species Saturnia japonica. The sequence continues at coordinate 15,417,201 of CM065324.1, read as the reverse complement.
AAAAGTGACTTGTTTTGCGCACTCTACTAATTTAGATTAGCTTGCTTCCCATTTTGTTTTTTTTTTTTTATTTTGCAAATTCCAAACGTTCGGTCCCCCCGGACCTACTTACGGGCTCACCTCCGGAACAATAATACCATGAAATGGTTTCTTTCCAATCACTTTTAATTTTACTCCACGTTCCAATGTTTTTGTTTTGTCCGCTTAGCTAATAATCTCTTGTCATTATACAATGTAATGTCTTGGTTCTGTTCCGTTATTGATTTACGGGTTACCACATAGTGGTTAGAGCATTTAAATTTAGTAAATAATAATAATACTAAACGAATTATTTTATATTGAAGTCGAAAGTCAAATGCCAATGAAATTAAATTTGGACCACCCTTGAGGTATCCCCTTTCCAACGAAAAAAGAATCATCAAAACCGGTGCATATATACAGTCGAATTTAGAACCTCCTTTTTTGAAATCGGTTAAAAATACTTATACTAAAGCAAATTTTACTAAAAACTACAAGCGAGATTAGTATGCCATTGAATATGGCGTAACGTTTTACACTTGTCTTTTGTCTGACTGTTTATTCTTAGACTGATATTACTGAGCTACTACTGCTTCAAACTACTATCAGGTACCCTAAAATTAAAAAAAAAAAAACAAACATTTGAATAAAATAAAAGGTAATTCACTAACTTAATTCCCATACTGACTCGCAGAAGAATGACAACAAACTGTTCAAAAAAGGAAAAATTAAAGAGATGGTAAACAAAAACCAACGGAAAATTCCAAAAAACTTAATGATGACGCACCGCAGTAACAATTCGGCACATGACCATTGAAAAGATACTGAAAAACGAATGGAAACGTTCGCCGGAAAGCCTTGAAAATAATGCGAAATTGTGAAAAGAATAGCTGAGACAAAGGGCAATTGAAGGCAGAAATAATGGAGAACAAACAATTAACACACGACGTAACTCGCCGCTGGTGTGCTTGTCCAGGAGCTGAGAGATATGGAAACATCTTGATTGACCAGTTGAACCGGATCATTGACCACCAGTTCGGAAAATATCCAAGTCATCGAAAAGATATATATAATATATTTTTATATAATGATTCAATTCACTTTACAATAATTATCTTCTAAGTCTAAAATATGGAATTACTATTTTATATTTATTTTTAGAATATAAATTTGCACTTGTCGTTTACAAGTTCAAACTTATGAAAGTTTTTATTCCTAATGTATGTTGTTTTTTTTTTGAAATTGTTATACCGAAGTGTATTAAATTTTTTAGTAATAATCAAAATAAAAACTTAGTTAATCTTTGGATAGAAAAAAAGCACACTTATTTAACCTAATGTTTTTGGGAACATTCTATTGATTATAATTAAAAAGGGATAATATATGAAAATAATCATCGGGCTCTTGGACAAAATATGAAACTTCGAGAAAAACTCAACGTATTGTTTCGACTTTACTTTCACCCTCGGAACATAAAGGGTTGCGAAACCCCTGTAAGAATTTAAAAAATCAACTCGAATGGAAAGTGGAGTGAGCGGTTTTTGTTTTGTCCATTACTTCAATTTTTTTTGTTTTATTTCATTTTCTTTTTTATCTTAAATGATTTCTGATTGGCTTGCATTGATCGAGACGAGCAACAGACGAGTTTTTAGTGTTTCAACTTTTTTTATCTAAGTATATTATTACTATTTTCTTTTTTATAACTTTTTCCATATCTACTGTGATCACTTAAATGGTCGCGTGCAAAACCGGATTTTAATACAACTTCCTTCACTTCTCGAAAACATTTTTCTTCTTTTTTACACGCATCGATAGAAGCAAACCTGACCAATATCAAGAAAAAACGATATTATAATTATTAAACAGTTTAAAACATTTAAATAAATCCTAATTAGGTAAACAAATACAAGAACAATGCGTATGTCAGAAAAAAAACGACTATTATATTTTCCTTGTCTCACTATAAACGTCATCACGATTTCAAAAAAAGAACCATCGAATTCAAAATGGTGTGTTAACTTTTAATATCACCTTGTAAACAGTAAAGACACTGGCCATCTCATTCGTGACTAACAATTTTAGTTAAAACAAATTTATAATTTACGTCTAAATAACCTTGCTTTTCTGAAATAGATACTTAATGCTCAGAATTTAAAGGCTTATTTAGACTTTTAATATTATCGGTGAATGTAAACCTAAGTTGGTAGATTAATGTGATACGATCTATCACGTAACTTAAAGCCCGATGCGAGATAAAAAAAATGCTTGTATAGGGGATTTTTGGAAATGCCGCTCTCCGCCCATAATTGGCCCAAAAGTTTATCTTTTCATGGAAGTTATGGTCATTTGTGGCGTATGGTCCCGGTAGCGAATGCTTACGTGTTCTGCCCCTTTGAGTTATGGGTTCGTGACATCGAACATAATGTTATTATGAGAATCGAGTAATTAGATTTTATAAATTTGATAGCCGCTTTTGAATTATGTGGGCCTGGTACTACTATATAAATACTCAAATAGTATACTATAGTTGATTGTACACTGGCTGATAACCGTGGCATTATTGATGAAATGAAAGGTGAGAGACACTTGTAAGCAACAATTTACTTTAAGATATATTAAGAACCACCTTTAATTATCTCCGATGTAGTAATTAAACCATCAAACCTAATAATAATTGGAAAAACATTCTCAAAACTGAAGAAAATTAGTTTGCTGATCCCAAGATAAGAGATATGACAACTCTAGACAACAAGGTTTACAGTGATAAATACGAACTGATATATATATCTAAGTTATGTATGAAAATGTAATTCGGAATAGAAAATCTATTAACTTTTGCACGTCTATTAAGTAATTAAATTAAAGTTTGAAGTTTTTGACATGAACTTGATAGATCATGTAGTATTTTTATTCATAAACTAGGTGTGCTCGCGGCTACGCTCGGGTAGACTACGGAATGCTGACAATCGGGCACACACGCTCCCGGTTATTTTAAAAACAAAATCTTTTATTTAAGGTGATCCTTAGAAGATAGACATATTCTCGCTGAATTTTTTATGTGTCCTTTTAAAATTTACAATTATGTAGTACATTGATTTGATATATATCTTATGATTTACCCAGCATAAACCATTATGGTGCTCGAATTGATTCACCCACTGTTTATTATTTTAATTTTGCAGACTCCTAATTATTTTTCTAAAATAAAGGTAGTATTGTGAATAAAAAGACGTCCACAATATTTTAATGTGTGCTAAATTAATAGCGCTTGCTTTATTCTTCTTTCTTACAAAGTTACAGTAGTTCGTAGTAACAATGTGGTTTCTTAATAACGTTCTTGACTGTAGTTTGCTTGTAGATTCGCTGCTTGCTGTTGCTGGTGTTGTGTTTCTCGAACTGATCGCAGTACTGCCGCCCTCTCCGCTATATTTAACCTCGCCCTTTGCCTCGCAACCGGTAGTGCGATGGATTCCGTGCGGGGCGTCGCTCAGCCAATGAGCGCGCACGCCCTGTGTGCGCGCTCTCGGCAGTACCATGAGTCACCATGCCAGATGTTCCGAGTCTGGCATAGTTCATCCTTACAACTAGTGAAATTTATACATTTAAACTTACAACTAGCTATATTCTTATTCTAATCATTTTAAAATGCACATATTCAGTTCATATTATTATATCTATTCCTAACACGTATTTATAAACCTTATTCCTAACACGTATTATTTCATTTACTTGTTCATTTTATACTATTAGACTATTATTCGCTCGCCCCGCTCGCTGTCCGCAACAGGTAGCTTAAGTTATTCCTTTTAATATCAGCTATTTGTCAGTGAAAGTCCCGTCAAAATCAGTCTAATCGTTTCGGAAATTGTACGAAACAAACAGAGAGACCGACAAAAATTTGAAATATTGCGTTTTTGTTATATGTACCTTATATACTTTCATATGTATTTAGTAAAAAGTTGTTATTTTGACATTACAAACAGACACTTCAATTTTATATATTTGTATAGACTTAGGTCATATGACCTTATGTTTTGTAACTTTGGTGACATATTACGTGATACTGTTTGGTTATCTTACTAATATAATAAATGTGAACGTACATGTTTGGATGTTTGTTACTCAATCACGCAAAATCGGCTGAATAAATCTCAATAAAATTTGGTACATAGATAGTCTATGACCTAGAATAACAGACAGGGTACTTTTTATTCTGGTAAAAATCATAGATTAACCAGTGTTATCCTACAAATATAATAAATGGAAAGTTTGTAGCTTTGTTACTCAATCACGCAAAAACGGCTGTACGGATTTAGATGAAATTTGACACACAGATAGTGATATCTAATAATACGAAGAAAAAGTCGCGGGTACCAGCTTGTTGTATATAATTGAAATTAATTCGTAATCATTTAATTTACTTATTAGGACCGCCAGTGGACAGTGTAATAAACACAGTCACATTAAAAAAAAACAATTTGAAAAATAAAATACACTTGGCCTTTAAAAGCAATCACAACATGCACCGTGTAAATAAAAATATATGAAAAGAATACAAATAAAAAAAAATGGTTATAACAGGATTATTAGAAATTAAGTCAAATAACTACACACAAATTAATACAATAAGGACTTAAAAAACTATGTCAGCTATACAATAAAAAAAAAAATGTAAATAACTAAATGTGAATGTTGATTTCCGTTAAATTTTCCGTATTTAACTTTTATAGTGTTAGAGCTACTGTCATCACTTTCCAATGACGTAACTTCAATCATGTAAAATATAATTAAGCCTTAGACATTAAAAAACGTAGGATCCATAAAATAGTAACGACTTTAACTTTATTTTGCGTATTAAATTCTTTATATTGATTTGTATGTAAGTACGTTTTAATGGATTTAACTAAAAATCTGTTTGATGAATTTTAAAAAGTTGCTTATGATTCCAAAAGTGTCATGATATATTAAATTTGATATGAATTTCGCCCATTGAGGCAGACTGATTAATAAAAAATAACTATACCTTGTTTGATTGTGCATCACTTGAAAACTACTCAACTAATGTTATATTCAGAAAAATAATACACAGAACTGAACTTTTGAGAGGAACTAGGCTATATTATATCATTACGCTTTTGAATAGTAACTAAGATAACATTATTAATGGTTAAAAGCAAAAAAAGACATAAGACATTTATGTGCCGTGAGACATGAAAAGCATATTTACTAACTTGAAAAAAATTGCGGGGAACGTCTAGTTACATAATATTGACATAAAATTACAATAAATCCAATGATAAAAGCAACAAATGCAAAAATTTAACAAAAAAAAAAAAAATTAAACATTATAGAACGGCAGTTAAATAAAATTCAATTTATCGAAATAGATATTTGCAAAATTAACTTTTTTACAAAAGAACATCCCTCCTTTCAGTTTTATGATAATCATTTTTAAATCTATTCCAATGTCCAGTTGCTTAAGATGCAGTGGATACAGACAGCCTGACGCGTTAAAAATCCCCAGACCATTACACGTCGACGGCCGTGTGAGTGTGACTCACTACATTCACTCCCAAGCCCATAACTTCTTTATTTATGTCTCACTCGAGGCTCCCGTCTCTCGGCTTGTATTTCACTGTTTGTTTATGACTTGAATTCAATTGTTGATGCATCGGTTACAATGTTACCATGTTCATCTGTTACTTGTTTTCAATCCTGCAGTATATTACGGTGTACAATAATTAACAAAATTGGGTTGTATTTCCAAAACTATAATTTCACAATAGTCTTATAATTTACTACCTAAATGCCATGCCTCAATAAATTAATCGTTTAATATCATAGAGAAATAGATGAAAAAGACTGTGATGGAGACTTTAATTTTTTTAATTTTAGAATTATTTTTATTTTAAACATGGGCTCGGAGAGCAAATTGAATAGGAAGTTGCAACAAGTTTGAATCAACCATGAGTTTTGGTAATTCTTGAATGCCGTTATAAAAAGCAAATTAGATTTAAATTTCAGCTTCTGATTTATTATGAAGGTGATCGTATACCAATTACGTGAAGAGTGTAGTTTGATCTACCAAAGCTAGATTTCCGCTATAGCAAAGATGCGAATTCATGTGGAATTACAACTCGGGGCTCACTGCGACTTTCTTAAGCGGATCAAATAGATAAATATAGTGAACTTAGAGAATGCAAGAACTAATCGAAACCCAACGAATACAGGAAGGACAATATTGTTAAATATTAATAATTCTAAAGAAAGCGAAATAAGTTTTAAAAAGAAATGTGGTAATCTTAGAAAGGGTTTTCTGCCAACATTAATAGGGCTTAATAAATATTTTCTTTAAATTAAGCTGTGTAAGCTTGAATGTAGTAACACTGATCAGTTATTTTAATAAGTCTACGTAATAAAACGAATTTGAAATAATTTCTTAAGTAACACAGATTAAAATTGTGGTACAGATAATGATAATTATGTGTTAGTTAACATTCAAAAGGTTACATTCTAATAGACGGTGGCTTTTTACCTTTCAGATAGATATCTTAGAAGAAACGATGCTAGCGTTCGCGCATATGAAAACACCGCGTTATGGAAAACATAACTACTCAAAGTTACGACCGCTTCGATTTGCATACAGAAATCTTTGTAATATAAGGCCTGTTGTAATTATTATGATAGTCACATGTCGTCGGGTACTCCTTTATTTGAAGCTTCACCGCAGATTAGATTGAAATATCACAAGAGAAAAACTTACTACAAGCAAAAAAGTAAGAAGACCAAATTGAACAGAATAAGTCTATAAAGTAAACCTTAACTGATTTTGACAGTTAAGTAAATAATATATTTTCAAAATACAAAAGCAGCGGTGTCTAGTGGACGCGACATGTTCGGAACAACACAAATCCACTGCGTTATCCACCGCGGCATCGCGCGTGTCATACAGTGCGAAATATTATGCGCCAGTGCATAATCTTGCTCAACGCTTATTGGTATGCGTTTAGCGAGAGCAATAACTTTCTGGTATTAATTTCTCAATTGCAAAGGGCCATCCAGTCGTAAATGTACATTGAAAATATCTTGTTTCGTACGTATAGCAAAATTTCAAAATCAGTTTTTGTATTCGAACTGCGTGAATATCTTATACTTAGAATCGCTTTAAGATCATCTCGTGGTGCCTTGATTTGTTGGTGGTTTGAAAAGAAAAAAGTCTTGGTGATAGATAAAACCATATCATATTGGTAGAACCTTTCCTAGAGCTCTCCTATTGTTCGACAATGGATATATCAGCAATCCATTGTCCGTCGTCGTCTTCATGCTGGTCTACATAAATATCTCTCCACGATACATTTGAAGCACCTAATGTAGTAACAATCCTTCAAGTTTGTTATGTTCTCAATCGGTTCTACGCCTACGGTGCCTTCCAGCTTTTCTCAGTATCTTCAAGTGAGATTATGGTTTTGAGTTTCCATAATCTTCATGGAGTTTAACGATTTTTTGTTTTTGTGCTTTTTTAAATGGATTTAGGAATTTCTTTACTGGTATTGTCACCTAGACAATATAGCCGAAGATCTTTCGCCATTGGAGCTTGATAACAAAATTAATACTTGAGAGTGGTAGCAAAATTTTTATTACAAAATTTTTCTTCAGCGAAATAATTTGCTCCTAGCAATGATTTTTCACAGAGATTGTCGTGGTGCTCGTCGCACCTAGCAATCAACTTCTCATAAAATCATAATATTATTTATAGCGATAAAAATATAAGATCACCATAAAGAAACAATGTAAAATTGATATGTCTGTAATAAGAGACAATTCGCGGTATGTTTCGACAGGTGCGTGCGAGTGAGACGGTAGATATATTAGCATTCTGTCGGCAATCGCAACCCGATACCGAGTCGGGTCAGTGCTTTATGATTTTAGACTTTTTTTTAAATGTCAAAGCCGCCGCTGCGTGCGCCTATATAGACTTATGCGTCTCTCAGATACACCAAACGCTTTAAAAAAATATCTGTAATTATTTTTCGAGTCAGAATTCGCGATAGCGTGGCCATACGCCGAACTAATCGATGTGAGTTCGAATCGTACAATTAATGTAGTTATGCAAAGGAAAATTTCGCGAGGAAGCCATAGCGTGGTGAAACAGAAATTGCTTGCGCAGTTATTTACTCTCCTGAGAACTTAATATTTTATTTTATTTTGGTCCCAAAGTCGACGTTCAAACAAATTTTCTTTGGACAAACATCCCAGTCATCGGCAAGAGCCAGTAAGAAACACGGTCGGGTTTATCAATAATTCTGTACCGTTTAGTTTTTTTTTATTTTTAAACTAAGTATTGTTTACAGTTAATTGTTATTTTTTGTAGATATACAGAGAGGAAGCCACTTCAAGACATAACTATCATGCACGTAATTATAATCTATCTTATTACTCTTTCGACAAAAAAACTTCATTTCTTGATGTTATTGACCAGTAAATCGGTAATGTGCTTAAGCATGTTTGTTTGAATGCTCTAATATCTGGAACTATCAGTCAGAACTGAAAAATTACGAGGCGGAAAGTTGGTCGACAAAATTTAACGCATGGGTGAAATTGTATGGTACAGCTTGTATAAAGTAAACGAAAGAACATTACTAGGCATTCGTAGCTCTATGCGTACGCGTATTCACACTAAACATGCGTTGTGAACACGGTTAATATATTATTTATATTGTTTCGTGTTGTTCAACTGAGTCCACGTAGAAATTAAGACATGGGATGCGGAGGACGGGCGCTGCGAGCTTACTTTATTGTCTCTGTGGTCAAGAGAGAAACTTTATCGGCGTATAAGTTACAATAACTTAGGAGAGAATATTTATTAGATGTAAAATTGATTGTATTGATTTGCTTATTTATATTTAGTCAATAATAATATTGTTAGGCTTTGTTGCGTTGTGAGATTTACTTTTTAACTATGTTTCTGTTATTTTAGTTTTAACTATATTTCTATGTACTTCAGCTGTTTGGTTATAGTAAAAAATTTGTTAAACATAAAGTTTTTATTGTGTGTGTTTGTGTGTGTGTGCGTGTATGTGTATGTGTGTATGTAAAACGGCTCATTAAAACCTACCACTTCAACATAGCGTTGTATGGCTGCGAAATATGGACGTTAAGCCAAAGATACAGAAAAAAGTTAACAGCGTTTGAGACGTGGTGTTCGAGAAGGATGGAGAACATCAGTTGGACAGAAATGATTACAAATGAGGAAGTGTTAAGAATGGTTAATGAGGAAAGACAGTTGTTGTGAGACATAGATAACAGGATAGATGATTGATACTTGATACGGCACGACAAGTTCTATAACACAAATTTAGAGGGAATGAAGCAAGGCAAGGAAGAGGAAGACTTAACCAAAGCTTTTTCCAATAATGAAGGACAAAGTGAGGGTTGTGTCCAATCAAGGGGTCAAAAGAAATATAGGGAATAGTGATAATTAGTCCACCGACAAGAGCTTGAGCTCTTAAATTAATGATGAAAACCAACAGCATGATGATGTTAGAATCGATTTCAAATACTCTTTTAAAGTAAATATAGAAATTGAAAGAAAAAACACAGCTGTATATGAAGAGGTATGTTGTAAAATTGATTAACATTGATTTGTCAATATCAACACATCCTGTCCAGCATCGGCATCGCATACGGGAATGAGCCTATCAACTTGGGAGTTTTTAACATATTTAAAAGGTAAGTTTAACAAAAAGAAATATCTATCTACCCTAAAATAAAGTATCTTCCCGCTGTCTGTTCCTAAATACGCTTAAACTACTCAACGCATTTTAATGCGGGTTTCACTAACATCTAGAAAACTTTTTACGGAAGATTTATTTATACTATAAATTTTAATATTTTTTTGTATAATAGAGAAAATTCAATTAATTTTAATCAAGTCGTCAAAAAATGATTTTCGGGCTCTTAAATGGTTTACGCTGGGTAAACCTTATGAGATATATCAAAATAATGTTCTAAAGTACTGTAGTTCTTTAAAAAGGCTAGAGAAAAGTCCGGGATGGCATATGTCTATTTCCTAAGGTTAACTTTTTTATCATCAACACATTTTTATCTTCAACCCAATAATTTAAAATATTACTATATTTGCAAAGATATCACTAATTACAATATAATTCGTGACCAAAGAAATCCTATCTAAAAAAACTTATGATAAATTACGAGACACGAGCTAAGCGCACTATTCGTTCTTATGAAGTTACATAACATACCATCACGCCTGTATCCCCGAAGTGTACACCCACAGTTCGCCGGGAATGTTTTAGGTCCCATATGTAATAGGGGGCGAGCCTATTGCCATTAATCGGGCACGGAGCCAAACTCCAAGCTGCTACTCATAACTTCATAGAAAAACCCAATAGTTTGCTCGACCTGAGAAACGAAACTAGGACCTCGAGTATAGCAATCGCGTTTAGAACCACTAGGCAAATGAGGCAGTTATGAAGTTATGATCTGTCAATATTATAGCGATAAACTCTAAGACAGGCTTTTTTAAACATAAAATAAATCACTTTGTAAATTGTACCCGTGCGAAGCCGGGGTGGGTCGCTAGTTATGTATATTTGTAATTATAATCAATTACAATACAATAACAAGATATGTTTGAAGAATACAAGAGGAATTAGAAAAAATATTCCATTGATATGACTTTGGCAGAGTTGTGGATAATTACATCTGTTGCTATTAAATATGAAAAAGAAGAAAGAAGAAGAAATTATTAATTGGTATTCTCCAAGACTGCGAAATATAGAACAGAGGATCGATATTCATCCGACCTCTAAATATATTCAATCATCGCTACTTGATTAAAGGTGTTCTAAGAAGTATTCTAATATCAATTACGTATCTCAAACAACAGTGACATACAGACTGACATCGTCGCAATGCTTTATGCCAACCACTGTCGTCACCACTGTAATCATATCATATTATAATTAGATATCTTTAGGGTGGTCATTCTGGATTATGTCCAACACGTAGCAAAGATGGCATGAAAGGTGGCCTTGCACAGTATTAGTTCAGCTAGTACACTTAACATACGAAATTGAAAAAATATATCAGTACAAATTTATTAAAAAATATATAATATATTCAAAAATGGAATGAATAATTCGTTCTTCAAACGGTGCTGGGGTCTATAAATGCATAAATAAAATTGTTATTAAGTCAAATCTGTATAATTATTTATTTATTAATGTAGGGAGGCACGTCAATTATAGGCTCAATTATGTTAATGAACTCCTTGACAAGTTTTGATGCAATTTTATCTGTTCAGTAGGTGATAACTTAACTAAAAAAAAATATTTATTGTTTTTAGGTTTACTGTTATATGTAGTCACAATCTCACCTGATGTTAAGTGAGCATGTGGTGCAAGATGATGACACGCTAAGCCTAGTGGGAAAACTGGCACTTAAGTGCAACTGCCGGGACACACTATTACGTGGTTGGTGACTGATTACCTTACCAACACGCAAAAAGTTAGCCTCAAGTTCAAGTAATTAAAATTTGTTTGATTGAAGTGGATAAAATCATATGAACAAAATAAAAAAAAATAGTTTGTTCAATGTTGCAATTAAACTTTTGATATTAAAGCCTGTTCGACATGGTCCTTGAACCTATCAGTCCGAAAATTCGGTGAAAGAAAATAGCGAGCAATCCATCATCAACTTGAAAAACAGTCTTATTGAAAAAAATGTACCTAAAATAAAATTAAACTTTGATTATATTTAAAAAGTGAACCAACTATTTTACTTGGATTGTGGTTTCTGTTTGAATTATATATTATATATCTTATTTTCAAAACATCATAATATAAGCACTCTCATATAATAATTAAAATTATGGTTTCGTGGTTCGATCAATAGTTTAGTAGTTTTATTTATTTTTTATATTTCACCTATTCATCTAGGTGTATTTTACTAATACTGTTTTTAAGAGCGACAAAAAAAAAAAAAAAAATACTATAAATTCCATTTTCTCTGTCCATTTTCGGTAACGAAATAAGACGGCTATGGGATAAAAATCCATAGGCGAGCACAATGTCGCAAGTCAGTAGATATATAGATATAAACTAGGTTACTGATTCCGAAATGTGATCGAATCGAGTCACTGTCAGGTCGGGATTTTCACTACGTATTTCCTGATCACCTTCCAGTCAAACGTAAGTACAGACAATCAGTTGATCACCTGTAATGCATAAAATAACTTTTACAGAAAAAGGGGGCGCTTAATTTTTTTTTTGGAAACGGTAATAGACGCCATTGTGTTTGATGGTACAATCCAAAAACGATGGAGACCACCAAGAGATCATAAACACTTCATCTCAGTAACTAGATACACTGGCTGATCACAAAACGCGACAAATTAAAAGAGAGTCTGTATGGCTGATTTATCCTCATGTCCAGGGTAGTGACGACCGCCACCATGGCTGGTGGTATATCTGATGTATTGGTGGTCACTATCAAGTTGAACACAAAACTCGTGTCCTACCACCAAGCAAATCATGCTTTCTGCCAACCTCAGTAGGATTATTACGTGACGTGTATAGTTATTTATATGAACAGATAAACATGGGATTTTATAATTGTATAATATAATAAAGATAGGTATTTAATTAAATGTAATTATTATTTAAAGTAAGTCTGGAATGTCTTTGTCAATTAATCCTAAACTATGATTCTCTTAAGGCTGTCTGTCGCTTAACAATATTGTTTCTACGTTATGATAATGTGTCGAGTTAGTCTTTATGACCGTCTGCTTGTCTTTGATCTCTCTTATACCACCCATGTTGGCGAATATCTTCTCGAAAGTAAATGTTCCTTGAGATAAGCCAATTGCTTGAGAACAATATATAAATAGAATAATCGTAGAAACGATTGAGGAAAAAAAGGGTGCTTTATAAAATTTTAACAAAATCAGATGACGTTGCATTCTTGTATAACGGCTCAGAGTAAATAAGTAGATAAATTTCAAATATTTCTTAAAATATATACCGTTAAATTTCTAAGTAGGTGCTCTCTTCTTTTCTCGGGAATCAAAATCAAAATAATCTTTATTCAATTTAGGCCCTAAGAAGACATTTATGAACGTTAAAACACTACTGCCGGTTCGGAAAATATCCCAGACATCGAGAAGAACCGGTAAGAAACTCGATCGGGTTTATGTTTGTTTTTCAACTGTACAAATAATATATCGATACAATAATAATAATTTTGTGGATGCACACAGAAGGAATCACTTCCAGACATCATATATTATTTATAAACATAAGTCATAATTTATTAGACCTAACAAAAAAAAAAAAAAAATTCTACTTACTGTTTTGTAAAGAGGCCATAGGCCATAACTGTATTTTATTTAGCCTGATGATAGGATTACATTTTTTTGTATTATTTAAATTTAATCTTAACTTGTCATTCTTTTCTAGGAGTTTGTAATTTTAATTTAAAGAAGCTAAATGACGTTTTGATATTAGCCTGTTCTAGAAGTTTCCAGTGTAGAGGTGATTTTAATTATTTAATAGCACAGGAACAGTTTTCAACAATTGCATGCAATTATATGTTAAATGCAGTTATATTGTAGACACATTGTGAGTCATTTCGAAATGACAAGGTTATTGGATGGTTTCCAAGTGAAGATATTAGGCTGACCGCACATTGCTTCTCGTCGATGCGAATTGTGGAATTTATAAATAAAAGTTTTATTGTTTATAATGTCGTAATTCATACCGTAATATGAAATAACGTCAATATGCCGCGCTAATATAAAAATCTTTTAAAGGTTTTTTATACATGGTTGCAATTAGCTCTTTAAGAACTGCAGTGTATAGTTTATTTTCTTGGTTTCAACAGCATCCATTAAACAAAAAATGTTGTATCTTTATCGTGAACAATATTTATGAAAAGTGGGCTTCTTATCAGTTTTTCTAAACCAATAGTTTTGACTGAAGACAAACACCGGCTAATAGAAGATTATTTTGTACCTTATCGTAAATCTAACCATGCGTTTTGTTTTATTATCTGATTTAAAGCGATTCCATTAAAACAGTCGATGGACGTTTTGATGCCAACCCAAAAAGCAATATTAGTCACGTTTATCTCACTTCACTTTACTTATTTCAAAATATTTTTTGTTAAATTTTTAACCACAAGTACACCCGTGCTTGAGTGAAGAAGAAATGGTAGGAAGAGAAAAATATTAGGCAGTTTCTAGAATATTATAGGAAATCATTGACAGTTTTCAATTATTTATATGGCCTAATATTAGATTTTAGTTTTATTAAAATTTTGTTCTCTTAATCAAATCTACGAAGGTAGGTTTGTCAAAATATACATGAAGTAGTAGCGTAATGTTACCTTTATACGAAATGAGTTCTTAGTTTTATTAGTATTGTGAATAAATTGTTTTCGCCTCATTGTAGGTCAGTGAGAGTTTAATTAGATTTAGGTTCGATTTACATTTGCGACAAAAAATCTCACAGTCCTCCGATTAATAGTCGTAAAGGTACTTTTAGAAATTGTTCAACAAAAGTCTAAATTTAAAAATATTTCATGGCACTCTACGTAACAACATGACATTATCAACATTATAGTATATTTAGTTTCAAATAATAAATCAATTGAACTTTACCAAACAGTTAGATACAAAATAACAACATTAACTAGGAACATGACAAGGTTATTTCGAATACGAAGCTTTGTTCTTAAAGGGCACGCTGCATATATGCACTCTTCTCTCGCTGCTTCCACGCATGTCCATTTTTCTTTATTTCTATGGTAAGACTGCGTTGCCTTAGTCAACCTCAGTGTAGTGGTTTACTAAATGATTTCACCTAATTATTTTCATTTGCAGTATGAACCTAAACAATAAATATTATATCACATGCTGTCGCCTTTCATTGAGTGACAATGTCAATATTTTGGGGGGGGTCTAAGTTCAATGGCACTTTCGGATTAACATTCGCTGTATTAATTAATTAAATTTAATATATTAGTAACATATATTATAGATACATTTCAGCTTTCTGCACTCCTTCTACGTAAAAACTTCAACCATGCCAAATCTCACAGTATTCCGTGCACGCAATACGCTTAAAAGGTGTCCGAGGTTTTCTTTTCAAGTATTAAAATAAAGATACTCAATTAACTATATTTTTAAATTTGTTATTTTGCTATTATTAAAAATTTGATAAATACAAACAGTTGAACGTTGGATAAACATTTACTATTTTTACTGACTGTACTGTTATTGGTAAGTTTATAAGAAATTATTATTGCTGTTATTGCATTTATTTATTTGGCGCGCCAACAGAGCCACAACATATTATACATGATTATATTTTAGTTATACGAACACATCTCAATAATTATGTAGTTCTCCACTTACAGGCGAGCACAGCATGTTGAGTTCTGATTCCAACTTAGTCAGGTCAGTCAATTGAACGACTCTTTTCCTTAGAACTCAAACGATTTCTATTTGAAATACGGCTTGTATTGCATTCCGGCTATTTTGTAAATAATCTTTTCAGTATTATAGGACCATCACGGGAAGTCTAAACAATGAAGCATTTTATTATTTTGACGATTAATAAAAAAAAACGCAAATCTATAAATTCCCTTAAATTTCTTCAGAGTTTGGAGTGAATTCTTTGTTGGATTTATCGTTGAACAGAAATCATTTCTAAACGTTAACATTTGTTGGTAGCTGATATAAATTAGATCAGTGTTGTAGTAAGAATAAATGTGACTCGCTCTATACCAAGTAACCTTGCCATGACAGTTGAAAAATCTTTTACTTATGTATTAATTTTGTAATCGCATAATGTAGGAGTCAAGGTCCTTGAGTATCACTAAATCCATCATGTCACATCATAAGTTTTTTTCTTTTTATTTAATGTCAACTGTGTTCATCCACAATTCTGCCCACGTTAAGTGAAATATTACCTATATATTTCTAATTATTGAAGTGTAACATCTTTCCTTCTCGCGTTTTGCAATCTGTGGGAGTGATTTCGTGAAAAAGGATGGATGTGTATAAAAGGAAGCCGGGGAAGCGCGCGCTATTTTTTTTTATTTGACTATTTACCAATGAGCGTGCGATGGTAGAGTTGGCATTCAGGTGGTACCAACCCATTTTCCTAGAAGTTGGTACTATCAGCCAACGGTGTGTGCGTGTGTGTCACGAGAAATAGAAATAGAGAAGGAGGGAGCAACAGCTGTGCGCTTAACTTACAGTGTTGTGTATATAGTATGTTGTTATATAAACTAATGTATATGTGTAAACTATATTAAGTCAAACGTTACATATCGCACGCGACTCCTGTAAGGCTCGCTGGTTTTTTTTTTTGTAATTTCCTAACATAGTTCTAATAAGATGGCAACTCCTTTGTCAAACTGTCCAGGGAGATTTTGTGACAACTTAAAATGCATGCTCCCAGTTAATACTTACAACTAGCTGTGCTCGCGATTTCGCTCACGTGGACTACAGAATGCACGCGCGAATCTTGCTCCTCCGCTCCCGGCTATTTTAAAGACAGAAATGCTTATTGTGGATGTTCCCTTTTGTAGGTCTTTTTAATGTCTACAATTGTTTAGTATATTAATTTGCTATATATCTCATGGTTTACTCAGCGTAAGTCATTTATACGGCCGAATTGATTCACCGTTACCAGTTTTATTTGTGTAAAACCTTAATTCTTTTTCTAAAATAAAAGTTGCCTAAGCTACTTCCTATACATTCAGCTATTTACCAGTGAAAGTTCCGTCAAAATCGGTCCAACCGTTTCGGAGATTACCAGGAACAAACAGACAAACAAACATTTTAAAAATGGGTTTTTGTGCTGGGTATCGTATATACTTTCATATGCATTTAGTAAAAAGCTGTTATTTTGTCATTACAAGCAGACACTTAGACTGTATAGATTCAGTTCACTTGTGCTGAATAAGCAAATTACATAGCGTACAATATTGCCAAAATGAGTATAAGTCCAAATAAGAAAAGTCTATGAGTTAATATTAAGACCATCACATAGTTCAAGATCCCGCCAAAAACTCCAATCATAAGTTTTTTAATCGTTATCGATTTTAGCGATATGGCCACAATCTCACCTGATCTTGCAACGATGTCGTCCAAGTAGTAGCATGCTAAGCCTGATGGAAGTTTGGCTCTCAAGTGCAGCTGCTAGAACACAGAACACTGGTGACACATTTTTAACTTAAGGGTGGTAGCTAGCCAGGCGGGCATTAAAAAATACCCCACCACCATGCTATGGTTTCATTAAGATGATTTTCTTCGCCGAAAGCTCAGTTAGTACTTGTTTAAAGGTTTTGATCAAATAATAGAAGAGCTGACTTTTCAATGAATAGATAACATTATTTGTTAAATAATTTCAAAGTTTTCAAAGGCTTTCCCATATATTATAAATCAAAACGACCAAATTATTCTTCAAATAAAATTAACTGACGGTTGAAAAATCAGTCATAAATATCATAAATAAATATACATTAAATATGCAAACAAAGCCATCGTTGAAGGCTAGTAATGATAATAAACAAAAATTATAAATCAAATAAAAAGTCAATCTGAACTTCCGTCGATAAATAAAAATTCGAAATAAAAAAAGAATCTTTCCTATCACAATATAACCGAGTCGATACGATAATAAATCATAATTAGGTGAGATCTAACCTTTCAACGGGTGCCGATCGGGGTCCGTAATCCGTGGCCTCCCATTCACGGAGCCAACGCGGCCTTTAACTCTTCGGGACCATATTTTACTGATGCTGACAATGTATCGCTAAAATGACGCTTTTTGGGATTCTTGAATATTTCGTTTTAAACATTTTCCCCTTTTATTTTCTTTATCGAAGCAATCGTGCAATCTTATATGGCTTGTGCCGTTGTCAAGACAGTTTTTAACTTAAAAAGTATACCTACTTTAATGATTTAGAGAAGTTTTATGGTGTATCTTCGAAGTGCAAGACCCAATGGCAATGAAATTAAAATGGGACCACCTTTGAGGTAACCCCTATCGAAGAAAAGAAGAATCGTCCCAATCGGTTCATAAACAAAGAAGTTAACGCTGAACATCCATAAAAAAAAAACATTCGAAAACGAACAAGTCGATTAAAAATATTTTATGTATTATTGTTACTCTTATGTAGTTTCTATTTTCTTGAGCTTGAGTTAATAGCCAAGTCATATAAATTCAACAATATACAATACAATTATTTTCTCCTTTTTGTCTTGTTTTAATTAAAATGATTTAGCCTCATTTAATTAGGCACATAACATTCTAAATAATGGAATTTTACTGGTAAATGATAGTACAGATTTTAGCCAAAATTACTCAATGTTTATATCCACCATATCACATGATGTTTATGTTGGGAGTTCTCTTCCTTTCGTAGTATATTATGAAAGTTCTTAATCAGGTAGGTACTGCAATTTCATAATGTTTTTATGCAGAAAAGGACTGTCATGCTGATTATTTCTTGTACTTTGTGTCTTACAGAAGTCATTTTCAGTAAAGCGGCAGATTTTAATATATTTTACAGTCTGGTTGGGTTCTTTGGGTACCATATTAGCTACTCCAGACCTTCCATTTGTATGTGCTATCATCAGAAAACGCATAACAGATTATTAAATAAAGTTACTAGGACGGCATTTCAATACCTCTTATAGTTTGACCGGGCATTTGGGCTTCACATCAGTTGCATCAGATACTCCAGATCTTCAAAAATTCAGGTTTTGATAGTCTTCTACTTATGTGGGCATTAAACCCTATATTTATGGCAAATTTCAGTTCTAGTTCTATTTAGATGATTATGAATCAGTGAGTCAGCCAGTGTCGAATTTTCGTAACTTTGTATCCCTATAAACTTCTAAGCAAATGAACCTATATACTCTAAGTAAACAGAATTTTAGCACTCTACAATAACCCAGTGAAAATACTCCGAAATGCTTCCAGTGAAGATGGGTACGGGCGTGCCTTGCGCTTGACTTGGTAGGACCCCCAGACAATTATACCGATGCGTCATTTTAACTGTTAAATTATTTGTATCCATAATATATTTTTGTTAAAATACTTTTGCAAATGACTGTACGTGGGAGGTGAGTGTTTGTGACAATGTTTATTTTAAATTTATTTAAAACTGTTTGAAGTTGTTAAATAAGTAATTATCACATGTATTGCCGTATTAGTTCGAGTAAAGATATTAAAAATAAACGTTTGTATAAAGTTTGACACGATTTTTCACATTTCCTTTCGTTAACTTATGAAATTGTATTTTTTGATTCCCATCTATTGGCGAAACATAGACTTTTTTATCGTTATAGATTTAACGTTGTGACCACAAACTCACCTGATCTTAAGTGTCGATGTGTCCTAAGATGGTAGCACGCTAAGCCTAGTGGGATGACTGGCCTGGCTCTCACAAACAGATATGCAGTTGAAAGTTAATGTTCTCGTTAGAGACGAGACAAACATCTTAGCATTCCATGGATTCACCGTGCGGATGCCGGTCCAACATGTAGCAAAGAGAGGGAACACAAGCAGCCCCGGGACCTATGACCCAGGTGTAGGTTTAAGGCCTTATGATGCACATGAGCAATCACTGTGACTGCCCGCGATACCCTCCCTGCCAAGCCAGGTTTGGTAAGAGCTTTAGATACCTGTTCAAAAATAGAAATTACTGCAGTTCTAGACAGGCCGAGGTCTTTTAGGAAGAAATAGAGAGATTTCGCTGGAATACCTCTCGCTCGTTTTTGGTTAGTTCATTACATAGATCGTAGTTTATTCATTTTTATTGCGTGGTCTTTAGGTATATTAGTTTGCCACGGTACAGTATGCCATACAAGTACTATACGTTTGATTTCTCGAGAATAAAGAAATATGTCCAGTCTGGATGACGAAAAACCCACATCCTCAGGGATTTTTATAATGTTTTTCATATGTGTCCACTAAAATAGTCCAATCTGGTATAGAACCTAGGATCGAGAAGGGCTTAATTTTAGTATTTACTGTTGAGTCTTCTTTTATAAAGTTAATTTGTCTCCTATAGTGGTCAGTTCCGTTTTGAGCATTATGTTGATATTAATGAAAATGTATTTTATGGCGCCATCTATTATTAATCTCTCTAACTATCATTTTAGTTAGTTTGTTTACATCATATTCAGAAAGGCTGGTTAGTTATTTTAAAAAGTTATAACTTACTACCACTAATTTGCTCTTTTTGCTCAATGTTGCATTTTTGTTACCACTTCATAAGAATAATTCTAGTTAATAATGAAGTTCCTTCTCATAACTATAATTTTTTTAATTATAATAAATTGTATAAAACGTACTATTTATTGGGATTCACGGTTGGTTGACCTTGCGTTATGATATGTATGCACTTTTCAGGCTCTAACCCAAAACTTGTACAAAATGTTTTTTAAGACAAAATTTGTAGAGAATTTTATACTTTACAATATTTAATGAATGCAGATACGATTTGAGGTAAAGGAAGCGACATATTTAACTAATTTTTGCGACCTTCAACCTTGCTGTTAAGTGACTTTATGAGAATTTTGAGACAACATTTAGAATTACAAAATAAATGTTTATACAAATATTCAGCATAATATCTTTAATTCCGAGTTCGACTGCTGTTTTAGCTTAATTCAACTGGACTGTTTGAGTACAAACAAGAACCCGTCATTAGAATCGACAGATGTCAGTAAACTGTCTAATTGGCAGATATTTTCAGACGGAGATTTATGCTGTTAGTTAAAGTGGATCTATAAATTAAACGACAATAAAGAAGACCGCATATAGTAAATCAATTGATGTACGGTCTGTCTTTATAATTGCCGTGTATAGTTACGAGTCTGATAACGTATAGGTGTACGCATTTGATAAGTTAAATTTCTAATTTCGTTTTGTAGCCAATATATAAAATAAATATGTGTTTTATAATTAAAAAAATACTTTAAAACAATTGAGGTCACGAGAACAAATGTGGTCTTTCTGTATGTTTCGATAAATTCACCTCTTAACATATTGTTTGTCTGGACTTTTTACTATATGCGGTGCGTGAGTCGTTTCATTTTGAAGACAACGGGAACGAAGTCCCGGGCAAAAGGCAGCGAGTCATAAGAATATACCACATATAAGAGAAATTTGGTGGAATACCCCCACCGTACAAAATATTGAAGCCAAGAGTGTTGTTGGGGTGAGTAGAGTTTCAGCCGCTTACCATAAGGAAGACCGTGAGCTTGTTTGCCACGTTCGAGGCTGAGTGCCTTAAGCGCTCGTCCCCAAACCCGATAAAGCTATAAAAGCCCTCAGTGGCTCTGTTTTTGGATAGGACCCCTCAGGTCAGGAAAGGTCAGATCGAAAAAAAAAGAAAAAAAAATTCTTTGCCACCTTAGTTGTATAAAATATATCAAAAGGTCCACTTATTTTTTAAGCCGATTAAAAAAAAGGGTGTCAATATTTAAAATTATGATTAATAGCTATAGCTGACGGTAGCCTAAAGTTTTTTTACTCACGTCCGGTGGCCATCATTATCGGAGCGTACATTTATCAATCCAAACTCATTACGATCAAAGCGATCGCGATCGCAGCCTCAGAACTTATTTTATTGTACGGCGTTAAATTTTTTTTTGCTGCCGGTCGATGATTTTGTTGAATCGATTTTTTTCACTAACATTCGCTTACGCTTCGGTTTTTTATCTAGTGTTACATGAAGTCTATTTGTCAATAAGTTTGCAGTATTACCCATATATTATATTTACTTATCAAATGTTGTTTTTCCATGTGTTTGTAAAACTTATTTATGTTACCCGCTATTGTCAAGATAAATAAAAAAATTCTTAGAACAAGCTTTATTTAAAGCTGTAAAAAGAAAAAAAAACTTTAAATTAAATCAACCCCATCAATTATTTTACACAATTTATATGATATAAAAGCTTGTCGCGAGATTTACTTGTGTATCTATTTTATAAAATATATACTTTGTATTCTTGTTTATCTGTTTTTTACTATTATTTATTTTTGTATCTTTCTCAGCAAAAACCCTTTCATTTGATACCCACATCATGGGGGTGTATAAAACATTACTTGTCCGCCATCTTGGGCCATCTGCTATATTGGATTTAGAATGAAGTCACTTAGCTAACCATGGATTGCCATGCAAACTAAATGTGTATGCAAAATTTCATCTTAATCAGGTGAGAATAACTGCTTTAAAATTCAGTTGCAAGATTTAACCCGAACATACATACAAACATTGCAAGTTAAATAAAAGCTTGTTAAAAATCAATGATTTCCAAAATAAACTGCTTAATAAAATTGTGTTTAACTGCATTCCCATCTATATATTATAGTTATATTGTTAGTTCCTTAAAATAAATAATAATAAAAAAAAATATTATATTCAACTGAAATTTAGGAGGCGCCACCTGTTTAAATAACATGATAGCTGATTCATATTGTTTACATTCTAAAATATGCGAAATATTCGCATTCCCGGGGTTAACTAGTATTTATTATTACTACTAATACAACTAATTCAATGTATTTAATCATAACATTGTAGGGCTTTCTAATGCCCGCCTGCTAGCTACCACCTCAAGTTGAGAATTTGTCTTCAAACACCAATAGACGTGTTCCGGCAGCTGCACTTGAGACGATCCTTCTTCTAGGGTTAGCGTGCTACCTAAACGCTGAACCAATAACCATATATATATTTACTAAAAATGTTTTAAAGTATTTTTAGGAAGTTAGTAGTGAAAGCGATGTGGATCAGTAACAGCGTAACGTGAGTTCGAATCCTTGCAATGAGCCTGAGGTTTCAGTGAAGGAAAACATCGTGACGAAACCATAGTAGCGTTTTCTATTGTCCGCTTAGCTTGGGATCATACTAATGTTGAAAATTTATCGCCTAACACCAATAACACTAGGTGTTAATATATACTTAATGCCTTGCAATGCATCCTTGATAACTTATGAATTCGTAAAACTAGTCAAGTTAGATTTAGTTAAAGATCAGCACAATGTTAATACTAGAAATAGAGATAAATCAGTCGTACCGTATTTTAGACTAATTAGGTCCAATAAAAGTTTTTTACGTAATAGTGTCAGGTTTTATAATAAGATCCCGAAGAATATTACTGATTTGCCGGACAACAAGTTCAAGGACCATGTCAAGCAAGTTTTACTGTGAAAAGGAATTATAAGGTGATTCGCTATGTTAATGATAGTGATATCTGGAAGTGACTCCCTCTCTGTGCATCCACTAAGTTATTATTAATGTTTTATATTAAAACTATTGTATAGTGGAAAAAAAAACATAAACCCGATTGAGTTTCTTACCGGTTCTTCTCGATGTTTGGGATATTTTCCGAACCGGCAGTAGTGTTTTGATGTTCATAAGTACCTTAATAGGGCCTAAATTGAATAAAGGTTATTTTGATTTTGATTTGTGTTCTAGTACATGCACTTGAGAACCAGTCCTTTAAGCTTAGCTTCACCAAACATCAGGTGAAATTGTGTTCATTATAAGATACAAGGTAAATTGAAAATGTAATATACCCCTGGTACAAGTCAGCTATTCACTGAGACCATTCCAGTTAACCCAAATATGATATCTCTGATGTAAGTTGGTGAGAAGTTAGGTATCCTAAATATTCCAGATGACACTGCAGCATCAGGTCAAGGTTTTTCTAATATCATTCAAGTAACAGAATACCAAAACTCGACTCAATCAGACCTGTGGAAGGTGCTCATATATATTTATCAACTATTAAAGAGCTGATAATCTTCAAACGGCTGAATAGATTTTCTTGAATCATAGCTAAAACACTCTCGATCAAGTCACCTTTCTAACGATAAAACTAGATTAAAATCTGTTCAGCCGTTTTTGACCTAAGATACCATAGACAGACACACAGATACAAACGTTAAATTTATAACAGCGCACTTTTTGTGTCGGGGTTCAATATAGGTATAGACTAATTATTTTTTAAGTATATTTACTTATTACTGCATTATTAACAATAATAAAATAAAAAAGTATTTACTTTGGGATGGTCGATGACTTGAATGCCATAGAGAGAGAAATGGAGGACCCATCGAACCCTGTTCGATTTTAAAGATTATCTATCAAAAAGACAGTATCGGGTATCGTAGATCTTTCTCGCTTAGAGGGACTTATCTACAGCATGATTTTTTTATTAATTTTTATAGTAGTTTTGCAAAAGTTACTAAATATGACCAATAGAAGTGTTTTTAGGCAGAAATGCTAGGTTCTATAATAAGATCCCTAAGCGCTTTATTGATTTGCCGGATAATGAGTTTAAGGACAGTGCCAAGCAGGATTTACTGTTAAAGGGTTGATTTACACCGTGTACCATTAGGTGAATTATTGTCATTTATGCCAACAAATTCTTTATTTATGAAGAAATCGAGAATAACTCTTGTGTGATTCGATAGCTATTTTAAATTTGAAATTAAGGTAGTATTATGGCATGTGCACGGTTCCACTCACCTTGGGCTGTCGCAAGTCGGGTCTTGTGTCCCGGGACGTAGATTCGCTCCAGAGATGAGTTTTTCCCACACACGACACAATTTTATAATAATTTTAGTGTTTTTGAATATTAGCGTGCGCGAGCGATTCAGTTGTCGCAACGGCTTCTTAACGACTCGCAGATGGCGCTAGGCGCGTCACATACCCGGGTGAGCCCGTGTTGCCATTTATGAAAACCCAACAACTCTGATATTTTTCAACGTTACCCATATTACATGTACTCATAATTGTATTTTTTAAATTTATTTTTCATATATTTAACTACAAATCAGAATTATAATTTTATTAATAATTGTTTAATTATCAAATAAAATATTTGTAATTAAAAAGGAATAAAAGTTTTACTTTAAATACATGTAAAGGTATATAATTTTTTCTTTTCTTTGGAAATTTCTCTCTACTTTTGGCAGTCCGACTAGTGAAATAACTCCACTCTACAGAAGATCGCAGCCATATTACCTTGTGTTGTGTTCCCGCGGTGAGTAGAGTTTCCAGGGCTCCTTGGGATAGGGAAGGTTAACCAGACAATTAGTTGGCTAGCCGGAAGGCTCAGGAAGGCTAAACTCAGGAATGAGTTTTGACGACGAATGACAAAGTAGAAAGCACTCCGTCATAACCGACCGAAGGTCAAAAGTACCATGGGGTTTCAGTGAGTAGCAGTCTGATATAGTGCGCATAAAATGTTCTAACACATGTACGTTATAAAATAATATGAGTATTTTATATTATGTTGATGTATAAACATACATCAGTAACGGTTTTATTTTTTGGTATCAGCCTGTATATTGTAACTCAGTGGCAACAGCTCAAACTGCGGTCCGTCGCCTTACTGCAGAGATTATCTCGGTCTAGTAGGTGAGGCTAATCATTTTTATCTATACCTTGCGCAGGCGCAACAACATTGATCGATCGATATTGGACGTAGATATTTGTCTCTCGATCGTGTTCGGTTTCGGTAATAGGTTCCATTGACCGATTTTTATCGATGAAAGTTTTATTTTCACGCTTGTTTGGGATAGGTAGAGAGGTTGACGACTAGACGCCACTTTACCTGATGTTAAGCGACCACAACTTCAGAGAGATGAAGATTTTTGTACATTCATGGTTGTCATTTTTTAAGGCAAATTGACCAAATGTCGTTAAAATAAAATAAAAAGTCTGGTAACCTCAAGTAAATAGCAAATACCAGGGGCTTACTACCCACGTCCACCCCGGAGAACCTTCTTTTTCTTAAGCTCGTCGGTATCCAAAATTTTCCAAACGTCAGAGGTCTTAGTCCGTCTTCCCGTCGCCTGGACACCTTTGTTTACTCCATGGTGATCCAAACAACAAGGTCCTTGATCGATACTGAAAATTTGGTAAAGTTGTGTATCATAATAATGTTTACCTGTTACAGGGTAGAAATCCCTGAAACCTGGTACGTCTACCATCCCTTGTTGAGACCCACAACTCCCCGCCCGTTTCCTCAATGACACCCGCGTTGTTCAGGCTTTGGCATAAAAGAAAATGCAATTGTGTTATTTTTTTGTGAACTGTACCAGCACCTGACAGTGACGTCACTGCATACTTATCGTCCAAGGGTAGTGTACACTTTATAAATATCGGCAATGACCGAGAGTTTGGTACACACAGGTACATAGGTTCTGTAAGGAACCTATTATTTCTTTTTTTACGCTAGTAGTGTAAACCATATTTCAGATCACTAAATGTGTTCCTATAAAATGTAAATGTAAATGTTCCTTTCTTCCTCCCAGGAAGCAGAGACATGTATATTTGTATGTGTTTGTTTAGCTCGAATTTTACGGATAGGGAATTAGTCAGATTGCGGGTTCTTTGCAATCGCGGCAACAGCCCAAGCCGAGGTCCGGCCACTTCGGCACCCTTGCGCGCTTGTTGCCCACGCTTTCGCGGCTGAGTGCCTTATAAGCGCTCGCTCCCAAGCCTGGTAAAGCTATCAACAGCTCAGTTTTTGGATATGGCTAACAGTAAAATCAGTTCGAAAAAAAAAGAGTTTGGTAATCTATCACCGGTTAATGCTTTCATGCCTGCAAGGTTTTTGATAGCTGGATACACCCTGGTTGATCCCAAAACGCAACAAACCAAAAAACAGTCACTGTGTCGGGTTTATCACTATGTGCTTAGTTGAAACACAATCGAGTATAGATATTTTATTAGGTTACCATCGCGGTTGTTTTCTGGATATACACCGGCCGATCGAGGATCATGACACGCCGAAACGTGCCATTATCGTTGGTATTTCACAGTGTATGGTGTTCACGAGCCATTCGGACACAATATTAGCCTGTATAATCAGCTAGGTAACTTAATATACATTTACTGATTCTAAAAAGTTAATAGTAAGTATGTTTTGTTAATAGATTCTGAAATCATTGTTGGCAAATCTAATATTTTTTAAGTATATTTTTGTAATCAATAAAAATAATTTAAAGCTGTGGATTTAAATTGCACTTACATGCAAACAGACAGATGGGAACCTACTGGGGACTGTATGGAGCATTCGGGACAATCGATTTGTTCCCTTTCTTTTCGATCTGACCAAACTGTTAACCTTAAGGGCCGTGAAACCTTGGAAGACTTTTACAGCTTCAACTTTGTTCCCTGTAAGTTTGGTCTAGCAGCTACATTTAATAAAACAGATTTTAATGAAAACTGTAAAATGACCTAAAAAACCTTGAAAAATTTTTTTTACGTTTTCACGACAGATTACTTGTACGTTTTTTTATCTTTGTAGATATAGCGTTGTGGCCACAATTTCACCTGGTCTTAAGCGAAGACGTGGATTAAGATGGTAGGTAGCACGCTAAGCCTAGTGGAAGACTGGCTCTTAAGTGCAATTGCCGGAACCCGCATATTGGTGTTTGACGACTTGAGGGTTGTAGCAAACTAGGCATTAGTTAAAGCCTTACCCTCACTCTATGGTTTCATCACGATGTTTTCCTTCACCGAAAGCTGAGGCTCATTGCAATACCAATTGCGAACCTATATGTATTCAATACAAGCTGAGCACCAGGGTTTCATCAATGTTCAATAATTAATTCAATAACTCCACACCGATTGTTGTTCTCACACATCTTTCTAGATTGCTTGACATTCATGGTAACTCCTTCACTCCTTAGAGTTATAGCGTGAAGTCATATTATATACTGGTACAAATTAAATTACAATACATTAAAACTGCATTTAGATCGAATTAGTACCAATGTCACCTGTCTCGTTCACTCGCGTGACAAAACGTCGCGTATTAAAAAGAAACGGAACGAGACTTCGTATGTTCTGATTTGCTATTCTAATGCGAACATTTGTTTGTCGAGTATGGGTACACGTTCCGCTCTCTATCGTATAAAGACGTATATTAATAACATGACATATGTTTACGTCAAATAACAATAAGGTTCCGGCATCGAGCGCTTGTAGCGCATTCGATTCCACGCCATTTTCGACAGACACCAGTTAATAACGTATCAAAAGATTTTTTATCAACAACGATTGGAGCGAACTCAATTTCTTTGGCATTCATTTAATCGATTTTAATTCTATGTACTTTAAATAATAATAAAAATAGTACCTATATATCATTACTAGCAGTCGCCGGGGCTTCGCTAACGTGGAATACAGAATGCCCGCGCGAATCTTGCTTCCCCGCTCCCTGCTATTTTTAAGACAAAAATGTTTATTGTGGATGATTCTTATGCTTGTTGACTTTTTGTGGGTATTTTTAATATCTACAGTTATGTGATACATTAATTTGCTATATTTCTTATGGTTTATTCATCGTAAGCCATTTAAGCGCCTCAATTGATTCACCATGAGAAGACTTTTTTATTTGCGCGGAATCCTTTTTTTTCTATAAATAAAAGTAATCTAAGTTACTCCTTATAACAACAGCTATCTATCATTGAAATTCCCATCAAAATTGGTCCAACCGTTTCGGAGATTACCCGGAACAAACAGACAGACAGACAAAAATTTAAAAAAATGTTTTTTTATAAGTTCTGTATATACTTACATATGCATATAGTAAAAAGCTGTTACTTTGATATTACAAGCAGACACTTCAATTTTATTAATGGTATATATATTCAAACTGATCATTTCGAGTACGCTCTTTATATGCCGTCGTGAATGGTAGGCAGTTGCCCTCAGTTCACTTTCGACTTGAAACCGACTTGAGCAAGAAAAAACTTTTATCCCTTTTTGACAACAGAGTTTCCGCCTTACACTGTGATTTCATATCTCTTTGTTTCAACATTTTGGTAACAATATTTGGGACGATTTCAAATTGCTTTTGGTGAGTGTACCTACCTTTAAAGTCTCTATTTATAAAACGTCATTGCATTAACAAAATATTTGAAATGAATATAAAAGAAAAACCTGACGATAACGTGGTTAAAACATAGAATGGTGGTAGGACCTGTTTGGATAGAAACTTTCTCAAGTTAAAAATCTTCGGCTAAGTACGTGGCAGCACATCTACGGCAACATTGTCACTTAACAAGATCTGAGAGGTGACTAAACACACAAATTGTAACTAATTGTCCATAGCATATACTAGTACTCGTAAAATTTCAGTTAAAGAGATTCGAATCAAATCAAAACCAAAATATTTTTTATTCAATTTAGACCCTAAAAAGGCACTTGAGAATGTCAATACACTACCACCGGTTCGGATAAACATCCCAGACATTGAAAAGAACCGACAAGAAACTCGATCGGGTTTATCAACATCTTATTTTCTTTTTTTAATTAGTTTTTGTAGTATTTAATTATATACAGTTATTATCATTTTCAGTAGATGCACAGAGAGGGAATCACATCCAGACATCACCATCATTCAAGTAATCAGCCACTCTATAATACCCTTTCGACAATGAAACTTGCTTAACGTGACTCTTGAACTTATTATCCGGAAAATCGGTAACGTGCTTAGGAAGTTTATTACAGAACCTAACAAAATTACCCGAAAAACATTTATTTAGTTTGTTAAATTGTTAGTTAGACAACGATATAGGTTAGAGTGACCATTTAAAATTCAGTAAAAAGGAATAAACGGCAATATAGGCATTGAATATTACATTTTTTTATACATTTGCCGTTATGGCCATAGTAAGAGAGGAGGAGGAGATTTTTTGGAGATTTTTCTCTTCACTTGGGACAGACCAGCTAATGGATTACCTACACCTTACAGAAGACCACAGTTAATTGTGATGTGTTTCAGTGGTGAGTATGGTTTCTAGAGCTTTTTGGCAAAGGGGAGTTCAAAAAGAGATAAGGCACAGAGAAATGTCTTTAAATACTTCTGTCTACTAGGGGAAATTCGACTGGTGGAATATATAGACCCTAAAAAATGGAAGATCGCAGCCGAATAACCTTGTTTTGTTCCTGCGGTGACCAGGATAACATAGTTATCAGGAGTTAGGAGTTATTAGGAGTTCCAGTTCG
This sequence comes from Saturnia japonica, assembly GCA_033032175.1. Taxonomy (NCBI): domain Eukaryota; kingdom Metazoa; phylum Arthropoda; class Insecta; order Lepidoptera; family Saturniidae; genus Saturnia; species Saturnia japonica. The sequence goes on along the minus strand of CM065324.1, from coordinate 15,387,102 downwards.
GAGGTGCGCTAGATGATTTTACAAGTGTCCGTAGATGTAGATCCGTAGATGTCTATGGTAGATAGACGCTTACCAACAGACAGGCAGTATGATAATCTCACCTGATGTTCAGTGACATGGCCAAAGGCGGTAACTGGCTAAGCCTAGTGGAAGACTGGCTCTCAAGTGCAGCTGCCGGAACACACCTATTATAGTTGTTTGGTGACATATTTTCTACTTGAAGGTGGTAGCTAGCCAGTTGGACACTAGAAAAAGCCCTACCTCCATGCTATAGTTTCGTCACGATGTTTTCCTTCACCGAAAGCTCAACATATAAATATGTATGTATCATAAAGCTGACATAAGTATTCTTATAATAAATCGAAACTTGAGAAATCTGTGGAATAGGTACATTATTCTTCCGACGTTAATAAATAAAGGATGACTCAATAAGTCCGCGAAGCGGCCCAATCGATTTGTCTCGAAGTGTGGCGAGAGTGAAAAAAACCGATGCGGTCCCGTTCAATCAAAATAATGACTTTATTTTACTCTGACAATAAAATATAGCTTCGAGTATTGTGTTCCGCGCCGCGCATAAGTAGGTGGATGGGCTTGGAATAAAATGAGGTAACGGATCCTCTTGTTGACACGTACATAATATATAGTCATTTTAAATTCGCTTTTGTTAATCATACGTACTTTAGGTCCCATGTAATAGGGGGGCGAGTCTTATATTGCCATTAATTGAGAATTTTGTAGAAAACACCCAATAACACTTCGCTCGACCTGGGAATCGAACCCAGGACCTCGAACATAATAGTCGAGCTTAGAACCACTAGGCTGCATTTTAAATATGGTAAGTAAAATAAGTCAAAATTAGGAATAACTGCGAAAGATTTACAAAATTAACAATTTAATTCTTTAGTAAATTTGTGTACTTCAAAATGGTAAAGTATAATGATTAAAAAGATTTACAAGTTACGATAATTATGATATAATCACATAACATTTATATCAAATTGGTTTCTGAGTAATATCAGAAATGGAATTCATGTCACTTTACGCTAACCTGTTGCATGCATACGAACAGCATCCTTGGAGTGACTGCCTGCTATTAAAGTTTGTGTTGTGCACATATTTTAGAAGGTATGTAAGGAAGAAATATAATTAATCACTCAGTAACATTGGTATTCATTACTTAATATTTAGTAATAAGTAATAATAATTATTAAAATTTTGTTGCCCGTGGTAATCCTAAAAAAATCTTCTTTTTTATTCAACCTTCTTAATGGAGTAATACGGATGTCTATTTCCAATACTAAGAAATGCAATACTTTTGTGACATTATTAAGAAATGAGATATTTAATTAGCACTGTCAACAACACGATCAATTACCTGAGTAAGAAATCATTCAAAGCCAGATGGACTCAAAGTTAAGCTGACAATACTGATTGACTCCATAAAGTATCGTATTGAGAGATCTGTCATTGACGAAACAATGGATCGTGGCTTCGATTCCGAGCGGTGATGCGTGCCAGATGACAGGATTAGTCGTGGTATACATAATGTTGTTAGGCTATAAATAAACAATGTTGTCTCAAGTTCAATCAAGATCGGACAAAATTTGACGTATATTATCTACCCCAAAAACGGTACCATCCATCCATCCATCCTTATTCTAGGTTTTACTTAGAACACGAAAATCCTGTCCACCGTACACTAAGCGCAACAACCATTATAACGACGCGCATAGGCGTGTCGAATTCGGAGATTAGCCGCTGTATATCCCTGTCGTAATTAAGCGGGGTGGTAAGGCACAGTGACTCTCTTTAGGTTGTCGCATTTAAGGATCGCATGACGATTGTATGACAGCGGCGACTGGCGATGGATTGACGATCTAACGGTGGTCGTCTTTGTTTTTGCATTGTATTTTGTACAGTGAACTTAGTTGGCCGTGCTTGGTACTACTATAAAAAATGTATTGTGACCAAAATCATTTGAATTGTATATGAAAAAAGACCAGTGCCTTACTTGGTGTAAGACCAATGCATTTGCGTAAAAAATTTAGACAGCTAGATTCCAGAAACCACCTTTATTAATCACATAAATTGCTTCAACGATAGTGTTGTGAAATCCGAATGTATTCGTTTTTTGAAGTGGTTGCGTTGGCAACAGTTGTTGTTAGAAAAATAAAGAGAATTGAGAAACATGTGAATCCTCGTTAATATTTTAATCCTTAATTTAAATAAATAGAACCGTAGCGTAATAATATTACAGATAGTGTAAAACTTTAGAATCGTGAATAAAGAAAGTTTCAATATGTCACCGACACTCAATATACGAAAAACAATGGGTACGAGCAAAAAATGTCTCTTTTCAAACTCCACCACTCCGTTTCCATTATCAGAGAGACAATCGGGGAATGATTCGCGAACTGCTAATACGCCCGATGATTTTAACATAGATTAATTATTATTTTTCCTATGCTGTTCAATACTTTTGTTTCGTTAATGCCTACGAATTGGTAGTTTTAGTGTTATCAATTATTTTTTGTCAACTTGTTTTTAATATGTCATCTAAGCTACACTTATTCCTGTTGACTGGTGATTGATGATTTAGACATCCAATTACTGTCGTTCTTTTTTAAATCCTGAGTGATTGATAGATCCGATTTTGATAGGTAATTAAATGTATTTATAATTTATATGTACTAGCGGTCGCCCAATGATTGAAATTCGACCAGCGCCTTTTTAATCATAGACTATTTTCTATTTGACATTTGCAGTATTCATGAACCTAAACAATGAGTATTATCTACATCACTTGCTGTCACTTTTTGTTGAGTGACAATGTCAATATTTTGGGGGTCTAAGTTCAATGGCACGGGTCGGGTTAAGATTCGCAGTATTAATTAACTAAATTTAATATATTAGTAAAAGATATAGATAAATTTTTGCATTCTGCACTCCTCCTCCATGTAAACTTTAACCATGCCAAATCTCACAGTCTTCCGTGCACGCAATACTTTTAAAAAGGGTAGAAAGTTTTTGCTTCACGTATTAATATAATTATGATGATAATTATTATAGGTACACTTACTGAACTTTTAAAATATGTGATCGTGACTTTGTATCATTTATAGATTTTATCTACTAGTACAAACTATAAGTATAAATTAGTTTTAACTAATTTTTTTAAAATTTTATTGTTTTTTTTTGTTATTTATAATTGTAGTATATAAAATTTCTAGATTACTACATATAGAAAAGTGTTTTTAAATCTCCGTCGTGTAATTTTTCAAATGAGAAAATATTATTAACAGTTAAAAAGTAAATATTTTTAGAAATTAAAAAGAATATATTTTTTGAAAATTTTATGGTTTTCATGAAAACTTTTTCAATTATGTTTTTAATAGACATAAAAATATCAAGTACTTATATTTATATCTCTAGTCTATGATCTCTATCTAGTCTATTATAGTATCTGTATTAGACACATCTGCTATAAACTTGATCTTTGGTAATAATACTCAGTGACGAGTTGGAGGGTTGTCGCAGCCATTAACGTAAGTGACTATGGGTTCGATGCGAGTTTTTGTCTGTCTACGTGATTGATAAAGAACTGGTAGGGATATGACACTTCATACAAAAACGTTCTATCTGTTAGGCAATGGTAGAGTTTATAAAGGGATAACAATAAGTTTAAAAATCCTAAAAAGTGCAGATTTAAAATTCATTACTCAAATTTGAATAAATTTTACTAAATATATTTTTTAGTATTTTTGTTGTTAAGAACGAACTTGTTTTAAAACAGTTTTGTGTTTTGTAATTGAATGTTGTTGGTTTTTTTAAATTTGATTGGGTACATATAATATTACTATATTATTACTAGAAAATGCAATCTAAGCTTATAAAACGGTTTATTGACAGTCTAATATATTTAGCAACTGATTATTTTATCTATGAATTAACACCCGAAAACACTCCCCTCGCCTCCCGCGGGCCACCTGAACAGTATTACTTTTGTTTGAAATAACTATTATATGTACGTCCAAAGTAAACTATCATAATACGTATAACGTATTATAACTTTATGGAAAGTATAAGAGATTCATTTTTGATTCAAGATCATTCTTTAATATTTATCTCTTCTTCGCCACTAAGGATGAAATTTCTCAAAAATAAACTTAGTGTTGAGATAAACATAATAAAATAAGCAGTAAAACCTTAATTTATTATCTGTAAAAATGACAGAATTAATATTTCAAAACTGGCACAGTGAGATATTATTTTTTGAAAATGAATTGAGATGGGCCGATTTCAATTCGAGTTTTAAAATCTTCATACTCAAAATGGATTTGCTTGGGAATTTTGTCAGAACAAACGAGAAATCTTATTTTATTTTATGTTTAAATAATAAAAACCATACTTCTAAATTGGCAGAGTGAGAAATATTTAAAAGTGAGTGATTGAGAAAGTCGGAAATTTCAGTATAAATATCTACATACAATTAATAAAATTGAAGTGTCTTTGTGTAATGCCAAAAATAACAGCTTTTTACTAAACGCTTTTGTCTATCTGTTTGTTCCGGGTAATCTCCGAAACGGTTGGACCGATTTTGATGGAACTTTCACTGGCAGATAGCTGATGTTAAAAAGAATAACTTAGACTCCTTTTTTTCAGAATATAATTAGGGTTTCGCTCAAATAAAAAAAAAATTGGTCGTGGTGATTCAATTCAAATTAACGTACTAAGTAATTGTGCACATTAAAAAGACTTACAAATATGTCAGAGAGAGCATATGCCTACCTTTTAAGGATCATCTACAATAAGTATTTTTATGTTTAAAATAACCGGGTGCGGGTAGTACGATTCGCGCTTGTGCCCGATCGACGGCATTCTGTTGTCCACGTAAGTACAGCCGCAGGCATAGCCAGTTTAAAATAGTTGTACTCGAAATTTATCCCTTTCGAGTAAACCTTCTCGCAACTTAGCGATACAATAACGAAATATGGAATAGCCTTAACAGTCTTAGCTAATGTTCTGCCAAATTCACTGATGCTACGAAACAGAATTCTGACCGACCGACTGACCAATAAGTAATAGATTTTTGACCGACCGACCATTACTTTTTAGGGAATTAATAAAAGCTAAGCCATTTTTTGTCAATTTCTGCTTAAGGGATCGTGTTAAGAACCGTGACAACGGATTGATCGACGGATTCAATCGGAGTGTTCTTTGATGATTTTTTGTCACAGATTTTGGTAACAGATCCCGATATATAAATAAAACGTCCAATCAAACACAGGTGAGCGAATATTTTGTACACTGCTTTATGGTTTTAGAGTTCCTTGGGACTTGTTGACTTAAATTTTAAGAGTCATTATTAAATCTGTTTATGATTCATTTTCAGAGGAATTATCACCATACAACTACTTCCAACGTAAAACAGTCTATGCTATTTTAGTAAAATCTAAAATAATTATTTATAACAGATTTTAACTAAAACAACTCGCCATTTTTGGAATTGTATAGCCTTTGGCCAATAAATAACGAATTTGGTAGTTCTGGTGAGTGGTACGTTTTTGCGAGTCACTTCGCAATTTTCTTGTATGTTCAAAGCATACAATTAGTATAGTTAAATTAGGTATAGCCCTTTACGGGTTCACAAAATATATATTTCACCAATTCGTATATAGAACTACTATATTATTCATACTATGAGTTAGGATAACACAGATTCCTATCTAGAGTTGCTAAGAGACGAGTGTACCTTCTCTGTTGCTGCAATTTGACGGCCCCTTGACAATCAATGTTTTCTTAAAGAGGTGTCGAAAGGCCTTTAGCCACGCCAGATGTTTATATACTCTAAATCGCTATATAACATTCACTTTTCGTATCGTAGGTTATAATTTAAAATCACTAAATACATATACATATGTTTTCTTTCTTCCTTCCAGGAGGCGGGGAACATGTATATATGTATATGTTAGTTAGCTCGAATTGTAATCGCGGCAACCGCCCAAGCCGAGGTCCAGCCACTTTGGCACCCTTGAGCGAGTTGTCTTTAGTTTGCGGCTGAGTGCCTTCAGTGCTCACCCCCAAGTCACGGTGAAGCTGTAAAAGCCGTCTGACGCTTCAGGGCCCTTATGGCTAAGAGTGTAGTCAGTCAGAAAAAAAATCGCAGGTCCAGGTTTACAATTGGCTCTGAATACCAAAAACACAACTTTTTTTTTAAAGGAATCTATAACTTGTTAATGACTACAAACGTATAGATACTTCAAACAGCACCTTAGTCTTGAGGACGTGAGTTTAAACAGCATGTTTATCAATTAGCAATACCAACGATGCCCTTCAAATGATAATGCAGAAGCGCAAACAGTGCTGCTGTGTAGTAGAAATGGTTGCAGCGGAGATGATTTCAAAGTCACACCTTGTAGATAAAGAGATAGGGTCCAGAAACGTGCTTTTGGAGATTTCTGTCGACTTGGGGCAGTCTCACTGGTGAAACACTTCCACAATACAGAAGATTGCAGCCAAATAAACATGTGTTGTATTTCTGTGGTAATCAGGTTTGTAGAGCTACTTGGGGATTAGGGGTTGGAGACGCGCTAATGATACCTATGATAATACAAGTGTAAATAGGCCACGGTAGCTGTATAAAAAAATCCTACAGAACCCATTAATGAAAGAGCATGTCAGTTTACCTAAATCAGTATCTGTCAACATTACCCAATATTTATTCCCGAGTGCACTTCAAAAAGCGACTAACCTTGTTATAATCCTCTTATACAAGAATTGGGAAAACACAAAAGCTCTCATACATTTTTTTTTCTATACATTTTAGTATTGATACTTATAAATATACAAACGTGGGAGTTAAATTGATAGCCTGATGTATTGTCATGCCTGATATTTATCGATAGAACTAGCCATTCACTGCGACTTCGTATGCGTATTTAATATAAATTAATTTTAATTATTATACATAATAACAATTTATCAAATGTATTAAGCATTCGTAAAGGAACGTAAAGTGAAAAAAAATATTTTAAAGGAGACCTGTGACTGGATATACGTGCGTTCGCTCCGACAACTTGCTAGGTAATGGAAAATATTTAGGACTTTATTTTTGCGACAATAATATTTTAATCTACCCACAGTATGCAACAAGTATTTTATAACATTAACAGACACACATCCGAATGCAGGTAAATTTCCAAATAAAATTAATCGATTCGTTACAAAATGAATAAAATATAATTATTTATTTAAATATGAACGAAATCAAAAGAATTCATCGGAAAGCATCAAAGGTTACGGGTTTGACATAACCAAACAACCTTTACATATACAAATGGTGTTGTATTTTCTAAATTATCCAGATATTCCGCGTAATGTGTCCGAATGTGATAATTTATCGTGCGCGCGAGCATTTATATAAATCTTCAACGTGAACACGATAAATCGTTCGATGTTTGAAATTAAAATTATATTCGTGTGTTTATACTTTTTGTGGCGTAGTAGAAAGGTTATAGGTGTGTGAGAAATTAGTAATATTATTATTGTTTACATAAAAACATGATTTTGTTTTTATTTATTTAGTTAATTCTATATAATTAAAAAAAATGTAAGTGTCCGTTTGTATTATAAAAATGACTGCTTTTTTAATAGACTACAAAAATAGACGGAGGTTCAATTCGAATGCAATATTTTTTTTTATGGATGTCCAGCCATAACTTCTTTGTTTATAAACCGATTTGGATGATTCTTTTTTAGTTGGAAAGGAGATATCTCAAGGGTAGTCCCATTTTAATTTCATTAGCATTGGACCTTCAACTTCGAAGATACATCAGGAAACATATCAAAATCATTACAGTTGGTTTTCTTTTTTGTTAAAAGTTGTCTTTAAAAGTTTATACGACACCTATATCAAAGACCAATTTTAATTTTTTTTTGTCTGTCTATCTGCCTGTTTGTTCCAGCCAACCTCCGAGACGGTTAGACCGATTTTGACACCTAGATTTTGACAGGACTTTCACTGGTATATAGATGATGTGATAACTTATGTAACTTAGGCTGCTTTCATTTTAACAACAACAACAACTAACAAGAGTTAGAGTTCCGCGTAAATAAGAATCAATTCGGTAGAACGATGATTTTGGGGTCCTTTAAATTCTTTACGCTGAGTAAACCTTATCAAATTAAGGTACTGCATAATTGTACATCTTAAAAAGACCTACAAAGAAAGTCAGCAATAATATATGTTTATCTTCTAAGGATAACCAACAATAAGCATTTTTGTCTTCATAGTAACCAGGAGCGGGGCAGCACCATTCACGAGTCCACGCGAGTGCATCCGCGGGCACAGCTAGTATTGAATAAATCAATCGAAATATAATCAAATAATAATAGGTATTCGAATAGAGATCGTATAATTTTATTCGAATGTAAAAACTTAAGTAAAATCAATATTGAATGCAATCGTCAGTAATAATGCCGTTTTTTGTAAAATAAAAATTGAACCTCGGATGCGGAGCGCCTTATTCTGAACTTGAAGCTTCGAATTTAACTTACCTGGGGTATATTTTCGATATAGTATTTGTTTTTGTGGTGTGTGTTTATATTTTTGGCTTATAGGTCCTACGTGCTTGGCGTCAATCTCACCTGTCGGTAAGTAAGGGTTAGATTGATGATGAATTGCCTACTTCAAATGGTTATTCACCCTATTTTGTAGGATAAGCGACATTTCTTTGCAGATTTCTCTCTACTTAGAGCAGTTCGACTAGTGAAATACTTCTACCTCCGTCAATCTTCTGATCGCAGTGAAATAACCTTGTGTTGTGTCCCTGTGTTAGGGTAGAAGGGGTTCAAGGTCGGTACGGTACGGTAGCCGCTTGCCTTTAGGCGGGTCGTATGCCTGTTTGCCAACACAAATTGTTTAAAAATTAATTTAAAGAATTCAAAGCTGTAGGTAAAATAAACGCTGGAAGACAATTCCATTCTTTAGCTGTTCGCATAGTAAACGACCAAGGGAATCGCTTTGTGGTAATTGGGGGATACCCAAAAGCTCTAACAATGTCTAGCTGACCTTTGGTGGAACGAGCTGGGCAGTGTTAGATCGTGCGTCATTTGTTGTAGACATACTAAAAATTAAATACGTTGTTAACTCTATTAAAAGGATTTAATTATCTTTTAATTGACAACTATATAATTATTACTTTTTTACACCAAAACGGTAGTATGAAGTACTTAATACGTACAAAATTATTTGTAATGTTTTTTGGATACTTAAAGAGTATTTTTTATACTCTCTTGATTGACTATAGCTCTAAGTGAAAAATATTTCGGCGAACAGCAACCAATTTCAGAGTAATATCTTCTTTCTTGTTTCAACGTTTCTCCTTCTTTATATTCACCGTTGATTTGCATCAAATGGTATAGTCGTCATAAGAAATACATATTTAAAAATCACATCATTGGTATACGAGATACGATAATATTTTTATTTTTATTTTTACTCATATTATTATCAATGTTTATAGCCTACCAATTGACGAATAATATGTACTTCTCGTGTACAAAATTTCATAAAAATCGGTTGAGAATTATTAAAACAATAATTTTGGTACGATTCTACAAGTATTATTGACAATTCTTAAAGCCTATCAATTGACACCATGTACAAAATTTCATAAAAATTTATCAAACCGTTTTGTTTCGTACTCATATAAAACCTTATTATCAATACTCGATGGGACTGGCAAACGCAGCTGACAGCTGTCATGCTTTAAGTACTCGTCGAATATTGGAGCTCTTATCGCGAGGCACGCAACAAGAATCGCTGTGCAAAACCGAATCTGAATTCGTATGGTGACCTGAATCGTGTCGGTGGATATCATCGCAAGTGTTGGAGCAGTCCAAGGTACGTGAGAGCATTGTATTTGTTCCAGCGCTATCTAGTTTTTGAACATCGTTTTTTACCGTATCGAAATTACCCAGTGTAGCTAAGCCACCGCTATTTCGGTTCGGTGCGGATGCTACACGTTTTTTTAGTTAATCCGAACAAACAGACAGACGACTTTATAAAAATGTCATATACATGATCAGCGTTGTTTGTATATAATAGGTGCCCATTAGAAAAGAAAAAGAATACATGTATAGACAAAACTACACATTTATTCATATGGAAAAGATAGTTCGGTCTCGAATAAGGACGTCGAGCGGCGCCAGCGCAGTGGCGGGTTCTCTCTCTCTTTAATTTGTAAATTGAACCGCCTGGTAGCGCCTTCTATTAGTGTCATTGACCATTGCCCACCGCTGGCCAGCTACCGTGCTGAGATTCTTTGTTTATTTTCATAATAGTTTCGGTATTATAATCGGCAAAGTCGATTACTTACTTCTGGAATCAGTCTTGTTTAAATAAATTATCATGAACTACTTTGTTCACTTGACTAATATTTTTTATCCCATGTGTAGAAAATGATTACGGAAGACTGTTGGGAGAGGAGGTTCTTACCGCAGAGGTCACCGTCGTGAGAGCTAGTTAAAATAGTTCTTCAAACTTTATTTGAACCACTGAAACTCTCATTGGAAGGAGAAAAGTTATTGACTAACGGCCGTTTTCAATATCTATCTGTTTTTTCAGTTACTAAAGATAGATAAATATATATAACCTTTCTTCCTTACTTTTATATTTCAACTAGCGGTCGCCCAATGACTGAAATTTGACCAGCGACTTTTTAATCATAGACTATTTTCTGTTTGACATTTGCAGTATTCATGAACCTAAACAATGAGTATTATATCACTTACTTTCACTTTTCATTGAGTGACAATGTCAATATTTTAGAGGGTCTAAGTTCAATGGCACTGGTCTGGTTTAAGATTCGCAGTACTAATTTATTTAATTGAATATATTAGTAACAGATATTATAGATAAATTTTAGCTTCCTGTACTCCTTCTCCATATAAACTTTAACCATGCCAAATCTCACAGACTTCCGTGCATGCAATACGCTTAAAAAGGTATCCGAAGTTTTCTTCTCACGTATTAACATGCATAGTTATAGTCTTAGTCTATTTATTATCCTGAAATATTTTCATCTGTCTGACTAATTTAAGCAATTTTGGTATTATGTAACAAAGTTTTTTGTTAGATTAAAATTGTTTTTAGGTTATGATTTCAAGTGATTTTTAGTTTTAGTTTTTACTTCCAATACATACTTTATCATTATAGGTTTAACGTTGTGACCTGTGATCTTACCTGATCTTAAGTGACTATGTGGCCCAAGGTGGTAGCATGCTAAGCCAAGTAGGGCGCTGGCTCTCAAGTGCAGCTGCCGGAACACACCTATTGATGTTTGGCGACAGATTTTTAACTTAAAGGTTGTAGCTAGCCAGGCGGGCATTAAATAAAACCCTGCTACGATATTTTCCTTCACCGGAAGCTCAGGCTAATTGCAAGGATTCACCCTCACGTCGATCGATGCAGAGTCCATACACGCTACTAACTGAGCCATCATTGGTGTATAAAACTATTCTATTTCTTTAGCTCTGTTAGTAGTATGGGTCTCTTTATTTTTTTAAATAAATATTTATGATCTAAAATTACTCGGTTTATTGTATTTTAATAATAAATAAATAATTATTATTAACTGCAGTGTAAATTCCCTTATTATTCCATAATATATTTATAAATAAAAAAATATCATAATTAGAAGTAAAAATACTCAAAAGCCAGTATTATAGAAACTTTTTATTTAATGCAAAAGCTACAAATCGAAACTAGACAGGGATACAAGATATAGATGTAAACGAATCGGACAGTGACGTTAACGCCATAGAACACGTCAGTGTAAGACCAGTAGCTGAGGATTGCACACAAATTATAGTTATTTAGATTTCAATGTAATTTTCTCAGTAGATTTCCACTCTATCCGAGGCTCTAATTAGGTAGTTTTAGTAATCGAATTGCTCTCGGTGGTCCGTGAGACCTTGTCATTATTTCTTTGCGGATGCGCTTCGCTAATCGAAACGCTATCGTGTGATTGTTGGTTTCCTTACCTCGCATTTGTTGTTGCAATCTTTATTTTGAATGATATGAACACCTGTATACAAACAATTTTAAGGGACTGCAGTCCTGATGCAGGTTATAAGCCAGTACTACTCCTGGGAACGCCTCTTCTACCATTGCAATAGCGCGAGCACAGTTGCTTTGCAAACGATAGTGTGGTGGTGATTCTTCTACAGTTGGACTTTGCAAGAGTTCTAACTTATGTTTCTTAACATCACCTAAATCTCTTTAGTTCATATGAGTATTTAATAATATATGCAAATAAGTTGGAGCTTTCAAAATCGACTAACAAACTAACCTCACTTCTGAAAATTTCTCCTGCTAATATGTGGATCATACCATTCATTCTACTGCTTTTTTCCAATAAAACAATTAATATTTCATGTTTACAATTATTATTATAGTATTCATGACAACTAACAGAGAAAATGCTATAATCTGTAATATTTAAAACTAAATCGCTAAACATAATAGGTATATTAATCTGGCTTGAGTACTTCTTAGTCAATTATTTCGGTGAATATAGTCTTTAATATAAGCAACTAGCTTTTATAATGAAACGACTTGCACGCTATCTGCTGTAAACAGGATCTACTAATAGAGAAACATTCACGGACGTGCACACAATATTCATTTAAATTTCACCGCAATCGAATTAATTTATATATAATTACATTAATTACAGATGTATAGTCCTCTTCTTCCTTTGCCACCGATGTCCACTTTCCTGGAATTACTTAAAATAATGCAATACTCTGAAATTCGTTAGTCTTCGTGATTTTTGTTATATGTCAAATATTTAACCCTTTATTTAAATGATTTTTTCTTGATATATTTAATAGTCTGTGAAGATTTCACCAATGCAACCTTCGACACCAGCACAGAGCTAACAGTATGGTTTTCATTTGACACACTGTAAAACAACGTAGGAAGAAAAGAGATAAAACGCTTTTATTCGCACGCGTGGATAATTCACGAAACACAAGATCGGGTCCATAAAGTCCGGAATGAGGAATAATTATTCTAAAATGTCATCAACCTGCCTCACGAGATTAACTGGCACAGGCGACGCATAAAAAAACAAAACAATGTCAAATTTTATTACTCGATCTCGCAAGAAACATCACGCAAACTTCGAAATCTTCAAATCTAAGACAATACATACATACACGACTGCAGTTAAGATCACACCGGCCGATACAGCATCGTGGTACATTTTATTAAAATTTATGTCTTATTTTTAACTTCCCGGAATTTATTAATCGGCTAATATGAATTCAGTTTGTGTTTAACGATCTTTCGAATCGTATCCGATGTTTTTGTTTGATCGTTATCTCTGTATCGCTTTCTGATGCATTTCGGCGGTTTGTCAATGATTTCTACAATTTGTGGGTTAGATTCGGTTACTTAGTTAGGTTTTTACTTAACTTACAAATTATGCAATCTTCTTTTTTCCCTTATCCCACCTAAGTAGGGTCGGCACAAAAATTTTCTTTTTCTAGTTTTATGTTCTTCTATAACCATGTTCGTCCACCCTCATACTTATCACTCCTCTAGGTAATATGACTTTCATGCCTCCTCCTGGCGCCACCACTCCTATACCACACTTAATTATGACTCCTCAACATCAAACATTCTTTCTCGGGAGTCCGTTTCACCTCTTTATGGTGGCTGATGGTTCACCATGGAGTTTTAGTGATTAGGAGTCTCACATAACCGCTCTTTCCCCCGGGCGAGTGTGTACCCATGACGGGCTTCTCAACGTTAAAAAAGGTAAGTTAATTGATTAAGGGTAATAAGGTACCTCCAAAAATAGGCTATAAAATGCAAAAAAAAAACAGTTTTTCAAATCTAACTGGTAGTTCCAGAGATTAGAATGTTCAAACACAAGCCAATCAATGCCTTGTGTTTTATGATATTAATAGCATAGATTTAAATTAATGAAATGTTATTATTATGAAAAGTAAGTATAGAAAATATAATTCAGCCTTTGACTCGTTGTTTTAGCTTTTATTAACACTTTCATTGGAATTTTTATTTTTATCTAACAATCAGTTTCAAGGAAGAGACAATAAAATAATTTTAAAGAACGACGCATCACCGCTGCATGCGTCCCGGTGGTTCAGACAAACCGCTTCCATAAAGGTAGTGTTCGCTCATTTGTCAAAGTGTGTAGATATTTATTTATTACGGACCCTCCGCGAGTAACGTACCTGGTTTTATAAAAAAGAAAAACAATAATTATTTACCGTTCACATAGTCAGAAAACTCTTCTAATGCTATTAATATAGAGTACAAAATTGAATATCAAGATTCTTATCGAACGGTAATAAATTGTTTTAAAGTTTGTAACATTTTTTCATCAAGCAACTTTTAGATAAGTTTTAAAATTTACAAAAACATGTCCAGTACTCTATTTGTTAAGGTTCATAATTATTTTAAACGTTCCAAAGTAACATTTTCGATACATTTCCTTGGATAAGAAATAAATTTAAAATCTATATGGGGGTCGTTCGGTCCCAAGCCACCGTTTGGGTGTTAATAGATTATAAACCTTAGCTTTTTTATAGCATTGTCGTTTAAGTAGTCATTAGTTTTTATGTTTTAACTATGGTTTGGGTTATATCATCATACTAGTTATTTTCAGGGTGGGTAGGCAGGGACTGTTATTGCTAAGATTTTTTAGTAAAGCAGTGTATTTGCAAAAAGACTAGTTATATTGGCATATATTAAAATCTGCGGTGTCACTTAATTCGCCTGAAAATTGTTGTCTTTTTCTAAGTTCATCGGCAATTGCAATTCCATAGTTACTGCCGACATGCCAGCCTACAGAAATGCCTTTTTACGCCTTGTGTGAAGAAGAAGGGAGGAAATATATTGACCATCTTCACAGTATGACAAAGATAAGAATTTTCAAACTTCTTGTTCTTGCGGAGTTTGATGTTACTTTATAGCTGAGACTTTGAATAGCATCCTCCGTGCTTCTGTAGTGGAAGGGAGATGATGGAAGTGGAAGAGTGGTAGAAGAATGGTTAAATAATATGTCAGATACCCAACCAAATTTCAATCGTACTTGGTTCAGCCGGAGGAGCAACGAATGAGGAACAGGTAAGAGTGACGAGCAGAGATGCTCTAATATATCCTCTTTTTTTTCTCTCTGGCTATATACTGTTGTTGGTATGTACAGTCACCCTGGAGCTTTAGACAGCTTTTACAGCTTCAACATGGCTTGGGGTATACATTTAACTACATAAATTTAACTAGATATGCAAAGGCTGATCCCGTAACGCGACACGCAAAAGCGCGTCACTATGACGGACTTCTCACCACAGGCATGTTGGTCGAGACTCATTCGGGCAAAATAACCCTACTATCTCGTTATCGCTATTTCCTCGTTCGTTACTCAGCAGGTTGCGCCACGGAAAGTGATGTTGGCTGAGGGTCTCAGTTTTAAAGATGTAATTAGACACCCCTTACACCCAAGAACATGACTTTTTTACAATACGATGCTGATATAAGTCTAATGCACTGAAATATGTCTTTACATTTTAAATTATAAATGTAACTTAGTGTATTGGCTACTGGCCATCCATTTCAATAAACTAATATTATATAAGGGACAGTTTCGTTGGCAAATATTATAATCTCAAGTCTTAATCAATTCATAAATGCAAACACAATAAAGGCACAGAGTAATATCGCACAATAAAGCATAGACAAAGAATAAAGAGCGACCGTTTTGACCACACGACCGGGCTTTGGAGCATACTCGGTTATAATATTACTGGAAAAGATACGAGCGTCGTGTCTAATAGGTATATCTTTGAAAGCTATTTTATTTTATACTGGATAATCTTTATTAACAAATCTGTATTTCTGTCTGTAGGTACATGCATTTTTTAGATATATATTTTATGGAACATTGAACACGAATATGAAGTTAAAAACCTTATTGACTGTTTGAATTTGTCCGGATGTAACTCAAAAACACCTTGGATGATTTTCATAAAACTGTGTACACGAGAAGCTTACTAATTATGTTATTATTCAGTTGTAAGGCTAAAAGAATTGATAATAATACATTAGAAATTGCAAAAAAATAAATGCTCAGTAGTTTTGATGAAATTTTGTTCCGGGGAATCATAATAATATGTCATTCCATAAAATAATTGATAAGTTATAAGAATTGTCAATAATATGAGTAAAAATAACATTACGGGATAAAAAAACGTTTGGAGCCTCGGCACACCACTAGTTAACACTTTATTTATAAAATTAGCTGTGCCTGTGGTTTTGTTCACGTGGATTACAGAATGCCCGCGCGAATCATCCTCCCCTTTCGTGGCTATTTTAAAGACAAAAATACTTATTGTGGGTGTTTTTTAGAAGACAGGACTATACTTTTCATGACTTTTTATAGGTATTTTTAATGCCTATAATAATGTAGTACATTAATTTGCAATATCTCTTATGGTTCACTCAGCGTGAAGTCATTTAAGCGCCCGAATTAATTCACCATGACCCGGATTTTTTAATTTTGTAAAATAAAATTAGCCTAAGTTACTCCCTATGAAATCAGCTATCTACCAGTGAAAGTCCCGTCAAAGTCAGTCTAACCGTTTCAGAGATTACCCGAAACAAACAGACAAACAGACAGAAAAAATAATAAAAATAGATTTTTGATATAGGTATCGTATATACTTTCATATGCATTTAGTAAAAACTTGTTATTTTGACATTACAAACAAACACTTCAATTATATCTATAAAACCAATAAAAATCTGCTAAACTGACAGATGGCATCGTGATAAAACCATAGTCTGGTTAATTTTACTGAATCATTTTCTAATGTAAACCTGGCTAGCTACCACCTTCAAGTTAAGAATCTGTCGCCAAAAACTAATAGGTAGATGTTTATACTCACATTTAGGAGTCTAAATGTTCACCAAAAGTCCGGTTTCAGAGGTGTTTCCTTCCTTGATCATTCCGGATGTAGAATGAGCTTCATATAAAGTTTTTCCATTGGACTACAGTACGAGGTTCTTCAAGATGGGAGTGAACAAGTTTTTAAAGGGTCGACAACGCATATATGATACTTCCGGTATTACAAGCGTAAGTTTTACCAACTTCAATAAATAAAAATAAATAAAAAAGAAGGTACAGAGTTATCTTGTAATTAGACTTTAATGAGCTATTTTCTTTAATGATTTGTTGGCATTTCCAGTAAACAATATATCGTTTAAAGACATTAATATGCAATCTCTCTATGGGGGATGCTAGGCGTGGGTGATTTTCCTGGAACAAGCCAGGACAAGCAAACCAAGACGTAATTAATAACTTGTATCCATTATGATATATATCTACATATGTATAATGATGCAAACTATAAGTGTGTTATAGAAAATGGTGGCTCAGTTGTAGCGTGTTTGAATACTGCGTTAATCAACACTGGTTCTAATCTTGCAATAATCTGAACTATGCCTGTGGTAAAGCCCCCCATTCTTCGGCACGTCTAGCTACCAGTACGTGATGGCCTTCGTATCCTAAGTGTGGACATTCGCATCGACTTCAATTCCAGAAATTACATCGAATGTCTCATCTCCACTACTTCTCGGAGATTCGGAATCCTGAACAGGGTGCGACGGTTTTCCACGCCCGGTCAACTGTCTCTTCTTTACAAACACCAGTTCAGCCGTATAGGGAATACTGTTGTCTTCTCTGGGATGGATCCGCAAAATACCTCCTCGATACTCTGGAAAGGTTGCAGAGACGGGCTGTTCGCATTCTCAATGATGCAGACGTTACCAAATATGAACCGCTTCAGCTGCGTAGAAATATCGCCTCGCTGAGCTTTTTCTATTGTCTTTATCCTGGTGATTATTCTGAAGAGCTGTTTAATATAATTCTCTCCTCTCTTTCCCACAACAGAACTACACGCGCTGAGCTATTTGTTGTAACATGGTGCTGTGGAGCTTCTCACGAAATTGGGTCCTTCAAGCGCAACGTGAAGAGATATTTATGTAGCCCGGCATAACAGCGGTGACCGTCGATGTATTTAGATTTCTCAACAGTCGCCGTTGTTTTTGAATTGTACTATGCATACCATCAACGACAGTATCGTCAATTTAGATACTATTGAAAAAGCAATACACTCCAAAAATGGTGATGACCATCAAGAAATCAACAATCTATCTACAACCACCGCTGTCACACCAGCCTGCGTAAATAGAAACTGGAATATTCACCGGCTTATCCCGAAACGCGACGCCCATAAGTGAATTAATATGACGGGTTTTCCACCATATGCATGGTGTTCGCGACCTAATTGGGCTGTACAACTCTACCACTCCTTTATCACCAATTTTAATTTTTACTCAGCGAGATACGCCACGTGCAAGTAAGGAAGGTTAGGGTGTTCAACTCTTAAGATGTATTTATTTAACAGTCAGGTCTAAGAGAGGTATAGCACAGATAAATTTCTTTGAATATTTCTCTGTACTTGAAACAGTCTAACTGGTGGAATGCCTCCACCATACAGAAGATTTTAGACTGATAAACCTTGTGTTGTGTTACTGTGGGGAGTAGGGTTTCCAAAGCTGCTTGGATAGGGGGTTTCACAGTCGTCACTAAAGAACATCCAGGTAGTGCAGATATTGCCCGCTAGGCTTGCGCTCACCCGAGCTAAGTTCTGAGTATTAAGCAGACTTTAAATATATAATTTCATATCAATCCAACATACGTGTATTCTAAGGTC
Organism: Saturnia japonica; assembly: GCA_033032175.1. NCBI lineage: Eukaryota > Metazoa > Arthropoda > Insecta > Lepidoptera > Saturniidae > Saturnia > Saturnia japonica. The sequence continues at coordinate 15,368,292 of CM065324.1, read as the reverse complement.
ATACTACCGAGAAGTTGAATGAACTGGCCTCTGAGATTTGAACCGGCGATATTAACATCTCGATGTCTCCCTCACGTACGGAACTCACGAGCTCGTCCGGATCGTGCATACAATGTTTTATTATGTCTTTACATCATATTTACAATCGGTTTTAATTGAAATACGCCTTGCTCGCCTTTCCGTCTCAAAGATTCCGTATTCGATTACCGGTTAGTCCAGAATAGTACATTATTGCAAAGGCCGTGTAACTAGGTAAATGTAGGTCGATTATTTATAGGACTTCACTAATACGAGACAGGCAATTGCCATTTCCGTCGAGGCATATATAGTGCTTTCCTCAAACATGCATCGAAATATTGTCATTATTTTCGAAAAAAGAACACGCGATGTATCGAATTTACGGACAAAGAAAATCAAATCCATTGCAGGTAAGGAGCGTTTTTTGAATTTGGAACATGTACAACGCTCCAATAATGTTTTATGAAACGGCGTGCTGGGGTTATTAAATACTCTTTGCTTGGATCTCTTTTATCATTCTTGGCATGTCAGTAAAGTAAATTCAATACTTCGCGAGTTCTTTTTTCGAATATACTGACAAAATTTCCATACATATTTGAGAAAAATATTTATTTGAGGTTATATGTAGTTCTCTTTGCACGTTTAATCGAGAGTAGAATTTAGGGATGCATGTCCATCATGTGACGGAAATGTGACTTGATGACGTTAGCTGTCAATGATAATAATGTGTATTCATTTTACAGACTTTTTTATTATGTAAAAATGGTTTAACCGTCAATAAATACAGATTATTTTAAACAAATTAAAATAATATTTTGGAGTCTGGATAGTTCAAACAAGGCAGCTACCATCTTGTTAGACCCAAATTTAAAGATCAGAAAAGACTACGAAGTGTTAGCCCTTAAAACATTGACACTGTGAAAAGTGCTTCAAAATCTTAGGTTAGTTCAATGACATTTTATAAATAGAAGCGTTGTATTCTCATTCAAAAACAATCAAAAGTAATTTAAAGACGGTTTCAGCATGTTGAAACGAAAGTTGAACAGTTGTGAACTGCAGGCAATTGCCTACTTTTCACGATGGCAAGTAAAGAGCGTCAATGCCGTATCTACTTATAAAATGTCATTGGACTAAATCATAAATTATTTTATTATCAATGTATCAAATTATACATTCTACCTAATTATAGTCTCTACAAGCCCCGATAAAGTGTGAAGCGTGATGAAAAAAATAAAGTCATTTGTCAGTAATGTTATTTCGACGGAATTTGTTATTGAGATTTGATCTTTCCGACTGATCGAACATCGCTACCGAACCCCGTTCGACATCACGCAAACATAAATAAATACACTTCATTTGAATATTCTCAAATAAATATAGTCCTTATTACAATATGAAATAAAACATTCCATGCTACATTATAGCAGAAAGAATAGAATCGAAAACAAAAAAATATACACACAATTCTTTTGACGTTTAGAAAAACAACTGTTATTATAAATTAAACTTTACACTATAGCATTAAGGATGATGTATAAATTTAAGAAGGTCAAAGATAAATTTGTTTCGATAATTATTTTCTGATCATTTTTCCAGCCGAACGCGCACCCACTCAGCCGCGATCGGGACGCGTCAATCGAATTCAAATGTTTCAATTTTGGATGTGTCAATTTAACAGCTTCATACAGTTTTATTACTTCATCAAATCGTTGAAGTGTAAACACAGATTGAAAGGGAACAGCAGCAACTCGATAGCAGAAATGGCTAAATTAACAGCTTTAAAATTGCAAACTTGTATTACGTGGCAACCCATAAAGTTACCTAACATAATCTGAATATGCATTATCAAGTCGATATTTAGCGATTTCTGCTATCGTATAGAATGTGCGAATTATGTAATAAGGGGGTTGATTATTGCATGAGCATTATTGAAAGATAGATTAGAAAGGTTGGCTGCGTTTGAAATGTGGTGTTGGAAGAAGATGGTGAATATCAGTTGTATAGAAAGGATTACAAATGAAACAGTGTTAAGAATGGTTGGAGAGGAAAGACAATTGTTAATATGAAGATAATTGGACACTTGATGCGGCACGACAAGATCTCTAAAACAAATTTAGAAAGCAAAATTTATGAAAACAAGGCAGTTGCTTCACAGACAAGACCTGAATTCTTAAATCAAAGAAGAATATTATTGTTAAGCAGACAACGATGGGATTGATGAGTGAATCTAGCGTGAGCCTTTACATCATGAAGACTTTCGGTAATATTGGATCTTAAGGTTGTTCGATGTAATTACGTCAGAACCCGAAGAGAACATCATTCTGGCTGAAGCTTGTTGGATCGTGAGGACGTTCAAGTTTAGTTACCAGGTCAGCTACGGGCAGCGACAACATTAGACATGCGAGGCTCTGTGTGGCTGTTTAGGGGAGGTTGAAGTCCACTGGGCAACTCCAAATAAACAGACATCATTCTCACTTGGATTGTCGGGCCGTGCACATCTCTACAGTGCTTGCACTTAATCCTGATTACTCCCACAAGATCTGTGATTCCATAACGACGATGTTGAAAAAATCCTGGTGTTTTTGATAGTCTATCCTGATGTCTTTCTCTTTCTGAAAACATAAAGTCCTTACTCTGATAAGACCCGCCGGTTTAAGATACCTATTAATATATACTAGCGATCGCTCTAAGGTCAAACTCGACCAGCGACTTTTTGATCATAGACTATTTTCTGTTTGACATTTACAGTATTCATAAACAATGAGTATTTATGTACATCACTTGATGTCTGTCACTTTTCATTGAGTGACAATGTCAATATTTTGGGGGGTCTAAGTTCAATGGCACTGGTCGGGTTAGGCTTTGCAGTATTAATTTATTTTATTTAATATATTAGTAAGAGATATTATAGATAAATTTTAGCTTTGTGCACTCCTTCTCCATATAAACTTTAACCATGCCAAATCTCACAGTCTTCCGTGCACGCAATACGGTTCAAAATGTACCGAAAGCTTTTGTTTCACGTATCAATTAATAGATATATTACGTTTCTTTATCATTATGACATAAATAAGAAGTTTGTATTTTAACTTAAAACTAGCGACCCACCCCAGCTTTGCATGGGTGCAATTTACAAAGTGATTTATTTTACATTTAAAAAAGCATGTTTTTTTATAATACAATGATTTTAAGCATTAATTTATTGATTCCATGCATGCTGAGATTGGCTGTAATTAGTTGTTAATTAATCTTATTATTTATTTGCTATTATTTATGTGTTTTTAATGAATGACTGTTGTCAATCCAGAATAAATAAATAAAGATCCACAGCCTCGGAAGTTTAAAAATAAATTTCGAAATCTTTATAGCCATTAACAAAGGATGTAATAATAAAAAAAAACATATCTGTTTCCAATAACAACGCAGCGGGTCGCTCGTCCGTAAGCTGCCTGACACGTAAAAATAGGGACACCCAAAGCCTTAACTGAAGAAGACATACGTTAAACGTGCAATAATTATAATTCAAACCCTGCGGTATTGTGTTATTGTTTGGTCTATTTCATGAGTGATGGCGTGCGGTAAATCTGACGTTCTAATCTTGGTGTAGCTAGAAAGAGGCTTTAAATATCAGGTTCGGGATGCGGGTAAAATATGGAACTCACTGCGTTAATATTGGTGACTCGTAGCGTGTGTAATATAACTAGACGATAGCTCTTCTTCAAAAACTAAATTACATGTCACTCGCGGCGAAGGCCTTCCAAGCTATATTTTTAACGGCGGTTGTACAAAGTTCACTATATCACTCTTTAAAGCGTGCGGTGTTGTCCGCGGGGCGATGCGCTTGCGTTCCGAGACGGACTGTTTGTGAGCGGGGTGTAGGGGAGGGGGTGGTTATGAGGTGGTAGGTTTAGCGGGAAATATTTTATGCCTTATAATTAACACGCGCCAACAAATCTACTTATAATTATTAATTTTATAGATATCTGTGAAGTAGCACTAATGACACTCGTTATGATATTAATCGCCTCGTGTTCAGAGCGACGCAGGCTTTTTTTTAAGCTCCTTGGGCGGAGATTCGATAATTGAAAGAGAATTGAGAGTGAAATTTCAACAATACGTCACGTTTAGGCACATTTTGTTACATAAGAGAGAAGAAACATATAACGTAGAGAGACGAAGAAAGAGAGCTATACATTGTGTATCTAATACACAGTTTAGGCCATCCATGCCTGCCTCTTTAAGAAGTTTCAGTTCTATCACTTTTAACGTGCTGCACGCGCATTTATTTATTGATAAGTGCTACACATTGGTGCACAGTAGGTTTTATCTGTGTTATGTTATGGAAATATTAGAAAAATCACTGATGTTAACCTTAAAAATACATTCATATTTCTAGTACAAGTTCGCTATATCATATATTTTTGCCGTACCATGCTACCTCTTTCCTACAATATGAAGTCACGTTCACATTATATTTGAAGGACTTTAGCATGTTTGAGACATTTTAGCTCCTGCTAGCATGACAACGACGACTGGCGATAGCATGTAGATCTCTAGGTGGTCCTTAGTGGACAAAATAAATATAACCCTTTCGATAATCGTTACTCGTATAGAATTTCTTATATAAAAAGATAACGTAACAAAACGCTGGCGCTTATGACTTAAACCACACACGAAAGGTCATTTACGCTACAAACTGACGATTATTGCCTGAATTCGTTATTGACGTCGCGTACGGTAATTTGTATTTTGCAATTTATATTTAAACGACTTTAAAATGTAAAGTTATGTTTGTTCGTAAGTTGGAAAAACTTCGTGATAATTTTGTTGCGTTGTTTTTATTTGTATCGTAAGCTATAGCGGCGCTTTGTTTTTTTTTTTTCAAATGGGATAAGTAAGATTATTTATTTAATTTTATTGGTTATATTTAGTATTTTAAAGAAGAAAAAAAGTGAAAAATAAGTATATACATATATGTCGGAGCAGGTAAGTTGTATGGGCGTGTTTCGAACAATGATACAGCCTTTAGCGCGATCTTTTGTACTAGGGCGCCGGATGAACCAGGGCGGTCCCTGATCTAGGGCGGCACGTGATTTAGGGCGACACGTTATCTAGGGCGGCCCTTGAACCGGTTCATTTTGATAGCCTGATCCAATTAATACGAACATACAAAGCATTCGCACTGTACAACGTTCTCTAACAAAGTGCGTGGCATCACTTTTTTTTTTGGAACTGACTACACTGTTAGCCTTAGGGGCCCTGGAGCCTCTGACGGCTTTTACAGCTTTACCGGACTTGAATGTGGCATCACTTTTTTTTTTTTTGGAACTTACTACACTGTTAGCCGTAGGGGCCTTGGAGCCTCTAACGGGTTTTACAGCTTTACCGGAATTGAATGTGGCATCACTTTTTTTTTTGAACTTACTACACTGTTAGCCGTAGGGGCCTGGGAGCCTCTGACGGCTTTTACAGCTTTACCGGACTTGAATGTGGCATCACTTTTTTTTTTAGAACTGACTACACTGTTAGCCTTAGGGGCCCTGGAGCCTCTGACGGCTTTTACAGCTTCACCGGACTTGAATGTGGCATCACTTTTTTTTTTTTGGAACTGAATACACCGTTAGCCTTAGGGACCCTGGATCCTCTGACGGCTTTTACAGCTTCACCGGACTTGAATGTGGCATCACTTTTTTTTTTGGAACTGACTACACTGTTAGCCTTAGGGGCCCTGGAGCCTCTGACGGCTTTTACAGCTTTACCGGACTTGAATGTGGCATCACTTTTTTTTTTTTTGGAACTGACTACACTGTTAGCCGTAGGGGCCCTGGAGCCTCTGACGGCTTTTACAGCTTCACCGGACTTGAATGTGGCATCACTTTTTTTTTTTGGAACTGATTACACTGTTAGCCTTAGGGGCCTTGTCCAAAAAACAGAGCCGCTGCGGCTTTTACAGCTTCACCGAACTTGGGGGCGACTCGCACGAGAGTGCCAGAGTGGCCGAATCTCGGCTCGGACGGTCGTCACGAATGCGAAAAGGTCGCGATCTATCTAATTCCCTACTCCTACAAATTGGAGCTAACTAACATATATCCATATGCACGTTCCCCTCCTCCTGGGAGGAAGGAGGTAGCCATGCGTATGTGTATTTAGTGATCGGAATGGTTTTTCTACACTAACTAGCGCATTAGTCTAACTAGCGCAAAAAAAAAAAAAAAAGGTCCCTTACAGAACCCATGTACCTGTGTGGTGTGCACGTGTGTGTGTTCATACGTGTGTAATGTTGTATGTGGGTAGCTAAGTGTTTCACGTATAGTGTCACTTGTAACGCACGGGCGGCTGCCTGACCCAAGGGCTTCACACCGAGGAACGGAGTGTGGCATCACGCCGTTCGTCCGTTTATATAGCGCTAGCGCGAACGGTAAGTTGTAGGTAGCAGTAGATTTCAAACATTTGTTCTTAGACTGCCTTTGAGCGACAACACGTTACAAACATGTTTTGACTACGAACAATGTCGAAGTTGTGTTATTGTGTTCATAGAAAGCCCTTTACTACGTCATATATAATCTTATTATATTAAGTGAGCAATTCTTGTATTTATACATGTAATTGGTTTCTCGTAAACGGCTCCAACGATTTCGATGAAACTTTGTATGTAGATAATGTTTTACATTCCAAGTATACCTAGATAGGTGTATTTTATTTTTGTTAGACACACCGAGGAAAGCTCTTCGCCCAGATATTAATATATAATATAAGAGTCGTATAAAATCTAAAGCAACAGAGTAGGTCTGACCGATAATTGGTAAATTTAAAAAAAGCAAGTAATAAATTTCACTTTTATCCATTACCATTAGATTTGGGTGACGTTAACAATAAAATTTTGGCCATGGAAACAATTAATTTTTTTTTTTTTTCATTTCTAATTTTAACTTATCGATCAGACCTACTTTGTTTCTCTTACGAGTATGTATTTGGGGTAACAAATAGCTTCAATAATACTATCCCGTATACCAACAATATGATCAAGTTAGCCACGAGTGATAATAACGTAAATGTATTTTACTGACTTCTTATAATTTAAAAATAATTTAACTTTGTATCAGTGAACTTTTTTAATTAGATTAACACATTACATCCCTCACAAGATGCACTAATTTTCCCCTACACTATATACGCCTATAAAGTATAACTGAAAAACAGTCAAAAAATATTTTATTTAATCTAGGTCCCGATTAACCGCTCCAAAAGGATATTATACCTTGATACACCTAACATTGATTGAAAGAAATGAACAGTAATATGTTTTGTATCTTCCCGTTTATATGATAACGGCAAGGCTGATTTTATTTGCGGGGTAGTACAATACTCTATCATAAGGTGGATCGATGAGCAGCATGAATATGAGCAGCAGAGGACCGATCATTGTGGAGATCTTTGGTGGAGCCCTATACCCAATAGTGGACGTTTTTCCGGATGGATGATTATTAAGCAATGCCGTGTATATAATTAGACTGCGAAACAGAACTTGATTTTTTCGTTTCACCCGACACTTTTAGCTACGGATTTACGTCTTTTTAAAATATAATAAAGTTGTTTTTCAGCCTTCGTTAATAGTTATGATGATATCAGAGACACTGACTGACCTTTGTGCAACTTTTTTACATCCTTTAATCTTTATAGAATCACCGAATAGATGATTTCAGTTTATAAGAGATTTACTATTTCTATTTGTATAATCATAAAAGTTTATAAATAATAAAATCAAAAAAGGGAATGCGAATATTTTCTACGGTCATAAAAAGGCAATAGCTTCGAATGAGATCAGAGAAGAGCGAGAGATATAAAAGAAATATGACGGGAGCGAATTGGGAGCATTTAAAAAAGTTTGATTGGAAGGAAAGTTTTGATTGTGCCCCGAAGATTTGTGAATACAAACAACATATAAACAAATTGGGGGACGACGTTATATCTCACGCAAGTTAAGCAAAATACGAGAATATAATATAACTTTCTTATGAGACGATAATCACACCTGATGTCAAGAGACGATTTAATTGAAGAAGCTATCTGTGAAATTTAATCTAAATCTTTTAAATGTTAAGTATCTAAATACAATAATTTATCATATTTTGATGGTATGTGTTCGGAACGAAATAATCTCAATATGTGGGACCATGCTATATTGTCCAAACCTGGCAATACTGAAACCCTTTGCTGTATTTTGCTTGTTATCTCAATGTAATAAGTTGATTCAACTAGGCCGACGAAAACCACGAAGTCAAGGCTATAAAACCAAGAAAAAAGGATTACTGGGTCCTTGACTATTAAATTTTGGCAAATGACTATCGATGGATAACAAAAATCATCATCTTGTGTTGTTCCTATATTCTAAGGCTGTACGCAAATTGGTAAGAGAATAATTCAATTACTTTATGACCTTTAATCACCTTATGTCACGGTAGTTCTTTGGGTGGTAGATATAACTTATCTGAACTATATTACAAATGGTTTTTTTACGTAAGGTTATTCCATTAAATAATAAACGTAAAACTTTATTTAATATCGTTGTAAAATAAAACAAACGAAGACACACACAGACAGACAAGAGATACACAACTCTACAAAATTACGTACGACTCACTAAATTATTTCTTTCGCTTCGAAGATCAACTTCGCCAAAGGATGTTTCATTAAAAACTTAAAATAAGTCGTATCTGTCCATTGTTACGGATGATTTTAACTTCTATGTCTTTTTATAAACTGTCTAATTTCAAGAAAAAGAAGACAGTAAACTTTTGTTTCTATATCTAATAGCTTCGAGTGCATCATCGTTGGTTAATGGTAATCAAAATTTTATTAAAAATAATGTTTATTTATACACTGTTATTTATTCGACTTCAACAAAAGACGAAAGTTTACTCAATTTTCACTCATAGCTCCTTTGTTTATGTGCCGATTTGGATGTTTATTTTTTATTGGAATTGAAATTTCAACTTAGAAGATACACATGGGAACTATCCAATATCATTGAAGCGTATTTTCTTTTTTATTAAATATTGTCTTGTATCCATGTAATAAAGAAGTCGCTAAAATGAATTAACGTTAGTTCTATTTGATAGACAGCTTTGGCATGCGGAAAAAATTTGTTTATTTGAAATTCTATTATTACAAAAAAGACATAATTATTTGCATAAATTTGTATATAAATCGAAATAAAGCAACTGTTACGCTTTCGTCAAACGTTTCGTCACACGAAGAACTGTCACTTCAAAAGTTAATCATAAGAAAACTCAGGAAATTTTCTAGATATACCTGAATTCATAGATAGTTCGCTACACATATAAATGCTATAAATGTGTTCCTTCGCTGCGACAAAGTTAGATTGGTTGACATCGAACGAACGCCCCCAGACTGACAGATCTGTCGTAAAAATACGAAAATTGATGTTCATTCGCAACTTCGTAGACTATGTTAGACAAATTTAATCAGATCCTGTCTTTATAAGTTTATTGTATATTGTATAACAACCAGTGTTTTTTTTTTACTTCTATCATGATCACAAAGTAACTATGCAAGACATGTGTGGCGCCCACTGTAAACACGATTTATACATTGGCGTCGTCTATAGTTTACAGAGGTCATAATATGACAGGCCTCATTTTACCAGTGAATCTACAATGTGGGTTAGTGGTATATGGTATTTACCCGTAATATAAAACAAATATACCAATACGTGTACTAATAATTCTTATTAATTAATGTTATGAGTTATCTTGTTGTTCATTGTCAGTAGACCCTTTTTTAGCTAAGTTAAATTATATGGAGATACGATTTGGCCCATGTCTTATATAAAGAATAGAAAAACTTATACAAAAAGTCCAAAACGTTAGCGCCCGCTTTCCAAAGAAAGAAAGAAAGAAAGAACATTTATTTGAAAATGAAAAACGGATATAATTAATACAACACACATAAAACACGAAATCACAATAAAGTATTACTAATTTAATTTATAACACTACACTGTTGCCATAAAAATGCTGCACTCAAGATCAAAAAGGACCTCAGCTCAGCATATGCTATAGGAAAATACTATAGCGCTGGTTTTCAGCCGGCCTACATCACATACTAAAGTTTTTTATACCAAAAAATACATTACATACGAACAACAAATGTTGGTACCTAAAAATTAAAAAATTTAAAAAAGATGCTCTGTGCTGAAGCTTAATTGTAAATTTAAAATATATTCCTTCATTTTATACTTAAATGTGTGTGAGATCATGCAAAATGTTAAGGTGAATGAATATTGCTCCAGGTTTTAGCAGCAGTATATTTGAAACTACCTTTAGTTGCTGTAGTTCTTTGCTTTGTAATGATGGGGCGAGAAAGTCTAGTACGACTTGATCAGGTTAACTTTTCCAAGTGGTAAGGCTTTAATATTCTCTCAAGAGCCAATGTCACTCCATATTTAAACAAACACTCCATACTTAAAATTAAGCATCGTCGCAAACTTTATTTAGCTTGGTCTTCTTTTTGGCGTCATAAAACAAAAAGCACCAATTTATCTCTATGGTAAGTTGTCTTGATTATCGACTAGTACATCTCACAATGCAGTTTTCAACGCAAAGACTGTTGCATTAAGAGGTAGTTTTCCTTATTCCAACATTTGGAATAATATTGTATTACCTGTAAGGAACCTATATTAACGGTTGTAGATTAGCATTAAAAAGGGCTCTCATTAAAGGTATCGCGCTTCGGTTACGACTCATTCGGGTCGTACACGAGCTCGACTCCGACCACCGTCCGGTCATCATGCAGCTAGGTCAACCAGACGACTCTAGCCCTCCTTCGGTCAAAGTGGTTGACTATGCCAAGCTAAAACATTATCTTGCGGACAGGCCGTCCTCGTCCAGCTTAGATAGGATCCCGGACGTATTGGGGTCCGTTGCGGACGTAGATCTCGCGATCGATTCCCTGGTCGACCACCTGCAGGCCGGCATCGGAGAGGCCTCGAGAGAGGTCGAAGAGGCGAGCGATCGCCGCTTCGTACTCCCTGCCGACGTGCGGGCGTTGTTGACGGAAAAGAACGCGGCGACTCGTGCGCACGACCACTATCCGACCGAGGAAAACCGCGCACGTTTACGCGCACTTCAAAGATCGGTTAGAGCCCGTATATTAGAACTCAGAAGTCACAGATGGGACGCCCTCGTCGAAGGGCTAAGGCCGTCGCATCTGGCTTACTGGAAATTAGCTCACAGCCTCAAAATAGAGGCTTCTTATCTTATGCCCCCCCTCGAGAGGGGTCCCGGTATACCGCTCGCCTTCGATAGCAGCGACAAGGCGGAGTGCCTCGCCACTTGTTTGGAGAGCCAGTGCTCTCCGAACAGTGTCGATGCAAATACCGACCGGGTCGAGGGTATCGATGGATGCGTGCGGGAGCTGGATAAGCTCCCCGCGACAGACTCCCTGTCCCCAGTCACGTCTGAGGAGGTTCTTTCCATTATAAAAAGCCTTAAGCTTAGAAAAGCACCAGGTCCCGACGGGATCAGGAATGAAGTACTTAGACTTCTTCCCGATCGCCTCATAGCTCTTTTGGTCTGCATCTTCAATGTAGCCATAGCCCACTGCCATTTTCCAGCCGCCTGGAAAAAGGCCATAGTCATAGGTATCCGTAAGCCCGGCAAGAGCGCGTCGCTTCCCGACAGCTATCGCCCGATCAGTCTCCTAAATACTTTAGGGAAAATGTACGAGCGGATCCTTCTGAACCGTCTCAAGTCAGTAATAGAGGAGAAAGACCTCTATCCGCCTGAGCAATTCGGTTTCCGTGCTAGATATTCTTGCACTCATCAAGTGCACCGCCTCACGGAGCACGTTGCATTTAATTTTGCTGAATTATATAAACCCCGCCGTACACTTGCGGTCTTTTTCGACGTTGCCAAGGCCTTCGATAAGGTCTGGCACGAGGGATTGATCTACAAGTTGTATCACTTTGAAGTCCCCGATAGGCTAATTAAAATAATTCGCGACTATCTAACAGATCGCACCTTTCGCTATAGAGTGGAAGGTGAATTGTCCACGCCCCGTCCAATACGCTCAGGCGTTCCCCAAGGTTCGATCCTGGCTCCTAGCCTATTTAACCTGTACGTCAGTGACCTACCTCGACTCCCGGAGGTCGAGGTAGGGCTATACGCTGACGATACAGTCTTATATGCCTCAGATAGGAATAGATCCCACCTCAGACACAAAGTTCAACGCTCCGTGACCACTCTCGGGAAGTGGTTTAACGAGTGGCGTATAGCCGTTAATCCCTCGAAGAGCGCCGCGATGCTCTTCGATGCGGATTCGTCACAGATACCGTGGAAGCTTAAACCTGTTAAGCTCTACGATAATCCGATTCCGTATGTAAGAGAGACCAAATATCTAGGGGTAACCCTAGATAGTAGGCTCTCTTTTAGACCCCACATCCGTAAGGTTAGGAACAGGGCCGCGTGGGTCCTGGGCCGGTTGCATCCTCTGTTGTGTTCGGTGAGTAAAATGTCCACGCGACATAAGCTCACGCTCTACAAGACGTGTATTCGACCAATTTTGACATACAGTTGCGCCGTGTTCGCACATATGTCCTAGTCGAGTTTCAAACGGTTACAATCGATACAGAATAGGTTCCTCTATCGTCTCACCGGGGCCCCGTGGTATGTTCGAAGCGTAGATCTCCATAGAGATATGGAGCTTCCTTCGATACATGCCTACGTTAAACAGCTCTCCCGTTCGTATTTCGACACCGCGTCGAACCACGCGAATCCGTTAATAAAAACAGCTGCCACTTATGTTCCGGCACCCACGGACATCCGGTGCAAACGCCGGCCGCGCAATATTTTTATTGATCCCGACGATCACATCGAAAATTCGAATAAATATTACACATCCGTCTCTCCAAACAGAGCGTGCCAGCGCCCACGCCCGCGTAACCACCTGCGACAAAGTTAGATTGGTTGACATCGAACGAACGCCCCCAGACTGACAGATCTGTCGTAAAAATACGAAAATTGATGTTCATTCGCAACTTCGTAGACTATATTAGACAAATTTAATCAGATCCTGTCTTTATAAGTTTATTGTATATTGTATAACAACCAGAGTTTTTTTTTTACTTCTATCACGATCACAAAGTAATTATGCAAGACATGTGTAGCGGCCACAGTAAACACGATTAATACATTGGCCTCGTCTATAGTTTACAGAGGTCATAATATGACAGGCCGCAGTTTACTAGTGAATCTACAATGTGGGTTAGTGGTATATGGTATTTACCCGTAATATAAAACAAATATACCAATACATACACAAATAAGGTTTATTAGTTGTCTTGTTGTTAATTAGAAGACCCTTTTTTAGCTAAGTTAAATTACATGGAGATCCGATTTGGCCCATGTCTAATATAAAGAACAGAAAAACTCATACTAGAAGTCCAAAACGTTAGCGCCCGCTTTCGAAAGAAAGAAAGAAGGAACATTTATTTGAAAATGAAAAACGAACATTTTTAATACAACACACTTTAAACACGAAATCATAATAAAGTATTACTAATTTAATTTGTAACACTACACCGTAGCCATACAAAATTTTGCACTCAAGATAAAAAGGACCTCAACTCAGCATATGCTATAGCAAAATACTATACTGCTGATTTCCAGCAGGGCCTAGATTATATACTAAAGTTTTTTATACCAAAAAAATACATTACCTACGAACAACAAATGTTAGTACATAAAAGATTAAAAAATGTAAAAAATATGCTCTGTGCTGAAGCTTAATTGTAAATTTAAAATATATTCCTTCATTTTATACTTAAATGCACGTACAGATCTTGCAAACTATTAAAGTGGAGGAATATTGTTCCAGATTTTAGCAGCAGCATATTTAGTTGCTGTAGTTCTATGCTTTGAAATGATGAGGCGAGAAAGTCTAGTACATCTTGACCAGCTTAACTTTTCCAAGAGATATACTGGTACCCGGATACTCTCTCAAGAGCCCATAGTATAGGAAGGAGAGTAAATGCCGGTAATATGGTGAATGGGGCGTTACACTCCTTTTTGAGCAGCCAGAGAATTTATATGAAAGCTCGTTTGGCTGTGCATAGAGGAGTGTTAATTCTAACACACATGTACGGAAGTGAAAGCTGGATGTGGCACAAAATTCATGAAAGTAAAATAAATGCAGTAGAAGAGAGCGCTAAGAAGTATGTAAATTGAGCGACAGGATAAGAAATAGTGTGATAAGAGAACTTTGTGGTGTGAAAGAAAATATAGTCACACGGATTGAGAAAGTGATACTTAGATGGTTTGGGCATTTAAAATGCCAATACAACTACAAATAAATTTATAATACGAGTGTGAAAGGAAACGTTGGAAGAGGAAGGCCTAGACGAACATTCATCGATCAAATCGGAGACGTTTGAAGAAAGGTCAGGTCAGGAGTACTCTAAATCGACGAGCATGCATGAAAAGATTAATGAATGTTGAAGAAGTGAAAGATGTATGCCAGGATCATAGCAAGTGGAAGGACGTGGTCTCTACCTACCCCGTTGGGAAATAGGCATGATTTACGTATGTATGTATGAGCCCATGTGACTCCATATTTAAACAAACATTCCACACTTAAAATGAAGCATCATCGCCAACTTAATTTAGCTTGTCTTCTTTTTGATGTCATAAAACCAAAAGCACTAATTTATCTCTATGTCTGTCTTAGATATCGATTCCTAGATCTCACAATACAGCTTTCAACGCAAAGACATAGATTTGTCGCATTAAGAGGTAGTTTTCGTTATTCCAACATCTGGAATAATATTGCATCACCGGTAAGGAACCTGTGTTATATTAACGGTTTAAGATTAGCATTAAAAGGTTTCTTTGCGAACACCAAAAGAACAAAGATGATCAAAAATATGACACTAGTGCTATTTAACTTACTTAAATTACTTATTTTTACTTTTTTTTTGTATTTTATGTCAGTATGCCGTTCATGTGGCATCACCAGTAACAAAGATTCTACGACTCATATAAAAGTGAAGAGATTAATCAAGTTTACGATTTCCCTTCAAATAATTTATCTTACAAAATTTGTTATTCAAATAACAATTGATCTGTAATCAAGCAAAATTAATTGATCTTTTAATAAGTTTGGAAAATATCAAGTTTGTCATCGGATTTCTTGGACCCTCCGTTAATTACGGAGTCAATTCTTTGATCAGTCAAAGATTAATTTGCAGAGCGTGACTTATTTGAAAACGGCAGATGATAAAGAAACACATATTACGATTGTAATAAATTAATATTATATCAACGAGTATTTCGAATCTAAAGCAGAAGAACCTCTTACACCGTTATTTGTTAAGAACAGTGCTTATTACATATTCAAAGTTTACTAGAGTTAATTCCTTTGTAAATATTATTTCCTTTAAGTTTCATACCATCATATATTTAAGTTAGATTTATGTTACTTTATAAGATTTATTACATTTACTTCAATTGCTTCACCAAGTGCACTCACTAAATTATTGACATGATTATTAACTAAATTTTTTTTTATAGTTGGAGAAAATAATTAAGACAATGTAAATCCGATTGATTTTCTTTCTTGTCGACTCTTCTCGATGGCTGGGTTGTTTTCCGAATTGGTGGGTAGTGTTTTGACGTTCATAAGGTTCTCTTATTACGACCTTTAATGATATTTTAAGTTTTCAAAGTTTTTATAGGTACTGATGTATTCCTAAATCTTACGTGTTTCGTGATTCTCTTTAATTTTTAATTTTAAAATTTCTTATAACAGTATCACATAACTGTTTAATTCTGATTAAATAAAATTCTTGTTTCTTCTGTTCTTTTAGTGACCTTGTGGTTTCTGAACGAGTTGTGGCGACATCTATCGAGCCACATAAGACGCATCCTACTATCCTACATTGCGCTATAGAAATTAACTCAATCGTTGAGTATATATACAAGAACCCAACCACAACCGTTGGGCAGCTGCCCGCCAGACATAACACCAGTCTGGTCGGAGGATCCTCCCTTTTCAATGGTTCTTCTACAGAGTTAACCAATTGGGCTCATGTTCACATAATATATGTTGTTAAAAAACTAGCATTAAAAAGATAATATATTGAAAATGATAGTCATTTCTATAATCTACTTTATCTGTGTATTCTTAACTTAATTCTATTTGACATCTTGACAGCTGAGTTGAATCGTTAGAACGAGATGCAACGTACACAAAATGTTAAAGTTAGAATGGGCCAGGTTAAAATCAATACAGATTAAGTTATCAGCAGGTGTAGCAAGTCATTTTGTTTATTAACATCTGCTGAAGATCAGGGTACAAGTTAGTAGTGGTCGTCGAATTTACTTGTAATTATAGCCGACGAATTCCAGTTAAAAAGGTTGCCTCATTAATACCTAAAAACTTTTAATTAAATCACCTAAATTTATCAAAACTGAGTGTTTTAATTAAAAGTTTTTAAGTAGGACTTATTGAATATTTTAAATTTTCACGTTCATATAATCGGGAAACTTCCAAATGCTAGCATTTGCTATTGTTAGTGGACTTTTAGGGACAAGTTTTCACAAATAGTACGGAAAAGTTTCGCAAATATTCGTTCCGTCTCAGTCATAAACTTTATCGCGTACCTGTCAATATACGCTGGAAATAAAATAAATTTTAATTTGGACTTTAAAGTTGAAATTGACAATTCAAATTTATCCTAATAAATTGTACACTTATTACTACTTGTTATCTATCTCGGTACGAACTAAAAAGTTCTTTATGACTTATCATTGTCGTACCGTGAAGCTGGTGGAACCTTCTCCTGGCCAGTGTGTTCCCTTATTTTTACGACATCGGGTCCTTTAAACGTAACGTGAATAGATATTTTTACAGGTTGGATGAATTTAGATCTCTCGGTGGTCAGGAACTGTAACATCAATGTGCCCAGCTATTATATTAGACAAGTCAATTTGCGAAAATTTGCGAACTGTTCAATCTTTGCATTAAGATATTCCGTCTATATTATAAATCTTAAACACCTATAATAAATGTATAAATTTTATCTCCTTTTTAATTTAACACTTATCTTGCTATTAAAGTATATTACAAAATCGATATATTCTTCTTTTGCACTTTTTTCCCCTTAACTACTTTTCAAGTATTTTTCTCATCACGCATACATTTAGAAAGTTTTTATGGTTGTCTCTAAAAACCTGATTTAAGTAAATCCGATTCCCCAGTTTTACTGTTTGCAAATTATTCTTGTTATGATAGACAAAAAGGTGTTACGCATCCCAAATTTGTTGTAATAAATGCATTTTCGTTTACTGGACGTAAAGTACCCAATCCATATTAATATTAATTGCACGATCATTGTCCATAAGTGTACTAACAGAGTCCATTACAGATGATCCCGTGTACGTATTAATGATTTTGATCACCAATATCAACCAAGCTTTAACATCATATTGCTCATATGATTGTTTTGTAAAATGTGACGTGTTTGTTTACGGTAAGGTTTAAATTTCACTAATAGCGTCATGGTGCTTAGGTTGTTGGGTTAATGGATAAAGAGGATTGGACATTAATGCCGCATTGGAGAGTACAGCTTATTCAATTCGTACTAAAACAATCGCAATTCTCGAAGCAAATTACAAAATCCACAATGAGAAATTTGTAATTCAATGATTAATTACAGACATAATCAGGTAATAAGTTAATTGATTGACGGGTAATGAACTTAGATATCATACTTGTTCTTGTGATAGATTTCTCTAATACGATTAGAATTTATTAGACAAAACATATTTGCTCAATTTAATTATTATACATCGAATCGCTTGTAGATATGCCTTTAATTATCCTTTACTTATAAGCTTTTTAAAGTCCTGCTTAGTTGCGCGCCTAAATACACAATATGTATTAAAAACCCCGTCGGATCCGTCAAGGTGTTATTAGGTATCAAGATTATATTCCGTTTATGTTATCTATCTCAGATTATAAGTAAAAAAATACCCCTTATAAAATGTAAAAAAAAAGTTAAATGAGGAAACTTACATGGCAATACAGGCGGCGGCGCAGCATAGGGTACCCATATGATCAAACGTACCGCTGCGCAGCGCCGGGGTCTGGGCCGTCAATGGCGTTATCACGTTTTAAAAATTTGCTAAATTTTAGGGAAAGTAAAACTACATATGTTAATTTTAAATTGCAATAACATATTTATTTCCATAATAAATAAAAATATTTTTTTTTTGGTAATTTTATTGGGGTATCTATATACCCTTTTCGAGTTAGACGAGGTTTTTAATACATATTGTATACTTTAGACATTATTTTAATTAATAAAATTGGTCTCTTTTAATTTTGCATTATTATAACTGTAATTAAAACTAGTATACTCAATAGTATATAGTGTTGTTTCGTAAAACTGTATGATTAAACGTTACCTTAAATGCTGAGTTAAGGTATAAATTGAATAAAAGACATTACAGTTTTTTGATCACTCTGTAACACGATTTGAATAGAAACAAAGAAGCTTCTATAGGAAGCCATATTTTGCGAGTAGGGCGTTAATTCTACTTTAATTTAGAGAACGAACAAGCTGTTTTCTTTAGTTTGTGCGAAGCAGTTAATTGTTAAATACAGTTGTTATGATAGTGTGGCAACGACATTATCGATTGTTATGCATAGTGGGTTGTGTTTTTTATTTACGGTGTTTTATTAAAGCTCATTGTTTGATGGCAAACATAACAGCCAAACACGATTTACTAGCGCTCACTCAACTAATTGGATCAAAATCTAAACATACATCTATATTCAATTAATAAAATATAAGTGTCTGTTTGTAATATCAAAGTAACAGTTCTTTACTAAATGCATATGAAAGTATATACGATACATATAACAAAAAGCCCGTTTTTAAAATTTTGGTCTGTCTGTCTGTCTGTTTGTTCCGGGTAATCTCCAAAAAGGTTGGACCGATTTTGACGGGACTTTCACTGATAGATAGCTGATGATATAGAGAGTAACGTAGAAACTTTTATTTTAGAAAAATAATTACAGTTTCGCACAAATTAAAAATACTGGTCATGGTGAACCAATTGAGGCGCTTAAATGGCTTATGCTGAGTAAACCATAAGAGATATAGCAAATTAATGTACTACATAATCATAGGTATTAAAAATACCTACAAAAAACTCCGGAAAGTTATATGTATCTTCTAAAACACATCCATAATAGGTATTTTTGTCTATAAAATAGTCGGGAGCGGGGGAGCAAGATTCGCGCGGGCATTCTGTAGTCCGCGTGAGCGAAGCCACGGGCACAGCTAGTTCTGTAATATAACTTAACCTTTTTGGAAGAATTTGTTTCAATTGATTACAGAAAAATAATAATCACATCTCTGCCTACGATCGGAAACTTAAACTAACCAGTTCCGAATTTGTTCGTAGAAGTAACAGCTGATTTGTCCTGTTTAATTATTAATGGAATTCACTTAGCTGGTTTATAGTATACCTCTCTTCAAAGCATACTTCGTACTTCGACAATTACTTCATAAATATAAGCAATGACTATATATCTGACTAGACAAAATATTTGGATTAAAAATTCTATCAGAAATTCGAAAAACTTTACTGAAGTACAAACTTTGTAATAGTGTAATTATTATTACTCTCATAATAATAATTTCACTGCAGAGTAAGAGAGAAATATACTAAGTTGTCCGGGTATTTTATTTACGGTACATTATATTTTGCTAGTAAATACACAATTTCACACACGGTCATTTCATTCTATATTAAGCAGAGATCGTATTATGCAAACAAAACAACTGATATACCATGCATATGAGATTATTTAACTAACAAAACATAATACAAAAGTCATCCATGTGCGGCGATCGAACTAGCTTTACTTGGTTCAATAGTAGAGTTAATATTGGGCCACGAGACAAGTCACAATGGTTTCTTACATAAATAAACAAAATAATCTAAATCTTTATAACTACATACATACATACATTACTATCACGCCTGTATTCGCTGAACCCACAGTTCGCCGAATGTGTTTTTAGGTCCCATATAATAGGCTCTATTGCCATTAATCGGGCACAAAGCCAAACTCCAAGCTGCTACTGAGAATTTCATAGGATAAACCTAATAGCACTTTGCTCGACCTGGGAATCGAACCCGAGACCTCAATCATAGCACTCGCGCTTAAGACTACTAGGCTAACGAGGCAGTTGGATAATTTTAACTCGGATTTATTAATGAGATCTCGATTGCGGTTTTATATTGCCTTAACAAAAAAAAACTTTTGTAAGCTGTTACGCCTGCAATTGATTATTCTAAGCTTAGACAATCGTCTGTGACTCGCTACGTATTTTTTTCTTAACGGGTTAGCGATTCTAATGTAACATATAATTCATTGCACACAGATAATACTTTCTTGAACTATTTAGAAGTAAGTATCTCAAAGGACTTCGTAGATTAATTACGATCCACGCAACCACATCTTAATCGTCGAATGAAGCGTCCCGTCATCTTCCATTCAGGCGAGACGTGTGAGATGAATGGTATAAACAAAATTATGAAAAGCATCATTGTTTGTTAATATCGAAGTGAATTGTGGTGACGGTGAACGCGTCAATCGTTTTGTGCGCTATTTGTATAGTATACTATAATTATTTAGATAAATATTAATTTCTTTTTTATTTATTGTAGGTTTAGTGTTTAGGTACAATCTCATCTTATGTCATATGACGTCACTCCATATGCCCAAGATAGTAACACGCTAAGCCTAGTTGCGGGTACTGGCTTTCAAGCGGTGAAATATTTCAATTTGAGTGTGGTAGATAACCAGGCTGGCGTAGAAAAAGCCAAACTTCACCAAACTTCAGGCTTATTATTGGAATATGAACTGACATCGATCAATGCGGTATCAGTGCGTGCTAAAGGTGTACCAGAATCTCATGGAACGAAAACAAAAAAAAAAATTGTGAATTTCATATGGCAATTATCAATTATCATCTATCAAATTAAATTCGAGTTGAGACAACCGCTGCAGAGATGTTTTGTTTTTTTCTTCAAAAGTTACAGTTTTCGTGAAAATGTCGGAAAAACCAATTCGATCACTAGCAAGGAACGTTGTTTACAATGTATACCAAAGGATTTGTACAGAAGAAGATGGAGGCCAATCAGAATCTTCGATTTTAAAGAGAGTTCAAACATTCACTGGTAAATAGAACTAACAAGTCAAGATACTTTATATTTTATACATACATTTTTCGAAGTACCGAAATAATAATTATTATTTTAATCATAGTGTTAAAGTTACAGTTTGTAATAGTTTGGCAGCTTTTTTGATATTCTGCAAACATTTTTGTGTGTAAATTATTTAGGGTTCTCGTACATTAAAAGAAAAATTAAAACCCATGATGAAATCAAATAAGTAATATTATATTGTGTACTATTATTACTCTATGTTATTGAACTGTTACTTACAGGGGTTTCTTCTTCTACCATACGAAGAATTATTAATGAAGGAAGACTAAACGGAGGTGTGTTCTGTACGCCTGGTAAAAAGAGGAAAGGGGGAAAGAAAAAAAATAATCTGGACAGTTTTGATTTAGAAGTGATCAGAAATAAAATAAAAGAATTTTATACTGTACGGAAAGAAATTCCAACCGTGAGGAAATTGTTACAAACTCTTCGGGAAGATATTGATTTCAATGGAGGCAGAGAATCATTGAGGTAACACATCTACTTATTTTACTTGCTATAGTTTAACGTTGCTACATTTTATAACTTATGCTTTTTTACAGGCTTATTCTGAAGAATATTGGCTTTGAATTTGTAAAGTGCCAATCAAAATGAACTATTTTGATGGAGCGTCATGACATCAAGATTCAAAGATTCACATATTTAGAGCGTATGAAGAAGAACTGTGAATCACAAGAACCTAACAAACTAGATGTAGTTTATTTAGACGAAACTTATATACACGGTTCATGTTCTGTAAACAAGTGTTGGCAAAGTAAAGATCTCGCAGGTCCGTATAAAAGTATTTCAGCGGGAACAAGATGAATTATTGTGAATGCTGGCGGAGAAAACGGTTGTGTGTCCAATTGTTGCTTAATATATAGGTCAAAAAGTATATCTGCGGACTACCATCATGATATGAACCAAAATAACTTTAAAAAATGGGTCACGGAAAAACTAATACCAAATCTTACGAAACCAGCTCTCATTGTCATGGATAACGCAAGTTATCATTCTATACAGTTGAATAAATCGCCCACACAAACCGACCGTATAGCTGATATTAAAGAATGGCTGCTTAAAAATAATATTGATTATGAAGATCGTTGGCGTAAGTGCCAATTACTTGAAGCAGTGCAACAAAACAAATCTCCACCCATATATGAGATTGATGAAATTTTTAAATCGCACGGTCATGAAGTGTTAAGGCTTCCCACCTTACCATTGCACTCTAAATCCCATAGAAATGATATGGGGTATAATGAAGCAGAAAGTTGCCGAGAAGAATATTAATAGGCCTGCAACTGATATCAAGTCATTAACAGAGGAAGCTTTCTCACAAATTGGTGCAGATGAATGGCAAAAATGTTGCGAGAATGTAATAAAACATGAAAATGATTTCATTAATCAAGATAGGTTAATAGAAAAGCAAGAGCAGCGATTTATTATAAATACCTCTGTGTCTTCATCATCTTGCTCAGATGAAGAAGAAGATGTGCTAGTGTAGTATTTAGAACCATTTTAAACAAACAAACAACAACAACAACAACAAGTCAATGCATTTTCGATTTATAGTCTGCTCCACCACTCGTCCTATGGAAAACCAACAACCCCTATTACAGTATATACATTCAGTCAAAAAAGCACCGGGAATGGATGATTTGTTATTCATTGTTCAAAATTCAATTTTTTGTTTTTTTGTTGTTGTTAGATTGGCACAACTGTTTTCCATTTTGGCACGGAGTTTAAGTTGCATCTGTCAATACAGTGCTGTTTTTGCCAGTACTTTTTTGACAGCGTAGTACAAATAATGTTTTTGATGATTGATATTAGGGCATATTAATAAAAAAATTAAAAGTATCAAGACGTTTTACTCCAATTACCCTAGTGTTTCTTACTACAAATTTTAATTTCCCTATTTTCCATGAGATTCTGGTATACCTATAGCACTAGGTATCAGTGCATAGCTTTAGGAGCAAATAAAAATGGTTGAGCAATTTTTTTTCTTCTGTTTGGCGTCGCAGAAGTACTTGCCAGTATCAATGTTTTTTAGCCTTCGTAGCATTTTGTAATCTTCAAAGTGGGTTCTAAAAAGATGGTGGCTCACTTGTTTAACTATCTAGGTAGTTTTTTTTTATAAATCAAAATGTATGTTTCCAGTTTATATTTATTTTATAATCGACTTCACGTATGCCCAATAAAAAACTACGTCACGCAAAATGCCACCAATATTACAAAATATAGGGTCAAATAACCTACTATTGTAATTAAATCTTATGAATTAGAATAATGACCACAACATGACATTTTAAGAACCCGCCAAAATTATTTAATCAATTTAAAAAAAACCAGTTAATGTAACCACTTCATTAAAAACAGTTGCATGGAAAATATTCGTATATACTGTGTTAAGAGTATTATAAAGAAAACTTAAAGGATTAGTGGCGGTGACAGAGATGGCTTCCATAACAAAAGTCATGAGATAAACGATTGATTTATGTTTTCCTCGCGAATGAACCTCCAGTGTAGACACGGATGAGCGTTTCATTTGTTTCGCTCCTGTATGGATGTGAACAGTCACTGTTAAGAAATCGTAGTTACCAGGCATCAAAACGGAAATCAAAAAAATCTTTATTCAATTTAGGTCCTAAGAAGGCACTTATGAAAATCAAAACACTCTGCCGGCTCGGAAAATATCCCAGACATCGAGAAGAACCGGTAAGAAACTCGATCGGGTTTATGTTTTTTTTTTTCAACTATACAATAGTGTTAATATAAAACATTAATAATAATTCAGTTAATGCACAGAAAGGGAGTCACTTTCAGACATCACTATCATTCACATATAGATCCATCCTATAATAACCTTTTGACAATAAAACTTGCTTGACGTGGTCCTTGAACATCATAGTGTGTTCCTACTGATAAACATTCGAATGGCAATATTTCGATATCCATCGTATGAATGAATTGTCACGATGTAATATAATTAATACTGTTATTTACACTAACCTGAAAACAAATTAGACATTTTATTTCACTTCGCTACATTCATACTTCTTGATCAAACTAGATTTATTTAGGAAAATTACACCGCTCTAATACCAAATAGCATCGGAAC
This sequence comes from Saturnia japonica, assembly GCA_033032175.1. Lineage (NCBI taxonomy): Eukaryota > Metazoa > Arthropoda > Insecta > Lepidoptera > Saturniidae > Saturnia > Saturnia japonica. Next base: position 15,343,854 of record CM065324.1, on the reverse strand, counting down.
ATATAAGTTGAACGAAATAAAACAAAAGAAGAACAAAGCTGCAAACTAAAGCAATGCTTAACTACCACATTTCCCGAAAATGACTCATAAATTCGCATAGATTTATAAATATACGGTTGATATCAAATATACTTAATGCTTTATAACATCAAAACGATATAATTTATGAAAAACAAACATACAAACAAGTAAACAATTTGATGTGTGGGCAGCGTGCATCTGCGGGTCCAATTGTTAAACGGGCAACAATGGGTATCTGAATCAAAGCGTATAGTTGATGGCGAAAATATTACCGAGCCCTGCCGTACAAACGACGCGTGGGACAGGGTTGTAGATTCTCGTACACTTTTAAAATATTGATCCAATCGTTTTAAAATCAAGTGTCACTATTTACTTGAATAGAACAAATGTTGAAAATATAATTAGTGTCAGGAAATTTATGTAGTAAATGGGGGTGGGCTATATTAAGTAAAATAAGAAACCTGTTCCAAAATAACAGCTTGTTATATGATTCTTTCTCTTTCTCTTACTGAAAAAAGTAAAGAGATTGTTCCAAGTCTTATTTGTTTGTATTTCTTACTAACAAAGTAAAAATCATTAAGCTTCAATAGAGAAAGAAGATGATCCTAATTGAAACAGTTTACTCTTGTCTTACACTCCAGTATGTGGAACAGGTATCTAGTGTTTATTATCAGTCTTCACAGTTTACAAATAATAGTTCCAAGCTATTACTTATAAATACCTGTTCTTTTAAACTGTCCCGATAAAAACACCTCATCCCCAGTAGTAAAATATTCAGTCAAGAGATCTGCGAAAATACGGAGTACCTAAGATTATCCGTGCATAAAATAAAGTGCTTGTAAGTTTTAATAATATAAAATTTATAGATAGTCAGAGCCTTACAAGCACCCAAGAATATGAAAATAGCACCAGTGATGAAGAAACTGAAGAGTTGTAGGTTAGCGAGGTATGGGCATGTTATGAAGAGTGATGAAAGTCAAATAACTAAAACAGGTTTAAGTGTAAAGGTGGGACAGTCATAGGCATAGGGGAAGACTGTAGAAATTATAGGTTAATTGTGTGATGTAAAAGTGTGAACATTGAGATGACTTCTGACATAGGAAAGTCGAAGAAGAAATTATTTTATATAGACTCTAATTACAGTGGATAAAGGTAAGAAAAAGAGGACTTTTAGAGGTTCCATATCAAGACTCGAATTCCTAGTACAGATTAAAGATAAAAGTCCATACGTAGAAATTGGACATGGATAGACTTTAAAATAAAGAAATTTGAACACTCTTAATACAGATAATTGATATAATTGCTGGAGATAGAGAGCTATTGTTGCAAATCTTACAAGTATGGATTTTATGTTACTATTGAATGAATTAGGTGGAGTTAATAGTATAGTGTCATTTGGAAGAAGTATGTAATGATAGGTGGTGTACAAGTCCGTTTGTATCGCGTGCTTGATTGGCTACATGTCTCAAATTTAAAAAGCTGCCTCCAATTACTTTTTGTATTCCATTATGTGAAAATTTCAGACCGCAATTTACGCTTAGCTTGTATCCATTTACAATTTATTATTTTATTGTTACTTCTATATTATTTAAGATATAAATCAAGTTCTAAATTTCAAATGCTGATAAACATGTCACGGCGATAACTAAAGCCAGAGTATGTTGAAAGTGACAATCCTAACTTCATGCGTGGGCGAAAACAACGCGCGAGATGTGACTCCTTTCTGAAAGGCGAGCTTTATAAAAGGATGGAGAATATTGAGGTACCATTCTCGTATTATTTGTAATATACTTTTTATTATATATACAAGATTAATAATGGCGTGTTTTGATTTAACATAAAATTTAACTGAATTTACTAGTCCATATTAACGTGGTATTGAAATGCAAATACATATAGCTAAAGGATCTAGAGAAAAATGGATTATAAAAGAAATGGAAAAATTGTTAATAATAACGGTATTTTCACCATTTATGCAGTAGTTGCTATTGCTCTCGTTCACTATATTATACCTTTCCTTTACCATACTTGAGTTTTTAAGGTGTTATTCGGCAGTTGTCATTTTCAATACCTTTTTTTTTAGACGTTTTAGAAAAATTTTAAGTCCAAAGTTAACAGACACTTAAATATTAATCCTTACTTAATGAAGGTAAGCTATATACATAAAATTTTCGAGTGTTGTCCTGAAGAGCTACAACCAGTGACTTCTATATATAGACAAGCAATTGCGGACATAGTTAACTCTGACACAAATGTGAATTATAATGCAAAGCAATTGGTTGAACTACTCACACTAACATAAATCTACTTAAGAGTAATCTAAATAGATATTTCAAAACGTATGAGTACTTTTGATACTTTAAAGTATATGTTATTTATTCGCCTAAAATAAAAGCCAAATCGTGTAGAAATGAAACCTAAAATTTAAATTGTGTTTATGAATTAAAAACAATGAAGAGTCAGAAAAAAAAATGGGTAGAATCTTGATTTCATGTTGATATTAGTCACAGTATTTCTTTAATAGAACCATTCTTCGTGTCCGGTACAAGTGGCTATTTATTTATTTATTAAAATGTATAAATATATGCTAAATTATCTATATTATTATATGTCGTCGCCAATCAGTTTAATTGGCTTTTAACAGCTTAGTATTTTTTACTAAACGGCGCCGTTCAAAGAGCCGCCTGTATTATTTTAGCCCAATGTTTTTTATGCAATATTTAGAGAACTGGTTGACATGAAAGAAAAAGTTATTATAATATTAATAATTAACGTTAAAACTTGAAGCTCACACATCGCAAGAAACCTAATATACTTGTCGCTCCCTTCTGTCGGTCCTCGCTACCTATTTGCTTTTCGGTGATTAAATGTTGTGTAAAACTATATCGTCTTAATTTTGAGAATAAAATTTATAATATTTCATCTTTATATAAGAAATGTAGTGTAAATTTATTCTCGGCTATGTAAGTTATTAAACGATGTCAAACCAATTTATTCGCCTAAGCTGTTTGATTGAATGGCTGAAAAAGACCATGAAACGTTCTGGCCGCTGGTTGACCTGCGCCATTTAGTAAGCTAGGCATACATGAGTCATTATTATTCGACGATAGATATTTAGTGTGGAGGTGGAGGAACTACCAAGCGACTGAGCAACTGACGGAGGTGTACTGACTGCGCGTTGGGAGCTGGCTGCCGAATGTCATAGTTCTTGGTGCTCCATATCTGAAGATTTATGGGTAGCACTACTACCTCATCAGATTAAACTTAAAGTACCTTAAAAAGTGCATATTTGTGTACTTTATTTATGTAATCAAAACTTAGGAAACGAATTCGCTAAGCAAACAACATATTTTTCAATACCCTCACAGACCAAGCCTAGTAATTGAAAGACTAATTAAGTTCTTTGGCTGTGACATATAAATAGCAGTGGAACCTGTTAATGTGTATGGTGGTTGTGATCCAGTCCCTACCATCCCGTTTGAATACTGAATATCCACCAGCTGTTCCTGGAACGCGAAACGTCTAAGCATGCCACTATCTAGGTTACACAATTTTACACCTGATGTATGATAGTCGCGATACATGCGGTCACAAATTTAACATATCGTTTAAAATTCTGTCAAATTATAAATGAATATTAACCAATAAAAATTTACAGAGCAAGAAGACATTTATTTAATAGTCAAGGCATTAGCACCTTCTAATCTAAACCCATTTCTCGGTAAAGGATCAAGTTTGTGTTGCTTGCACAACTCATTGAAACCTTGGCTTATCAGCACTATATAAAAGTTTTACATGTAATTAGATCTACCATATGGAAAATTTAATAAAGAGTTAAGTTAATTTGATTTGTCTGGGACGTTAAAAGAGAATTTTGATAATTGCTCCGAATTCACAACGATTCGATAGTTGTAATATATGGTGATGTAGCGACGTCTCTCGCCACAACTGACGCATCCTACATATAGCGACATCTCTCGCCACAACTGACGTATCCTACATAGCGACATCTATCGAGCCACATACGACGCATCCTACATCGCGATATTGAAATTAACCCAACAATTGAAAATATATATACAAGAACCCGACAACAACCGTTGGGCAGCTGCCCGCCAGACATAAGACCCATCTGGTGGAGGATCCTCCCTTGTCTATAGCGGATGAGGAACCTTTACAATCTGTTCCTCGCCTCCGCTAAAGTATTATCTACAAAAGTTATGATAATTTAGGGTTTAGAGAAGTCAGTTATTTGTTGTACACTTAAAACATTACCCATGGAATAGCATTTCTAATGCAACATAGAATTCATTGCTTCCAACAGGTTATTTGTCACCAACTTCTTTATGTGAAGACATTGAAAGATCTATGAAAGCTTCGTCAACAAACAACAAAAAATTGTTCACACAGACATCATACCATTCATCCATTTCTATTCATTATCAGAATTCTAATTAATATTCCTTATAAATTTCATACAATAAATCATGTCTCGTGTCGTATGATACAATAGAAGTCAAACCCCGATCTGTTTGAACAATAAAAACTAAACTTCAATATGGTAGGCGTATCTTTAAACGAAATTTGTTATTGTTATTATATAAGTGGTTTGAAAGTTGATTCTTTTTTTACCGTATTACCGGTGTTTCGATGAACAATACGGGAGTTTAATGTTTTGACAGTTTTAAAGCCATTAGTATACTGTTTTCGGCTGCCTGGCACCAGTTCGACCTACTATGGAATACTGTTTGTACCTTTAGGACGGATTCGCAAAATATCTCCTCCTTGCTCTGGACCGGTTGCATAGACGACCTGTCTAAATTGTAAAAAATGTTGACGTTACTATGTTAATCGAGCCGCTTCAACTGCCTAGCGACATTTCCTCGCTGAGCATGTTCTACCGTCATCTCTATTCCAAAACTACATTCGCTGGGTTCCGGAACCACAGCTTTATAGTAACCTCCATCTCTGCGTGAATTAAAAAGTTATCTACGTCATATCTTGTCCGTATTGTGAATCTGTGGACCCGCCTCATGACCAGGGTGTTCCCTTCTTCCTATAACATGAGTTCCTTAAAATATTACGCGAAGAAAAATTTAAAAAGGCCCGCATGACAGCGTGGATTAAGTAAAACGCAGTAATTTTGAAAAAAAAATCGGTTCCTCCGATTTTCTGCTAGGTTCGCTAACAGCAGAATAAGCCACTTGATCATTTGATAGCTCGATTGATGATGGACAGCATAACACCTCGTGATCCAATAGGACATGACTCATTAATTATGAGGATCGACGCCTGGCCCGTCTCACAGCCATTAAGAACAATCTAATCTTGTTAATTTAATCCGAAGACACGTCCCACGCGAGAGGAAGTCAATCATCACTGTTTTAAAACTGGCGTTTTGTTATTGGATCCGTTCAATTACGATATAAATTCAAATTAAGTTCATATTTGCTACGATATGGCTTAGTGAAGAGCTTTCAGACTTCGCTTCGAAAGACGTGGGTTTGCTTTTTGTAAAAAAAAAATCAAGATCCAGTAGCTATAATCTACATATCGAGAATTTGTCCCTGTTATGTATGTTGTTTGTATCTTGCCATTGTCAGGTACATCACCAATAGTTTTATTGATTTATACATGAGAGGAAATCAGTAGTATTAAAGTCTATAATATACTGTAATTAATCCTAAACAGGACTTTAAATTTATTCGTGCTAAATCTGGTGTATAGGTTACAACAGCAGAAGAATTATTGTAACTAATTTCGTGTTTTGTAGTGAATACTGTTCGGTCCTTTTCGTGTATAGAATTGTAGTTCATGCATTATCTAAATACCTATGTACATAATATCTAATTAAATTATGAATACGATAGTAATATTATTTTAATATTTGTTTACCATTCACACTCAATCGACTGGAGACGTATTGACATAGAAATCGATTATGACATGAAATGGGACGTAGAAAACTATTCTGTTTCATATCTTCCAGTGAAACGGACGGACAATTAGCTAGTACCTTGATAATCATAGTAAATTTAATGTGAATATGACTGTGAATAGTATAGAAAAAAAGTGATGTAGCTATGTCATGGATACGGCCGTGTGTTTTACGTGAATATTACTCGTTATAATTGTAATTAGTTTTGTTTATTCTTCTTATTATATACGAAACGTGCACCAGCTGCTGCCCAATGTGTCTTCATAATCGACGATCGTACACAATTGATGCCTAAACATTCCGGCGTTGATATAGAAGTGATTTCAACATCCACTTGCATAATTTCAACCGCCCCAGCTGCAGATGTACTGGTACCATCGTTGATCCGCTCGGCCGCATTCATTCTTTTACATTCCCGACGCTGCTTCACTCAGTCTTATGGTGTTTTATTGGTATCATTCGATTGCTCTTGAGAAACCCTTTCCAACCGTATACGACCTCTGTACTGGGATTTCGCTTTTTGACACGTATAGGCCGACATTATATATTTTTATTTTAACACCATGTATATTTACTGTAATTATTTTACACTAATGTTGTATATACGCAATCGATAGATTTTGACGAGAGCTGACGATTGAAACTTAAAGGGACATCGTAGCTTCTTCGACTCAAAAGTTATAGCAACAAAATTACCTGAAAATGGCACTATAGAAGCAATTTTAAAGACGTATTCACGTCAAAAACAATAACTATTCAAAATGGCAGATGACAATTATGAAATGAAAAGTTGACAAAGAAATACGGGAGCAATGTAGTTGTATATTTTTGTTATTACTAATGAATAAATTATTTTTTAATTTGAGATCTGATCATTCGCGTCACAATTAAGCACCTATCCACACAGGATGGGCACACGAGATCAATTTCCTCTCACCCGAGGGTCCTTTGTACGGCTAATGGAGATATGTTTACCATACAATGCGACACCAAATTGATCTGGCCGACCGAGGAGTTATATCTTTGGAGGTTATTGAGCATTTGCATATCTTAGGACTTGTTAATACCAGATAATATTGGATTTGGTTATGAAAGAGATTTTTAAGTTACACTTTTTTTAGTGCGTTTTGTAGAGAGTTATATTTGGCGTGCATCGTGTGACGTTATTGCGATACGATGGACTAACGTCCGTTTTCAATAACATATCTGAGTTTACTATCCCAGATTATTACTTAATATTTATAATAAGTACTACCTTTAACTTAAGACAGATATCGACTTCCCTCGGAACAACGGATCGATAGGTTTTGAAAATGGCCGTTAGCCAACGATGATAATAATTTGAATTTCTTTAACTGACCTTTCTTTTTAACACAATTAATAAAGATACCAAAATAAATTAAACATATCATCATCATCATCAACATTATCATCGATGGCTAACTTTATCATGTTGATGACACGCTCAAACTTTTTTTTTTGGTCTGTTACTTCAAAATTCTGTAACTTCTTGCATGCGTACATAAAGTTAAATTGAATAGATTTTTCAATGATTTTAATCAATCGATCATTGAAGCTGATCTATCAAACCTCACCAGTTTCTGGTGCAATAAAATAATTAGTTGGCTTCAAATTCACGTGTCTTTTTCTCTTTGTAAAGACAGGGTTTGTGTGTCTACCATAATCAATGTTTTTATTTCGAAATTGCCCATAACTTTCTCAATTTTAATTCTTTATTATCTCCAAAAACGATCACTAATGAAATAATAAAGTTCTAACTAAAATTTACAAGGAGTTTATGAGACACATCGAAATTCAACTTATTGTGTTAAATAATTCAACTTCACTATGGATAATAATCGAACTAGATCACTTAAAATGCCACTAAAGCAACCCGGCTTCGAAGCCAAATTAGATTAAAAAAATAAATAAAATCAAACATAATTACAGCAAGCTTTTATTCAATTTTTCGATCATTTTAAATACTTGCACCTCAAATTCCCATTTCTAACTATTTTCTTTACGCTACAAACTTTTAAAATTATTAAAATATTTAATAAAATCTTGTTTCTCTAAAGTTTTTCTTTAATAGAAGTAGAGATAAATCTCCAAAGAAATTTCTATGTGCCCAGCCTCTCTTTGAACCCCCACACAACCTTCCACAAGGAGCTCTGGAAACCCTACTAACGGCAGGAACACAACGCAAGGTCATTTAGCTGTGATCTTCTGTAGGATGGAGGAATTCCAACAATCGGGCTGCTCCAAGTTGCAGATTCCAGAGACTAGCGCTTTAAAACAAATAGTCTCTTTAACATACATACCATTACGCCTGTATCCCCGAAGGGTTTAGGCCTCTATGTACTAATGTACACCCACAGTTCGCCGTGTATGTTTTTTAGGTCCCATGTAATATAGGGGCCGAGCCTATTGCCATTAATCGGGCTGAAAGCTAAACTCCGAAGCTGGTACTAAGAATTTCATAGAAAAACCCGGTAACACTTTGCTCGACTTGGGAATCGTAACCCAGGACCTCTAGGCTAATCACCTTGTAATATTCCTGTAGAATGTAGATGTACCTACCTAGTAATCTTTTTCATGACAAAGTATCATGTCATCTCTTTCCAATTTCGTATGTTTTAAAATATATTCTTGGAGCCAATGATTCGATTTTAATAGCATAGCTGTCTCTGACTTCGAGATATCTCGGGACCGATTATATTTATTACCGACGATTACGTGAGCGATGGCCAATGTTGCCTTAACCACTATCGACGATTATCTAAGTATCTACTAGACACATATTAACTGATTTGTTACACCGTATTATTCATGGCAATTATCCGAGATATGAAAGAGTGGGGCTTATTATACACTTTCAAATCTCAGTGGGATTTAGATTTAGACAAGAAAATAATCGCGATAAAAACATAAGGGTGCGGTGGAAGCGCATCCAATGCTCGTCTGGTTAGCTAAAACTCTAGGCGAGTCTCTAGGGTCAGTAGGGTCTATCGGTGTGTTCCTACAGATACTTTTGAAACCGTACTCCATTTTTTATGCGTAGTGTCTTTGTAAAGTATAATATGCTAGCTCTGCCCGTGGCGTCGCTCACTTGGAATACAGAATGTTATCGATCGGGCACACGCACGAATCTTGCTCCCCTGCTCCTGGCTATTTTAAAGCCGAAAATGCTTATTGTGGGTGTTCCTTAGAAGACAGACGTATACTTTCGCTGACATTTTTGTAGGTATTTTTAATGTAGGTATACAATTATGTAGTACATTAATTTGCTAAATCTCTTAAGGTTTACTCAGCGTAAACCATTTAAGCGCCCGAATTGATTCACGATAACCATTTTTTTTTATGGAACCTTAATTATTTTTTAAAATAAAAGTAAATTAAATTATTCCTTACATCATCAGCTATCTACCAGTGAAAGTTCCGTGAAAATCGGTCTAACCGTTTCGGAGATTACCCGGAACAAACAGACATTCAGACAAAAATTTTAAAAATGGAGTTTTTAATATAGTCATCATATATACTTCCATATGCATTTAGTAAAAAGCTATTATTTTGACATTACAAACAGACACTTCAATTTTATTAATTGTATAGATAATTGGATACAATAACTTTAAAAAAAAACGCTTTACTGTAAGCCTTCAGGAAGACTCAACTTGAGGGTGGTAGCTGGCAGACGAGCATTAGAAAAAGCCCTACCACCATACTATGGTTTCAGGCGCATTGCCGGGGATTCGAACTCATCGACGCGATGGTGGTGTTTGGGTTGTGCGTTGATACGTCTAGGCGGTCAGATCTCGTTTTATCTTAATAGATTATTTTAAAGATAATGCAAGCAATGTAATTGGAAATATATGATTACCTTTTTAAAATTAAAATCATAATATTTTTTATTCAATTTAGGCCCTAAGAAGACACTTATGAATGTCAAAACACTACCACCGGTTCGGAAAATATCTCCGCCATCTAGAAGAACCGATAAGAAACACGATCGGGTTTATAAACATCTATTATCTTTTTTAATTAGTTTTTATAGAATTAAATTATATACAGTTATTATCATTTTCAGTAGCTGTACAGAGTGAGAATCACATCCAAACATAACCATCATTCACGTAATCAGCAACTCTATAATAAATACAATATCGACAATAAATCTTGCTTAATATGATCTCTGAACTTATTGTCCGGCAAATCGGTAATGTCCCTATGAAGTTTAATGTAAAACCTAATGCAATTACCTAAAAAACTTTTGTTTTACTAAGTCTAAAACTGTGATATCTCCGAAGATATACATTGAAATCAACTGATGGAAAGAACAATTTTGTTCAAATGAAATACTTGTGATGAATAACGTATTTATTTCGATAATTAAAAACACCTTTGCAAATAATGCATTATTTTAGAACAAGTTTATTACCAAAATAAGATTATATAGAGTAAACATTAATAATAGAAGTATACTATCGCGGATTTTTTTTAGAACTTTTTAAGAGAAACAAATCCGTCACATGATTTTTGCGTAACTTTAACCACTTACGCAGCGCACTCTACTTAAATATGCTCTCAAAAGGAATAAATTTTGATGCTTCGCTCCTGTTAGTCGTAGCGTGATGTTATATATCCTATAGCCTTCGTAGATAAATGGGCTATCCAACACTAAAATAAGTTTTCAAACCAGCAGTTTCTGAGATTAGCACGTTCTATCAAACAAACAAACAAACTCTTCAGTATTAGTATAGATTTATAATAGTTCGGTTTATTGCTCAATAGATAGCGCGAGATACTTGCGCACGAGTTGTCAGAGAACGAGGTTAATAGTGACATCTCTTGGAGAGTAGCAAAATGAGGGAAGCTTGAAAATTATATTAAATAACAATAAAAAAAAAAACAATTTCTTGTTTATGGATTGCATTGGTCTCTTGAATTTAATTTCTTAAGACAAAAAAGGTAAAATAATGATTACAATCTAAATTTAGATGTATGTACGGAACATGATGTACCTATTACTGAGTCGAAGAACTTTACCATTGACCTTCACGCGTGAGCGAAAGAGACAGATAATTTCACGTGAAAACATTTTAAAATCTTCTGTAATGAGTCATTCCTTACGAATACCATACCGTACTAGTGATGTGCAAGACGATTTTTCTAATGCTTTTGTTTATTTGAAAATATGATACAGTAAGCAAATAAGTATGAAATCTGCCTAATGAATTAACTAGTATCTTATTCAAAGACCCCGTTGCTAGGCTTTTCTAGAAATATTTGAAACAAAATGTCATCAAAAACAGTATTGACAATGTCATGAATTTGTTTATTGTAATATTCAATTTTTTTCAACCAGAGTGTTGATACCTGAAAAGTTACCCACACCCTTCTTGGGGTATCTGGCCCTTATCCGTACCTGGTTACGCTCTTGAATCTACCTAATAATAACAGCTAGTAATAATAATAATATTTATCTTTAACCAATGTCAATTTGGATAGCGGCAGACTGTTCTTCAGACGAATATATGGAAATGCTTCATGTACCAGTTCTTCTTAACAACCGGTTAGACTGGTATACAGTAGCCCTGGATTTACTGCTTTGTGTTTAGAAGACTGGTTTAAAACGCTTCGTGTGCATAGGCCCTTAAATAAACGAAACAGTAGGACAAGCACGGATGCGTTGCGAGTGGCAGAAATAGCCGAATGATTTTGGGTAATTTACAGTCTTAACAGTGCTGTTCTTTAATCGGTGCGTTAAATTGTTTATGTGATTGGTTTCTCTAAAACATACCTAAGGATTTGGATAAAATTTTGTATGTAAATATTGTTTTGTTTATTCGACATCGACGATAACCGATATTTTTGTATCAAACCTCGACAAATCAATTGTATTTAGCCCGGTAATAGTTAAGACTTAGATGATGATCATCCATCATCATCATCGTCGCCTACCATTACAAAAATATACTAATTAGTTGGAAATAATTAGTATACCGTCCTTTACCTATCGCTCGCCATCGGCGGAGAGCTTAACTATGAGGATGGTCCAAGGTATGAACCTTAAAACCTGCACGGTAGCGGACTGATAGGTTTCAGAGGAGTTTCCTTTGAATGCTCTGGATGTGGCATGAGATCATTTCTGAGGTTTTCGCAGGGATTACAGTTTGGGATCTTCAAGTGAAGCGTTCATGGTACATAAAAAGGAAAACAATTTAATAACTATCGACATTGATGTACGATATTAAACACATCACTATTTTTTTTTACTCATGGATCTGTGATATTGTCGTAGCAGAAAAAACCGGGCGCTATCCTTAGTCGAGGAATAACCATTTAAAAATAAAGATTTAAAGCTCCCACGGATAAAGCAATAAAGATAATTTTATACAGAAAATGCACGCGCAATCGTTGTATGAGCGAACCGTGAGATCAAAATCATGTGCGCCCGCGCAGGAACCCGTTCTTTCATTATCAGATCGATCGTGTGGGCGTGGTTTATCCTTCGTTCTGATGTATACCCGTCTCGCTCGCCGTACCGATCCGTTACGGTGATCGTGTAAGTGCGAAAAAGACGCACGACGTCACGGCCGATCGGTTCGATTGATGGCTGGTTATTTTCTATATATTTTCTCGGAAAGTTTTGTCGTTTCGCGAAAACCAGTTATGAGCTGATGTTAAGCGATAAATTTTTGAACTATGTTTTTGAAGAACTTCAAAGTATATTTCGTTTTTATTGATTGGTGGAAATACTTCTCTTTGTATTTTAAAGTAGGTATATTATGGTCACTAAAACTGGAGCTAGATTTTTTAAACGACCGCCATAATTTTAATTTTAGAAATAAATACAATTCATGCCATGTTTAGACACAGTAAAATCAAAAAAAAAATTAGATTAGGTCTGGTTCTACAATAAGATTCTAAAGCACATTACTGATTTGCCGAGTAAAGGGTTCAAGGACCATGTCAAGTGGGTTTTACTGTCAAAAGGTTATTATATGGTGGTTCATTAAGTAAATGATAGTGATGTCTAGAAGTAACTCCCTCTACCCTAAAATAATATGCTTTTTAATTGTAATCATTATTTTCACAATTAAAAAGAATCGATTTAGCTGTTCGAGTTTTTTGCAGACGCTTCTTGATGACTGGGATGTGTTTTGAATAAATAGTTGGTAGTGTTTTTACATTTATAGATGTTTTCTCATGATGTTTTTATTAACTACGGTATTTTTATTTTTTAACTGACTTAAAAAGTAGGAGTAGGTATCTCAATTCGAATTAAAATATCATTTGCAGCTATAATTTCTTTGTTTATGAACCGATTTACATGATTCGTTTTTTTTTTGTTGTAAAGGGGATAGATAATTCGAGTACTATTTTAATTAAACCGGCATTAGACCTTCAATTTCAAAGATACTCCATGGAACTACTCAAAACCATTGAACTTGGTTTTATTTTTTATAAAAAAAATGTGATTTTTTCTTTTTTTACATATTCCATATAGGCATATCACGGTTTCATTAATCCACGGAGATCAACGTCCATTTGACTTTTATCGACAATAAAAAATTAAATCTTAAATCGTTTCATAGAAACGAAGACGCTATAAAAATTTATTCAAGAGATTATAATATAGCGAGGTGATTGCAATTTCTTTTTTCTTTCGGAAAAACGTTTTAATTACATTCAGTTTTCGTGAAATAATTATTACACGTTTATCCTTGTATATTATTACACAACGCGTAGGCGACCCGGTTGATTCATTTCGTAAAAATAAAGGTTGCGATTCTTTACACGATCTGATTTTATAAACAGATAAATGGTTTTTATAGGCGTGTGTTTTTATTTTTTATTATCGTATATTATGTGTACAAGTTTTTTTTATTACCAAATTGAAGATTAACTTGACCTCAATTGCTCTTGACACCAGGGTCGTGATGGCACGTAGATATTTACTGATTTTTTTTTCCTTTAAAGTACGTACATACATATATTTATATTTCAAGCAACATTAACTCCATTGTAAACAAATTTTCTGTTTTTTTTATTTTTATTAAATATAAGTAGTTAAAGTGTTCTCTGATAATTTCTCTACTCTATGTAAGCTGAAGACCTTTCAATCATTATTCGTTAACGGCATATAATTATTTAGATATGCATTTGTAACAACCGTAGAGATGAACCCCCGGGGTTCACGGTTTTCGTCTTTTTTTTATACCATTTAATTTACAATCGCAACAAAAATGCAGCCGCGTTTTTTTTAATTGATGGACTAATTTATCTGTATTTTTTTAACCGCTTAAGAATCGATTTTCGTATTTAGCCCGAGGTATGTACATTAGTTGGGAAGCAAAATCGAGTGTTAACAAAAAGTCAAATCGATTTGTTGATCCCCTTTGCTACATATTCATGCATCTCATCTGAACTGTTGTATGCATGCGTCATATCTGGGATAGATCCGTAAAATTCCTTCTAGATGCTCTGGACAGGTTGCAGAGATGGGCTGTTCGCATTGTTAATGATGCAGATGGTACTAAATACATCGAACCGTTTCAGCTGCGCAGGAACATCACTTCGCTGAGCGTGTTCTATCGTCTGTATCATGGTAAGTGTTCTGAAGAGCTGTTCAATCTAATTCCCTCCTCTACCTTCCGCACGTGTGTTACGTGCGCTCCGGAGTCACGGTTTTACGATAACCTCCACCTCGGCATGAACAAAAAATCTCTATAACTTATCTTTGTCGTACCGTGAAGCTGTGGAACCTTCTCCCGGTCAGTATGTTCCCTCCTTCTTACGACATCGGATCCTATAAGCGTAACGTGAAGAGATATTTATGCAACCCGGTATGACATCGGCGATTGCCGATGGATTTAGATCTCTCGGTGGTCACCGTTATGTTTGGATTGTACATGCTTACCATTAGGAACAGAACTGTCAATGTGTCGAGCTATTATATGTGTATACTAGCTGTGCCCGTGGCTTCGCTTACGTGGACTACAGAATGCCTGCGCGAATCTTGCTCCCCCACTCCCGGCTATTTTAAAACAAAAATGCTTATTGTGGGTGTTCCTTAGAAGATACATGTATATTCTCCGGTACTTTTTTGTAGGTCATTGCAATTGCCTATGATTATGTAGTACGTTAATTTGCTATATCTTTTATGGTTTACTCAGCATAAGCCATTTAAGCGCCCGAATTAATTCACCATGGCCAGTTTTTTCTTATTTGTGTGAAACCTAATTATTTTTCTAAAATAAAAGTAGTCTAAGTTACTC
This sequence comes from Saturnia japonica, assembly GCA_033032175.1. Lineage (NCBI taxonomy): Eukaryota > Metazoa > Arthropoda > Insecta > Lepidoptera > Saturniidae > Saturnia > Saturnia japonica. The sequence continues at coordinate 15,328,614 of CM065324.1, read as the reverse complement.
CCTATATTATCAGCTATCTAACGGTGAAAGTCCCATCAAAATCGGTTCAACCGTTTACGGAGATTACACAGAAACAAACATACAGACAGACAGACAAAATTTTTAAAAATGGGCTTTTTGTTATAGGTATCGTATATAATTTCATATGAATTTAGTAATAAAACTGTTATTTTGACATTACAAACAGACACTTTAATTTTATTAATTGTATAGATATACTCAACTTCTATAAGGAACTAATAATATATTTTAAAAGGTATTAATAATTTATCTTTGCCTATTGTACATACTCCAAGTGAATTGTTGGAGCTGACATGCACCTTTTTTGGAGGCATCCGAAATGCTCCATTTTTTGTAATCTGAGGTTTATCAAGGCAATAACCCTTGGGCCAAGGCTTGCCTTGTTTTTGCAACTTTGATACTTTAGTACTATTTGCCATTCCGGATTATCGCATTCTGCATTCGCCAGAAAGACCCGTGCAGCTGTAAAGCCTCTTCAGACCAACAGCACTAGTCAGATCGAGAAAATCTAATTTATTTATTTATTTATATAGGCACACATTACAGATTATAAACAAAATAAGAATAAATCTTAAAATTTTACATGTTTTAACTAACTTATAATCCAATTTATTAGTGCACATCAGTTGTAATTATTTTCCAAACGGAAAAAAAAAAGAAAAACGAAATTTGTCACTAACTTTGCTAACTGCCTGGTTAGCCTAGTGGTAGTTAGTGCGACTGCTATGAGCGGAGGTCCTGGGTTCGAATCTTAGGTCGAGCAAAGTGTTATTGGGTTTTTTCCTATGAAATTTTCAGTAGCAGCTCGGAGTTTGGTGTCGTGCCCGATTAATGGCAATAGGCTCGCCCCCTATTACATGGGACCTAAAAACATACTTGGCGAATTGTGGGTGTACATTAGTACACTTCTGCCTAACCCTTCGAGAAATACAGGCGTGATGGTATGTTATGTATGCAGAATTACCTGCTAATGCTATTTTATTCTAGTATTTGATATTTTCAACTGATGTTACGCGACGGTTAAGAGATCTTTCAAATGGGGTCTATTTTTTGACGTGACAATGAGAGTACATTGAGTTCTCATACATGTAGAGAATTTAGTATTTTCTATGAATTTTTCATCTAAGCTCTTCATTGTGATTAAATTTTGTAAAATTAACACAGCATAAATAGTTACTATACGGCACCTAATATACCTACGTTTTGTACATAGGTTTTGCTCACAGTCGTTGATGTCATGTCAGACTGCTGAATATACCTGTTCACGTCTTACTTAAACCCAATATCATGAGGAAAAGGGAACAAGTTGTTTAGGACCATTTCACATTTGTAAGGTACGGCAAAGGTAACAGTTTCATCTTGTGGTAGATAATGTGTTATCTTGAACTACTACTGGAAGTAAGGATCTGATGACAGTAACCACAGTCATGTCGGTATACTGGTGCATACTGGTTGAACCCGATACGAGTAAGGGGCAACTGAGTCACTTTGTCTTCATGTCGACACAAGTCATATTTTTTATAATAACAGTTCGTAGCGTGGCCAAAAGATCGGTCAGTCAGAGATGTTAGAATTGGGATTATCGTACCATGTGTCTGGTTGTCATGATCAATTCGTCTACAAGTGTCATATTACAATGCTTTTATTTAAAGTTTGTTTTACTGAAATAATTGCTGTATCAAATTTAAATACAATATTATCTAATTATATTTGTAGAAAAATATTTGAAATGTGTATGATTTTTTCTGTAACAACGTATTCGACACAGATTACATCAGAGTGCTCGGCTGGCTCGCTCGCACGCTTGCTCTCTACGCTCGGCTAGCGTGGAGCGCGTAATTTTTACCGCCGCACTCACATCTGAAACTTCGAGATTAATGATCCAGCGCGTCTAGTCATACGGTTCCGCCGAATGCCGTAAAAACGCTATGCGCAATTCAGTTTTTGTTATTGATCTACGAAGATTTTCGGATAAGGTTTCCCATATGTGACTATGTAAATTGGACCACCCACGCCGTGTAAATTATTTACATTGTTTGAATGATTCCACAAATTAAAAGTGAAGATGTGGGATATTCTCTCAGTCAACGTGTTCCCTCCTTCCTATGATATTGGGTCCTTCAAATTTGTGTCACCGACGGTCACCGTTGTTTGTGGGCTGTACTATGCTTACCATCAGATGCTGTATAGTCAAAAAAGTCACGTAACTATATCATTCGACTTACAAAGAAACAAAATCAGCAATACCCACATTCACTAAAAAAGTTGCTGATATTATTCTTGATTAAATTGCACGCAACAGTTCCCAGCTAAAATTATTAATAAACAGAGATGAACAATACCGTTATTTTATATACTATCGACAAAACTCCTGAATAAATTAGTGATAACTCGTATAAATCGGTGTAATTTCAATAAAGAAAATCCATAATGAAAAAACTAGATGTTGTTTCCCTTACCCTATGACTGAGTACATCCTCGTCTTAATCAATATGAAATGGTATCAAGTAATGATTTAATATGACATTCTACCTATTTTCGTTTTGGTATCTCCTATCCAACAAAAAAATCATCCAGATCAGTTCATAAACAAAGAAGTCATGGCTGAACATCCATAAAAAAATATACGTTCGAATTGAGTAACCTCCCATCTTTTGTTGAAGTCGGTTAAAAAACATACAATACATAATATGTTCATTGAGACCATTCCAATGGGCCAATAACCGATATAATTCGGTGAGAATTTAGGTATTCTAAAGATTTCAGATTTCAGTTTCAATTTGTATAAAATATACCGCATCTACGTCCAAAAATTCATTCGTAGCTCTCGTCCATTCCGACCTTTAATTGCTCCCATCTTGATACGGCTGGTATATCGAGCGGCAAAATGGGTTTTTCGCTGCGGTAAACGTTAGCAACTTTGTACGGAACACATTATCAGATTTGTTACCGACTTCCCTTGTGTCGCATTTGTTTTCACATATCTATGACATAGTTGTTATTCGTTTTTAGATGATAACTTCTTATAGGACGGTAAACCGTTTCGTAACGTAACGCGTTATTGCGCTGCTCTATCTGGCTTCCTTTTCTCTTACGCATACGGCAGCAGTAGGCAGGCTCCTCCTCTCTCACTTTAACCCACAACCATTTTTTTTTTTAATTTAAGTTATCACTTCTGTCGAGCGTCTCAAGACGCACACATTTTTTTTTTTATAGTAAAGTGACGGTAATGTTCCTAAGGACGTGCCGGTGTAGAATGGAAAAACCCCATTTCATCTCGTGGGTGTCTTCAAAGGCGACTAAGTGATTAGCCAAAGGACGGACAGCAACGTCTTTTGAGAATTATTTCAGCCAAACTGCGATCGCCAATCGGCCTGCCAATCGTGGCGATTACGGCAAATCCCCCTTAAAGAACAGCTCATTGTGGCGATTATTGGGGAAGTCTACAACCATCGCCATTTGTCGCTGTTATGCCGGACTGTTCAAGGGTCTCTTTACATTATTTTTGAAGGACACTAAAACACTGGCTAGGAAAAGGTTCCAAAACTTCTCAGTATTGCAAAGATATCTGACAACGAACTTCTTTGTCCGTGCCGAAATGAAGGTTGCAGATTCTTCTTTATTCTGGCAAGCTATCCTCTTAATGCTAGATTATTTATTATTATCAAGTAGAGCATGATTCGTGTGTCCGATCATGTGTTAGAAGGTTAAATTTTTTTTAATAAAACGGAATTGCAATAGGATACAATTGTTAAAAAAGAACTAAAATCTAAACCAAAAGCTGTGAACACAATAAAAAATTACAGTTTAATATTAAAAACAAAATCAAAATAATCTTTATTTAGTTTACGCCCTAAGAAGGCACTTATGAACGTCAAAACACTACTGCCGGTTCGGAAAATATCTCAGACATTGAGAAGAATCGGCAAGCTACTCGATTGGGTATTTTCTTTTTTGAACTTTACAAGTTTTAATATAATAGATACAATAATAATAACTTAGTGGATGCACTGAGAGGTAGTCACTTCCAGACATCACTATCATTCACATAATGATCCACCCTATAATAACCTTTTGACAGTAAAACTCTCTTGACATGGTCTTTGAACTTGTTGTCCTGCAAATCAGTAATTTGCCTCAGGGTGTTATTATAGAACCTAACACTATTACCTAAAAAAACTTTTATTCATCTTACTAAGTCTAAAACACGGAATGACTAATTTACCTCTATTTCTAGTATTTACCATATAATGCCATCTTATCTAGCTAGTTTATAAAAAATGTGTATTCCGTTTAGTACATTTCTCTTTTTTATTCCTGATAATTATAATTTATCAAATATTTTTGTACCATACAATCTACATCTACCACTAACATGTTCCTATGTTTTGGTTTATTTCATAAATTATCCTATTATAAAACTAGAAGCCTTCTAAAATTGCCCAATTATACCGTCATTATTAGGACATGAATGAAAAGATTTGACAAATATAAAAAAATAAAGAAAAAATGAAGGTATATTCAAAGTCGAATATAAAAATCGATCCAATTTTGGAGGAGGAAACGGTAAAATATGAAATTATCATTTCCTCTATTTTACTTAGATATAATCATTCCGAGCTGAAGTTGTCTCTCTCGCGCTCTATTCGAGCACTTAAACACAACGCGAAAGCAATAGATTTCTGTTAAAACGTATTCTTCAAATGTTTTGTCGGCCGCATTTCCTCTTAAAATTATCTCACTTATTATAATCGACAATAATATTTTAATTGATGCTTAGACCATATATTGTGTACAAATTTAGCGAAATCCCATAATGTCATATAGAGCGCTTCAAATTTTACCTACTATTTCTTTCCGAGTGTTTTAATGCAATAGGTATATGATATTCTTCTATTTCTCTGAAACATTAACTTACTCTATAATTTAAATAAGAGATCGCCTGAAGCATCCGACTTGACTCGATAGTGAACCGTGCATCGAACAAAAGCCTCTGTTATTAAATGTTCATTAGGCTGCGACAACAAACTTAACTATGTCATCTAAAAAGGCGAAATCGCTAACAAACATTTAACAATCTATACTTTTATAACCGCAATTAATAACTTGCCAGTCATTTTACTTAGTTTTTAATTTTATTTGCCGTCGCTAAACTTCATAATGCTACAGTTTTATAAGGATTTTTTTTGTTTTTAACAGCAAAAGTAATTTGGTGTCAATCATAAACTCGTATTGGCATACCACGGTAACTATTAATTATAATTGTCAAACCAAATCGAACTAATGAAATAGAGTTTAGAAGTAATTTGTTTTTGTTTTGATTTATTTTCTGGTTGTAGATTTTTTGTGATAGCTTACTATTTTTGTAGATGCAATATTTTAGTTTGCAAGGTGAAAGTTCTGGAATTTTTGGTGAAATTTATTCAGGAATTATATGAACACTAGCTGATCTCGCGCAAACGCACGCACTTATTATAGAGTTGTAATTCTTCATATTTTTTATGTTTATCATATGTAATTATTTTTGGTAGTTTTATTGGCAATTCTTATAGCCTATTAATTGAGGAAAGACAGAATATGCTTCCCGTGAATAGAGTTTCATAAGAAATAATTATGAATGTAGTAGTAGTTTGTAATTGTTTTTTTTTTACTAATAATTTTTATATCCAATGAAATGTAGAATCACAATATATATTTCTGATGTACAAAATTTGATAAAAATAAGACAAACCGTGTTTGAGTTAAATCCAGACAGACAATCAAATATTTTATATTCGTCATCTGTGGCCTTTTTATTAGACATCTATCACAAAATCAATTTATTCGAAATTTATTTGCTACTTTCGCCTGAAACTGATTGACAGTTTTTCGTCTTTGTGCAACAAAAAACGTTTGTTATTATTTGTTAACATGTTATTATTTTTTTCTTCCGGTATTAGCAGTGTTATTCAGGGTGAATTAATTACAATGGATTTCCGCAAAGTAACGTCTACGGCAATAAAATATCTATCATAATATTTGAAAAAAAAAAAGAAATAGACAGAAGTACAGATTTATTAGTAGGTGTAAATAGGATTTAATAAACCCAGATATGATTTATTCTAAAACAGAAGGGAGTCGTTTTCAGAAATCTAGGTTTAGAGTTAATCCGAATAGATTAGCTCTGCACGATTTCACCTAACAGTGCATTAGTGTAGAGAAATCAAACAACACTTGAAACTAAGTTGCAGTATAATGTCGTCGCGTCGCTGATGTACCTACGTATTCCCGCGGCGACTTGAATGAAACTGTCTTTATGCTGTGTTCACACGGTTTAATAACAATCTCCAAGCAGCTAGTAGGATACTAGAAAACTATTTAATAAGTTGTCCTCACATGAGTGACTTTTGTGTAATCAGCATTTATTGTCAGTTGTGTTAAATAAATAAAATTAAAAATAATGTTTTAAAATGTTGTATTTATTTTTTGATTGTTTCTTCTTAAAGTTAGCTGTGTGGTACAACATGATATTTGTGTCCGACTGAATCGCGACTACCATACACTATGTACGCAGACATAGTGGTAATAAAAAGTGGATAAAGTGACATTTTGAACGTGTGTTTTATTTCTTCGGCACGCTATGATGGCCGTTTTGACACATTAAAATAGTGACTTGAAACGTACTTTCTATCATATCGACGAAATCTACAACAAAAGGCGTAAACAGAGTCAAAATTAACGATCAACTGTAATGCAGTATCATTATCCGAAATCCAAAGCCAGATGAAAACTATATCACCATCGTAGTGCACTTCTTTTCGAAGCAACGTCAAGTCGAAACTGCTTTGTTTTGCATTGAGCATTGACGCGAGTTTGCCGGAGGTAGTTGTTGTGCTGGTCAGCGAACCTATATGTGACGATTGTATTAGATTTCATTTTTTTAAATATCAAATTTTGAAGAGCACATAAACGCCGAGTTGTGTGTTCATTTCATTCATTAAAGATCATGTGAAATGGGACTGTTTTTGTTACTAAAAACGTAAAAAGATTTGTTCCCGGGTCCATATATATTCAAGTAGTTTAGAAATCAGTATAATAAATAAATATTGTGTCTTCAATGCAAGTCACTACTGACAATAAAGAACAGTAATTTGCTTCTTGAAACGTAGTTGTTAATTTATACGAAACTTCATGAGCGGACAAACGTCAAAACGGCCATTATAGCGTGCCGCTTGTGTAACATCAGAATATTTAACACTCGACAAGTGGATGGGCAAGTAGCAGTATCGACGTGAACAGACTATGGCAATCGAATAGACACGTTACACCTGTTGGCAGTCCATGCAAGTTATCAACACATGTATACTATTTACACGTGGAATATCAAAAACATCCAGGCGGGTTCAATCATGAACTGTGAATAATCTCTACTAAATCTTCAATTCAAGTCGTATTTTAACTATGTTTTCCTTGTAGAATCTTTATGATTCTCGTTTGATCTTAACGCGCTGGCTATCGCAATAGGCCAAATAGTACTGCCATTGGGTTTTCAGCTCAATACACATCTGGAAAGTTTTAGTTATCGTTCACTAACAGAACATTTAGAAATATATAACTAAATACTTTTTCGTTTTTCTCAGTTATAGTTGCATGTTTTTTTACTATAACTATAGCTGTATTTTTTATAACAAATGGTTACCGTCGCCAACTGCAACACCAATGATATTACTGTTATATTGCTGACCTTGGAGGCCTCGTGGCGCAGTGGTAGTAAATGCTACTATTAAGCAGAGAGGTCGCGGGTTCGTTCCCCGCCCATGACTATCTTTGTGTGATGAAACAATAATGTCAGTTGTGTGTGTCTGGGAGTTAATATCTATGTATTTAAGTATATCAGCTGTTTAGTTACCATATTACAAGCTTTACTTAGTTAGGAATTAAATGGCCGTGTGTGAAATTGTGTCCTCATATAATATATATTCATATTCAAATTCAATCTCTTTCCAAAAAACCACGTGAAAGAACGTGTTGGGTAACCCATTCCACAGCTCTGACGTACACAATTAAAAGGTTCTAGAAAACCTTTCTATTATCGAACTTTTTTTTGGTTTTTGTAGTCAGCGAATGGTGGAAGGCAAAGGTTTGAAACGGAGATGAAGACACCATATAAAAAAGTTCCTCAGAGCATACTCCAAGAAACATTCGGTAGGAATAACCGATATATCTATGAAGTTCTATGGGACCTAGATAGCAAAGTAGTAAAAAAGTACAATATATCTTATTTTTATAAACTGTATTGGTTGAGCAACGTCGCGGGTGAAAATAAGTGTAATGCTTACTCAAAGTATTGCATATAACACATGGTATTCACAGAGAATATCGCATACCCTATCGAAATAGCATTATGTTACTGAATGGAAAAAAACTAGCTAAATTTACTTTTTTACGTCTTTTTTTTTGGACGAATTATATTAACAAGATAAAATATGAATTTCACTCTAATAAAGGCACAACTTTATTGTAATATTAGTGCAAAAAATATATTTTTCTATTTAGGTGCTGAATACGCTAAAAAGGACAAAGCACTGTGGTGTTTCTTTCTTCTTCTATCTCTTGAAGTATGTGTTATGTCTCGGGCTAAGACAAAAAAGACAGTGTTTAAATCGTATGGTTTATGGGATAGCGAACAAAATTCACCAATCTCGGAACACCGAGCGATTCGCTAGAAAAACAAAACAATTCTAAAACAAAAACGAAAAAAAAAAACATACAAATAGAGTTACAAAGCAACCTTTTCTTACCGCAAAAAAGTTTTTCCCAGGTCCAGGCGGGCATTTTTCCATCCCTCACAAACGGACCACAGTCGGACAAAAAAGTTGTCGGCACTCGCGCGATCCGACAAAAGCCGTTTTTTTTCTATCTCGTATTATTATATAATTTTTTTTACATTATTTTTTTGTTGTTCTCATTTTACTTTTCACAAAATATAAAACGGCATCGTTAGCGGTTAACATTTGTTAGAATATTTGGAATATTTTTGCGCAGGCCTTTCCTTTTTTGGGGTCTCGGTTTTATTTTTTTGCGTTTGAGGTCCTCTGAAGGAGTTATCTCGTTAAGTAGGGGGTTTAAAAATAAGTTTATTCAACAGTGCATATTGTTTAGCGACGGTTGTGTTGTGAAATGTTCCCTTTGTGGTTCAATTTACAGAATATAAAAGTTGATTGAAGTCTCATTTTTTCTTTGTTATTTATTTTAAATACCATTGTACGAAATCAACCCTAGTAGACATCAATCATACGGGCCACCTAATGATAAGTGGCTACCGTAAGTAACCTATGCACACTTTTAATACCATAGGTTAGTACCTATGTTAGTGCGTTGCCGCCCTTGGCCTTCTACTCCAAGAAGCTCTGGAAACCTTACCCACCGCAGGAATACAATAAAAGTTTATTCAGCCGCCATCTTCTGTAGGGTAGATATTCCACGAGTCAAACTGCCCCAAGTAGAGAGATATCTCAAAAGAAATTTCTCTATATCTTACCTCTCTTTGAACCTCTCCTTCCCCAAGAAGCCCTGGAAACCCTACTGACTACAGAAGTACAATACAAAGGTCTTTGGGTGCGCTCTTCTGTAGGGTGAAAATATATCACCAATCAGGCTGCACCAAGTACAGATAAATCTTCAAAGAAAAGAAAGTCGACAAAGCGTATATCATCTTCAGATAAATCAACATCATATATATGTATACCTAATTAAAGAATATTGGTAGTTAAATCGTCAGGTATAAATATTTCCTCTCGTACAATGTAACATCATCTGAACGTTTTACCATAGCCCGCACAATGAGAGGGCCAATTTGAATATCACGGTTGCAAACAATCCTACCGCTAAAAATATTAAAAGATAAACTAGTCACGTCAGTGCTAAACTAGGGTTGTCGCACGTTCCATCTTCTATAACTATATGTTCCATCTATATTTATTCCAATATTATAAAGCTGAAAAGTCTGTTTGTTCGGTGTACTCAATATAACCTTTTTTAAGATAATAAAATTTGTCCTAAAATAATGAATTATTTCCGAAGTGTTTTTATATACATGCTCTTAATCCTTATCGAAATAAATACGTTATTCATGACAAGTATTTAATTTTTAACAAAATTGCCCTTTACAGTAATTGATTTAAATGAATATCTTAGGAGATATAACAGTTTTAAAATAACTCAGCAGCAAAATAATGATCAAGTATCGCGAGCGCACTTTTATTATGAAGAATAATGTGGCAGGCGAACGGTACCTATAATACAATACCTACGACCTACACTCTCTAACCCTTTCTCTCTCTCTCTCTCTCTCTCTCTCTCTTATTAGACGCAGACGAAGTTACGCGGGTCAACTAGTATATTATAAAACTCAAAGTCTCTTTATCTGTCTGTCCGGTTATGTTCTTTTCACGCGAAAACCATTTATCCGACTTCAGTGGATTTTTTTTTTTTGTTAAATTTATAGCTATGTTGAGGCTATAGGATATATTTTATTATACAAAGTAACGTGCAAAATAAGCAAAGACGATGATGGTGAATGACTTACGCTGACTAAGCCATAAGAGATAATGTTCTGCATAATTGTAGATTTTAAAAAGACATACCAATAATTATCCCTATAGTAAGCATTTTGTCACAGCTAGTAATATATTCGTATGCATCATGTAATATTTAAAAGGTAAAAAATTCATTCGGTTGACAAAATAAATCCTTGACTTATATTTTTGCTTAGTACCTCAAGATTTCCCTGCTTCAATTTTGTAGCAAACATATTATTAGTTAGACCCAAAGTCGATTAGGACAAACTATAATTACAAATAAAGTTAAAATATAATTACAATCATGGATGAACATTGAAAATCATGTAGAAAGAAAAGAATACTAAGGTAATAATTTAGTCGGATCTGCTGATAAAAGTTAGCTAATTTATTAATAATTTGTGTGTTACTATCAACCCTAGGCCACACAATAAACAATGTACAGTGGACAAATATGAAAATATAAGTTCTACCGCACAGGTATCGGCATTTGCACAACTCATTTGCCTACCGTTCGCTGTACACTTTTGGAGAAAAATGTTTCTCGAGAATCTAATCAATAAAATTCTTAAAAATTTCTGAAGGACAAAACATATCTTATACCGAGAAGCATGAAATTTAACACAATAATTCCATGAAATAATTTCGGAAAATCGCCCCAAAAATATATGGAGGTAATGTTGTTGATATGAAATTACTTTGGCAATAACTAACTTTCTTTTTATTTTTCCTTCAGAATAATCAAAAAGACCACTGCAGCATTAATCGATTGAGATTCAACAAGCTTCAAGTAAATTATCACCAGACAACTTGAAGACGAACAACTAAGGAGCTGGTATTGCAATTCAATATCTAATTGGTTAATCTTGAAACATACAACATATAGCATATATTATCTCTCGATAGCACATACTGTATGGAGTTTAATGCCAACCTGCAGCTAAAAAGGGACTACAAAAAGAAGATAGATCAATTATCTTTACGCTCCGGCATAGAATCCTTTTAATAATTAAATTGTTATGATAGATAAAAATATCAGTTTAATATGTCATCTTCAAAGTACTCTGAAATAAATTTGTTGTCGCAATGTGTCCAGATCGATGTTTTTATGACAGGAATTATGGAAAAGCTAAATAGCAATTTGGTACGACCTAAGTTCAATGTTACTAGAATAATGTATAAATTTATCTCCTTAAGGTATAAAAATATAACTACTCAAAAATATACGTACATAATGGTGTTATTATTAAAACCATACTATAGGTCTAGTAGTATTAGTACTATTGTCTTAGCGTTCATACTATTGCTTAGCTACTATTAAAATGCGGCCGACGGCTCAGGCAAAAGAATTGTCGAGCTGTCAAACATGGATATTCCAGCCAGGAATATTTAAATTAAAGTTTTGTTTTTTTTATACAACGTATAACTTTAAAAATAATGACAAATTTGTTACCGACTGTACGACGGACACACTTTTTGCTTTGACTGTCCCCTGCAGACATATCGGTCCGTAAGTGACTGTCGAGTCTCCGGGTTTTGCATTTGAATAACCGATCAGCGATTTATGGTCACTGTCTCCCATAACAATATCGATTTTAATAGGCCTCTCTTATACGGCCGGAGGATTATGTCGTTGACAAATATATGTACGTCGCATACGTTTGAATTAATGTTTTGCTTGGTTTTATTTATCTAGCTTTTGACTGTCGTTTCGTTCAGGTGGAATTAATAGATACAATGTTTTTTCAAGACAATACTATTGGTGTTTTCAATGACTAAGGAAAAAGTTTCAAGAATTTGTTATATTAATTTTGCCCTAACAACAAATAATACATCTTGAAAAATGTAGATAGTTCAGAACTTGTAAATGACAATAACAATTTATTTACTGTAAAGAAACATAAAATAATAATTCCATCTTTCAGATTTAGTAAGATAAACAGATGATTTATTATAGGTCATTGTGTTAGTTTCTACAATAAAATAGGTACCTAAGCTTATTAGTGATTTGCCAGATAACAAGTTCAAGAATTATGTTAAGCAAGTTTTGTTTTCAATATAAGGATCATTACCTACGTGAATGACGGTGATGTCTGGAAGTGATTCTCTCTTTGCACATCAACTGAAATTAATAATCACTCTAAGTAATATTAATACTGTAAAAACAATTTAAAATAATGTTTATCATAAAATTCAAAATGATGTTGTTGGTCGATTTTCTTTCCAGCTCTTCTCGATGACTGGGGTGTATTTGTAGGAACTGGTGGAAGTATAATTTACATTCATAAGTTACTTCTTAGAACCAAAAAATGTTTGATTTGTCTTTTGAATTTTCTTCTATTTAAAAGTGTTAGAACCAGTGTAAAGTGGCAGTGCTCACGCTACTGTGTTCCGAAGGTTGTAGTTGGCAGCACTCACTGGCATACGATGTGTGCCAACTCAGACATCAAGAGTACCAATCTATATATAACTGGTCTTTGTAAGGTTGGTAATAAACAGTTATATTATAGGTGCTAGTAGTATAAAACTGTAGAGGCGTCTGCCAACAGATGAAAACATATCGGCTGTGGTCATCTATGAATGCCTCCCACAGCGAAAGTCACCAGGTATACATTAGCTCATCCAGAAACGTGAAGGATCGAAGCAACTTAGTATAACGATAATTGTTATAGGTACTAACTAACCTGAGAAGTAGGTGTCCAACCAGTTGATTATAATAATACCATGTAAATTTCCCAGTACTGGGAGGTCTATCTCCGACGGAAAGCGGCTTAATCAACGTTTTTTCTAACAAATTGAGATATTATGGAAGTTAGTATAATTTTACTTTTAAAAAGTTACCAAAATTTTATTGAGCGGGAAGCGAATCCGTGTAAAATATTGGTCCGTTCAAAATAACCTGAAAGTATATAATATATTTAGTATCGACAATACCTTTTGTTATGCAAAGATGAACCGAATTCCAGTACTTAAAGGGAATAATAAATATTGCATAGAAAGAAAAGGATATATATTTATTTATAAATGTTCGTCTATAATTTGCTTACATTAATATTACAACGTGACTTTACAAATATTTTGTGTTACGACAAATTTATTGATTTATATACATTTTACACACTCCCAACAAATAAAAACCAAGATGGAAATCAGTTTAAATAAAACCTGTTGTACAGTACCCATTACAAGTTTGCATATTATCCGTGTAGATGTAGCAATGCTGTTATAGTGCATATCAATAATATCACTATAGGTATTTTAGATCTTGCAGAACCTAGGAATAGATAAACTTGTTCCCATGACAGTATATCTTAATAGCGGATAAAGTGGTTTGATGTAGTGCCAAGGAGGACATAAGGGAACTCGAAACAGTTTGAGTGGTTGAGGGCAGTCAATGTTAATATCAAAAATTTAGAAAATAAATTTTGCGTCTAATTGTACGCTTTTCCAATGAGCCTAACTTGAGAGATTTAATTTTTTTGAGTTAAGATGTTTCTTTTTCTTCCTTTCAATATAAAAAGAAAGATGCCAAAGAAAACGGATTGTATACGCTCCAGTTTAATGTGTTTATTGCATAGTGAGGTCTCCAAACCGGATTGTAATACTCTAAGACGCTTCTTACCAAACTGGAGTACAGTAGCTTCTTTGTTCTGTATTGGTGGAAGTCACTAGAAATTCTGATAACAAAACCTATTAATTTTAACGACGTATTCTACATGAGAAGCAAAGGTAATTTTTGTATCGAAGTATACACCCAAATCTTTCATGGGCTTCGTGAATTTTGTTAAGTTCAGTCTAATAGTCGTGGGAAATTAATTTAACTTTTATAGAATATTTTACGTGAAAGCATATATTCACATTTAAATTTATACCATTATCACCACACCACTGCATCAGTCTATCTAAATCTTCTTGGAACAAATTAGTGCCCTCTGTTGAATAAAAAAGGCTTGCAAATTTTAGGTCATCGACAAACATGTAAATTTCAGAATGACTAACACACCTGGGCAGATCATTCATGAAGCAGTTAAAGAGAACAGGACCGAGATGCGAGCCTTTAGGAACCCTCGAAGTTATAATTTTAGAGCCTGACCGATATCCATTAAAAACTGCATAAAAGAAAGAACATAAAAACATACTACATAAAAGAACTAATGCATATAAGGAATGATCCACACAACCAATATGCTGCTAATTTATTTTACAATAATTTATGAGGCATCCTATCAAACGCCTTACTGAAGTCTGTGTAAATGACATTCATTTGTTTACCCACATCAATAGCTCTCTGTCGACCTTGCACAGACAAGGCAGGCTGGCTTTAGCTCAAGAATAATTCCAAGCGATTTTGAATGAATGGAAAAATTAGGGACTGAAATATTTTAGCAAAGATAAAAAGATATCTTTTATATTATAATTTCTTTTTTATTACCAAATTATAGATCACTTACTTTTCCGCCTTTGATTTATATGATTCATTATAAGAGACTTATTGAAAAATCCTAATTACACTGAGCTTCGACTCACTGACAAACGAAATTGGAATTTATATGGAAAATAATTTACATGGATAATCCGTTGAATTTGATCGACATGAAAATTAAAATACTATATTTAAAAAAAGGTAAACCATCATAAATGGTAGTCGCCAATTTAATCGTGATATGATAACCAAACAAAACCATCAAAAAATCGAAAACCCGAAGGTGTGTAATACCAAACTCGACTTATAATTGGTACGACCACCCATAAAATTAAGTCTTAAAACCTTCATTTTATAAGCGAAATTCAACTTTGCATCTCTTAAATAAAGTTAAAATTCTTGGTACAAGCGAAATGAGTTAGAACGATTGGGAATTAATTTAATATTTATAAGGCAAGGCTACGTCAAAACCGTAGAGCCGTCTTCCACGCCGATGACGTTTGACGGGTGTTCTGATGTACCCCTTTTGTTGTGGTACATACGTCACAGATATTACACACTTTTTAAAATTATTTTTGCAAAATCTTTTTTCAATGTCAACGAACTTATTTTGAGCTCAAGCTTTGACAGCAAAGTGACGGAACTGTATCTGATGGTAAACACAGTGCAATCCAATAAAATCTATGACCATAAGGAATCTACAATTCATTGCGAGTTATTGGTACGGCCTACTCAAATATCTCTTTCGTTTTGTTTGAATTTAAGGCCATGTGCCAATATTTTCAACTTGATCAAGCGGCAAGCATTTATTTCTTATTAATTATATTTTTTTATATGCCGAGGCCGCAATCAAGCATACCATAACCACCATGTAACACGTAACACAGAGGTTGCAGACCTTGAACCCACCTTTCCTAAAAAGCTACACCTAAAACCCTACTCACCACAAGAACCCAACACAAGGTAATTTGGCTATGATCTTCTGTAGGGCGGAGGTATTCCACCATTCGGGCCACCCCAAATAGAGAGAAATTTCCAAAAATGTTTCTCTATGCTCTACATCTCTTTTTAAATCCCCCCTTTCCTAGGGAGGTCTTGGAACCCCATTCACCGCAAAAACACAACACAATGTTGTTGGCTGCGACCTTCTGTAAAGTGTAGATACTTCACCAAACGCGATACCCCAAGTAGAAATAGATATCCAAAAAGATTTCTCTATGACTTACCTCTTATATTCATACTGGTATTAGATTATAGGCAAGCGTGACTGCTGATGGTAACTTTCTCTCAGCAGTCACCGTTGAATATAGAACAGTACTTACCATCAGACATCGTAAAAATAATTTGCAGAGTGATTTGAAAAATAAGTTTTGATTAAACCGAAAACGACGACTTCTAAGTTCGCTAGTCTCTTGTAACTTGGACCACACGAAAACAGTATCACAACTCAATGAACAAATAAAACACAAAGATTCCGTATGGCAGGGTTTTGAATAACTGACAGCCAATATGGGAGATTGTTTCACATACAAAACCTAACGTCGTTTTGTACCATTGATACTAGACTTTAGCTTGGTTTTGCTCGATTATTTTACAAATTAACTTTAAGAAGTGCACGAGAAGTTATAACTTTTAAGTTTATTCTTAAGAATGGCGATAAAGTGTTTACTTTTAAATTGTCTATACAAAGATTTACTTGTTCTGGCTGACCGACTGATTCATTAACGCAGAGCCTAAACTACTGGGGTAAAGACCGTCAAAATTTGCCTGCTGGTTCTTTTTACACTGCAGGTGAGCACTAAGGAAGGATTTTTAGAAATTCAACCTCTAAGGTGCTGAAAAGAGGGACGAAAGTTTGTGTAAAAACCCGTTATTTATGAAGATAGATCTGTGAAAATTGATATTTAGGAATTCATATAGATAGTGAAAAGACGTATTTCATAGATTTTTTTCTAATTTAATAGCAAGGGGTGTAAAAGATGGGGTGAAAGTTTGTATAATACAAGTAACGACAATTGTTAGCCAAAGGCATTGCCAAAGAATGTACCTTGCACGATGTAGAGACTCTCACTAAGAAGGGATTTTACGCAAATCCGGTCCAAAAGTTTTACTCGTTAAAGTGAAACCGCGGTGCACAGATATATAATATTTAATACTGTTTATATGAATAGGTAGAATTACAAAACAAGATATAAAATTTCATAAGCAAAGTTGCGGCTAACACATAGTACGGCAAATAGAACGAAGAGTCTTAAGTCTCGCGGCCGATATGCCGTGGCCACCTCGTGGCTCGCTTTTATACGTGACTTATGTTGATCATAATATAGATAAGCGATATTGTATATTTTTTCATATGACTTCTGTGAACTGCAATTCCTTCTTGCTATCGTCCCGTATCCACGTAATGCTCATCGTTTTCTTTTGGTTTTATTTATTTATTTTTAAGGTAAATATAGACTAATAAAGTCTCCTCATATAAAATAATACAACGCAAAACGAATTAAATTTAAAAAATTATAATAATTTATTTACTAAATATAAATGTAGTATAACTATGAATAGGACAAAGGAAGAGTAATATAAAATCATAATGTCTATTGATAGTTAAGTTAAACTATTATAGTATTAAACTATTAATGACATCACATATGGCAATAGCTATTTTTTTATAAGAATCGATATAATAATTCGTGAAGCAAAAGCGTACGTTACGTATTGCGTGCACGGAAGACTGTGAGATATAGCATGGTTAAAGTTTATATGGAGAAGGAGTGCAAAAAGCTAAAATTTATCTGTAGTATCTGTAATACTGCGAATCCTAATCTGACTAGTGCCATTGAACTTAGACCCCCCAAAATATTGACATTGTCACTCAACGAAAAGTGACAGCAAGTGATGTAGATAATACTTACTCATTGTTTATGAATACTGTAAATATCAAACAGAAAATAATCTATGATCAAAAAGTCGCCGGTCGAATTTCGAGCTTAGGGCGATAGCTAGTTATAATAATGATTGAATATATCAATATCATTGAAAAGCAAATTATTCCAATTACATGTTGTGTATAGGAAAGTGTTAGCAATGTAATTCCTTTTGCATAAGTACAAATCAAATAAATATTGTTATTTGGTATTCGATCTAGGACATCTGAATCCCAACATACCATCACGCTTGTATTCTCCTAGGGATTAGGCAGAGATGTATTCATATACACTTACAGTTCATCGGGTGTTTTTAGGTCCCATGTAATAGATGGCGAGCCTAATGCCATTAATCGGGCATAAAGCCACACTCCGAGCTGCTTCTGATAATTTCATAGAAAAACACAATCTCACTCTACTCGTCCCGGGAATCGAACCCAGGAACAGTTAATATTACTGAACTTAAAAAACGTGGCGTATCAATACAATGCTATCGAACATGTGTACACCTATGTCATTCACACTTCGCCGGGTTCGTACTGTTAACCCACGACTGACTACTAACAATGATTATAAAAAACTTTGGATCAAACACGCACCCACGCCAGGATAGATAGGGCCACGTCAATTGTTGTCAATCAATTGTTAAGATCAGTCTTCCTTCTGTTCATTGGTTAATATCAAATTTTGTATGTGGTTTTGGCAGGTTCGATTTTATTTATTTATGACTTTTTTTAGTACCACGACAAAGCGACTTTACTGCACCTGATAGTAAGCCTAGTACAATCAAATAATAACGGTGACCATCATGAGATCGTAATCCATCGTCGGTTGCTGTTGTCGTCTATTTCTGGTTTTTATTTGATTCCCAGACGTCTTACTTTAATATTATATAGTCTATGTCATTTCCGAAATCAAGACGAATCTAATAACACTTTGTATGCGACAAGCCATCACTCCATTTAGGCTACAGAGCGTGCCAAAGAAATAGACATACATAGATACGCTCGAAAAACAAAACCTTTTTTTTCGCAATCGTGTTAATTATCACGATCAATAGGTTTCAATATTTATTGCAATTGAAAAATTATACATACTAGCGGTCGCCCAATGATCGAAATTCGGCCAACGACTTTTTAATCATACACCATTTTCTGTTTGTCATTTGCAATAAGAACCTAAACAATGAATATTATATCACTTGCTGTCACTTTTCTTATAAATAAATTTTAGCTTTCAGCACTCCTTCTCTATATAAAAATTAACCATGCCAAATCTCACAGTCTACCGTGCACGCAATACGCTTAAAAAGGGGTACAAAGTTATTGCTTCACGTATTAATATAATGATGATAACAATTGTCAATAAAAATTGATTTCAATCATAGAGATCTATCTGTGATTTCAATATTCTCATTACAAAACGGTTTATTGTTTCAGGCAGATGTGTACACCTAAGGAAATGAATAAACGAAAGCTTGGCTCGCCATTATCATGGATTTAAATGTAGAAAACAAAGTAGATGTAGGGTTAAATTTTAATGTTTTTTTTTTTTTTAAATTATGTATTTCGAAAATTTCACCTAATATTGTTTATATTCTGATGGATTTCATCCCTTGAAGCGTCTGGTTTCTATTGTTTATGAATCAATAACAATTCGCTCTAGTGTAATCTAATATGTTTATATTTAAAAGGAAACCGTGACTGAATGACTGATTGATCTATCAAGACATAGCTCAAACTACTGAACGGGTTGAGCTGAAATTTGGCATTCAAATTGTTATCATGACGTAGACATCTGCTAAGGACGGATTTTTTAAAATTCAACCTTTAAATGGATGTTACGAGGTTTAAAAAATATATATGTAGAAATCAATAAGTTGTTTCGAATCATTTTAATACGGGTGAAACTGTGGGGCACAGTTAGTTTCGTCCGTATTTGATTTTGTAGTTAAAAATTAATCACATCTCATAATTCTGCAGTTTTTGAAAAGTCTCTATAGAATCTTTTATGGCGAAACTGCGGGGTCGGCGCTCAGTATATTTGGCATATACCCTCTTCATTGGTCGAACGCGATGACACTATCAATAAATATTGACTGCCTAACCCTTGCCTATGTGTTCTTCCACTTAGCAATATAGAATTAAATCACTCATTAACTTATATTTATTTATTTTATTTATTTCACAAAAATTTACATAAAAGTTATTGTTATAGGCATCCTATAAAACCTCTGGGGTTTGTCTTAGCATGCCATGGCCTGAGGTTTTGTTCAACGCGTTGCTGTTCTTATTATACATATGTATAGTATTAAACCTAACGTTCTGTTAAAAGATTATAATTTACTATATTTATACAATAGAGTTGATGTAATAATCTTTAAATTTTTTATTTCATGTTTTTATTATTTATTGAATCCCTAACGTCCAATGGTATTTTATTAATAATGTCAGGTATCGTGTAAGATATTGTACGCCTGCCATAGAAGTTATTTTTACGTGGTATTTTTAAAGGTTTTTTAATGCCTGTCGTGTATTAATTTTATATTTAACTGGTATTTGTATGTCGGAATTCTCAAATTGTTCTATTAATAACAAGTACTCAGCGCGAACATGAACAGGTAACACCTTATAATATTTGAATAAACCGATATAGTTATCGTAGTATTTGTTTTTTATATTACTTGGTACTATTAAGTTTAAGAAACGAATTTGCAGATTCTTTATCTTATCGAGGTAAGTTTTAAATGTGCGTCCATAGCTGGTAAGACCATACGAAATAACAGATTCAACAAGAGCTATGTACATTTGCAAGAGAATTCTATATGGCACATTGCGCTTTATAATAGAAAGTTTGGCGAGTATGGCGCGCTACTTAATACATACGGATTCTACCTGATAATTTTGGCTACAATACTGTCTTAACTTTCACTTGTATTTTCTTTTACCATGGATACTTCTGCACTTTGTTGTATACTTGTGTAGTTAAATACTTTGTATTGAAGGAAACCTATTAGCCACCACCACTCCAATGCAATTTTGGTAAAAAAAAGAAATCGTAAATTACATCAACAATGCAGCTTCCACGTAGGAAAGTTTCTTCCTTTCTTTATCATCTGTTGAGATTAACGACTACGTACAGAAAAAAGTTATATTGATGACAAAATCTTTATGATATATCTAACCAAAAAAAGAAACCCACACTTGAAATTATCTATCGAAAAAAAAAACAACTTGTAGCGACATCTCTCGCCACAACCAACGCATCCTTCATAGCGACATCTATCGAGCCACATACGACGCATCCTACATCGCGATATTGAAATTTACCCAACAATTGAGTGTATATACAAGAACCCCAACCAGTTCGGTGGAGCTGTAAAAGTCGCAGCGGCTTCAGGGCCCCTAAGGCTAACAGTGTAGTCAGTTCTAAAAAAAAACCGTTGGGCAGCAGCCCGCCAGACATAACACCTGTCTGGTCGGAGGATCCTCCCTTTTCTATGGCGGATGAGGAACTTTGCACTCTGTTCCTCACTTTCACTAAAAACTTAACAAAGTATTGTTCAATTCATTTTTATAAAATCAAGTAGATACCAACTCGGTAGAGTGGATGGTCGTTTTTGTTAATTTATATTTTATTAGTATCTGTATCAATAATTTCATCGCTTTTTTATTCTACAAAGCGATAAGCGTTATGCCCTCGATCTCAACTTATTTTAAGTGACGATGTTGCTAAAGAGAGTAACACGCTAAGCTTAGTGGATGAACTTGTTGTTAAGTGCAGCTGCCGGTACTCATATAATTATAGACCGATAGATAGCGATTTTTTTTTACTTGATGGTGGCAGCTAGCCTGGCGGGTATAAGAATAATAAAAAATACACGACTACCCTACCAAAAAACGTACTAAAAGTAAAAAACAAGTTGTATTAGTTAATCTGTATGAACAAAGCGAAATGTCACTTATTTACTTTGTGACTAAACAGATAAATATAATTGTCATTGCAGTCAATAGATCGACAGGAACACTTTTTAATCTAAGAGGTCGCCCGACTGCAATAATGACGTTTTATAAATAGACACGTTGTACTTGCACTAAAAGCAATTTGAAAACAGTACAAATTTTGTTATCAGCATGTTGAAACAAAAGAGATAGGAAATCATAGCGTAAGGCGGAAACTCAGTTGTCAAACAAGGATAAAAATTTCTTCTCGCTCACGCCGGTATCAAGTGAAAAGTAAACTGACGGCAATCGCTCACCATTCACGATGGTATATAAAGAGCGTCAATGCCGTATCTACACAAAAAATATCATCGGACTGCAATGAGAATTTTATTTATCTGTTTAATCAGCGAGTAAATGAGTGACCTTTCGCTTTGTATATACATAATAACTACTTAATAAAACTTACTTAATAAAATAAATAAAATTTTATTGAAATTCAAAATCATACAAACAAAAACTTTCAACAGTAATGTATGAAATATTTACAAAATGAAAAAAAACTCATAACTTCGATTCGGGCTCACATTATTATAAAATACAACCCCGTTTGTCGTGACTGACGGAGAGGTTCAAAAAAATTATTGACAAGTTAACCGACGGCCGGACGTTCGGATGATGCCTGTAACAATTATTAGACAATCAATCAAAATAATGCTATTCTTTGTGGAATTAATGATAATTGCCGGTTTCACGCTATTGATTAATTTTCATGAGCTACAGACGAAAGTGATCTAATTTGTTATTTATGCATCGACTAGCTATGCTCCACGGTTTCATCCGCACTCGTGTATCCTACCGTTGTTATCACTTCCCGTATTCGCCTAGAACTTGGCAGATTTCTTGACGTTCATGGTCATTGTTCCGCTCCTTAGAATGATAGTGTGATGTAGTATAAATCTATACGAATATAATAAAGCGGAAAAGTTTTTTTGATTTTTTGTTTAAACGCTATTCTCTGGAATTACCAGTGGGATTTAAAAAAATAATTATATAACAGCCAAACTCCCAAGGAATAGTATAGGCTATCTAACATTAGGCTACAGCTTTCAGCTAGCCTTAAATATTGATTTTTGTTAAGTAAGCCGGAAGTGGCAGCCCTTCCAATCCTCCCGAACACAATGTCCTACAAATTATTGGTCCCTATTATATCAAAAAAAAAGTTAGCGATAGCATATGCTTATGTTTTATATAAGTCTTAATAAGTTATATTGTGACAAACATTTGTTGGAAATAAAAAAGTGATTTATGAGCATTATTTTTAGGCATTGCCTATTAATCATTAGGAATTAAAGTTATTCATCATTAAGGCAATTTTATGAAGTTAAACTTTTTCTTTTAAAGCATGTTATTTGGACACATAGTTTAGGAGATAATTAAAAAATTAAAATATTTTTTACTTACGGGAAGAACTATTATGATAGGCTACACGGATGCGTTGGCGGCGCGTTGTTTGTCGGATAAAATTAACACGGGTAAAACCGTGGGGCACAGTTAGTAAGCTATAAAAAATCAAAAATAAAAATTCCAATCAGGTAGTTTTAGAGAAATAAATAGCACATAAAAAAAAACTATTCAGCTGTATAATGCTTGTTATAAATTATGATTCTTTTATAAACTTGCAGACCAAAATAACTAGTCGACTTTTTGTAATTTTTCCTCATTAAATACGTTTTGTTTAGTAAAACATATCTGTAATTATATCTGTTGACCGGAGTAATAAACAGGCTTGCAGCCCACCTGATGAAAAGTAGTCACTGCAGAGTGTAACTATGTAAAACTACTTTAACATATTTTAAAATATTAACATAATTTTTTTTTTTTTTTTTTAGTTTTAAGACAGACAATAGAATAATACTTTTTGCTGGAATGCCAGCTTGGCTGTTTTGTAATAAGATTGGATTGGTGACCAGACGGTAACAGTCAGTTGTACTCCTGTACGGTTGTACTATTGCAATTTCCTGGCGATAAATGTTGATGGTACAATCATGGGCAATGAATATAAAGAGGATCTAAAACAAAAACATTCTGAGAGAAAGGTCAGAGGGCAAAGAAAAATTCCTTCAACGCATTCAAGAAACCTAGTGTTGTGTTCTTGCGGTTAGTCGTATTTCCAGAGCTCTTTGGGGTAGGAGGGTTGAAAGTCGGCAATACATTAGTAATACCTACCTATGGTATTACAAGCGTCCAAAGATTACGATATCCGCTTACCATCATGCAAGCTATATGCTTGTTTGTCACCTTAGTTGTATAAAAATCAAAAGTTGTGTTTGCAATAAGCAGCTAACGTGTTTTTTGAATCCGGGTCATTTTTGTGGAAAACTAGCAAATTAGTTTAAAAAAATCGATAAATCATAATGCAATATATATTTAATAAGACAAAATCAAATGCATACGATGCTAGAGGCTGTCAAAGGCTGCAACAGGGCGTCCACAGGGAGGTGGGGCGGGCGGAGCGGCCGTTTGATTGGCACCGCATGACAGCGGTTAAACACAGGTCGAATCGCGAAAGGCCAGGATTTTTTACCCTTTTTAAAAATTTATCCAGACACACAAGTGTAGATATTTTATATTTATGTATTTGGTTCCGTATAAGTTTAATAATTGTATTTGAAAATTACCGTTAATAGTAATTAGAAGTTTATTTGTCTGAGTGAATTGCTCTGCCACACGTATTTCTAATGGACAATATTTATATATTTATAGTAAACAAATGTAATGTATTCCCTAGTAATTTTAACACAATAGTGCTTAAATTTTTACTCGACTGGGAAAAAAGAGGGTAATGTTTTTTTCTAGCTTATGTAAGTATGTCTATTTCTTTGGCACGGTCTGTAGCCTAAACGGCTTGATGGATTTTAGCATAGAAGATGTCATTAGATGCGCCTTAAATGTGAGAGTGACATAGAATATATAATATTTAAGTACGAGATCTGAAAATCAATTAAAAAGCATAAACAGAAATGACAAAGTAAACATTGGTTGGTTAAGTTGGTGTAAATATCGTAATACGCTAAACCTAGCGGAGTACAGACTCTCAATAGTAGTAGTTGGTACACAGTACAGTAAATTTACAATGAGGAACTTTTAACTTCATAGCTAGTTAAAAGAGAATGAGTTAATAAATAATACTCTACCTTTATGCAATGGTTTCATAAACATAGGCTTATTGTTGATATAGAGCTATTTTAACTAACTCATGAGGTGTTGAAGCATGCTACCATTCAACCATTATTTAATTCGTCATAAGTTTTGCATGTGCAGCTGTCAGAATACATCTATAGTTGATTGGCGACAGATTTACATCTTGAGAGTTGTGGCTAGCCAAGCGGGCATTAAAAAAAGCCCTACCACCGGGATTCGAACTTCATGTCACACATTATGAATCTGAAACCCTGTGACGATTCCACAAAATTTTAACTCCCGAATATTTGGATTTATAATATTATACACTTGTCACTTACATTATACATGTCAAAGAATGTTTGCTCTAATTATTGTCCATTAATGACAATTAAAACATGTGGACAAATTCTAATAAAATTTGGCATAAGTCATTATGTCATCATACATTTTTGCCCTGAGCGAAGCGGGTAAGAACTTGCTAATATATAACAAATTATCCGCAATAAGAAATTATACAAAAAAAACAAACCTACAAGCACTAAAGACAAACAACAACAAAAAGAGACAATAGTTTATTTTAGACAATGCAATTAGACCTCGTTTCATTTGTCTTCCAATGTAAAATATAAAACTTAATTCTAATCTGATTACAGAAGAGGAGATTAAAATTAAATCGTGTAAATTAACAAATATCATCAAGTGTCCAATCTTCAACTTAAAAGTAAAAATGTTGTAATTCCAGGCACCGGATTGGTAAGCCGTTTGTGCCCATCTTTCAAAAATCGCTTTGACATGCAACGTTTCAGCCAACCAATCTATACTAATATTATAAAGCTAAAGAGTTCCTTGTGTGTTTGTTTGTTTGAACGCGCTAATCTCAGGAACTATTTGTTCGAATGTAAAAAATGTTTTAGTGTTGGATAGTCAATTTATTGAGGAAGGCTATAGGCTATATAACATTACGCTACGACCAATAGGAGCGGAGCATCAATGAAAATTGTTGCTTAAACGGGGGAAATGAATTCCTTTTGAGAGTTTCTATTGCGTGTGCTGCGTAAATGATTAAAGTTACACAAAAATTATACATGGCGGAATTGTTTCTCTTAAAATGGTTCTAAAAAAAGTCCGCAATAGTACATGTCTATCGTTTAAGGTTGACTCAATATAAAGTTTTTCATGGTAATACAATTTGTTCTAAAATAATTCATTATTTGCGGAGGGCGTTTTTATAATCATGGTATTAATCCTTATCGAAATAAATACGTTATTCATCATAAGTATGTAATTTTGAATAAAATTCCCTTTACATCAATTGATTTCTATGAATATTTTAACAGATAATTATCAATGTTTTAAAATAACTCCGCAGCCAAATTACGATCATGAACCGCGCGCGTATTTTTATTATGCGGAATGATGTGGGAGGAGATAACCTATAATTGTATTTTGTGACGCAGACGAAGTTGCGCGGGTCATCTAATGAATAAATACATACCCACAAAGAAACTGAATAGTTTTCGCTTTAGATATTAAGACAGAGTTTATCAATATATTTTAATATACGTATGATTGAATGCGTCAAAATCATTTTGCCTTTCCCAATGTAAAAAAATATATCACAAAGATGGTTTTTTCATTTGTTACAAGGAACTCTAACGATTCGATGTACGTACGTCAGAACAACACGTATCAAAGCCTCGATATGTGCATTGTGAGCGCACGGTTGGACGTCCGATACGGTTTTAATTTTACGAAATCCACGGGTTTTTTTTTATTGTTGTTAATTCTTGATAAGTATAGATTTGGATTAACTTGAAAAGAGACAGGTGTGTGAATAGTCTTTGATGTTGTGGATGAGAGATATGTATTTGTTGGTTTTTTATACTTTATAGTGATCTGATATCCATCGAGACGGGCTACACGACGACAATAAATGGACAGATAGACACCTTATTTTTTATATGCTTAACAAAAAATTTACTACATTTAAAAAAAATAGGATTACGTTGTGTCCTAAGTTGGTAGCACGATAAGCCTAGTGGAAGACTGGCTCTCTACAACACTTACTGGTGCTTGGAGACAGATTTTCAACATGAGGGTGGTAGCTAGCCAGGTGGCATTAGAAAATACTGTACCGTCATGCTATTGTTTCATCACAGTGTGTTCTTTCACCGGGCGCTCATACTCATTGCAGGCTACCAACTGAGCCACCATTGTCTCATCCATCTTTATTTATAACTAGCGGCACTCCGCGGCTTCGCACTCGTTTATTACATATTAGTATAATTTTTATATCGTAATTTTATTTTTACTCATAATTTATTGACAATTTACATAGTCTATAAATCGAGGAATAACTTACGCTTCCCGATATCAATATTTCATAAAAATCGGTCAAGCCATTTTTGAGTTAAATCCAGACAAAAAATATGTTCAATGTAATATTTATGGTCACTGTCCTTTTTAATAGGTGCGTATCAGAAAATTAGAAAAAAAAACCTTTTTATAGTACCCATTTTGACAAATATGTATATACTACTCGAGTAAATGCTCCAATGCTGTTAAAGTCGACATTAATAATATCACTATAGCTATTTAGTAATAGTGTTTTTTTTTTTTGCGTAATAATATTATAATTAAGAAATTTTGTTGCAATTCACACGTGGTAGAAGTAAAACCTTCAGATCTATTTTTTTTTTTATTCAGGAAATGATCAAATACGCACGAATTTAAAGTTTATGAAAATGTACATACAAGTACTCACAATAATTATTCACAATATCATTTTCAATTAATGCACATTTGAAATATCCATGGTAACCTAACACAATATCAATCAGTAACAGAATGTCATAAGTGTTGTCTAAAAAGTTTTTGTTTCGTGCCTTTTTGGGGAGGTAATAAAATTCATTATTACGTGGCAACAAACCTCTTTTGTACCATTTTACTATTGCCTAAAACTTTCCTATCTCATTTTCTCCTACGTTGAATCTTATGAATTTATGTGTCTGTCTTTCTTTACTGTCGCTTTTGCTTTTTCGTTTCATCGACTTTGAAATGACAAAGATGCTAAAGAAGTTTTCATTTAAAAATAATACATATACAGACAGAACCAATTTATTAGTATAGAAGTAATTTACTAAACTTTTCACACACAAAAACAAGTAGGTATTTCTAACTAAGTAACACTACTTAACTTTCCTAATTAATTTGGAAAATATAGCGAAAGCTAGTTTTTCATTTAAAATTAGGATATCTCTTTTAACTATAATTTACTTTGTATAAATTCCTTCCGGAAGATTTAACCACTTTTTTAATAGGCAAATAAGATGGCAAACAAGCGTACTGTCCTTTTATAGTATGTGGTTACCTACGGACGCTTTTAACACAAGAGTTATAACTGGCGCTTTTCCGACCTTGAACCCCAATTCTCTAAAGAGCTCTAGAAGACCTATTTACCACAGGAATACAACACGAGGCTATTTGGCTGTAATATTATGTAAGGTGGAAGTATTCAACCAGTCAGACTGTCCCAAGTAAAAAGAAATCTCCAAAGAGAACGATACAACGGATATTTATATTTTATCGGATATAAAATAACAATACATTTACCATCTCATTCATATTATAGCACTTAAAAAAGGACAACAAAACATTTATTCGCGTTTCAAAATGGTATTCCGTAAAATATTGCTTAATGTTTTTAGTGTAGACGACAATAAATACTGACTCACGATTAATCGCAAGTTTGTCTATATCAATATTATAAAGAGGAAAGATTTTTTTTTTTTGTAATGGATTAACTCAAAAACTACTAGACCGATTTTAAAAATTCTTTCATAAATAAAAGCTACAGTATCAGCGAGTAATATGGGCTATTTTATATTCTGAAAAATTAATTTATTTCTCAGAAACATGTCGATAGTTTTACACAAAGTATAAAAAGGTTTCTCGGATTAAAATTACACGGGTGTAATCGTGGGGCACAGCTAGTAATATATATTTAACATTATTAGTTGGAAATGTGAGATGTTGTTTGAATATAAACGATGTATCTTCTAAGAAATAAAAATATTTTAGACTGGCTAATGAAAAGAATATGTCTAAAAATAAATGTTTTTTTTTTTTACTTTTTGAAGGGGTTTTTTTTTAGATCTATTAATTCATCTATATTAGTCTTGATATTTATCTGCTTCTCAGATAAAATAAATAGGGCACTATAAATCAGTATCAAATATAAATAAAGGTTTTAAAAGTGTTTTTGTTCCTTTAAACTTTAACATGTCGTGTACGTACCGCAATTTAAGTATGCAAATATAGATTGCTTTATTATGGGTTTATTGCTTATGGAAAAGACTAGCAGTGAAAGTGAATAATTTAGTATGGTTGGCTTGAAATACTTATTCACTCTAGAAGAAAATCATGGCTATTGTAAACAGAAGTCGTAAGTGCAAATCATCAAGACGATATCGTTATCGTATCGTACAATAAAAAAACTCTTGAGCAATTTTTGATATTAAAATTTTCAATAATACCTAATGGATATTCTTGGTGAGATCGAGTCGAAAGCTTCTTGTATTGAGTGTTGTTCGCCCTACGATATTCCCTTTTTTAATACCGTCCTTTGTATTCAGATCTTTTGTCTTATTATTGGTGTGTTTGATGTCTCCCCATTCTTTGTAGTGTCATAATTATGTCATTTGTGGGGGGATCACCGAGATGTATTGAAGTGTCATTTGATGTTGAATGTTGGCTATAAGAAATTCAAGGAGCCTGCAAAGTTTTTAATATGTGAGTGATATTAGAGAATCTAATGTTATCAAAATGCTTAATGTAGAATTTCATAGCGTTGGAACTGTAGATAAAGTTATGGATGTTGTACCTATTCTTCTTCTTGTTTTGGCTCCGCAAAAAGCACTTGCCAGTGTCAAAAGTTTTTAAGCCTTCGTAAAATTTTCCAATATACAAAGTGACGTCTTCTGGACAAGATGGTGGCCTCCTTGTCAGAACAATCTAAAGAGTTTTTGTGATATCTCAAAATGCATGTTTTCCATTTTAAATTTATAATCCACTTTACTTATGCACAATAACCAACAATATCATCAAAATCCCAAGCCCGATAAAGCTGTAAAAGTTCCATCAGCGGCTCTGTTTTTGGATTGGGCCCCTAAGGCTAATAGTAAGGTTCGATCTTAATAAAATGAATAGCAGATAATCTATCATGTTAACAGAATCACTAAACGAGGTATTCTAGATTCTGCGCTGAACTGCCGTCAGTGAAATCAAATTAATATCACTTCCAAAACCATAGGTATAGATCTCTTTCAAATCAATTTTCTCAAAGTTAAGAAAAATTTAACCAGTCAATTTTTAACTAATTTCACCAGTCTAAATTTACCAACCAATTTATCTAACTACCTATATTACTGTATATCTGTATGAATTTTTAAATGACCTTCTGTATGTTATTTCAATTTATATTTAAATTGTTAGCTTTAAGATGACCATGTATTACTAAATAAAGTAAAACGCTACCAATATTACATAATACTAGCTGTACCCATGGCTTTGCTCACGTGCACTACAGAATGCCCGCGCAAATCTTGCTCCCCGTTCTCGGCTATTTTACAGAGAAAAATGCATATTGTGGGTATTTTACTTTTTGTAGGTATTTTTAATGTCTACAATTGTTTACTACATTAATTTGCTATATCTCTTATGGTTTACTCGGCGTAACGCACTTAAGCACCCGAATTGATTCACCGTGACCAGTTTTTATTTTATTTTTCTAAAATAAAAGTAAAGTAACTGAGTTACGCCCTATAATTTCAGCTATCTATCTACTAGTGAAAGTCCCGTCAAAATCGGTCTAACCATTTCGGAGATTACCCGGAACAAACAACAACAGACAAAAATTAAAAAATGGGTGTTTTGATATAGGAATTGTACTTTCATATGCATTTAATAATAAAGATATATATATTTACATTATTAAACAGATACTTCATTTATTAATTGTATAGATAAGGTAAAAACTATAAGTTTAATGACATAAAAAGAACTTCAAAAATCCTGTTGTACATACTTAAACTCAAGACTGATACTGTACCCACTCTCTCTAGAAAAGATAAAAGCAATATTTAAGTTGAATATCTGCTGTTGAGATGATATTATATTACTGACCCTTAAAGATATGAAGTTATATAAAATTTCTACCTAATTTAAAACTATTATGATATTTATAAACTGCTTTGTTCATGTACATTCACAATACTACGAATGAATTAATTAGTTAATACTAGCGATCGCCCTAAGGTCGAAATTCGACTAGCGGCTTTTTGATCATAGACTATTTTCTGTTTAAATTTGCAGTATTCATGAACTTAAACAATGAGTATTATTTACATCATTTGCTGTCACTTTTCATTGAGTGACATTGTCAATATTTTGGGGGGTCTAAGTTCAATGGCATTGTCAGGTTATCGCAGTATTAATTTATTTTATTTAATATATTAGTAACAGATATTATAGATAAATTTTAGCTTTCTGCACTCGTTCTCCATATAAACTTTAACCATGCCAAATCTCACAGTCTTCCGTGCACGCAATACGCTTAAATAGGGGTAGAAAGCTTTTGCTTCACGTATTAATATATAGATAAGTCTTCATAACATATTGTACAGGTTTTTCCTGTAATCTTATTTGATTTCTACCATGGAAATCATGAATACAAAAATATGTAGATTTCATAGGCCCCATGATGCGATGTTAGTAAGCCCTACTATTGAGCCTAAAATTCGCGGGTTCGATTCCCGTGCATGACTAACTTTTGTGCGATGAGCATATTTGTCATTTATGTGTCTGGGTGTTAAATATCTATTTATATAAATATATAAGTGGTTTACTTACCATATAATATAAGCTTTGCTTAGTTTGAAATTAGATAAAGGTGTGCGAAAATGTTTTGTATTAGATAAAATAACATACACATAACATAACATTAAAAAATAATTAGTAATAATGAATAGTGTTTTTTTTATAACTCGAGACTCACGATTCAAAGGATGAATATGCTTGATGAAAAATAGGATAGGTGACGCTATGGTCGTCTATTGGGATAGGCAGAACCACGTCTTTCGAGCCAGCTAATATCGAATAAAAAAAAGAATCTACAACGTTCTTATAAGACTTCATAAAAGATAAAACGACCCGTTATTAGACAATAAAAAACCCTCTTCATATTAAAGATCACCAGAGATCGAAACCAATATGGGAGTCGTAAACAAATTATCCGTAAAACCAGTACTCTGGCTAACCCCCGGATGCTGCTATAAAAATATAAACCACCACAACCCGATGGGCCTAAACGGCCGACCGTAATAAAGAAACGCGATAAACCGTGCAAAAAAATTGGTCACATGAATTCATTGGTATGACATTCGGGGCTTTCGAATGGTCACTGTTATGGGGCAGAAAATTTCCGAGACACATATATCCTGCTTATAGTTTTATGGCATCGGCCCCCATCTTTTATTGGTCGCCGGGAATCTTGTCAATCTTATTACGTCGGTCGTTTAGGCCGGTCGCTAGCGCTTTTTAGGGTTACAACTAGGGGTGCCGAGTTTGTTTACGAAAAACCGGTTAACATTAACAGAAATATTTTCATAACATATATACATAAATCATGCCTCTTTCCCAATGGGGTAGGCAGAGACCACGTCCTTCCACTTGCTACGATCAATGGCATACATCTTTCGCTTTTTCAACGTCATTTCATCAATCATTTCATCCATGCTCGTCGGTTCATAGTAATCTTGACCTGACCTTTCTTCAGAACCTCCACGATTTGATCAAGGAGCGTTCGTCTAGGGTCTAAACCTCCTTCTTCCATTGTACCCATTCACGTTCGCAATATAAATTTGTTTAGTCATTCTTCTTTCATTCATTCTCTCTACATGCCCAAACCATCTAAGCTTTCCTTGCCCAATGCGTGTGACCATATTTTGTTTCACACCACAAAGTTCTCTTATCACACTCTTACTATTTAAAGCAAGCCCAAATTTTCACACTTCCGTCATGTCGAATGATTTATTTGAAGGGCGTCTAATATATCGTTTTCCCTTAGAACATACACGGTTTATTTTTGTCTAGTCAGAAAAAATAACATTTTGCCACTGTCTAACACTCCAGTTTTCATACCTTCTTGCAATAGCAAGTTAGGCTTGCCAATAGCACAGTTTCAAATTGGGCACCTTTCATGCTATCCTTCCGTGCAACTTTTCATCTATCAAACTCATTCAAGTATTGCGTGCCGAGAATGCTGAAGGGTTGTTTTCACCAAAATATAATTTTTTCAGCTCATTATACCCTTTAAAATGAATTTTATTTTACCAAACGAACGATCTCTCGACGTGATGACTTTCTCTGTTTAAGTACACGCGAAACGTTGGAAGTAGTTTGATACATGGCAAAATGCTTTACAGCGTCCAACACCATCGTTTTTCAGCATTGCAGATGGTCGGCTATCTTTTTGTACGATTAATTCTTCTCGCTAAGTTTTATTATTACTTCCCTTGTAGATTTATTACAAATTTTATTTTTTAATATTGTTTTCATATGAAGCAATCACCTTTAAAACTTTTACAGCACTACATGACGCCAAAATTATACGAATAGTGACCTATAACCACAGAGCCACAACGCGTTCTCTATTTAAATTTTAATAAAAAAGTAAACTATTCAGCGTTCTTAATTATTTGGTCACATAAGTGGTAAGTAGTACTACTAGGCTCAGATCTAATGTATAAAGTTTATTTTTTTGCCAATCTTGTGTATCAGTGAATGTATCACTAGTATGTAAAAGTTATGCGATACCGAGAGAAATACAAAAATAAAAGATGCAAATAATTATACTTGTTAGTTTGAAAAAATCTTCCCTTTAAATAAGCGTTCTTAATTATATGAGTACCTACCACTGGACATCTTAAAATTTTCTATCTTTTGAGTTGAGTAATTCCAAGTAAACGAATACTATTACAGAAGTATCATAATCATAATTTAGAATAATGCCTGTACTAATAAATGGCAAAGATAGGCAAAAAAAAAAACTGAAGCGTGATATTTATATAATTATTTGATCAATTATTAAGTCCAAAAATTTCAATTATTATCCGTACAATTTTGTCAGAAAAAGCCGGATACCGGACAACCCTAGCTATAAATTTATTGAAAGTTCGAATTGTATAATTTGAGATCGTTCATGTCATTTGCGGTTTGATTAAAAATTCCTTTTTGTTTTATGATTTTGATTTATGTGTATTGCGTTGGTAGGTAAGTGTGGTGTATTGTGTATTTTGATTAATCCCACTATTTTTTGAGACAATTCATAATTTTTGTCTTGCAAGACTTGCTTTTATAGACGATCAACATTCGAAATTCGAAATATGCTCGAAACATTGACTGCGATCAGTCTGGACCAGGCTACCTTCAAAGGCTTTATATTAAAGTCTTTATGAAATTAGAGAAAAATCTAGACAGCTGCAACTGTAAACTGTAATCAACTAACGTATCTAGATAAAATCTTTAATTACTCTATGACGTACAACTGAATTTGAGATAGTGGCGTGAAGATTTACGCTGCGGCCATTATGCCGCGTTCAGAAGACCGTGCAATTCCACGCTATCTTCAATCTTGTACCGCACGGCGGTGGCCAGTAACAAACAACTGCGTGCTCTGACATTAGCTAGCCGTTCTCGTGACATCTAAATTTCGGCTAGCCGCACGGACTGGCTGCATCGAGCTATTATTTTATAGAGTAAGCTGATATTATTTATTTAGTAATATTTTACCAGAATGATTAATGATTTATAACCATATTGTACATGGCGTATAGGGTGTGGTGTGTTTATACTCCATGAAATACATAATATAGCAATATTTGAAGTATTTTCGGAAAAATGAAATAATATAAAATAAAATATATATAAGTATAAAATAGCAATTGTATCTTTTAGATACCTTTCAAAAAGTTTTTAGCAGATTAACTATTTGCAGAATACTATTTGTATTAACATATTAATTTTATTTATTATGTATTATTAGTTTTATATTTGTATTTTATAAATAATATTAGATTTATTTAGTCGTGTTGTTCCAGGCTTAGAATAGAACCCCAACACCTTTCATTGAAGACAAATAAGGCACTTTTTTTGGTGACTAACTAATGCCAAACATAGGATTCAATAGGGTTGACGTCAGGCAAGCGACCAGCCGTAAAACCTACGCCAAATCTATTACAGCATGGAAATGAATAGTATAAATACACGAAGATGTGCTGTGCCGACGCCATCTAGTGTTAATCATGAAGAAGAACAAGAACTATTTGCAGGATAATAAGTTCAAAAATATTATTAAACAATTTATATTATCGGAAGGGTTTAGCATATTTATGCTTGTTTACCAACTTTAGTTTTAAGCAATAAATTACTCTATAATATTTGTAGCTCTTCTGACACAGTGTTCACATTCGCGTTTCAGGAGATAACACCCTACCCCTCGCATAAAGCTGCGATCTACCAAATCTATTATGGACAATTGGAACAATTTATCATCAAGCTGCGTCTCTAATGGGGTGACTGGTAATAACAGACATTATTCTCGTTTCAGATTTCCTTAAAACTAATAATAAATTAAGTGTTGAAAACAAAAGGTATTTTTAACTGACTTCAAAAAAATGAGGTTCTCTATACGAATGTATTTTTTTTTTATGAATGTTAAGCCATAGCTTCTTTGTCTATGAACCGATTTGGATAATTCTTTTTTGTTTGGTACTTCAAGGGTGGTTTTATTTTATTTTCATTGACATTGGATCTTCGAGTTCAAAGACATCCTTGGAAACATTACAAAAACATTAAAGTTAGTTTTCTTCTGTTAGATGACTATGACTAGATGACTAGATGACTATACGGTTATCCTTAAAAGCCCTGGAGCCATTGGAGCTTTTGACAGTTTCACTGGGTTTGGGGGTGAGCGCAGAAGCCATTAAACCTCGTACAATGAACAACTCGTTCATATGCCGTACATGCACAAAAGTGGCACAAAAAAAAAACCAAAATTTAGTAATAAATAAGGCGGTCGATACACGAGCAACGAGGTGACTAATCGCCAGACCTGTCGCCCGATACCACCGTACTTGTTATTCAATAAACGACTTCCCCCGCACCTATCAATTTATCAGATTCAATGAAGGCGAAACTATGTTTCATTGCCGAACAACCTGACATTCGATTCTGCACCATGCTATTACGGTTTATAAGCTTATACCAATAACCAAATTTGTGTTTTATTTAAAATGAATATAAAGTCGAAAATTGATTGTAAATTGTTTGGTTGTTTAGACGTTATGGTACATTATGTGAGCTTGCATATTGACGTCATACCGAAAGGGAGACGGCGGTTGAATGCAAAACGGCCGAAGCATGGATTTGGCATATGTTATATAGTGGAAACTATTGTTTGATACACACGGAATAAGTATGACTAAGTCTAAGTTAAAATAAATTGTAATATTTAATTTTCCTTTAACAAACTTTGAGATACGTTACTTTCGTTTTTAATAATTTCGCAAAAGAATTTATTTAAAAAATGAATAGTGTTGCGGACAGCGAGCGGGGCGAGCGAATAACGATAGTCTAATAGTATAGAATGAATAAATAAATGAAATAATACGTGTTAGGAATAAGGTTTATAAATACGTGTTAGGAATAGATATAATAATATGAACTGAATATGTGTATTTTAAAACGATTAGAATAAGAATATAGCTAGTTGTAAGTTTAAATGTATAAATTTCACTAGTTGTAAGGATGAACCATGCCAGACTCGGAACACCTGGCATGGTGACTCATGGTACTGCCGAGAGCGCGCACACAGGGCGTGTTTTCGCCCACGCCCGCGTAACCACCGTTCCCTCCGCAGGGGACGGGCGGCTAATTTCGATCCCGCACACCTACCGCCGCGACTTCCCTCTCCCGCGGCAACTCAAGCCTAGGTCCGTTCCTCGTGGTGAAACCCTTGAGTCTGGCAGCCGCCCGCGCGATACAAGTGACACTTTACGTGCAACACTTAGCTACCCACATACAAGCATCACGTACACACATATGTACATACGTGCACACCTCACAGGTACATAGGTTCTGTAAGAAACCTTTTTTTTTCTTTTTTTGCACTAGTTAGTGTAGAACACATTTCAGATCACTAACTACACGTACACATGTTCCTTCCTTCCTCCCAGGAGGAAGGAACATGTATATCTGTATATGTTAGTTTAGCTCGATTTTACGGATAGGGTATTAGACAGATCGCGACTTCATTGCAATCGCGGCAACAGCCCAAGCCGAGGTCCGGCCACTTTGGCACCCTTGCGCGCTGGTTGCCCACACTTACGCGGCTGAGTGCCTTAAGCGCTCGCCCCCAAGCCCGGTAAAGTTGTAAAAGCCGCAGCGGCTCTGTTTTCGGATAGGGCCCCTAAGGCTAACAGCAAGGTCATATAAAAAAAAAAAAAAAAAAAAAGCAGTACTACGACCCTCACCTGATTGCATCCTCTGTTATGTGCTGCAAGCAAAATGTCCACGAGACACAAGCTTACGCTCTACAAGATGTGTATCCGACCGATTATGACATATAGCTGCGTTGTGTTCGCACTTATGTCAAGATATAATTGGAAAAGCTTACAAGCCATCCAGAATAGGTTTCTTCACCGCCTTACCGGCGCCCCTAGGTATGTTCGTATGGAGGATCCCCATAGAGATATGGACCTTCCTTCGATACATGCCTATGTCAAACACCTTTCTCGCTCCTACTTCGACACTGAATCGAACCATGTGAATCCCCTAAAAAAAGCGGCAGCTTCATATGTTCCCGACCCCAACGCCTGCCGGAGAAAACGCCGGCCGCGTAATATATTCACTGACCCGCCCGACCAAACCGAAGCAGCTAACGCGTTCTACGCCACCGTCTCTCCAAACAGAGCGTGCCACCGCCCACGCCCGCGTAACCACCGTTCTCTCCGCAGAGGACGGGCGGTTAACTTCGCTCCCGCACACCCGTCACGTCCACCCTCTCTAGCGGCAACCCAAGCCTAGGTCCGTTCCTCGGTGTGAAACCCTTGGGTCAGGCAGCCGCCCGCGCGATACAAAGTGACACTATACGTGCAACACTTAGTTACCCACACACAACATTACACACGTATGAACACACACACGTGCACACCACACAGGTACATAGGTTCTGTAAGGGACCTTTTTTTTTTCTTTTTTTGCGCTAGTTAGACTAATGCGCTAGTTAGTGTAGAAAAACCATTCCGATTATTAAATACACATACGCATGGTCCACACTCCTTCCTCCCAGGAGGAGGGGAACGTGCATATGAGTATATACTAGTTAGTTCGAATTCTCTTAGGATTAGGGAATTAGTTAGATCGCGACTTTTTCGCATTCGCGACGACCGCCCGAGCCGAGGTTCGGCCACTCTGGCACCCTCGTGCGGGTCGTCACAAACTTTCGCGGCTGAGTGCCCTAAGCGCTCGCCCCCAAGTCCGGTGAAGCTGTAAAAGCCGCAGCGGCTCTGTTTGACGATAGGGCCCCTAAGGCTAACAGTGTAGTCAGTTAAAACGAAACAAGAATAAAACAAGCGCTATTAATTTAGCACACATTAAATATTGTGAACGTCTTTTATTCACAATAAATAGTATATAGTTTTATACAACTAAGGTGGCAAACAAACATAGGGTTCGTCTGTTGGTAAGCGGATACTATTATCACTAGAGCATTGTCGACCTTGAATCCCCCCAAAGAGTAATTAAGTAGTTTGTGCTCAAGTTAATTTTATAAAAAAAATTGTATTCATAGTGTAGCGATGTAAGTATGCTTCCCAAACTAAGTTGAGTTAAGTAGTCAAGTTTACTATTACAACGTTACAATGAGTGGCCTGCTATCTTTTAGTGCTCATTCATAATTAATCAGATTGGGACATAAAATCGCAACATGGTAATTTATTAATATTAAAAAAAACAACACAAGTAACCCATTCATTGAGACTGTTACTATTAGCCCAAACATGATACCTGTACTGTAAGTTGGCTAGGAATTGGAATTCAAGTAACTGAATACCAAATTATGACACGATCAGACCTGTGGAAGACGTTCAAGTGAAATTATCAACCAGAAAAGAGCTAATAATCTTCAAAAAGCTAATTTTTTTTAATTGAATCACAGCTATATCAATTTCAAACAAAAAAAAAATTGATCAAAATCGGTTCAGCCATCTGGCAATTATGATTTTACAGGGCTACACAGATAACAAACTTATATCAACCATCTGTTTGCGTCGGATTTTAATAAAAAACCGCAATTTGCTATTAAGTTGAATTCTCTGTGGATTCTATTCATTATTATTAAAGTTTTGATAAACAAAAATTACTTTAGTAAAGATCTTAATAAAGTCAGATCATTATTATCTTACTACACATTATTCTACTTTTGCTAGGTAAAATTTAATAACCCCTAATTTAATAATCAAATTGCACCCATTACACTGATCAGCGGTATGTCCCAACGTAATCTATAGGTCTTAGTTGATTCGAGAGTTTGTATGTCATATCGGAACTAATGAGGGTTGTAACTAATTGCCGGGGGGTGCTGTCGCGATTTTGACAATTGTGTTTGTCTGTATGTGTGACAGAACACGTTATGTCTCGTATCTGATTGTGAATGCGTAATAGACAATTTTATTGCTTGCCACATCTTTAGTAATATCGATGAGGATGACATAGAATAGTTTATAAGCAAATGGACCACCTAATTGATTAATTGCTTGAGAGTTTTTGGGGGGATATTAGTCCGTCGTGTAGAAAACTATTTAACTTAAAAAATTTGCATTAATTGCCTCTTTATATTGAAATATAGATTGCATTTTGCTTAAATAGATTGATTTATTATACATAAGTGAAGTGGCATTATAATTACAAGTGACTTTAGGTGTACACCTGATATCATAGCTCGAATAGCAATGGCAAAGAAAGATTTTAATGGCAATAAACATTTATTTACAGCGATAATATCAAAACGTGTTAAAAGGAACTTAAAATATATGTAGGGAACGTAGCTTTATATGAATGTGAAACGTGGACGATGACAAAGAGAGATGGAGAAAGATTAGAAGCATTCGTAATATGGTATTGGAAGAGGATGGAGAGAATTAGATGGACGATATAGAAAATGAATGAAGAAGTATTAAACATAGCAAAGGAGAGGTGGATATTACTGAGAATCACTGAAAATAGGAGAAGAAAGCAGGTGGGGGATTTGATTGAATAACCACGATGACCTATTTAAGGGAAGAGGAAGACCAAGAAGAACATACTTTCAGCAAGTAAGTGAACAAAAACTAGGCGTCGTGTCGTCTCAAGATGTGAAAAGGAAGGCAGAGTGTAGAGAGAGCTGGAGATTACTTCACCGACAAGAGAAGAACCACTATTAAATTTTATATTACCTGTATAAGTCAAGTAGATTGGAAATAATAACATGGACTATGCATTTTGAAATGTCAAAAAAAAACTCCCTTGAAAGTACTAAACAATGGGTCACCATTTCGTTAAAACACTGAAATTATCATAAGTCACATTTTAAAACTAGATAATTACCACTCGATAATGGCAGCAGCTTTAATTGTACCAGCCCTCAATAGGATAGATTAGTTGCCAAGTTAGAAAAATGAAGAAGACCAATTGTTTGTTTTGTTTGATTCATACAATCATTATAATAAGGAAATTTATATTATATATTACGTTTGTTCATAAAATAACCCCTTTTTTGTACTACTATATACCATAGGTTGAGTATGCATAATCATATTTAAGGTACAGTGATGGGATTAGAATTGAGGCCGGCTAAAATACAGTAGGTACTAGATTTAAGATGATAGATTTTAAATTTGAATCAAAGGGACAGAGAAATGTTGGCTGCGTTTGAGATGTGGTATTGGAGGAGAATGGAGAGCATCTGTTGGACAGAAAGGATTACAAGTGAAGAAGTGTTAAGAATGGAATGGAAGAATAAAGAGGAAAGACAGTTGTTGCAGAAAAGGAAAGATGATTGGATACTTAATACGGCACTACAAGTTCTTTAAAGAAGTTTTGGAAGAAAAAATTTAAGGAAGGTGAGGAAAAGGAAGACATAGACGAAGCTTTTTCCTACAAGTGAAGGATAAAGTGGTAGGTGTGTCATATCAAAAGGTCAAAAGGAAAGGCAGCGGATAAGGAATAGTGTCAACTTCTCCACTGACAAGAGCTAATTTCTTAAATTAAAGTAGAAGACATAAATATGCGAACACAGATTATTCCTTATATGATACATTTGAACGTCTAAGGAGTGACATTCACTCGCACCGTCTGACTTCTCGCCCACTCATAACTTAGGAGTCTTCAAGTGAAGAGTTAATAGGAATTTGATAGATAAGTACGATCCAACATCGGCCTCGTCTTTACTTAATATCAGGCGAGGTGAGATCGAGGCCAAGGCGAATAATGGAGCAGAATAATTCCTATAATAGAACCCAAGGCTCATTTTAAGATTCGGACCAATATAACCATATAACAATATAACCAACCCACCTACATAACTTCACGCTACCACCCCAGGGAATAAAGCACTAACCGTGAACACTTTTTTTAACTATAAATAGGCTTGGGTTTAACCACTATCTCGCCTGATCGTAAGTGATGATGTGGTCTACGATAGAGCTCGCTTGCGTAAAAGGTACCTATTCTCTCGTGACTTGAAGATACCCAGGTTTTAATTATCGGTAAATAAAAACTCCGGCAAAAAGTTCCACTCTTTAACGGTGGGTATGGTAAATGTTCAAAAAAACGTTTCGTGCGCACCACTGGACATATCAATGAAGGGGGATGGGGGAATTATATTGTGCAATTCCAACACACACTTTTCGAAATGTGTCCGGTTAAAAAACTGATAAACTGGCAACTTTACGTCGATGTTCAAAGCTCTGCTGATTTGTCTCAACTAGCGAATCTTAGCCAATGAGTCTTTTGGAACTTTTCGAACATCAAACAATCTGTAGGCAACTATAATGATAGGTTATATGAGTGCGTTAGCGTCGGAGTTGGTCGAATAAATTTAATACGGGTGAAACCGGGGGGCACATATAAGAGAGCAATACTTACACAATGTATTGTAATGGACATTGGTTATCAGTAAAACCGACAGATCGAGCTTATGACAAAGGTGTGTTCATTCTCTGAAATAATCAAACTATAAATCCTTTTGAAAGACAGACCAGTATAGGAACTAGCATGCGTTTGTATACGCTGCCTTACTTATTTTGTATACAACCCATTTCACTCGGGTTTACTTTAAAGTAAAATGAGCAAAAAAAATTATATCTTATACTTATATCTCGTAACTACACCTACATACACACGAAGATGTTGTTAAAATAAAATTCTTGAATTGTTTGAAGTTATACTTTTTTGGCGCGTTTATTAGAGAGTAAAATTGTCATGTAACGGAAGTGAGATATGACGAAGTTAGCTATTATTGATAATAATTTGAGTTCATATTACTGATTTTAATTTTTTTAACTGTGTGAAAAAATATTTTTATTTTGATTTGATTTAAACAGGACTTATTTATGCAATCTTAAATTATATTTACACTATAAAAAAATTAGTAAAAATCAACATAATTACATTTGATGGCTAACTTCACCATATTGGTAACACGCAGGAGTAGAGTGAAGTTGTTTTTAGAGTTATTTTGGTTTTATAACATGTTATGTACCTACATAATTACATTCCATATTTTTAGTAAACATTTTTTCCATATTCATATGGAAGCTATAAAAATCAATAATAAAAAATACCATATAACAGGCGGACAAACTGACATACAAACTAGGCAAACCTACAGCGAAACTCAGTTATCGTAAGTGCGACCCGACGACACACGACTAGGCATAATTCATCGAACGAATGTATAAATCAAAGGCAATACTCGCTTACAATCAAAACTTAAATTCACCAATTAATCATATCCCAAATTAAACTTTATTCCCATATTACAAGGTCCGAACGGGTTGAACATCGTACGTAACGGCCGCAAACTGAAGGTGGTTGGCGTAGCAATTCCAAATTCAAACTGGCGAGTATCGTACGCTGATTGGTCAGGGCGCGCGTGGTCGGTGATATAAATAGTGCGGTCTGCGCACACGTTCGACTAATATGGATTCGGATTGACAAATTACAGAAATGCTCTATTTAATTCAACGTTGAAATTGGTAGAGCTTTTGGGTGTAAAATTTTAGATTTATGTTGACTTTCGCCAAATAACATTTTGTTTTTGGTACTATCACAGCACTCGGCAGTGTGACCCCTCCATAAATCAAATACTATTAGACCTACACACATGAAATTTTGTACTTTTAATAACCACCATTGAACATCTAAAATTTTAAATTTCACTAATTTTTGTAGTTCATGAGTCAATAGGTTTCAAAAATACCATTTTTGACACTCACTAACCTGCTTTTGTCGCTCATCAGAAACCTGATATTTGGCATCAAGGTAGATGATTAAGCATATACAAACGATACAAAGGATAAAAATTAAGAAAAAAATATTTGTTACCTATCCCGACAATAACGTAATTGCGAAAAGGAGGCGAATTTCGGTAGATATAGTAGTCATCGTTATCGATAAAGGAGCCAACAAGGGCCACCTTCCTGTACCAGCACGTCATATTAAATAACATGAAGGACTAACTTCCGCTACCAATGCCAAGATATATCTAATAAATACGTCAACTAGTATTGTAGAGCGCGCTCGTCTTCTCCTCTTTAAGGGCATTATACTGCCTCCAAATATTGGAACCAAACATGACAGTACCTCTTTCAGGCGGTTTTAGGCTACCATTTAATCGATTTTGATGAAGTTTTGTACACGAGAAGTATAAGTAATTACATAATTGATGGGCTATAATAATTGTCAATATAAATTCTAGGAATCGTAATAAAAAGATTGATTGCCGTTTAAAACAACTAATTGGTGTAATGACGAAGCCCATACTTTCGCTGAAAAGTACTCGTCCACACAGCTATGGGGCATTTGCGGATCATAATAATGTCCATATGTTTTTAGCGAACACCTTTGGTGCTATAAAATATGCAGAAGGCTTCACACGGCCGATAGTGGAGCGCTCTGTGACACTCAGGGTGGCGGGAAACATTGACGGCCGTGTTCTGGAATGTTCGAGAATTGTTTACAAAATTCTATCAAAACTTTAACTGACGTTGATAGAGTTACTAAACTAATATAGAAAAGTACTTATTATAGTAATTTCAAACCATCCTTTTGTTGCAAGCATCCTTTTTAGTATTTTTTCTTTTCGTTTCATTTGATGGTAAGACCAGTGGTGACTATCGAGATTTGTCGACAGTGCATTAAATTATCAAGGGTGTATTGAGACAGCGAAGTTAAGATATTAAAATGCATTACATAGTATAACAACAATTTTAAATATCGTTGCAAAGACCTACCGTTCTCAGAAGAATTCACAACTCTTAAACCAAATAGGACTATTTATAAGTGATAAATGCTTAGGGTCGTGATATACGTATTATAAGAAGGATGTTAACTAATCGCTTGTTGACTCTTCTGGCTTGTCCTCACACGATAATATTTTTAAGTATCGTCCGGCAAACGTAGTCAAAAAAAAAATATTTTCTTTTTAATCAGTTTACAAAAAAAGAGGAGAATCTCAATTCGAATGTATAT
Source organism: Saturnia japonica (assembly GCA_033032175.1). Lineage (NCBI taxonomy): Eukaryota > Metazoa > Arthropoda > Insecta > Lepidoptera > Saturniidae > Saturnia > Saturnia japonica. The sequence goes on along the minus strand of CM065324.1, from coordinate 15,283,712 downwards.
TTTTTTATGGATGTTCAGCCACTACTTCTTTGTTTATGAACCGATTTAGATGATTCTTTTTTCGTTGGATAGGGGATACTTCAAGGGTAGTCCCATTTTATTTTCATTGTCATTGGACCTTCGAATTCGAAAATACACCAACGAACTCCTTAAAATCATTGCAGTTGGATTTCTTTTCGTTAAAAATTGTATGAATTATTATTTCTTTAAATTCGAGTTGAGAGTAAATCAGATCTATTTTACGCCGGAAATAACTTACAGTAAATTTTATAGTTAAATTTCGGTTTCTGTTTATTTTTCATCGACTTGAAATTTAGTACAGTTACTCATTTCGTGATCTAGTCGCTCACCAAGAACGGATTTTACTCAAAACCTATTAAAAAATTAACACGGGTAAAATCGCGCGGTACAGATAGTTTTTATGTGCTCCATTAAATTAAATTATTTATGAATGTTTGATATGTATTTTCTTAAATATCTTATTAAAAACTAACAGCATATATTATGTGATTATGTGAAAAATATATCGAGGTATGCACCTACCTATGTCCTAAAAATGCGTTAAGCAGTTCATTTACTTTGTTATGTGGTAGTGAAGACTGAATATCTCAGAATTGGGAATATACAATGAAATGAGTAGACATGTAAACTCTCCGGTCCACAGGTGGCATTATATTAGCGTATTGCATTATAAGAATTAAAGAGTATTTGGATTGACTTGTCTGAAAAAGTGTTATTGGTGTAATGTTTTGCTTCATTTAAACATAACTTCATTACCCTTATAAAACCTATGACGATTTAAAAAAAAAATTAGAGGAAATTCGGGTGGCGCTTAGTGCCTATGTAACGTAGGTATGTAGGTTAATATTCCCCATTTTTATCCCGGGAAAATGGCACCAAAGCAAATATTTTATACCATAAAATCTATATTTGTCACAGTCATGTTTTATGTTTTTATTTTTCCTTTAAAACTAGGAATCTTGTAAAATTACTAAAATATCCCATACCAGTGTACATACACATAGCAAGGAAATTCGAGGAATATATATTTAAAAAAAAAAAAGCAATGTCTGAGTTCCTTCTTATATCATTGTTGGTTCAATTCTGGAGGAGGAAAAGGGGGAATACAAAGTTATGATTTCATCTATTCCCATAGATATAATCATTCCGAGCTGTAGTTGGCTCTTTCGCGCTCTATAATATTGTCACGCACAGTGCGACAGCGATAGATTTCTGTTAAAACGTATCTTTAAATATATTAAGGCGGCATTTCTTTTTAAAACTCACGACAAATATATTACCTGAACCGATTACGGCCTTAGCGACAATCCGGTTGGCATAATCAGTTGGTTCATAGTCAGTTTGCGTATTAACTGTTCTGCTCTATTATGAGCACGCTGACGTATCCCAATTTAGTTTTAACACATCAGAACACCATTAACGTAGGTATTGGTCAAGTATGAGTTTTCTTTGTGACTCAAAACTAGACACCTTTTGATGTACAAGGCGTCTCCATTCCGTTCTCTGCGCTGCTTGTATTTGCCATTGAGAAGGTCCATTGTTGCAACGCTTTATGTTTATTCAGAATATCCTAACTCTCACTAATATTAACTCCAATTCTACATGGATCCTAGATGATGACGTATTCGTCAAAAGCGAACCCTGTCAGCTTCGGTAGTGGGAGCGAATGTGACTCGTGTGTCCAAATATTTTTTGTAAGTACGGGTACAACGTGCAAAATGTATCCGGCCATAAGAATTCACATTGTAAATGTAGGAATGCTTAGCGCGGTTCTCTTTGAGAAGGCGTTTTTCATCGAGGTCTTTTAAACGATGATCTTCAAATACGTATACTGACTTCTTAACAGAATTGCGTCAGTTTGGTTTCTGCTGCGCAAGCTCTTCCCACTCATTTGGAGATATTTTACTAGCGGTAAGGTGCTTAATTGCATCTTTGTAAGGAAGAAATTGACCGCAGGTTTGCGCTTTCGCTACCACTACAAAGTACCTATTGCAATACTACCGGTAGCAGGGTAAATCATAAATTACTAACTAATTAAGCGCCAGTATCGAACAAGGCAACGTAAGCAGCGCGATTGTCCCGCGTCTAATATTGAAATGATGAGTTATTGCCCTATAAATCTGTTCCGTGTCCAGTGGACAAACGGCGGGGTAATCGCATAAGGGATGGTAGCCTCGTGTCGTGTGTCGTGTGTCGTGTCCGTCTCTGTGATTGTTTGTTTTGCTAATTAATTTATACTAGCTGTTTCACAAGTGTAGCTTATCGTTGCTTTCACTTCCAGTACTTGCTTGCCTAAAGCTTGGCAATTTCCTTGACTTTCATAGTTACTGATTTACTCCTTAAAATCAGAGCGTGATTATACAGCCTATAACTTTATACAAAATCGCAGCCAAATAACCTTGTGTTATGTTCCTGCGATGTGTAAGGTTTCCAGAGCTCAGTGATATCTGTAGTATAACAAACGTCCATAGGCTACGGTGGTCATTTACCATCAGACGTACCGTATGTATGTTTGCTATTAAAAATCACGTATTGTTTTCAAATATGACTGGTAGCTCGAAAGATTAGCGCGTCCAAACAAACAAAATAGTACAGGTATATTAATTAAAAATACTTGAATTACCTAAGTTTATGTTCAACACCAAAACAATAACGAATGACACCTAACCTGACACAGAGTCCGATAATAATGCGAGATTATTATTATACATGAATTATTGTAGCAATTAGATGCGACAACGCCGGGGAAATGGCGTCGCTGGACCTCGGACATGCCGGACGCCAGGACGAATAAATCAATCAGCTTTGTACTAACAGGTCGCATAAGCGGACACAAGTGGAACGGTACATTTTAAAAGATTTTATGCTTTAGTAATTTAACATTATATTTCGGTCATTTTACTTTTTTTTTATTAATATCGGGATGGTATTAATATTCTCCGTTTGGATTCTGGAGACATTAACATATTTTTAGATTGCCTGTCTGAAACAATTTTGAAAAGCCCAAATAATTTTACTTTTTAATGTTTTATTACAAATTTAAAGTAAACAATTATTTTGAAAATTTGTTTAAGAAATCTATCAATATTGGTCGAAAAACATTAGTAGTTAAAATGATCCTCCGTTTTTGTTATATAATTTTTATTTATTTGAAATATACAAACTAATAAACTGATATAATCAATCCTAAATATATTTAGTACACGTTTTAAATAAAACTTGGTTCATATGGAGAGCTTAGTGAAGTTTAAGGAAGTCGTACAAACATAACTACAAATATATTTAATTTCAAATTGTTTCGTGTAAGCAGTTGATAATTTGACGCTTGTGTATCATCGAAGTGAAAAGTGTTTAGCGCGTGTAACGATATATTATATGGGTTTACATAAGTATGTAATTTCTTGTTAAAGTCAACTATTTTGTGCTGGAACTTATGTCGAGCCGACGCGTGTTAATCGTATGACCATTTAGAGTGCGTTTTTTTTTTCAATTTCATTCCTTAATGCTTTGTTTGAAGCAATGATGGCTTACATTCTTGAGCCACATTAATACATAAACAAATATCAATTTATATGTTACAATAATTTAACGGTGAATAAATAAACAATTTCCTGGCGGACGAGCTGCATTCGGTGTCTCAGAGTAAAATAAAATCAACATCTAAATAAACATTATCTAATTACAAAATTTTACCCAAATCGTTGGAGTCGTTTCAGAGAAACCAATTACATATAATTATACATAATATTATATACAAGAATTACACACTTAATAGTATTATTATATTAATAAGTGAGAAGAAAACTTCGGACACCATTTTAAGCGTACTGCGTGCACGGAAGTCTTAGAGATTTGGCATGGTTAAGGTTTATATGGAGAACGAGTGCAGAAAGCTAAAATTTATCTATAATATCTTTTACTAATATATTAAATAAAATAAAATAACACTGTGAATCCTAACCCGACTATTGCCATTGAACTTAGACCCCCAAAATATTGACATTGTCACTCAAGGAAATGTGACAGCAAGTGATGTAGATAATACTCATTGTTTGAGTTCATGAATACTGCAAATTTCAAAAAGAAAAACGTCTATGATCAAAAAGTCGCTGGTCGAATTTCGAGCTTGGGGCGAACGCTAGTATAAATAAATACGCGCAGTCTTGTTCGTCGAATGAGCTGAAACTATAGAAAGCTGATACGCCACGTCTAAACCCGTCACTAGACACCCTCCGAAACTGTTCCCTTATCGCACCAGCCACTTACTAGTTTTAATTAGACCTCGCATTTTGTAACAGTCGAAAATTAATCAAATTATGTACGTTGGCTTCAGGCGTCAGAGTTTGGACGACGTTGTGACGAATGTTGTCATGAATTATATTTTTAAAGTGGGTATGGCTTTTATCTCGTTGCGTTGTTAAATTTCGCCTGAATAATCATAATACTCATTCATAATCAAACTTCAGGGTGATTCGAATTTTTTGATGAGAAATGTATATTAATTACACTTTCACATCACAATTAATTTACCTAATAATTTTTAAGCAACGAGGGCACAGTGTTAGAGTTGACGGACACCGCATCGATCGACGCGAGTTCGAATCCCTGCAATGAGCCTGAGCTTACGGTGAAGGAAAACATCGTGATGAAACCATAGCATGGTGGTAGGGCTTTTTCTAACGCCCGCCTGATTAGCTACCACTCTCAAGTTGAAAATCTGTCGCCCTAAACAACAATAGGTGTGTTCCGGTGGCTGCACTTGAGAACTTGTCTTCCACTTGGCTTGGTTACTTAAGGTGAAACTGTATTCAAAATGCTAAACCTATAACAATAAAAATCTCTATTATTATATGTGATATAAAGTTCCCCATACTCCCTTTGGCTTCATGCGGTATAACACCGACCACTCAAACGAAGCTAAAAGCAGCATTCTATATCGTAGGGCAAAACATCGCACCTCCACACTACACGTCAAATTCACAACTCGCATTTCACGAAGTTGTACATTAAAATAATTAATAACTTTAATTATTATTATTACAATTGAATGGAACCACATAAAAAAAAAAAAACTATCTATCTACACTTTTATACTTATTATAAAGCGGAAGAGTTTTTTTTTTGTTTCTTTATTTGTTTGTTTAAACACGCTAATCGCTGGAATGTTAATTAAAGATGTTGATGTCTCGGTGATCGACACTGTTGTAGTATTATATTTATTAATTTATTTAGTAATAACGGTGAGTTACAACTAAATTATCAAATTAAAAACATCAAAGGAATCTGTTAACAAATAACAAGTCATCATGTTTAAACACCTGTAGAAGTTATAAAAAATGTGAACAACTATATTAGCACAACTGTTATTACTGCTGATAATAACAATAACAAACATTTACACAGGACTTACTTATTAAAAAAAAAAAAAAAAAAAAAAAAAAAAAAAAAAAAAAAACAAGACTTAAGCACCTTCTAGCCAAAACCACGCTTGAGTGGAAACGATCCAGTTTACGCTGCCTACACAACTCATTGAAAGATTTGCTTGCCTGGACTATATATGATAAGATTCCTGTAGTTAGATGAAGAAAAAGTTTAAGTAAAATAAAGAAAATGGAAGAAAAGTGTTTACTATCAGGTACTTTGAAAAGGAAATAATATTTCACAAACTTTTATGTTACTTCATATAACAACAATAACGCCTCTAGCGGAAACGTATAAAAACTAAAATCGACAGTACAGAAAATGAATCGTATTCGTAAACTATCAAATCTTATATTAAATCCAAATATAATATGATTGCAGTTAAGTACCACATTATAATAACAAAAAAAAATGTAAAAAAATTGTATGATCCGATAAACAACAATAGAACACACTTTCGAGTGCAGTACTTAATAACAACTTAACACCCCTCCCCGCACCCTCACTACAAGCCCCCTCTCGCCCCGTTCTATCAAACACATGACAAGCACAGATTTTGCTTTGTACTTATCAAAAATATAGCAAACAAAAGATACGGCACACGAATAAATGAAGTGAGCTGATATATCTCCCTTAGAGCTAGTGATGTGGACTGTTTGTCGATATTTGTTTTGCCGTAGCCGCGACAAAGTGGCTACACTAATAATTATTATTATTATTATTTATTGGAACTAAAAATCATGTCACAACAAAAACAAAATTCCTCCTCACCAATTTACAGCAGAGTTATCATAATTGGGCTCATTGGAATGATCTCAATTGGAATCCCTCGTGTCGGTTTTTTTTTAATGTTTAATTTATTTTGTTATTTCAATACATTACCTTACTTTATTAGGCCCTATACCATGTAATTTGGTGACATTATCAGTGCTATAGGTTGGCTTTTGTGTTTGGCTATTATAACTAGAAGTATGCATTTTAAATTTCCACAAAAATCTCCCTGGAGAGTTATAACAAGAGAACCACCATCTTGTTGATGCATTGTTCGAACTCTAAATGCTAGAAAAGTACTCTATTCACGTGACATTGGCACAATTATGTATACTAGAACACGTTGCTATTAAATTAGAAAAAAAGAAGTATAAAACTATCGACAAATGTTTACAATTTCGGCCATCACTAGCCAAGCAATATGTGTAGGCAGACAATATAAGTGACGTATCACACACTGACACCCGAGTGTTCGCGGGAAGTATGCAAAGAAGTTGCCTCGACGCGGACGGGATGATCTTGATGCTTGATGCAGAGCCGTGCCTCGAGGCCTTTTAGTTTTGACAGTTCATTTTGATAGGTGATTAAAACTTTTTGGTTAATATCTTACACACATAGAATGTAATTGTCTTGTAGAACGATTCAAGATCAGGAATGATTTTCATAGATTTGGGATTATTATTATTATATGAAAACATTGTACAGAATGTACAAATATGAGAACTTGGATATTTGTAAACCTGTAATTAAATATTCGAAGATCAAGTATTCGATTGTAGTTAGCCAGGTATTGAAAAATCCATTTGGTAATTTCAAAATTAGATTAAAAATAGATAGATTATATAGAAAAAGATTAGTTCCAGTATGAACGGGTGAAGATATATTTCGCGCAATCTATTGAGTGTACTAAAAAACAGTAATAGTTTTTATTTCATTTGGATTATTATTTAACACAATATTAAAATTTTGTACTGTTTTTTACAATTTAGGAAAAAATAAATTGAATTATTAAATGGTTTATGCATAAAAAAAAGATTGTTTATATACTTTATTGAAATTAAAGTAATATAAAAATTTAATTTTAAAAACTTGAAAATTGCTTTATTTAGTAGTAGTGTCTGAATGCTTTATCAAAAAAAAAAAAATCTAAAGCATACTCCATATACCAATTTGTCTTCTACATTTATATTTTTGTAGTAATTACATTTCAAATGTAGAGTGCTAGTTTTGTCTCTTAGTCAATACCAGAATATCTAAACTTATTTTAAAAAAAAACCGATTTACTTACCATTCGATATTTTGTAAATTGTACTTTAATTGCATTTGACACCATTTTCATCCTAAATATTCCAACATAGTTAGTTTCACGCAAGTCCGCTGGAGGTGTTAGTTGTTTATATAAAAGATATCGAAATGTTTGATCTGTTGCTGCAAAGTACTGCTTTGATAACTTCAGACCCGCAAAATTAGGCAGCAGCTTATGTGTACTTTTTTGCAAGTATCAAGACACCTCACACCCCTTACATATCGACAGTAGCTCCAACAATAATAGTTCCGTATCCCATTTGAATATTAGAACATCCATCCAGTGAAGATTTCACTCGCGAAGCTCGGGGTGGCCACCCTGGGGGGTTGGCACACAGGCAACGTTATTAGCGCGTGTCGCGGGAATAAAAAATCGAGGTTTCATGACAAAATGACCGGATATATCTTTATATCTATACAAGCATCGTTTTTTTATAGTTTATAAGTTTAACATTGTGACCACAGTCTCAACTGACAACTAGTGGAATACTGGCTCTCAAGTGTAGCTTGGGAGTTTTTGACGGGATCGAAGACTGGCTCTCGAGTGTAGCTTGGGAGTTTTTGGAAGGGTCTCAAAGTGACATATTGTGGTTTTTATTTTTAATTCATTAACTTAGGTTTTTGACCTAGTATTATGTATTATTGGTGGCATTTCGTATGATATAGTCTGGTGGTTGTACATAAGTGAAGGGGATTATAAAAAAGATAGCGGGACCACATTAAAACTGCAAAAAATAGAGACAGATGGGAATCTTTGGAAAAGGCCTTTTACCTAAGGGGGGTTCATGCAAGAAAGAAAAAAAAAATAACAGATATGATACTAAGTATAAATTAGAATTAACGATAAAGACGATGATAAAGATTCATTATACTGAATTTTTACCCGACTGGGAAAAAGGAGGGTTATGTTTTTCGAACGTATGTATGTATCTATGTCTATTTCTTTGGAACGCTCTGTAGTCTAAACGGTTTTATGGATTTTAGCATACAAGGTGTCGTTACATTCGTCTTAATTGTTGAAGTGACATATGCTATATCATATTTAAATCCTAAATCTGAAAATCAAATAAAAAGCAAAAAGAGAAAAATTGTAGTCGTGGTCTCCTTGTATATACGTATAACATAATCATATAAGTATGGATATATTATTTTCTTGTATGTATTTATATATATACTTTGTTTTGTTTTTTACACTTTACCGCTGTTTAGCTGGAAGAAAATGCTTTTTAGCATTTAGTGTACAAACTAAAAGTGCAATAAAGTATTTATTCATTCATATTTATATATAGAATGTATTGTATTGACACATCATGTCGTGGGTACAAGGGATAACATTTTTGGAGATTTTTAATATTTTTTTTCTTTATTACACACATTGTAAACACAATTTTATTTTACCGTATTATTATTGATTACAGTTAATTATTTATGTAATTTAAGACGTCACTATCATTAACAATAAATTCGAAAATTGTTTCCGAGTTACCCCGTGACACAATATTTACCCGCACTCGCACAATCTTATTTCGAATTAACAAAAGACGGGGAGAATCACTTGTTATCGACCACTCGAAATGGAATATTTTCCAACCGACATGTCGTATATAATTGTTTACTTCTGTACGGATTTATCTAATAATTAATTATTTAGAATTGCATAAAGTTTATGGGGGCTATTATTCAAATGAGAAGGAATCTATGGGGTTTGAATAAACTAATATTGATACCCAGTATCAATTACATTTATATGGCTACGTATGCATGTATGTACTTACTAGAATTATATTATAATATCTAGGCGACCGAGCTTTGCTTGGTGTCTTAAAATTAAAATAAAAAACACCTATCTAGGTATACTTGGAATGTAAAACATTATCTAAATACAAAGTTTCATCCAAATCATTAGAGCCGTTTCTGAGAAACCAATTAAATATATACGAGAATTGTTCAATGAATATAATAAGATTATATATTAATAATGCCGGCAATTGCTCTACATTATAACGTTAGTACTTGTGTGTGTGCCAGATATGTACAAAATATTTTAATAGTGATTGACAAAGTATCTAGAATAATCATTCTGTCTGTCCGTAGGGATTGCTACGAAATTGTGACCAGAGTTTTTACTTCCAAGCTGCATGATTAATAGAAAAGAAACAATCGCCTATAACTTTCATCGAATATTACTTATAACATTGGTAATTTATAATATATATTTACTAGCGGTTATAGGTTAATATATCCTATTAATAATGGACTAACTTATTCTTCCCGTGCACAAAATTTCGTCAAAATTGGATAACAATTTTTACAATTTTAATTTATGGATTTTTTATGATTTTCTAAAGAGTTATTGAAAAAATTATACTGCATAATTAGCCTAGTGGTCGTAAGCGCGACTGCGATGCTCAAGTCCTGGGTTCGATAACCAAGTCGGGCAAAGTGTCATTGGGTTTTTCTATGAAATTCTCAGTAGCAGTTCGAAGATTGGCTTTCTACCCGATTAATGACAATAGGCTCGACCCCTGTTACTCCGGACCTAAAACAAACATACCTGGCGAATTGTTGGTGTTCATTGGTATATCTCTGTCTAACCCTTCAGGGATACAGGCGTGATTATATGTTTTATGTTATGTTATCAATTGACCAAAGACATAAACAGCCGCATACAAAATCTCATAAGCATCGGTTTTGTTAAATCCGGATATACAAACAGACAGAAAATATTTTTTTAAAGGCATATTCCTGATCCATGTCAGTGTCCATTATTTAGTATTCACATCGGGAAATTTGAAAAATATCGCATGTACTAAAGTAACTAGATAAATCATTGAATCCATTTCTAACTAAAGGATGTTTGTTAAGAAAAAACATTTTTAAAACAGTTTCTAAAAGTTACCAACTTCGAAAACTACTATGTATATTCTAATTCGAGTGATAACTTAATACTTAAAAAATAAGGTTTTACTGTCGCAATTTGATTTTTAATTTGACCCCAAACTAATTACATATGTCATTTTACATCATTTTTGAAGGTAAAAAAAAAAACGATAAAAGCTTGCGTTAGTGACTTTAGTTCGCGTAATGCCCGAGTTACCCCTATGAAGGATTTTGCTTCGCTGAAAACATCATTTCTTATACCCGCTCTTTCATCCCCTAAATAGTCCGTATATGTTCGAGTTACCGCCATTGTAAACATATTTCAAACGATTCGGAGCCGCGGCGTCCTATTTAGGGGCATTTGTATTCATTCGTATCATATTTCAGATGGGAGATTGTCGGAGGATTTTATTTAGGCAGTGGGCTTGAGACATTTCTATCGGTTTTTCTTTTACATGCTATTTTTATATTGCAACTATCTTCTTCTTCTCCCATAGATAATATATAATTTCTTAATCTTCTTTTTTATTATTGTAATGGAGTGGAAGCTTAACTGAAAAAAGTAACCGATCCGACTGACATTAAAACACAAAAACAAACAAACACATAAGATTTTTAAAACTATGACAGTCGTGGAATAGTTTCAGCTATGTTATGACCAGATTTCTACGCACTGTTGTATGTATATCTGTACACTACGAGTGGTAGATAATAAAACTATAGTAATAAAAATTTAAAAGCCGTACGAGACAGCTGGCAGATGTGAAACATCGAAGGGGGGTCCCAAAGAGTGTCACCACATTTTTCTTTGTGAGGGTCCTTGGGGGGACAGTGGGGGGTCCCAACAATTTCTTTATGGAGGAGTCCTGAGGGGGCCTATGGGGAATAGGGGGTCAGTTCTCCTGTGGGTCAGGGGTCGTGCGGGTCAGGGGGTCAGTAGGATTGCAGTGACTATTTTCATAATTGTATATTCATAATTTCATAATTCATAGTGCGTATATTCCATCATATAGTGTAGCGATGAGCCGTCACGGCATAACAGCGCGTACAAGTCTGGTCTTAACATAATATAATAGCGAAAGGAACTTTATTACTACCGAGTGTCCCACGAAACCTCTCGACTTTTTTTAAAGGTTTGACCACAATTTTACCTATATGAAATTAATTTCCACAAATACACAAATAAACGACAACTTCAACCATGTGAAGCCTATTGAGGGGGCTAGTTGTTAAGTGAACACAAACTTAAAAGTGGTAGCTAGCCAGGTGGGAATCAAAAAATACACTACCACCATCTAAGATGTTTTTATAAGTGTAGATGCGTTAACCGCGCTCTATTTTGGCAATATTAAAGTCAGGTAATATAATTAATTTCTCGATATTCTCTTAGTCATGTATTATCCAGTGTCGCAGTTGCACATCAATACTACTCAAAATACATATATTTTTACACAGGAACATTATCATTAGCCACTATAACAACTTTATGAAGAATCGATGTTTAAACAGATTGTCGTACGTGTTCCGCTGTACACGATAACAATTCCTCACACATCTTTGATGCACAAAGCCTTTGTGTGCTGGTTATGTTGGATAGCGGTATCAAACGTTGGACAGCGGGGTGACAAATGGAACGGCGCTGCCATCGCATCGGGCACGTTGCAATATCCGCTTCCGGCGCTTAGCGATCCTAGACTTATATAAAAATAGAGTCGGTTTCAAATATAATTCTTTTTCTTCGTTTATTTATGATCATTTATTATTTTTAATTTCGGTTAATTGATTAGGCAGTCCGTGCAAGTGCTAGAGGTAGACATATATTTTTTTTAATACGGAACCTACCTAGAAATAGATGTACTTATATATATATATATATATATATAAATAAATCTAATCAAATAGCCTTAAAAATTCATATCTTTTACGCTTAAGTTTTAATATTAGAGTTACACCATGGCTGCGAATGTATTTATTACGCAGTGATTCTTTTCGTTTCGTTATTTTATATTTACTCTAATTAATGACAGACAAAAAAAAATTAATGGCATAGTTGTAATCAGAGTAATTTATCATAAAATTTCGAAATTATAACTACTTAATACAAATAATAGGTTAATGTTAAATGGTTAATATGATTAAATATCCTAAAAGAGATTTATTGATTAGACACGAAAGGCCGCGCATTGTCATTAGTTTTAAGAAGACAGATGCGTACTTGATTTTAGTTTTGATTTCATTCAACTGTTTGTTATTTATATTTCTAAAGTTCTTTAGGTTAACAATATACAGTGGAAATATTTTTTCCGTTCCTCATATACCTCCGGTTTGTAATTTTGTATAATTTTTAACCAATTTCAATAAAGAAGGAGGTTTCCACTTCAAATGCATAATTTTTTTTTATTGATTAGCCGAATTAGATGATTCTTTTTTTCGTTGGAAAGGGGGATGGTTAAGGGTGGTCCCATTTAAAAATTGTCTTTTTTACCTAGTAACATTTTTACAGTTGCCGCCTCTGTCGGTTTTGAAGCTCAACGAAAGCGTTTCGTCTCGACGCGAAACGAAGCTGCGAAAGAATCCGACATCGAAAAGTATATTTTATAACCCGACATTTCATATCGACTACACATTTCGAGACTTTATGAACCCCCTTATATTACTTTTTATGACGTTTGTCATATTTCTCCTTTACCCCGGTTTCCGGGGGTTGAATTTAAATTCGCCGATTTATATTATAATCGATGCGTTGATGAGATTATGGGTGCTGTGAAAGAGGGGTAGTAGAAATTGAAAAACGAAACGTGTGGACGAGGTAATGTTTTTTGAGAATTCTCAAGGTAACTTGCATGAGCTTAGATGATATGTGAATAAATGCTAGCATCTCTGTCTCTTAGCAGACCTTTCTTTTTTATTGGAAGTTATTAGCTCTGAATTTTTACTAATATAAATTAGTATACAGTAGCCATGTAAATAATTTCTAATAGGAATTTAGATTAGTCATAAGTTGGTTCCTATCAGAAGCATACGCCCAGGAAATTACGCTTAGTATTGGTAATATCTATATCTACATTTCTTTATTGATTCATGTCTATCAGGATAGACTAATAAATCTATACTAATAAAATAAAGCGGAAAAGTTTTTTTGTTTGTTTGTTTAAACACGCTAATCTCTGGAACTACCAGTAGGATTCGAAAAATTATTTTTGTATATGATAGCTAGACTCTCGTATAGAGTATAGGGCTATTTAAGATTAGATTACAACTCGCAGATGCTCTTAAATATCGATTTTTGTTACATATGTCGGAAGTCGACGCCCTCCCGTACTACTTTAGCCGCGTGCGCTGGCGTAATCGTTAATGATACAGAAATACAATGTTCTACAATAATATAGGTCCTTAGTATATCTAAAAAAATTCAGCGATACCATATGCCTATCTCTTATACATAAGCCACAATAAAGTATTTTGTGATAAAGATATGTTCAAAATTAAAAAAAATAATTAAAAAATTAAAAATTTATAAGCATCATTTTTAGACATGACATATTAATCCTTATAAGTGAAAGTTACTACATCTTAAAGACAATTTTGAGTTTTTAGCGGGATCTTGAAGTGACATGTTGTGGTTTTTTTTAATGCATTAACTTAGGTTTTTGACCTTATATTATGTAATATTGGTGGCGTTTGCGCGATATATTTGGTTTTTGTGTATAAGTGAAATGGATTATAAATATAAGCTGAAAGCATCCATTCTGAGGTCCCACAAAATTTTCCTACAAAGTTCTAACAAGGGAGCCACCATCTTGTTAGGATACTGAATCGTCATAACACATGACACTATAATTCACTCGATAATGGTAGTAATGGTCTTCATTAAAGAGGACCGGTTGCCAAGTCAGGAAGAAGAAGAAGACAATTTTATGAAGTTAAATTTTGCTATTTCTAAATACTCTAGTATGCTATTTGGACACATAGTTTAGGAGATAAATAAAAATTAAAATAATTTGTACTTGCGGGAAGAACAAATTATAATAGACTACATGGGTGCACTGATACCGCGATGTTTGTCGGATAAAATTAACACAGATGAAATCGTGGGGCATAGCTAGTGGATGATATATGTATAAAAGGTCGAATCTAATCTGGTTGGGCAGCGCTTGGGAAGCTGTGAAACATCTTCTTGTCTGAAATACAGCAGTGTCTTAAGACAAATGTTTTTTACCAGTGTGTGTTGCCAGTGAATACATATGGTGCTAAGACTTGGTTGTTAACTATGGGCTCATAAGAAAGCTCAAGGCCGTTAAAAGGACAATAGAGTGGGTTATGCTAGGAGATCCTCTGCGCGATAGAATTCGAAATAAGGAGATCCGTAAATAACTAAATTCATATAGGTCTAAGAATAGAAAGACTTCAGTGACAGTGTGCGGGCCACGTACCTTGTAGAACCGATGGCCAATGGGGTTGTAGAGTTATTGAATGGCAACCACATACTGGAGGATGCAGCTCGGGCAGATCCACAACAATGGACCGACGAGCTGGGAAGCCTTTAGATGCGCCTAACGCAGGATCGTGTCGAAAGGTCGTTTTGGCGGTCTTTATAATAATAATAATAATAATTTATTAGTGACCATAGTATTTAACAAAGAATTTCAATTAAAATATAGTTTAGTATGGGTTTTAGGAGACAATTCTTGAATCATTTTTTTAATATTTTGTATAAAATAAGATCTCCGGTACCCGAACTAGGCAAAGAGCCTGTGACTCGGGTACCGGAACAATAAAAGGTTGGTGTATGATATGGATCCGTGTAATATTAGAGTACGTAAATATGTTATTATGTGTGCACGTATTATGTGTATAAATAGAAAGTGTGTAGGTTATGTAGATGTGTAAGTGGGTGTGTTTATGTGATTTAGTTCATTTTAACTTAGTACTATGTATATTTAGTCATTAGTTTTTCAGTTTCTATGTAGTTTAAGCCTTGCAACCAACTTGTCATTTTTTTCTTTACTTCATGTCTATTTAAGTTATTTAAATGAATTGACTTATTTATTTAGTTATATAATTGTGAGCTAATAATATTGTAATGTCGAGAGGCAAATGTGGTACGATGTCTATCTACATGGTAAATATTCTTAGCGCTATGAAGTAGTAGTATTATTCAAAGATGGGGTTTGGCTATGTTTTTTTTAGTATAACTTTGAGCACAAACAGCTGTCTTACAGTGAGGAGTCCTACAAGTTTGTAAAGTTCTATAGTCGGGTATCTGCGAGGTAAGTTCATCATCACTTTTAAAACAGCTCTCTGTGCTCTTTCCAGCTTAATGATGGATGATTTCACGGCTCCACCCCAAATTGGTATGCAGTAAGAAATGAGAGACTGACACAGGGCCGAGTTTACTGTTTTTATAGTGTCTTCGTCTGCTATCTCTCGAAGATTTTTAAATATGTAAATAAGCCGTCGTATCTTCAAGGTAAGAGTATTAAGGTGCTTGTACCAGTTCAATCTCTTCTTCTCAAAGTTCTTTGGGAGAGGCCAATGTTCAGAAGTTGATATCTATCAGTTAAAATGATAATGATGATGTTGTCTATACCGGAAAAAGAGATCAATACAGAGTCGAAAACGACTCAAATAAGAAATATGATCTTTGAAATGATGAAGCCATTAGTAACTAAAGGATTTGTTAAGGAAGAATTTATCAGTAAAAATTAAGTTATAAGCGCTTATGCATCAAAACACCTTGCCAATCTCTTCTTCCAAAACGAAACATAGCAGCGATATAAATAAATAGGGAAGTGGTGCCACTAGAGTCAAACCTTATAATATTTAAAGACTCTCTGCTTCATAAAATCTATATATTAATACGTGAAGCAAAAACTTTGTACCGCTTTTTAAGCGTATTGCGTGCAAGGAAGACTGCGAGATTTGGCATGGTTAAAGTTTATATGGAATAGGAGTGCAGAAAGCTAAAATTTATATAATATCTGTTACTAATATATTAAATTAAATAAATTAATACTGCGAATCCTAACCCGACCAGTAGCATTGAACTTAGACCCCCCAAAATATTGACATTGTAGTTCAATGAAAAGTGACACCAAGTGATGTAGATAATACTCATTGTTTCGCTTCATGAATACTGCAAATGTAAAACAGAAAATAGTCTACTTGGAATAAGGTTACATTGTAATAGGAGGGGGCATCTATATAATATAGTACGTGAAGCAAAATATTTCGGTACCTTTTTAAGCATATTGCGTGCATTGCGTGCATGGAAGACAGTGAGATTTGACATGGTTAAAGTTTATATGGAGACGGAGTGCAGAAAGCTAAAATGTATCTACAATATCTGTCACTAATATATTAAATAAAATAAATTAATACTGCAAATCCTAACACGACCTTAGCCATTTAATTTAAACCCCTCAAAATATTGACTTTGTCACTCAATGAAAAGTGACAGCAAATGGTGTAGATAATACTCATTGTTTAGGTTTATGAATACTGCAAATGTAAAACAGAAAATAGTCTATTATCAAAAAGTCGCTGGTCGAATAACGACCTTATGGCGATCGCTAGTTTAAATAAACACCTGAAAACGTTTATCATTATCATAATTTTTTGTTTAGTTGATGTGAACAATTAAAATGTAATGTTATTTCCAAGTAAAGAAAGTAAACGTTTTACTTAGAATCATATATTTTTTATAATAGTTCATACTTCATAAATTCAATAGAACGAATTTTGAAACAGTTTTCAATGCTTTGAACCCACTGGCGCTACAACATAGACGAAGTCCCTTTCCGAAGTTAGTTTTTACCTCGTTTATATCCAGTTAACGTTTAACCTGAGTTTATTTAACGCAGGTTTTATCAGTTACTTATATTGTAAGGATTGACGAAAACGATTGTTGGATTGATACAAAACATTACAATACAATATACTTTATTGTACACCAAACAAAAAACATGCATATAGAACTATTTAAATTATTCGTGTATTATTAGGCGGTCTTATAGCTTAGAGCAATTTCTTCCAGGCAACCTTAAAAATAAATAAATAGAAATGGAAGTAGCACAAACAGTTACTAGATAAACAATAAATTGTAAAGTTTGCACACGTAACAAAAATACTACAATAACAATACTAATTAATAACAATATTCGTACACATAAATGTTTTATCACGGTATCAGTATCAATAAGTGCAAAAAAGAAAAGAGAAAAAAAAACAGTTTGTATCATAAAAGAGAGAGGTAATGACGACGTAGCAGTCTTTTAAAAATGTGTATAGATCTCACTTTTCTTATATCTACTGGGAATGAGTTTCACAGTCGAACAGTTTGTACCTCAAATGATTTATTGTAGAATTGAATGTAGCAAGTAACTTTGATTTCTAAACGAATGTTGTGTTTTATTGTAACTCTGTAATATTTAAAAAACCAAGCCGAAATAAAAGTTATACCTAGTTTAAAATTAAGAAAAATAAACGTTCTCACATAAATCCATAAGTGAGGTAAAAAAACCGGACATAATATTATACGGCTTATAACCAAAACGGGACGCTTATCTCGAACGAGACAATGGCAGTTTCACTTCTATAGAAATAATGTAATAAAATGGAATCATGTCTCGAACGATGAGTGGTAACGCGGAATGGCGACACGGTAATCACTTTAGAGTTCCTCATGATGGTAATTTTTTCCTGTTAGTAAAAAATACTATACTTTTTCTGAGTCTAATTATTACCTAAATGACTGATCACAATTAGCCGAAATATGATAAAAATGATTTAAATCAAGAGTGTCTTCTCTACAACATCTCGGAGACTTGGAATCCTAAACAGGCCTGTTCAACTGTATCTTCTTTACAAGGCACAAGTTCAGCCGTGTATGGAATACTGTTCGTATCTCTGGGATGGATCTGAAAAATACCTCCTCGATGCTCTGGACAGGTTGCAGAGACGGGCTGTTCGCATTTTTAATAATGCAAAAGGTACTAAACACATCGCATCGCTGAGCGTGTTCTACCGTCTGTATCAACGTGAGCGTTCTGAAGAACTGTTCAAATTAATTCCTTCTTCTTCTTTCCACAACAAAACCACACGCACTGAGCTTGGGAGTCACAGTTTTACGGTAAACTCCATCTCGGCACGAACTAATAAGTTCTCTATTACTTATCTTTGTCGTAATTCTCCTCGTACATCGTCTCCTTTAGCGTAACGTGAAGAGATATATATGCAGGTCGATGGATTTAGATCTCTCGGTGGTCACCGTTGTGTTTGTATTGTACTGTGATTACCATCAAGGACAGAACCGTCAATGTGCCGAGCCGTTATTAAAAGAAATTAATTTCCAAACCTTCGACTTGCTGCTAGCAAACACTAACACAAGCAAGACATGCAGACAACAAAGCTAAGACGGTATACCTACAACCACCAACTACAGATCCTCATATCTCTTGCAAAAAGAAAATTAGACTATTGGAAACCTATTTCCAAAAATCTCATAGGTAATTTGCCACGTTGCTTGTCTTGCCTTCATGAGTTTTTAATAGTTTGTAAGATAGATCACGTACAAATTCCCAGGTGACACGACGGTCTAAATTAGTCAAGTCTTACCAACTAAACAATAACACCTAATCTAAGAGAAATTCAAAATTATTTACGTAGTGAAAAGTTGTTAACGAATTTATACAAAATAACTCTTTCAAGATGCACACGAAAAAGTTCTAAAGTCACATGAAATAAGTCTTTGAATTCTACAGAACCTAAGGTATATTGGATCACTTCAATCCTTAATTGGTAAGATCGCTAACAAACAGTCATTATACATGGTCTTTTTTGTTAATCTTGATTTCTGATACTGGTTTGACTTGAAGTTGACTTGTTCGAGTTACATTACTTGCATTAATAATACCTAACGATTTCATTTCGCAATAGGTCGAAATGTTTTGGATAATGTCAACTCGGAGCGCGGTCCACTTAAAAATCTTAGATAAGCCTATATCTTTCCATATAACTTATTATATCAAGTGAGCAATTCTTGTATTGTAATTAGGTTGTCGGAAACGGCTCCAACGATTTGGATGAAACTTTGTATTTAAATAAAGTTTTACATTCCAAGTATACATAGACAGATGTTTTTTTATAATACGGTACCTACTTACAAGATTCATTTCATAAGTCTGGGTGTTTTTCTACCGACAATAAGCAATATTTTGGAAGCGGTGATATATTTAAACGTGAATAAACTATACATAAAACAATGAACCGTTGAAGTCATTGATGCCGGAATAAGACAGAAAAATTCGCATCTTGGTGGGGCAACCAAAGCGTTTGTTTTTTATATCTTTTTATGCGGTTGTTCCCCATAATATATCATTTTTATGGTTTCTTCAATTATATAATGATAATAGTAGATTATCATTTATATAACACAAAATATTTATATTAATAAATAAAAACCCTCAATTCAGTATTTAAAATCTTACGACTCAAATAATCGTACCGTAAAATAAACGGTAGCCCAACACTACAAAAGTAAATGTGACAACATTATTTTCAAATTTGACATTAGTGATTGTCAATTCACTCCGTGAGAATATAAAAACGCAGTAGAGAAATGAATAATTATCATAATTCAATTTCATTCTCAAACAATTGAAAAATGGAACTCTCTCGAAGCCACTTTACGAGAGATCAAAGCAAGATCGTGCGAGCGACAATGCACGACGCATGCATATGCATGCACCTGTGCGCTATTGAATATGGATGAGCACTGCCAAAGGATAAGCCTCTACGTGAAAATTCCTACTGTGAACTGAAATTTATACAAAATCAGCCATTTAATAATAATTTGTAACTACAATCAAACAATCCATCAATGACGTCATTAATTTGGGCTTAATTTTCAATGCAGGGCTTTTGAATTTTTCTCGTAATGGTTTTTTTATTTTATTTTAGAAAACTTAATGTTACTTGGCCATATTGTAATCTTGATCTTCATGTAGTATGGTTATTGTGCACAAGTGATTTATAGATAATAAACAAGACAATTTTTAACAAAAAAGAAAACCTACATCAATAATTTTGAAGAGTAACTTGGTGTATCTTTGAACTTGAAAGTCTAATGTCAATGATCAATGAGACCACCCTTGAGGTATCCTTTATATCTACAACAAAAAAAGGACCAACCAAATCGGTTCAATTCAAATCAACCAAATCGGTTCAATTGAAATCAACCAAACCAGTTATGGCTGAACATCCATTAAGAAAAAAACATTCGAATTGAGTAACCTCCAACTTTTTATGAAATCGGTTTATAAGAACATGCATTTTAAATTGCCATAAAAACTCTCTGGACAGCTTTAACCTATTAGTAATTTAATTTCTACAAAAATCTTCAGAAAAAGCAGCGGGTATTTTTAGAGTGGTCAACATGCTTTTAACTTTTTATTTAAAAAAATGTTGAATTGTTGTCACTGTGTTCTATTTATTCAGTTAACATCTTATCCACGACGATTCACAAAACGCGATTTCTGTTTTCCAAATGCCTTTGATCCGATGATGCTAATGACGATCAGTCATCAGTGGCAGTAGCTTCGAAATCTTTTGTATATTCATGATTCATGTTCATCCTTTCAATTGTAAATTGATGGTTTTTACGGCTTGTATTTTAACTTGTTTTCCTATCTCACAATGATTTGAAAAATTAGGTTACAATCCGAGCAATATATGTTAAAAGCTATGCCATAGTCAAATAGTTATAAATTAGAGCAAGTCCACATTTGAGTTAGAATCTTGCAATTAGTCTAAATGTGAAGGAAATTCTTCGTTTAGTACTTATTGGTATACTCATGTGCCGGGAAATACATTGGAAACATATAGACCTAGAAATGCTTAGTGTGTCACTATCTTTGTCACTTAATATCAGATATGATCAAGCCAGTGTTTTTCTTCAGGAAAAATATTTGCCCAGCAATGGACTGTTAACACACCAGTTTTGTTATATACTAGGAATACCTCGTGGTTTCATTCGCGTTACATTTTATCGGTTCTATTTGTTACTGTTACTATCCTATTACTTCATTATTGCTTAGCGTAAATTCTGACGTACACTTTGTATTGTAGTTTCTTTTCTCGTAAGGTTAAAGCGTGAAGTTAGATCTTCTTAGACAAATAGACTATACAATAATAAAAAATTGTCAAACTTGGCTGCTACTACCAGAGATTATTTCGTTGGAACAAACAATGGATTAAGGTTTATAAACATTAAATTAATTATTTTAGGTTTTGTCATAAGTTTATTTATTCAAATGCAACTGCCGGAGCACATCTGTTGGTGTTTGGCGACAGATTTTCTACTTGAAGGTGGTACCTAGCCAGGCGGGCATTAGAAAAATCCTTACCACCTTGCTATGGTTTCATCACGACGTTTTCCTTCACCGAAAACTCAGGCTCATTATTGCAGGGACTCGAACTCACGTCGATCGACGCGGAGTCCGTACACGCTAACAACTGGGCCTTCATTGCTTCAAACATTATAAAAAAAAAATGTGTTCGAACTCAGTTATGTACTTAGTATGTTTATAAAACAAATCAGATATTTGTTATACAGTTTTTAATTTAAAACTTTGTTAATCTAAGTATAACAAGACCGCCACAAAGAGCCGGATCAAAACGATGAAAAATTATTGAAAGGGGGGGTCGAAACCGAAGCGCGCGGGGAGGAATCGACTGTTTCAAAAATACAAAATTAATTTTACCCCCAATAACAACTTGTAGGTATCTTAAATTGAATTTATAAGGTGTAAAATCGTTTGAGAATTACTTATTCAAGTGTTCGATATATTTTTGTGTTACGCGAAAGGGGGTTTTCTGTAATAATCGTGATTTTTTAATCAAATTTCATCTGTACAAGGGATGAGGAGGCTATATTTTTTCATTATTTAATTTTCGGTCGGCCGCGGCTTTTTTGTGAGGACTCCTTCAAGGGATGGCGTCGTTTGAAGCGTTTTTTAGATGTTTAAACACGGGTTTCAATCACACTGTTGCGTTGCGTTGAAATTAATACAAATTAAAACAGCGAATACACTTTCGACTAATTTCTAGCCGTTGGGATCTGCTTGAAGATAGATGTTAAGGTGATTTTACATTTTATTGTTTATAGGTTTAGCCTTATAACGATAATCTTACCTGATCTTAAATGAAGATATGGCTCGTTAAGCCTAGTGAAAGACTGGCTCTCAAGTACACAAACACACCTATTGGTGCTTCGCGACAGATTTTCAACTTGAGGATGGTAGTTAGCCAGGCGGGAATTAGAAAATGTCCTACCACCATGCTATTGTTTCATTATGATATTTTCCTTTACTGAAAGCTCAGATTCATGGTGGGGATTCGAACTCCGTCGATTGACGCCATGTCCTTACACGCTAACACTGAATCATCATAAAATGCAGATGATTTTGTTTGCAATTGATGAACGTCTTAAAAATTTGCAGTCAGGCACTGTTCGAGGAAGCTGTAATGAATTGATTGGGATATAATTTTTCTCGTTCTGTTAGTTTGACTATAATTTCATGTGATAATAAGTGATGATGTGGCTACGAATGGTAAAACCTTAAGCCTAGAAAAACTATCGATAAAGTTCAGCCGTGGAAACAAACGAATAGGTGCTTCGGATTGTCGACCTGCAGATTGTAGAAGCTAAATATGTATAAGATTCTACAATTGCATGAAAGCGACGACTAACGATAAATTGTAAAACCCTCGGTGACCGTATTTGTTCTTGCATTGCAATGGCTTATGACATTTTTTTACCTTTAGACCTTATAACATTTAATGCGGGTCTAGAACAATTAGGCATAGTGTCGTCATATTATCATGCTATGATTAACAGACACAGTCTCCAAACAAGCAGGCATAGTATTATTATTACCAAAAAAAAAACATATTAAATCAATTGTAGCTTGTTACACGTCGGTATAATAGGTTCGCGTATAGACATTCGAACATTCATTTCACGGTTAATAAGGCAAATCTTTGTTCCTGTCCCCGCTTCGATTCTTCGTCGAATGAGTTATAATTAATTATTGGAAGTATAATGAAATTTTCATGGTAGGATTGATTTAACCAGTTTGTAGAATTATAAAAATATACTTATTGTTCATTAGATAATGATCTCTATAAATATCCCTGCTTTGAAAAAAGGCCTTTTCTGGGGGAAAGCCATGACCTAATGGTGATTTGGAACATTTATAATTCTGTTTTCCCTTTACCATCATCATCATCATCTTCTTACCCCTTATCCTATTTAAGTAGGGTCGGCACAACATGTTTTCTTCTTCCATCTACTCTATCAAATAGCATCTTAATATTCACACAATCCATCCATACCTTCTTCGGTCTTCCTTTACTCCTGTATCCATCCACCTTCATACTTGATATTCTTTTAGTTATATAACTTTAGCCCTTCTCATGACATACCCATATTACCACGTAGCCTATAACCTTTCAACTTCTCTGTGACTGGTGCTACCTGTTTTCCTTTACCATTAATCGATAATGTTATTAATAAGTAAATCCAAATTACGATAAGGGAATTGCCGAGGAATCGATAAACAATCATGAAAGAGGTCAATCGTAGAATCTGAATCGACTGAGCAGGGTTTGGGAAGCTACGAGACATCTTCTCGTTCAAGAGACCGTAGTGTCCCAAGATGAAAGTTTTTGACAAGTGTGTGTTGGTTGAGATGTTAATATACTATCATACTATCACGCCTGTATACACGAAGGGTTAGTAGAGATGTACAATGTACACCCACAGTTCGCCGTGTATGCCTATTGCCATTAATCGGGCACAAAGCGAAACTCCGAGATGCTACTGAAAATTTAATAGAAAAACCCAGTAACACTTTTCTCGACCTGGGAATCGAACCCAGGACCTCGATCATAGCAGTCGCGCTTACGAACACTAGGCATATTATATGATGCTGACATATAATTAATTATGGGTTTCAGAAAGAAAGCTAAATCTTACTCAAAGCACAATAGAGAGGGCTATGCTCGGAGTTTGAAATGAAAAGGTTCGCACGAGAACCAAAGTTACAGACACAACCCTAAGAATTGCTAGACATATGTGGCAGTAAACAGTGTACGTAACTAGTAGAACGGACAGGCGATAAGATGGAATGTGAACTTAAACTGGAGGACGTAACGTGGTCAGCCGCTACAAGGTGCACCGAAGACCTGGTAAATTTTGCAGGATTTTTAGACTTAATTAAAGTTTTGTTTGGGTAATCGGGTCAGGTTCTATAATAAGATCCCGTAGCACATTACTTATTTGCAGGACAACAAGTTCAAGGACTACGTCGGGCGGGTTTTACTGTCAAAAGGTTTTATAGGGTGGATCATTATGTGAATGATAGTGATGTCTGGAAGTGACTACCTCTCTGTACATCCACAAAATTATTTATATTATACCTTTTAGTTAGAATTAGTTGAAAAAAAAGATAAACCCGATCAGTTTCTTAACGGTTCTTCTCAATGACTGGGATGTTTTTCGAACCGGTAGTAGTGTTTTGAGTTTTTAGGGTTTAAATTGAATAAAGAATGTTTTGGTTTTAATTGTTGTGTTCTGTCATCCAGCAAAGACTTTTTACCATCAGCCACTTATCCATTTACATCAGATGATATTGTGGATAAATGCAATAGCTATAAAGAACAAATAAGGAAAAAAATACAATATAGAATTTGAACGTTTAAACTTACATCTTTAAAGCCATCCTAAATTGCCCTAAACAATTAAAATCAACCGTGAATCGCTTAAAAACACTTTCCAATATGCAAATTCGAATCCCGATGTCCGATAGACCCGCGGGAGCAATACCGGTCGTATAAAAGTACGGGAAAATTACGTACAAGTCCGCCTATTGATAGGTTCCGGGGTTTGTGTTGAAAGGTACGTTTTTTAAAAAGCTTTTCACGGGCCTTTTTATGTTACACGCTAAGAGTTGTCAGTGTGCTCTGTTTGCATTAATTTTTTTTTTACTTAATTGTTTTTTTTATTGGTAATATCCCTACAATCTTACCTGATGGTAAGAGTCAATGTTGTCCTAAGTTGATTGGATCTCAAGTGCGGGTACACATGCTTAGAGACAGATCTTTAGACATCTTGAGAGTCGTACATAGCCAAGCGGGCATTATAATAAAATCGACAACTATATTATTGTTTTGAATCACCATGGATGATGACAGTGGTTGCTTACTAAAATTCTTTTTGTAAACTCTCGATGTTATTTTTGAATTACTTTATAATTATATTATCTAAAAATAAATGTATTACAACTGTTTATCTAAATATAATAGGTATATTTTTTGTATTTTTTTCTTTGAATCTCATTATTATTTATTTCAGTAAATTAATTACAATAATCATTATATTAATACGTGAAGCACAAACTTTCTACCCCTTTTTAAGCGTATTGCGTGCACGGATGACTGTGAGATTTGGTATGGTTTAAGTTTATGAGAAGAAGTGCAGAAACCTAAAATTTATCCATAATATTTGTTACTAATATAGTAAATTAAATAAATTAATAGTGCGAATCCTAAACGGCCAGTGCCATTGAACTTAGACCCCCAAAATATTGACATTGTCACTCAATGAAAAGTGACAGCAATTGATATAATATTCATTGTTTAGGTTTATACTGTAAGTGTCAAACAGAAAATAGTTTATGATTAAAAAGTTGCTGGTCATTTTCGATCATTGAGCGACCGCTAGTAATTTTGAACACATCAAATAAATATAATTTCCAATACGCGTACATTCGTACATGTAGGTATCCATTTTTATTTTAGAATCCAATGAAAGCAAAACTTTGTTATTATAAAAAAATCTACCGTTCGCATGTATAGCTTTTAATTTCAAGTGAACATATATCTTCAAGCATTTAACAGTGTAGTTTGTTCTAGGAACTACACTCGAAAGCTAGACTTGTGTTTGACTATACAATGTTAAGTGACAAATTAATTTATAAATTACAACTGAACAAAACACACCGATGGGAATTTCGTGGCAGGTTTTTTAGGTTATAATTGATTTCAAGGATACCAGAAAATGTTTCTGGAACGAAGTTCCTTACGGCAGGCTTGGAGGAGATAGGGATTTTGCTGCGCGACCGAACTGAAAAAAATGTTATAGTAAAACCGTAAGAAAAAGTCCGTGGAATAAAACCTTTAAATGAGACGTGCGCAGGCGCGACAGTCGTATACACAAGCGAGTAGTGTATAATACCTTTTTTTGTAATTATTTCTATTTCTATGTAATTTTATGTTGTTAAACAAAAATAAAGAGACATATTTTGTTATTTTAATTGATAATTTGAATTACGATTTTTTTTTATTTTACGTAATTTATTATTTCCTAAAATAATGAATTTAATAAATACTTTCCTGTACTTAAATAAAAACTAATCAGCAAAATTTAAGAGAAAAATCAAGAAAACCTACATAAAATTGAGCACGATTTTTTTTTTGCAAATTGTGTCGATTCTACATTAGCCGAAGGAACTTCGTTCCTACCTGATGTCCCACGACACCACATCTTTTTTTTAAATATATTCTTTCGGCAAAGTCGCTATATAGCACTTAATGGTAAGCATGGTACAGTGCTATAACGATGACCGTCGGTGACACTGATTTCAATTGAAGTCGTCGAATCGAAAACGTTCGAAAGACCCAAAGAATTAGGAGACACTTGAGCTGGAAGACATTCCACAATCGCACAGTACGTCAAAGGTAAGAATTTAGGAGCTTCTTTGTTCGTGACTGGTGCTATCATATCGCTGTGGCTTCTTAGACCAGTCCGCTTGGTTCTATGATGGAGGGGTGATGATGGGATAAGTTCAAACAAATCTTCAGAATATTCACCATGATAAAGATTATAAAATGTTCTTCAACATTTGCTTCGTACAGAAGTTCGAAAGAGAAGGATGAAAAATCTTATCATAAAAACAAAAATTGCTAGTAGAGCACTATAGGTACCGTATCAAGTAAGTTCGAACATATATTTATAGATTGCTGAAACCGTTCAAACGTGTGGTGTTCAAGTGGGCCCCTCACATTTGTGCACTGTCTCTTTCAAACACACCGTTAAGTGGGTAACTGCATCCCCCTCCAGCATCCCCATTGAAGGATATCGAATGTTCGACGCAACAGGTAGTATTGGTTTCAGTCCCAGGGCTGGCAGTTTGATTGATTCTTGTAATATATAATTTTTATTCAATAAAAAATTGTGTATTGGCAAAGACTACTACTAGTACCTTAAAAAAAAACAATATTTTATATAAAGCATGGATTTTGAAAATATATAAAATTATCCTAATTTAAAATCTAAGATTTAACAATAAATCTTCGATAAAGTTGATAATGAAGAAACTTAAAAATCACTAATAATTATGCAAAATAAAATCGAACTATGTACCTAACTATATTAAAATATAATTATTAAATTTTAATAGAAAAAGCGGATTCTTTGCGACGATTTTTAACATAATAACAGTTTTTATTCCTTTCACGTAAGTATTTAAATTATTATCACATAATACGCATTTCAATTCTACCCTAATATCAAAAACTTTTATATATTTATATAGTACATCTATCAACATTTATATCATGTACCTATCAGTGTAAATCAGATATCAGTAAAAAATACAGCGTGTTTTAAACATACATTTACAAATTGATAATTTTAATTACCTATTAATTGTTGCCTCGTTAGCCTAGCGTTGTAAGCGCGACTGCTGTGAGCGAGGGCCTGGGTTCGAATCCCAGGTCGAACAAAGTGTTATTGGGTTTTTCTCAGTTGCAGCTCGGAGTTTGGTTTCGTGCCCGATTAATGGCAATAGGCTCGCTCCCTATTACATGGGACCTAAAAACATACTCGGCGAACTATGGGTGTACATTAGTACACCTCTGCCTAACCCTTCGGGGAAACCCTTGGAAGTTAAATATTTTATTTAACGAGAAAATAAATTTTACTTTTCATTTATTCTGATCAAAAGCCCTATCAAAGGACACCGTAGCGCCCATGCGAGTAATGTCAAAGAGAATGTGATAAAAACCATAAATGTGTATTGTGACATAAATTTTGAAGGTAACTCAGTATACAAATTCTTTCTAAGAGATACAAATAAGACGTTAACAGTATTTTGCCTAATTGCTATTCTGTATTAAACACGGTAAATGCCGCCTTGTTCTATTATAAAAAAATAACCGCAAATGATAATTTAAAAAAAATCCGTCACGGTATGCCTGGCAGATGTGAAACAACGAAATTATGTTGTATATGTTATATGCATAAAAAACAGATCACGGCAGGAATCAGATATGGTATAATGAAAAGATAAATATTCATTTATTTAAATACAAAATTTAAAAATTTATTTGAAATCTAGACAACTCAATTATTTTCATAATTCATAGTAAATATATTTTATTCTATCATATAGTGTGGCGATCGAGGCTGTACTCCACGCCAACAATTAGGTTTACCCTCGTCTATAGATGTTTCATATCAAAAATCATAAAAAATCCACAAATGAATGTGGTCTTCGAAAAAAACGGATATTTCGTATATTAAGTTCCTATAAAATTTCATACAAGCAAAGGATTTTGGAGAACGTAATTAATTAACTTTCTCGTTGTGACTAATATTAGATACAAATATAAAATTTACATTTGTATATGACTATTACCAATTTGGACATAAAATTATATTAAAATCTCAGAAGCAGCAATGTATGGATAAAAAAGTTGATTGAAAAGAAGTATGTGTTCTTTTGCAAGTAATTTTTTATGTACATCGTTTTCTATCTTAAGCTTGTCCGAAATATAGTTTACTTTTAGACTAATTCTAAAATTGTTTGGTGCTTTTTTCCATGATATTACCTAATTATTTTGGTAAATCTGGCTGTACAATTATGGGACCGAGTCCAACTCGCACTTGGTCGGCTTTTTTATTTATTCGCTTTATTCTTTTAATTGTATGAACTGTAATATAGAATCATCAAACCTTGTAAATAAATAAATTCATTACTATGGTAGGTGACAGCCCTAGCATAACTTATCCTTTTTCAGACTGTTGATGGCTTCCCACAGGGCCGATGGAGTCCCGCACCGGAATATCAGTGTTATTGATAGGTTTACAGGTGTTCTGTCCGGGATGGGACCTTTTAACGGCGTTTATGAGATTTTCAACGAAACTGGAAAGCTTTCACGATTAATTTTCAACTCGAATACTGAAAAAGTTCTTTAGTATCGTTGATCGAAGTAATAATGGGTAAGCTACCAGACACATGGTGAAAACGTGTTATTGATTCTAAGTGCTTTCTTTTAGGAAATTCACTTTCTATTTTAATCTAGTTTATACTAGTTTAAACCAGTTTAATCCAGTTTAATCCAGTTTCTACTATCATACACCAGGTAACACGCACCATAGCGGCTTGCTTAGTAATATCGCTTTTCACAATGCATGGGCCATAATGACAAGCCTAACATAGTGTCTGGATTTTATTTTGTTGTTTTCTTTTGCCGTTCTACTACAAAAAAAAGACTGTTGCCAGATCCTCACCTTCGAGGCTTTGCCGCGGTGCTTGGACAGTATATAACTAGGAAACTGATTTAATCGATATTTCGTAATGAAATACCTAATATTGATGGTAAAAAAGCTCACAGACGTCTTAGCACATATATCTCTCTTAGTCTTTAGCACAATTGTGTTAGTGCGAGTAGTTCAACGAATGATGTCTCTACAACAATATAACAACCGCGTACCTCGTTGTTCGAATTGCTTGTCACTTAAGAAAGTATGATCGGTCATTGTGGTGATCATTTGAGGAGGCTAATGCCCAGCAGGTGATGATGATGAAGTATAAAAGCTTATTGATTATTTATAGTATTTAGTTTAAACTATTATGTAGGTACTTTTACCATGTTTAGAAAGTTTTTATAAAAGTTTTTTTTTAGGTAATAGTGTTAGGTGTTAGTTTACTTGCTTAGTGATTTTAAGCGCGATTGGTATGCTCAAGGTTCTCGGTTCGATTCTCAGGTCGAGCAAAGTATTGGTTGGTTTTATTATTAAATTCTCAGTAGCGGCTTGTAGTTTAGCTTTGTGCCCGATTAATGGCAATAGGCCCGCTGCCTACAACAAATATGGGACTTAAAAATATACGCGGCGAACTTTGGTTGTACATTAGAGGCGTGATGGTATGTTTGTATGTATGTTTTGTTTTCTAAAATAAGATCCCGAAGTACATTACAGATTTGTTCGACAATAAATTTAAGGACCATGTCAAGCAGTTTTTACTGTCCAAAGGTTATTATAGGGCGGATCATTGTATTAATCATAGGTATATCTGGAAATTATTTCCTCTCTAGAGGTACATTCACAAAAATAATATAAATTGTAGAGTAAATATTATTTACTCATTAAAAAAAAGAAAAGTAAACCTGATAAAGTTAATTGCTTGCCCTTCTCAATGACTGGGATGTTTTCAGAACACAAAGTATTGTGTTAACGTTCATAGGTGTCTTCTTTGGGCCTAAATAGAATATAGTATTTCTGATTTTGTTTGATAGAGAAGTTTCTTAAATATATTTTCTAGAATAATGATCTTTAGACCTTGTACATAAACGTGAATATTAATGTATCCCATTAATACTCAATAAACTTGGCATCGTTGTCGACACTATTCGAGTCAGAAACTCAATAATTAATTCAACACCACTTCATCAATAGGACCCTTGCTAACGTATGAATTTAAGGGGCTATCGGGACCTCTCGCCCTGACCTTTACCTTGAAACTATCCTATTGACCTTTAAGGGTTCGCTAAGTTTAGTGATCAATTGACTCACGTCGTATAGTTTAAATGTATGGAAACTTATCACGTATGTATATACTTCTGACTTCTTTGACCTGGTAGGAGGTATAAACCCGCTCCAACGATTGACAAACTTCGGCATGCATCAAAAATTCAAACGTGTAGATAGGTTTGACTTGGCTTGGTTTTCCATCGATCCGAACTAAGTCAGTATCTGATGCCTAAATCAAAGAAGCTTGCGGAAAACGCTTGCGATGCATCTACACTTTTTTGCTTTGTTAGTATCGCTTGCACGAATTAAATGCTTAACCGATATAGTACTGAAAAAAATACGTTCCCGAATTTTTCTTCTCGTATCATTTTTCCTCGTTTAATTTTGCTTCATTTTATAATAAGAATAGGTTAAAGCAAATCTTATAACCTACACAAGGTCAACGTCTGTCATGTTTTCTTGTACAAAACAAACTAGCACACTCTCAAACGTGTGTATGGCTTACCCATATCATTTAAGCGTTTGTAGAGGTTTGAAGTTTGCGGCAAGTGTCGATCGTGTGGGTCCGGTATTACGTTTATACAAAAAAAAAAAACAAATTTTAGAATTTAATGGTGTTTATTAATGACATAATTTACACTCACATTTACACCAACTTCTTTACAAAAATTTAAAGAAGTTTTATTTAAAACGTATAAATTGAAATTTATGAAAAATATATTATTTGTTAGAATTATATAAAAACAAATTTGACCATATTAGATTTTAATGAACGTTACTTACGCCCGAACAAAGTTATGAGTTGCTACACAACATTTATACATCACCAAATTCAAGTCAGATCATTAACTTTATATAACAAGAAACAGTTGTATTAAAAATAGAATATATTTGAAGTGATAACTACTTTAGCCGCGTTGAGCGATTTTTGATAGGAGAAAACGTATGGGTTCGCGTCACCTATGACCTCGAGATGCTTATGACGTATTATTATATACTCGTCTGTATCATAATATGCGTGTTTGACTTTTTGGATGGGTAAAATTGTGTGATTTCACGTCACC
The DNA here is from genome assembly GCA_033032175.1 of Saturnia japonica. Taxonomy (NCBI): domain Eukaryota; kingdom Metazoa; phylum Arthropoda; class Insecta; order Lepidoptera; family Saturniidae; genus Saturnia; species Saturnia japonica. The sequence continues at coordinate 15,251,372 of CM065324.1, read as the reverse complement.
GAAATGCTTCGCAATAATTCAGACTATAATTGATTTAGAGATCCAAAAAACAACACAGTTATTCCATTGTTTTGAGTTTTCACATCTGTCGGCAGCCCTTATGGCAGCCTCTGTTTTATCATTTTTAACTCCTGGTTGTATTTTTTATACCTGAGGTGATATGAATATAAAAACTAACATAAAAATGTATGTACGTAATAATTATTCATTATATTTATAATATTTTTATTTATTTGTCTCATATATATTTTACAATAATGTTATATAACAATGAACCTTGAATATGTAATTTAACCAATGCTCATCGAACTTAGAATAAGTGAATGTGGCAGAAATAGGTAAACTACCCGCCAAACAGAACTTTGCAGGAACGATAGACAGACAACTATCGGCCTTTGAGCCCGCGCACACCGTGGTACTATCATCCTCCGGCGATAAAGACCTACAAACTTACAGACACGGTAAGCTAAAGTATAAGATATCAGAATAACTTAAAGGTGTTGAAACGTGATTACAATTTTTTTTACCGTTATAGGTTTAGCGTTTCGCCTCAATCTTACATGATGTTAAGTGACGATGTAGTCCAAGCCCACGTTAAGCTAATTGAGAAAACTGGGTCTTATGTACGCTGTCGGAACACACCTATAGGTGCTTGGTGACAGATTTCTAACTTGAAGGTGGTAGCTAGCCAGGCGGGCATTAGAAAAAGCCCTACTACAATGTTATGGTTTCATCACGAAGTTTTCCTTCACCGAAAATTCAGGCTCATTATTGCAGGGACTCGAACTCACCTCGATCGACGTGGAGTCCGTATACGCTATTAATTGAGCCATTATTACATCAAATTCAATTGTGTTACAAATTATTACAAAAATAATGCATTCGATCTCAGTTATGTGTACTTATGTATGCTTATAAAACAAATCAGATATTTGTTATACAGTTTTTAATATAAAACTTTGTTAATCTAAGTCAAAATCAAAATAATCTTTATTCAATTTAGTTAGACCCTAAGAAGGCACTTATGAAGGTCAAAACACTACTACCGGTTTGGAAAATTTCCCAGACATCGAGAAGAGCCGGTAAGAAACTCGATCGGGTTTATCTTCTTTTTTTTTTGTCAACTGTACAAATGTTAATATAACAAGTACAATAATAATAATTTAGTGGATGTACAGAGAAGGAGTCACTTCCAGACATCACTATCGTTCATATAATGATCCACCTTTTCACAGTAAAAGACTACATTCAGTTTAAAGACTACTAAAGACAGTAAGTATAACAAGACCACCATATATTCATCACTATATTTTTCTTCACCGAAAACTTAAGACTCATTATTGCAAGGATTCGAATTGACATCGGCCGACGCGAGTCATCATTATTTCAAAAAGGTTACACATAACTTCTTTTTGGTCAATCTGGACTTTGTTAAGTCTATGCTCGTTTGATCCTAGTATTATGATAAGTGATAAGTGCCTAACTTCTTTGTAGAATACACACAGAGGTCGGACTATAGTTGGAATTAGAGGTGGCGATTATTAATGATTTACATAATCGAGATACATTGATTACGAGTGATTATTCATAATCGAATTACGAATAATGATCAGCCATAATGGATTCTTTGATTTATTATATCCACAGCAGAGCGAGAGTGAGGTGGGCGAGAGTGGAAAGCATAAAAAAAAGAAAAATTGCTAATTGTCATGTGTTTTTATAAAAAACTTTCTTTACGACTGCGCGAACTTTTTTTTAGTTCTCCACTCTCGTCCACCTGTGAATAATACATCAAAGACTCCATTATGAATTATCATTACTCGTAATTCGATTATGAATTATCACTCATAATAGTACTAGTAATATTAGTAATTACTAATGGCTATAATCGAGATATCTCGAGTTATCTACATAATCGAACAATTACATTTGTATATCCCATAATCGCCCATCTCTAGTTGGCATAATTTTTTGTTCTCGTTGCGGCCCCTGCGTTAGCTACACACAAATACATATTACAGAGTAACCACGAGTGCAATATTATCTATTCACACACACATACCATCACGCCTATATTCCCCGAAGGTTTAGGCAGAGGTGTACTAACATACACTCAAATTTGCCCGGTATGTTTTAGGCCCCATGTAATAGGGGGTGAGACTATTGCCATTAATCGGGCACAAAGCCAAACTCCGATTTGCTACTGAGAATTTCATAGTTTAACCCAATAACACTTTTCTCGACCTGGGAATCGAACCCAGTACCTCGAGCATAGCAGTCGCGCTTAGGACCACTAGGCTAATGAGGCAGTACGCTCTATAGATTTTAGCCTACGACTTTTCATTGTCGTACCGTGAAGCTGTGGAACCTTCTCTCGACCAGTATGTTCCCTCCTTCTTACGACACCTGGTACTTTGAGCGGTGGTTCACCGTTGTTTTCCGGATTGTGCTGGACTTACCATCAGGAACAGTATCGTCAATGTGCCAAGGTATTATAAAAAAAAAACAATTGAAATTTTTCAGGTTAAATAAAATTAATACCAAACGCAGAAACCGTATGTATCGTACATCATTCTTATCAAATACCTACCTGAAACTATAGCCCCGAGCTAATGTTGGCCTTTTCGGACAAACGTTAAACTGAATTTAACAGTCAAAGGAAAAGTTGCGAATACGGTTAGTGAATATCTCTCAGCCAAACTTTGTTATAATTTTAACTGAACTAAATTCATTTACAGTTTAGAATAAGAAGGTCATTCTTTAATCTGTTGGTAATAATGTGACCGAAAATGGTAGTTAATAAACACGGTCTTATCATGTACAAACAGTTTTGCACGGGAATACAAGCTGTGGGACTCTTCGAGTGACTTTCATATAGGAGCCCGAAAGATGTTTGCTTAAGTAGATGGCTACGTTTGATTTTTATTAAAGATAGGCTATGCCTCCGGATTTGCTTACATGGACTACAGAATGCCATCGACTGATCACACGAAGGAATCCGCTCCCGATTAGTTTAAAGACAAAAATGCTTATTGTGGGTTTTCGTTCGACATATACTCTCGTTGAATTTATTGTGGGTCTTTTTAATGTGTACAATTATGTACTAAATTAATTTGATTTATATATATTATGGTTTACTCAGCGTAAGCCATTTAAGCGCCCGAATTGAGAATCAATTCATTCAATTCATAGTAAATAAATACCATGACCAGTTTTTTTTACCCTAAATATTTTTCTAAAATAAAAGTAGACTACATTACTCCATGATACATCAGCTATCTGCTCTAGCACAACCAACAGCTATGAGTCGTAAGCGGTCTCTCTACTACTGTGCTATTAGGTAAAGTCAAAATCAACGCTGCAACAATAATTAAAGCGCTTTGTCCAATATTCAGCATTGAACGAACATTGCGGAACACGATGGTGCCCCTAGTATTTTCGAATAACGATTAAATGATATGGACAAGTCTGTTATAAAAAAATAATTAAATAACCAATTGAAGACATGATTCGTTTATAAGTTAATGTTAGAATACAATCAACCTATATTCAATTTTGAAATAATATTTTACATTAAATAAATTGCATTTTATTTGACAATGGTACACTGTAGACAGGCAGTCGTCTCGTCTTCCCTCTGAATTTAATTTGAAATCTCCATAAAATTTTAGGTTTTTGAGAAAGAAGACCTGACGTTTATAAATTATATATTCATTTTACTTTTGTGAAAACTCTGCAACAAAATCCACTGAATTATCTTGTTTCATTTTTACCATCTGTACACTTTGTCCTACTAAATTTCCTCCTAGAGACTTTTAACTCCCCTGAATTTAGTAAGAGATCTCCTGATCTGGAGACAATGAACAGATACCACCTACCTATACTCATTCTGACAACAAATAGAAAGCTACATTATCATAAGAAAACATAACCATGGATACAGCATAGCAATAGCAAATATGAACGTCATCGGAAATCTTACCTCATTTCGAGCAACCGCCACGAAAATCGTACGCACTTCAGTTATTTTTTTCTAATAATAATTTATAATTTGTACCTACAGCTATTAATGGTAAATTACACTATATAGTTTAATAATATTATTTTCAAAATACTACACGAAGCAAAAGCTTTCGGTACCTTTTTAAGCATATTACGTGCACGGAAGACTGTGACACGGAAGATTTGACATGGTTAAAGTTTATATGGAGAAAAAGTGCAGAAAGCTAAAATTTATCTATAATATCTGTTACTAATATATTAAATAAAATAATATAATACTGTGAATTCTAACCCGACCAGTGCCATTGAACTTAGACCCCCCCCCCCCCCCAGATATTGACATTGTCACTCAATGAAAAGTGACAGCAAGTGATATAATATTTATTGTTTAGGTCCATACTGCAATTATCAAACAGAAAATTGTCTATGATTAAAAAGTCGCTGTTCGAATTCCGATCATTGGGCGCCCGCTAGTATTTTTATAAACATCCTTAAATTCACGCCACATTATGTACCGAATGAAACTAAACTACTCCAAAAAAAAAAAACATTATCAGTCATTATGTCTCTGCGAGTAACTTAATTAATAACTTGACCAAGAAACTCAAGCAACCCAAAAAATCAGTCAGAGTTTAAACGGTAAGCGTTCAAAAATTAATAAATAAATTGAATAGGGATGTCCATACCATTCCATCTTCAACAGCTTTCAACCAGATCTGTGTTTTCGAGCAATTTCCTATCGCAATGCATCTACAGACGGACAGTATTGCGCACCTTTCTAGCCTTTGGGCTATGTTTTGAACTAGATCTAGACTTGATAGATTAGGGATCTGTTTGATTGAAGCACCTAGTGCTTATTTTTCAGAATCCGGTTGAAAGTCGTAACAATGTTTGTATTTATTTATGACTTAGGGCACAGAGAAATTTCTTTATAGATTTTTCCTCTCTATTCTGGGTAGTTCGATTGGAGGAATACCTCTATCTAAGTATCTACCGTACAGAAGATCGCAGCGAAATAATCATAAGTTGTGTTCTTGTGGTGAGTAGGGTTTCCAGAGTTCCATGGGGTAGGAAGGCGGGGTTCAGAGGATGGGGAGTTCAGCAACGCGCTAGTGATAGCATTGGTATTATCAAGCGCCATGAGGCGTATGTTTCTTTGCCAGCTCAGTTATTTAAAAATAAATATTTTTCAAATTCTTAAATAGAAACGAAAATGATTCAGTGGTAACTTGTTCGAATGCCTAGTAGAGCCTAGGCTTTCGGTGAAGGAAAATATCGCGATGAGAACATAGCACAGTGGCAGAGCATTTTCTAATGGCTGCTTAGCTCTAGCACCCTGAATTTAAAAATTTGTAGTCGCAATACTTCTTTATTTTAAATAAGAGTATCGGCCGTTTTCAATAATCTATCTAACCACTGTTTTTACTACTGAATATATGTATGTTGGTAAGCTTTTGTATGAACTAGTTATCCAAAGATACGTTACTGAAATACAAAAGATACATTAGTATCTTTCTATTGTCAGTAACAAAAACCGTGGTTAGATAGATTATTGAAAATTGCCGTAGATCAATAGGTACTAACTTATCGTACGTAATGTATTTATTCATTTATTTATTTATTTTATATATTTAGCATGCCAACAGAGCAATTACAAAAAAGGAAAGATTACATATTATCATTTCCACATAATAAAAACAATGCAATCGCTCAGATAATAGGCCATGCCTGACATTTAAACACATAAATAATAAGGATAACTACTATGTTATGAAACATTACACATTAAAATTAATATTTAATTATATTTTAATTATTAAACAAGGAGTGCTTGTATGAACCGATTGACTGAGAAAAGATATCTATTGAGTTATTCATCATGCTTGATCTCTCGTTGTATAACCTTGCCATACGCACAAAAGGGCTATTAAAAGCAGTATTCAGTGTTGTAGTCGGAATGTAAAATATATATGGGTTGCGCACCGCACGGGTATACGATCTAAAATACAAGTAATTAATAAGGAACGCATCTATTGAACCATTTACAATTTTGTAAAGGATGAGTAAGTCAGCTATATTTCGCCTCTCTTTTAGGCTTATCATGTTAAAATATTTTAGTCTATTAACATAATTAGGGATAGATTTACGAATACCATTTCTTATGCTCAGGCATCTAACAAGACGAGCTTGGACAGATTCTATAAGCTCTACGTAGGTGGTATAGTGAGGTGACCATATGGCAGAACAATATTCAAGAATACTTCTAACTATGATACTTCTATATAACATAGAGAAATAAATAAAATAATGGATTTTAAATATATATCAGTCTGATAAACATTTTATTATGAAAATCCAAGTAAATGCAATAAAATTATTTAACAATTGTTTTAAATTTAAAACTTTCCTATTTATGTTTAGAGAGAATAATTGTTTTGTTTAAAGAATATGAACTAGGAAAAATAATAAGCCCAAATATTTCTGTTTCGTGCAAAAATGTTCGCTTTAGGACTATTGCACGAGCTGGCAATTTGCATTATTGTATTTTATTTATCTGTTTTTTTTCTTCAAATATTTATCGTATTATAATTTACTATAACTATGTGATATAAATAATAACTTATTTTAAGAAAATAAATGTAACGTGACGTACTTACAGCTTTCCCTATTGTGCTGAAAGAAGTTACACTTCGAAAAACCCAATTTGCTTTCAATTCACCAAACTCGAGTGAGAAAGTGTAGTAGAAAAAGAAATTGATGTTGGCGCATAACTCACCTGTTCAAGTTTAAAGTTCTTTGTTTGGATGTGAGAAATAGATACATTTTCGTGGGTGTGAAGTTACGCGGTTAATATAACGCTCTCGTATCAGCGGTTACAAAACGCTGTGTAGCGATTTATTTTAACACATTTTGTTTATAAATGATATAATGTGATACGAGGCGCGTTTCGCGAGGATACGACGCGTTGTCAAGACTTGTTCGGTATTTATATAGAGTTGTTGTTTTCTAAGTTTTTGTAACGAAGCTAATTTTCGTTGGATGGGTGGCTAAACTGAAAAAAAAGTGACTGGCCTAAAAACTAAAAAAACCCGAGAGGTGAAGTGGTTCCTTTCACTTCAAATTATTTTATTATGACCGGATTTCTCAGTACGAGTGGTCGATGGTCCGAGTCCCGCTAATGTGGGATTTTTTACCCGATTGCGAAAAGGAGGGTTATGTTTTTCGAGTGTATGTATGTCTATTTCTTTTGCATGCTCTGTAGCCTAAACGGCTCAATGGATTTTAGCATACGAGGTGTCGTTAGATTTGTTTTGTTTCTGAGAGTGACATTGGTTACATCATATTTAAGTACGTCGTCTGGGATTCAAATAAAAAGCAAAAATAGGAGAAAAAAAAATTGGTTGCCTGTAAAGTCGGTATACGGGCGAAAGTTTTACGTGACAACGACTTTATGTCTGTCTCTCTCGCTCTTAGGCGGGCTAACCATGCCCGAGTGGAAGGGACGCGTGCCTCTCACTCGCTCTCATTGTGAGCGCATAACGTGAGCGGAGCGTAACGCAGTTTCTTGAAGTGTCACCCGGCAAACCAATTTATAAGACGTTGTCACGTCAAAAATTGGTTTTATTCTTGTTGTAGTTGGTTTTTTTTTCCTTTTTAATAATTATATAAACTAATCTAAATATTATAATAACATATTTAAGGAGATCGTAACTGACTCATCTATCAATACATAACTCAAACCATAGAACAGAACCCCTAAACATGTGTAACGGGAGTTCAAAATTTGTATGGAGAAATCATATAAGAATTATATTTTTCAAATTTGGCTCGACCGAAGCTGCGGGGAAAACCAGTTATTTATAATACCATTATTTTTTAATAAAATAAAATTGTTGTTGTTGTTAATAAAGCTATTTTTATTAGTTGAATATTCAAACCAATCAGAATTTAGATCGTTCAAAACGGGTTGAAATCGACTTGGTGTTGCCATTAATGTGTAAACAATTCTTAATTTTAATAGCAAATTTAATAACTGTATTATTTTCTGTTATTCACTGTAAATTATTTTATCTATTAGTTGTGCCCGCGGATTCAGTCACGTGGACTACAAAATGCCGTCGGTATTGTAAAACCCCGCTTCCATCAGCTATGGTCGCTCACCGGTTATTTAAAAAATAAAAATGCTTTTTTGTTTTTAATAAAAGTAGCCTTAGTAGCTCTTTATAACATCAGCTACCAGCCAGTGAAAGTTCTGTCAAAATCAGTCCAACCATTTGGAGATTATTTAGAACAAATAGACAGAGAGAGAGGAAAATTTAAAAAATGGTTTTTTGTTATAAGTACATTTTTCATTATTTTATTAGTACATTACATTACTTTCATTCAAATTTAGTTGAAAGCTGTTATTTTGGCATTAGAAACAGATTTCATTTTTATTATTTATATAGAAGATATTTAATTTTAAATTTTTACACACCTTATTTATTTTTAGTATAATACAAATATTTTCCACAGTGTTAAACAAGTTTTAATTTTACCACGTGTAAAGGTTACAAACATAACTAGTTTTTCGGAGTTTACTTCAAGAATTCATTTACTTAAAAGAACCCCGGGATGGAAATTTTATGAGGAGTGAATTTTATAAAATCGTTAACAAAAAGCGTTACGATGTGTATATCTATCTATCTAGCTTTTAGATAAATTATTATAACTCAATCAGTCCATCAATCCGTTAATACGTCAGTCCGTCAGTCGGACAGTCAGTCAGTGAGTCAATCAGTCAATGAATGAATCAATCAGTCAATTAAAGACAACCGTATTTAGGAGTTAACTCCAGTCGTGCGTCACACACACAAACTTTTTTTAAATATTTTATATTTTTCTACAATATATTTTTATTAAAGATTTCTAGGGAGAAAAAAATATAACGTCGGTTCAAACATAGAAATTTAAATTTTTTATCAATAATTTTTTCAATAGCTATCTAACAACTCTATATAGCTGCCCATCGTATGGGGTGCTAAGAACACTCACGAACATTTTCTACCACTCCCTGTTTATGTGGGTCATTTATTCTTGGAGTTGCCTCATCCCCTTTACTCCAGGGGGGGGTGTGTAACCACACACTGTTTTGTTTACCCGATACTGTATCATATCGATGGTTCATCACTACTCTTTGACGTTAAATTCCCTGTTTAAACAATATTTTAGACTGTAAGTTACTTGCTGAGTTATTACGAATAGTGGTGTTTGGCTATAACGATATATTCCTTCAAGGGTTCCTTAGAAAATGTTGAATTATTTTGACTGTTATATTTATATTGTTTTTTTTTCGCTAAAAGCATTAACTGATGTTAAGTGACGATGCTTCCCAAGATGTACACTACGCACCAATTTCAATGAAACAATTTCTTGTGTTTAAAAACTTCGGTAAGAAAGATGGTTACACGTACAATTCTTTTTTAAGTGTAAACATCTTCAGTACCTTTGTGATTTGAGACGCGATGAAACGAAAAAGCGACACTAAAAGGAGACAAACACATACATCTATAGGATTTAGCCCGCGAGAGAATGAGATAGAATACATGGTTAGTGTAAGTCCAGATTTTCATGATCATGTTCGTCATCGAATTGACCTAGAGGTATGACGACCAGTCTTGTACGCACTTTTATATGTACAATACGAGTGGTCGATAGTTCGAGTCGCGCTGATTTATGATTAGAAAGAGATTTTACAGATGATATTATTATGTTTTCTGAAGGACTCTCTTCAACTGTGTGTGAACTGCACACAAGATTTTGTTAATAAGAAACTCTATCTCTAATTGGTTCGGAAACGTAGAACTATGGAATATTTTTTCGTATAAATCTGTACATAATATTTCAATAGACAGAGCGATCCTAACCCTTACGACGTGAAGGGGGTACAAAAGTACCCCACGCGAGTTGGTGATTTATCAACGAATTTCCCACCTAATAAATAAAGCGAATATACGCTTTTGTATCCGTATGAGACGATATTTTAACAGCTTAGACTGTTATCGGTAGGCCGTCGCAGTTCTGTCTTCCCTGTTTTCTTCAAATATCAATATTTTTACGTCATACTTCAACACGTAAAGATGCTTAAATTGTAGCCGTTAGTTACTATAATAATAATGCAATACAATTTATAATATACAGTCATATGTATCGAGAAATATACCATTATAAAAATAGCAGCAGTATTAACTTCGACTCGCGTCATCCCATACTCATTTATTTCATAATAAAATTAATAGAAATTCTCGACCTGGGTTTCGCAGCCACAACTTTACAGTAACCTCCGTCTCGGTAGGAAAAAAGAAGTTCGCTGTGTCATATTTTTCCGTACTGTGATATTGTCTCCCGGTCTGTTTGTTTCGTTCTTCTTACAATATGGAATCCTTTAAGCATAACGTGAGTAGACATTTAGCTAGGCCGAAATATTCAGCAACGACTGCCATCATATAAAATATTTGTTGTGTTACGATAAAAACAGGCTGTTCTATTAAAAACATGAAGAATGATTAGAAAATGTTTATAAATTATCACAAATTTATGATTATTTTTCTCTTTTAATTACTAATATTTCAAATTGATGGTTCATTTTTGGGTACATGCTTCTTCCCAAGAAACACCATGGGCTTAATCTCTTCACCATTCCATAACGTACTCGTGTTTATTATCGATTTCAAAAGCCTAGAAATTTATATTTCATTATTTTGCCAACTACATAATATATGTAGTACAGAATAAAATTCCACAAGGGTATTTAGAATACTGTTCACCGAATCACTTGCTAGGCGATGATTTTACTACTTAATAGATGTATTTACATGCAAAAGTTTAAGTCATGTTGAAACCTGTTGTTAATCAGCACAGTATAAAAAATCTTGCATACACTGAGAGGCTAGAATATATTGTATCACCTTTTCCCGCCCTTATTTTAATATTATAGTAAATATTAGAGTAACTAGAATGTATGATAATATAATCTGAATGGAATAGATTTAGTATTCCTAACGATGAATCTGGTGCGTAGCTTGTGACTATATTAAAATTTCATGTAGAGTATGTTTTAAGACTAAAATTCTAAAAGATATGTACCTATATTTATATAATTTATAGGTTTTAGCATTTGGCCATGACCTCACCTGACTCACTGGTCTAGGGAGTCTAAGCCTAGTGAGAGAACTGGCTCTCAAGTGCATCTGGCGACTGATTTACAACTTGAGAGTAATTGCTCAATTGATATAGTTGTCTTTGATTTTGTCTTTGTTGACACAAGCAGCCGGTTTTGTATTTTCTCTCTCTTCCGATTTTAATCAAAAAAATGTAACAATTCTTTTGTAACTAACTTCTGTTCCGTTGATCAATAACTCGAAAACATTTACGAAGAAAAACATCATAGTGGAATGTATAAAAATTGTTTTGATTCTCCCTTGTCGCATATTCTGCCGTTTTTTAGGGAAATCCAATAGCACTCCGGTGTATTAACTCCATCGAAGATTTATACGAACAAAAACGTCTCGCTATTTTAGTGTTATCCCGCATATATAGGCGAGATATGCGATATTTTTGCATACCTTGGGGGGAGAGAAATATTTATCGGACAACGGACCACTTTGATCCGAACCCTGTTATAGTATAGTGTTTTTACAAACGGAGGTCTTATTAAACTCGCCATTCAGTTGAGTCGCATGCCATTCGGAATTATGTCGTATATCATAATATTGGAATATTTTTCCCTGAAAGTACACACTGTGCGGGTATGAACTTGTATTGCGTTATTGGAAGTTCTTTTGACAAATGATTCGGCGAGAGCTTACGTTTGCTTATACGAGGGTATGCAAATATTGTTTAATATATCAAAAAAAACTGTCACTGGTGAAAGTAAAAGTTCGATAATATTATATCATTGGGCATTTCTTTTAATAATTCTTAAAGTACACTTTAAAAATTAGTTGCAAATGCAGATAATATATGCCTAGTATGATAAGATTTTTGATTGGTAATTGATGAATCTAATTTGACTTGCGAATATATGTCACTTAATCTTTCTTCAATTTATACATTTTATTAAGGCCTTTAGTTATAGACAGTGATAACAAATAGCCCTTAACTCCTAAAGAACTGGTAATATAAATTTTTTTGAAGTACTATAATTATTAATCATTCATCACACAATAAAGTTCCTCACAAAGCCGATTCTACAGTCCCAACCTCATGTGTTACATAATAAACAACAAAGGGAACGCACAATACAATTAGATCAATATATGTACGGGATGTCTTAACTCGCAAACCATTAAACAAACCAGGACGTAGAAAGATGGGAGCTTGTTAAAACATGGTAAATCTGTAAAACGCCACCTCGCTGGGGATTGTGAACAAACGTGGGGTATCTTTGGCTCCCTGTTGAGTTTCGAGAGTTAAGATGACGCTTCTGACATATTTACTTCATAAGTTGTAGGACCTGAATTAATAAAAAAAAAATTTGAATAAAAAAAGGTCGAAAAATAAGAAGTACGTCAGATAAAGTGTGGAGAAAGATGTCGCCACATCACTCCAACATCGTTGGGGTTACCAGTTTAGCGGAAAGGAGGAACAGAGTGCAATGTTCCTCATCCGCCACAGAAAAGGGAGGATCCTCCGACCAGACGGGGTGTTATGTCTGGCGGGCAGCTTCCCAACGGTTGTTTTTTTTTAGATCTGACTACACTGTTAGCCTTAGGGGCCCTAAAGCCGCTGCGGCTTTTACAGCTTCACCGGACTTGTCAATGGTTGTAATCGGGTTCTTGTATATATACTCAATTGTTGAGTTAATTTCTATAACGCGATGTAGGATGTGTCGTATGTGGCTCGATAGATGTCGCTGATGTCGCTATGTTGGATGCGTCAGTTGTGGCGAGAGATGTCGCTACAAAAGAAAATGCAAAAGAACTGGGATAGATAGCTGAAGGTACACATACTTGTAATGAAGCAACAAAAACAAATAAAGTACTAATAAAAAATTCGTGTGTATCGGCTCCGACGCACGATTGGAGCTTAGTCTTTAAGTACAATTGTCTTTGAATATGCAATAGACAAATATGTGAATAATTGACTCGTTCATTGATTGATTGACAGACTGAGTGGTTAATGATTTATCTAAAAGGATGGTGATGTATGTAAGTATACACATTGTAACGCTTTTTGTTAACGCTTTTATAAAATTCACTCCTCATAAAAATGTTATACAAGAATTCTTATATGTAAATAGATTTTTAAGAAGTAAACTCCAAAAAGTCGAAGTGTGTCATTATTGCCGGGCTGTGGATGGTTTTTTTTTTAAACCAACACTATAATTTAAACTCAGCAAATTTTAAGTGATAACACCTTCTCGAAAGGAGAACAGTTCTTGTGGTGAGGTACGAGACATAAAAAATATACTAGAATTATTATTAGAGTCATAAGTACTACAAAATTTATGGTTATAGATTAGTCTTGCCCAAATGACTTGACGTCCTGGACAGAGGACAATATAATGAATGATGTAGACGTGAATAATAATGAGTCACTTTAGTTGTGAAGGAATAATCCTTTGCCAAGCCTCTCATACCGTCATCTTGACGCGTTTTCTTAATACCACCAAGCCTGTATCCCCAAAAAGTTAGGCAGAGGTGTACTCACGTACACCCATAGTTCGCCGTGTAAGTTTTTTAGGTACCATGTAATAGGAGGTGAGCCTATTGCCATTATTCGGTAACAAAACCAAACTCTGAGCCGATACTGTTAATTTCATAGAAAACCCCCATATCACTTTCCTCGACCTAGGAATCGAACCCAGGACTTCGAGCATATGACCAATAGTTTTTTTTGTAATTTTCATAGAATACTACAGAAATATTATTGGTTAAAAGCAGCATTTTAAGGTCCCGATTCTCAAGACAATCGGCTCCCCTTAACCAGTGTTTTCTTTGTTCGAAACCTTGGCCCAATATTTGAGCTAATTATACAGTTGATTTCACACTTTCACAATGTTCGTGCGTTTGTCTTCACGAACAATCCGATTTCTTTGCTTTAAATTTTCTTGTTAAGTTGGATTTCTGAGTTTCTCTTTAATCATTGCTTAATGGGCTTAAATCTTTTTATTGGTTATTCGTTGGTTATTAATATTATTATTGTCAGCTTTAGTGAAACATAACTTTGAAGCCGGTAGATTATGGATACATTACTTGCACTGGATTGAATCTCGAACGTGATTATAGTCTGAGATTATCTTCTAAACATTTTTTTGAAGTGAGAACTTCTTGAGCACTGTTGTGATTTTAAACTCGATGAAACGAAAGTGACACTAATTCATAATTCTTTATTCATCATATTATAACGGTAATGTTATATGATATGTCAATTTACAAATGAAATTATAGTATACAATTTATTCCTTAAATGAAATTGGTAACACAATAACAATAACAGAAACCCAATAATAAGCAACAACTACAACCAAATATCATAATAAAATTTAATCTAAATTCATTGTATGGTAGTTTAATGATGCATTTTGGTATTTTATCTTTAAATTGATTCCCTTTTTATACGTTCTTACCAGTCTAGTAGCTATTGAAATTATTATTATCGCTCTGTCGCGTATTATATTTGTGTATATCTTTTATCTTAGGTAAAGTATATTTTTCTTTACGTATTTCCAGCAGCGAGTAGATAAAAAGGGAAATTACATTATACACGGTTAATGCTTGTCCTGATTTTCACGATTATGGTCATCGTCGAATTGGCGTGGCGGTGTGACGGCCAGACTTGTACGAACTAATGTAAATACAGTACGAGTGGTCGTTAGTTCGAATCCCGCTAATTTAGAATTTGATTAAATTAATTTAAAAAAAAATGTCCTTTTTTGTATATCTTACTTAATACGACAATTAGAGAGGCCCCAAATTTAAAAGAAACATTAATTAGCCTTGCTGTTTTTTTTTTCATTTATAAATGGCTAACAAAATAAAAATAATGGTAAAATAATGTAGTGTTTGCTATACAAGCTATCAAACAATCGATAGTTTATGCATAATATAAGACGGTGTCTAAGCAAAGGGAGCCTGAATCACGGAAAGATTAAACATTTCACGCGAGCACTATTAATCAGATCGCCGATTGCACCGACTAAACATCAGTTCAGTGATGCGATCTTATTTAAAACTTGCTATCGATATCGATTTTATTGATATTAGATAAGTTGATGCTTAGAAAATTTTTACACTTTTTACTTATGAACAGATATTTCGAAGTAAGCTTTTTACTTTTAATTTGACGGTCAACCACTGGACCGCTGTTATATTATGTGTTTCTATAAATAATAATATCATATTAAAACTAGTTAGAGAATAATTCTAAATAGTACAACAAATAGGTACATTAGTTTGCACAATCTCATTCACTGTAGGAAAAATTAAACTCGAATAAACTCACACAACTGCCTAGGTACGTTATATATGTAGTTGACTTCATATTCAATATCCATGAAGTACGATTTAGTCTAAAGTTAAATGTGTTACTTACAAAATAAAAAAGCATATAAGTTAACAATGCTCGTATGATCGTATGGTGCTCACCAATTGGTTGTATTAAAAATATACATACAATACACATGATTTAAACCAAAAATATATTAGATGCGCCCCGGCATTTCATCAGCGGTATGGGTTCCATAGAATGTATTTATTTATTTTATAGTTATAGGTTTAGCGTTGTGGCCACAATCTCACTTGAACTTAAGTGATGATGTGGCCCAAGATGGTAGCACGCTAAACCTAGTGGAACATTGGCTCTTAAGTGCAGCTGCCGGAACACAACCTATTGGTGTTTGGCAACAGATTTTCAATTTGAAGGTGATAGCTATCAGGCTGATATTAGAAAAACCCTACTACTATAATATGGTTACATCACGATCTTTTCCTTCATCGAAATCTCGGGCTCATTACAGGGATTTGAACTCACGTCAATCGACGCGGTGTCCATACTCGCAAATAACTGAGCCATCAGTGCTTTAAGTTGTATTAAAATATAAAATAGCGTATAGCACTCCGAGATAATGTAACTTCGTATTAAGGAAATCATTTTCAAAATTGAATGAGTGATTCCTGAGATAAACTCTTTTGTTTACATAACTCAGAAAATTTACCTGAGTGTAAGCGTATTTATTCATTTTGGATAACAATGTTACAATTATTATGTGTATCGATAATAAAATTATAACTATTGAAATAAACAACACTAATCGAAACCCAAAGGGATCGAGAGAGCCGCCCGGTTAGTGCGAACTAAATGAATCATTAATAATGCAAAGTTAACGCGCATTTGCGATCCGACCCGGCCGACCGCGCCCGAAACATCGATGTCGACTAACATAACGCCCCTCACTAATGTTTGTGTTCAGTTTAATGATGGATTCATTATTAATGTTGCGTTAGTCGTGAGACCTGCCAATTTCGGTTATTGCGATACATGAACACTTGATTTTCTTATTATATTATGCAAAGTTAACGCTTGCATTTGCGATCCGACTCAGATGACCGACCCGAATACATCGAATGTCGACTAAACATAACGCCCCTCATAGATGTTTAGTGTTCATTTCATTGAATGGATTCATATGAATGTCTCGTTAGATGTGAACTGATAATTTCTTATTTAATACATGGTAACACTTAATTTTCTTATTCGTATTATAAATAAGCTTGGTTTTCATACTCAAATGAGACAATATTGATAAACGCAAGCCAAAGACGGATAGGTATTTCATTGAAGGTAGATGATTCTCGATACTTTTGTTAAAATCTTACTCATTTCTGACTGAGGTCGGCCAACTAATTTAATGCCGATAGTGTCCCAAGGTAATTACCCAAAACCTAGAAAAATAATATTTTTTATATTCTGATACTTTTGTTATCGTACTCATTTCTGACTCAAGTCGGCCTCGTTAGCCTAGTGGTATTATTGGGGGTTTCCTATGAAATTCTTAGTAGCAGCTCGGAGTTTGGTTTCGTGCCCGATTAATGGCAATAGGCTCGCCCCCGTTTACATGGGACCTTAAAACATACTCGGCGAATTGTGGGTGTACATTAATACAATTCTACCTAACCCTTAGGGGAATACAGGCGTGATGGTATGTTTGTCGGCCCCCTTTCTGGAATTACTGCACCTACTTAATTACAAGTTATATTAATTGTCCCAAATATTAGTTAGTTGAATAAACGTGACCGTTAATAAGCAGGTGATGAAATGAAGCTAACTTAAGGCAAAATTTCTACAATCATAGATATGACAGGAGAAAACATAGCAAACCCTTTTCTGTCAGGACTTCCGCGAAGTGACGTTGATTTCTAATAAATAATATCGTTTCACATACAAAAGACACGAGCTATAGTGACCGGCACCCTCTGACAGCCGCCATTTTGAAGAGGGCTCGGACACGACACATACCGGTCAGGGTTATCACAACAAAATATTCCAACGATAAAGCAAAATACTAGCGGTCGTCCAATGGTCGAAATTCGACTAGCAACTTTTATTAAAAACTATTATTTGTCTTACATTTGCAGTATGAATGTTACAATGAATATTATATCACTTAGTGTCACTTTTAATTGAGTGACAATGTCAATGGTTTGAAGGTCTAAATTAAATGGCACTGGTCAGTTTAACATCGGTAGTATTATTTAATTTAATGAATTAGGAACACATATTATAATGTAAAAGTTTTAGCTTTCTGCATTCCTTCTCCATATAAACTTTAACCATGCCAAATCTCACAGTTCTCCATGCGTGTAATAAGCTTAAAAAGGAGTCCGAAGTTTTTTTTCTCACGTTTGAATATATAGATATGTATTTTATAATAGCAAAAAGCTTATATACAGCGGAATTTGTGTAATTAAGTAAAAGGTAATGTATTATTTAATTAAAAAATTTTACTAGCCAAATTATATACTTTATACTTTATATAGGGTGGATCATTATGTAAATGATATTTAGAAGTAATTGTCTCTCTGTACATCTACTCAAATAATAACAATACTACATAATTGTAAAGATTGTTTACACACTAAAAATATTGATAAAGCCGATTGAGGTTTTTGTAGGCTTTTCTCGATGATCGGAATGTAACGAACTGGTGGTAGAGTACTTTAATGTAGATAAGTGCTCTTCTTAGGGCCTAAATTAAATAAATCATTTTTAATTTTGATTTTAAATTAACGTTTTTCAATTAGTTTTTATAGTATATTTACCAACTACTAACCTACTTTATTTTAGTGTATTTTTCTACAATTTATTTTACTTATTCTTAATATTAATACGTGACGCAAAAACTTTTCACCCCTTTTTAAGCGTATTGCGTGCACGGAAGACTGCGAGATTTGGCATGGTTAAAGTTTATATGGAGAAGGACTGCAGAATACTAAAATTTAAAATTAACATTGCGGATCCTAACCTGACCAGTGCCATTGAACTTAGACCCCCCAAAATATTGACAATGTCACTCAATGAAAAGTGACAGCAAGTGATATATTAATCATTGTTTAGATTCATGCTGCAAATGTCAAACAGAAAATAGTCTAATGATTAAAAAGTCGCTGGTCGAATTTCGATCATTGGGCGACTGCTAGTATTAAAAAATTAGACATTTACATAAAACACCGTTACTCCAGTGTAATTTACCATTATAGAGATTTAGATGACAAAGATGTGTACTTATAAGTATAAATATTGCAGAAATAGATCGCTACAGTATTCATAGTGTAAGTGTCTTGGATTTGTAATCTCATTTATTTTTGAATTTGTAACCATAATGGCATTGTGGTAGCGTGTTGTTAAACCGCATTGATAGACGTTAGTTTCGCCTTTAAATGAACCTGATCTTTCGGTTAGGTAAACATCGTGATGGGACCATAGCAGAGCGCTATCACTCTCAAGGGGAAAATCTGCCAACAAGTACCCACAGGATCTATGCAGTTGCTCTTGAGAGTAATCCTTCTTGGTGTATAGTATTCATTTTATTCAGGTTACAGAGCATCACCTAAGATTGTGGTCAAAAGTTAAACTAGTAAATTATAAAAAAGTTATAGTAAGTAAATACTCTAGTCTCTTATAAATAAAATTTTAATTTCCATTATTTAAGGGTACTTTTATTTTTGCTGTATGTCAGCTCCATCATAGCATACCCAATTTCAACACGAGAACACACAATATAACTACATACTTCTTACCCTAATACTATCGACCACAATACTCCACAGCATACTAGCTAAATCCGAAGTCGGTTCTGCCAGTATACCGTGTTAAAATATCTAAAGAATATACTATAACTATATAGCTAACATAGCTATAATTATAAATTATACTCATTTCATTCCCGACATGTTCCACCAACCAGTATAACAATTTAAAATCAAATATTTAGATAAATGATATTTCTCTCAACTGACAACCCTGAAAAGTCATCAAGAGATGACAATCGTCCAAAAACCGGACGTCTCCGGTCGGCCCGTGAGGCACGACGTCCAATATCCTCAGCGAATTGTACTATTATGACATCTTTGCTATCTATATCAGAAACCAGCTGGTCTATGTAAAGCCATCCTATAGGATGGGCATCTGTGTCCTAATTTTCCAGTATTTTACAACAAAGAATGATCTTTTGCTTTGCTTTGTCTTTCAATAACTTACATTTAAAAACGACTGAAGAACATCTTGAAAGTATAGCATGATTGTAGGGCAATTTTCAATACTCAACAGGCTAGCTACCAGTCACAAGGTGAAAATCTTTTGTTAATACTAAAATGACTGTGCAGTACAGCTCACAAACAACGGCGAACCGTTGGTGACACAAACTTCATTGGCTGTTGTCGATCTCATAGCCGGCTTCTCAAAAGCCTCTTCACGCCTTGTTTGAAGGACCATAAGAAGGAGGGAATAAGTTGGCTGGGAAACTATTCCACATTTAAAAGGTCCGGCAAAGGTAAAGAATTTGCGAAATTCTTTGTTCTTTATCGTATCTGCTTCATTCAGAGATGAACAGCAAAGCCTATAATACAAAGGGATATGACTTTTAAGTTGGCATATTACATTGCACCATAGGTGATTGGTGAAACATTTATTAAGTAAAATTTTCTAGTTTTATAAGATCCCCAATGGTATTACTGATTTACCGGATAACAAATTCAAGGACCATGTCAAATGGGTTTGTTATGAGTTATGTGAATGATAGTGATATCTGGAAGTGACTCCCTCTCTGTGCATCCACTAAGTTATTATTATTGTATCTGTTATATTAACATTTGTACAGTTGAAAAATAAACCCGATCGAGTTTCTTACCGGTTCTTCTCGATGTCTGGGATATTTTCCGAACCGGCAGTAGTGTTTTGACGTTCATAAATGATTTATTTTATTTATAATTTTTTTATTTTGATGAGCTTAACATCACGCATGTGCTAATTTTATAGAATAGGCAGTTATAGATTTACTGTTTTATTTTACAAGAATTTATTATAATAGTAAAAAGTGAAGAAAGAAACCACACATGTATTGTTCCCTACTCTAAAACGGCTAGAGCGATTTTGTTTAAATTCTCAGACAATCTTCATATTAGCCTTTCGGGTGATCTTGTAAAGTTTTAATATAAGTCGGGGAATCGTGTCGATATGATTATCGAATCCATACTAACAACTTCATTGACTTTACTATAGACCACCGAACTATTGACTCGGCACGATAGCAACAGGTGTAATTTTATTGCACGCACTTTATAGGTAGGTAGGCTTGAAGATATTCTCGCCTGAGTTGTGGGATAGTGAAGACCTTAGTTAATAAGTCTCGCTGCGTATTACAATAATTAAGGATATCGTTCGTTATCTAAGATAATACAATATGAAAAATACAAAACATTATCAATCAGAACAGTGGCGTAAGGATAATCCTGTGCCACGTAATGCCGCAACCCTTCTCATGTCCATCGCGTGTCATTTGTTATAACGAAATCCGCGCTACGTCTCGCAGGGAGCGTATCCGAACGCGCATGTCACTTGACCTATTCATTATTCGGATTTATGTAAAAAGTCCGCTGTAGTTTTCATCTAGCTTTATGTATCTATAATATAAATAAAAATGAAATAGTGTTCGTTAGTAAGCGCATCACTTGAGAACGGCAAGACCGGTTTGGTTTTTTTTTAATGTTAGTAATAGATCGAATAAGGTTTTTCCGTTTGGAAAACTGAAATTACTTTTTTTTTTCTGCTGGATTTTATTAGGAACTAAAGACCCATAATTCAACATTCGAATGTTTGATTCTTTTTTTATTTTGTTGATCCTGGAAGAGGTTTTAGGAAAAAAAATCGGCAAAGGTGCGAGGTGCTGTTGTGATATTATTGACTATCGGAAAGGGCAGAACAATGTTTGCTGATTTAATAATAATAATTAATTAGTTCAGTTATTTTGAAGTTTTTTGATAAGAAGCGTTTTGGGGTAATTTCAAAATTTTATGATGTTATTTATTTAACATTGAAATTTAAATATTGCAAATCGAAGTCGTATAATAAAAAAATTTAGCTCTACTTTGACCTAATGTTTATTGAAGAAACAGCTTCGCATTTTTTAGGGTTCCTTACCTCAAAAGGTAAAAAGGAACTCTTATAGGATCACTGCGTTGTCGGTCTGTATATTTATCAAGACTCTTTTCCTCAGCAGTGCGTGGAGGTATCATGTTGAAATTAATATCAAAAACCCAATCTGCAATCTCCTAGAGAACTGAAAAAATCAAACTTCTAAGTCAACGCAATCAAAAGATACGACTGTTTATGCCACATATTTAACACTCGCAAAAGGAATAAAAATATAACACAACACATATCACACAGTTATAGATAACACAAGTAAAGGAAAATCCAAAAACCGTGAATTTGTAATTACATCATAAAAAATAAATATTTTTGTGATTACCAAGTCATTTGCATTCGGTAAACTGACCGATATCGATGTATGGGGACAACGGTATTCCAACGACAAAGTTAAGTATGTCCTTCAATATAGTTTCTCTGTTTCTCTTTTTCTGTTTTTATTTAATTTCCTTTAAACAATATTTAAACTTTTCATTGCCGGAAGAAGCAATGTCTTATTTATGAACGTAATAATATATTTAATAATAATACCATTCTATAAATGTTACATTGCTGTACAAAGGCTTTTTGCTGAGGAAGGAACGGGTTTAATTACCCCGCACGCCCACAACTCGATATATTGGAAATTTCAAAAGTCGAGAAAATCACAGTACTATATTTTTTCAACATACAATGGTATTAGGTACATGAATATTCCTGAATAAATATATTTGAATTATTATTTAAAAATTAAAAATTAATGAACAAATTTAAACATCGTTTAAATTTTCATGATCAGACAAACAACTAATTAGAAACCAAAGGTTAGACAATTAGTGCATTGAACAATTATGAATATCGTACGTAACATACGCATACAGTTTCCTTGATATCGCCTCTTATTTATTGTCAAAATGCCAACAAGGATGGGGCGAGTACTATTTGTCATTGACAAAGCTTTTTGGATGTGTAATATCCTCGAACCAAGCCTCCGGGGGCATTGGAATGAATATGTTTACTGTGGGCATGTAAATAGTTTTTGTTTGGTTTTATTAACATTGGGAGTTGGATCGCTTTCAATAGAATCAAAGTTTTTAACGTCTAAGATATCATAGGATGCTACGTGTTATTTTGAATCAAAATCAAGGTAGGTTGCACTTAGAAAAATGCGTTGAAATTTAATTGAATTTTCGAAATATTTCTTACTGTAAGGTTAGAGGCTAGAACATTTTATCATGTATAGTTGTTTTTCTTCGTTGATAGCTCAGGTTCATCATCGTATTCAAACTTAGATTACATTTTCTATTTATAACGGCTTTTCTATATGTACAGTTGCTAATAGATATTTAAGAGTTATAAACGTTTATATAAAAAATCATGTATCAAAATTACCAGATTTAATGATACTAGCGGTTGTCCAATGATCGAAATTCGACCATTGACTTTTTAATCGTAGACTATTTTATGTTTCACATTTGTAGTATGAACCTAAACAATGAATATTATATCACTAGCTGTCACTTTTCATTTAGTGACAATGTCAATAATATTTTGGGGGGTCTAAGTTCAATGGCACTGTTCGCGATAGGATTTGCAGTATTAATTTATTTAATTTAATATATTAGTAACAGATATAGATAAATTTTAGCTTTCTGCACTCCTTCTCCATATTTACTTTAACTATGCCAAATCTCACAGCCTTCCGTGCATGTAATACTATTAAAAAAGGGTAAAAAGTTTTTGCTTCACGTATTAATATAATAATTAGAATTAACTAAGGATAAGCAAATAAATAGTGATCAAAGATATGGTGCAAACATTTTGCTGATCGAGTTAGTGAACATGATAGCTTCATACTAAGCAAAGCATTTAAAAAAACTAAGGACTTCCATCACAGTCAATATATCCGGTCTGAACTATATTGTAAAGAGAAAATTGTTTTGGCTCGTCATCTGTGCATAGTTTTTAAGAATTGTAATATAAACCGTTTTTAATTAATGTTGGACTGTATTGAACAAAAAATATAAGTCTGAAGATGGTATGCTGTTTCTCTGATACCAAGCTTAAGGCTTTTTAAAGAAACCTATAAAGAAGAATAATAATATACCAAGTTCATCCAAAAGAAGATATGAGATGATATAGATAAATATGAATTATACATAAAGATGATGATTATGCATAAGATTAGGTCAATTTGAACTAATTTCCGGGGTTCCTGGCAACGAATCTCCCGTCGAAATTGTCAATTCTCAAACGAGATTGTTAGAATTTCCTCTTTGTATTATTCACATGTTACTATAGGGCGTTAATACTGGTTGAGTTATTGGAACCATTCTTCATACGGACCCTCAGAGTGCCCTTTAAGCCTTTCGTATGAAATTCAAATTTGTCTAATTCTTAGTTTTCATTACGTACAAATTCAAAATTCATTGTAATATAATCTTGAATAGAAATATTCTAAAAGTTATTCAATTTTACGTACATTTTTGTAACGTCGAGAGCCAAAGGGTTAAACAAAAACAATTAATTTGTAGGTGATAATAATTCACAAAACTAACTAACTAACCGGATTCGCAGGAGTGTAATGTACTAATGAAGAAAATGAGAAGTGCGCTTAGCAGAAAAAAAGAACAAATAAAGTATGTTTATTTTATAACATGTCTCTGTCTCCATTGCTTTAGAATATACGTTGTCTGTCAGTCAGTCCGTTAGTTCGTCGAGAAGGAATTTATCACACCAAATCTTTCTCTATGAATTTGTGTGAATTTAAACAAAACACTGTGAAGCTGAACGTCACAGATTTTAATACAAAAAATGCCAACCAATTTTTCAACTTTCCCAGTAGATTTTCCATAAATTTCGCTTTATACATAAATTTTACTAGCTATTACGAACACATAAAAGCAAAAAATCAGCAAAAAAGAAACGGCTTGCGTTCTCAAGTGATAATCTTTCATATAGATAGATAGGTGATTGTAATTATTGTTAGGTGTTGTAAAGTGTATGTGTGGTCCAAAATGTAACATGCTAAGCCAAGAAATATTACTGACTATCAGTTCAGTTGTTGGTACCCACTAAGAGCTACTTGGGAAGATATTTTAACTTCAGGCGTGACTAGCATTAGAAAAAGCTCATTTCTTTATAAAAAAACTTGACTCAGTGTAAGATCCAAACAACTTTGATTACTATGTATAATATCCAAGCACTCAACGAGACATTATCACTAAACTTTGCGTTTGTTACCTTCTTAAATAAATTATATAAGAGTTACAAATTAAGGTATTTTGTTTGAATAAATTGGGATCCTGGATTCGTACATTTAAGATCAGCAAAATGTGTATTTTAATCATAGCATTGCCGTTGGTTCTACAATCCATCGCCAGTCGTGGCTGTAATGGCGGTTTGCTCATATGTCTCTATGTTATGTTTTCAGAGCTCCATTTTGTAGGAAGGAAGGAATACACTGGCTGGGATATAGCTCCTCATCTTCACAGTACGTCAGCAATAAGATTTAGCAAATTTATGTGTTCGTGCTGTGATGGAGGCTACTGTAAAGCTGTTTCTCCGGAGCCCATCGCCTGTGGTTCTGTTATGAAACGGACAAGAGGTAATTAGGTTGAATTACTCATAGTATGTTTTGTGTATATGTTGGCATGTGTTAGTTATAAGGTTTTAAATATTTTCCGCAAAACATACCACAACATAACCACTTCCCGCCCCTACTCCCGGCACGCAGACAACGCCGTGCACTTTAACAAGCGATATAACTATTGAACATTGCACAACTGCCGCTGAAAATATAACCCTCTGTGAACCTATCTTGGAAGGCCTCCGCCGCAGGTAATTTATAAATTTGAAGACGAGCTATCTTCGAGAATAAGTCATATAGGTACGCCACGAGTCGCCTTTAACGCAGTGAGTTCCATTCTCCATATGTTTCCTTTCCGAGCTGAATACACCAGTATATTATAATTAAAAAGGAGCAATAATAAACAGACAGACACCATAATTAACTTGACTTAAATATCTCGTTTAGTTCAAAATATTCGATGTCATAGGTAAATAGTTTGAAATAAATTGACAAATTCTTTGTTTAGGTTAAAATGCGGACTGCTGCTAACATCGACTTTTAGGTCACTTCGTGTTCCTTTTGAGCTAGGATGAGAAAGAAATATGATCAAATAATTCTCTACAATGAACGTTTTAATCAAATTTGGTATGATTTGATCTGTACAATCCCAGTAAATTTAGATTAACGAATAAAAATTCATCAATTGTAATCCATTTTTCTTCGTTGGAATCCCGAGACGTGGGTGAGTTGAGTCCCGGCAAGGGTTGGTAATCGTCCGGTGATAAATGACCAGCCGGATGACACGAGATGGACTTAAGGACGGATAACCGGGTCACAGCCGTGCTACACAGGTTGCGAGAGATAGGATACGATTGATGGATTTTTAGGACTTGATATTTTGTTTTCTGGGACATCCCTACTTTGAGGTTTGAGGTTTACATAGGTCGTTTTATGGGTTTGTGGTCAGGGTTGTCTTTTAAGTCATGAGTTACTAATTTAATATAAAAAAAACGGTTAAACATTTTTGCAATGTCGTCATCTCTATTTTGTACCATTGTAATGATGATAAGCTAGAGTATTTTCTGAGATCTTGAAGCGTTGAAGGAATTAATGTTTATGTAACTGTCATTTATAATAATAACTGGTAGTTTAGCAGACGTTTGATTCCCAGGTCGTTATTGGGGTGTTCTATAAAATTCTCAGTAGCAGCTCGAAGTTTGACATTTGCGCCCTGTTTAATTGCAATAGGCTCACCCCCTATTACATGGGACCTAAAAAGCATACATGGCGATCTGTGGGTGTACATCAGTACACCTCTGTCTAGCCCTTCAGGGATACAGGCGTGATAGTATGTTATGTTATGTTAACAACTCCATCACAGCTACCTATCTCGAATATTTTACCTGAAAACTTTTTCAGGACCATATAATAATAATACCAGCCTGTACATATCACACTGGTGGGCAAAGGCCTCTTCCCGAGAGGAGGCATAAGCTTAACCACCATACCAGCCAACGACGTATTGGCGATTTCAAACGCCGAGAAATCATCAGGTCTTTAGTATTTTTTTCTCACATACAGTGGCACTATAAGAACATTTCTCAAGCGTTTACGCTTCCTCGTGATGTTTTCCTTAACCGTCAGCCGATAGTGTTACCAATTTGAATGAGTAAATTTACACAAATTCTGCAAAAAATTCGTTGGTTCGAACCTCTGTACATTAAATCTATAGCATTATTAATATAAAACTTTACGAACAAATAAAAGTTTTTAATTAAATTTATAGATGTATGTGATTCAAAATAAACTCCATTTACGAGTATGCTGCGCCATGTGTTCGATTCATTCCGGTCGACCGGTGCGAACGCATGCATCCGGACATCGCTCCACCGGACTGGCCGGTCAACCGGAGAATTCATTTCGTAAATCTGTCTATACAGAGCTATAGTAAAAAATGAAAATTATTTTGTTACATACTGTGTTGTCCTAGCTATATTTGTTGATTTATTTATTATAAAAAAAAAACAACAAGATTCACATTGTAATAAGACTGTAAACAATCAATACACTCTTCATTTTAAGAGCCTATCTCGTGATTACACTCGATAAGCAGTAAACAATTAAAAAAGACCACGAATGAATTTGGAAATGTAATAAGAGATAACATATAAACTTTAACAAATTATTACTTTAATTTAAGATTTATATTTAAGTAAACTGTAAATTATTATTGTGTTACTGATTGCTAACAATTTATTAGGAAAATGTTTTACGTTGCTGTAATCGGAGTACCAATTCTGTTATATTTATATTTTATTAGTATAAGTTCAGTTTGTTGTCTGTAGCAGTGCCTTTTTTATAAATAAGATAGCTGTGCCCGCGGCTTCGCTCACTTGAACTACAGAATGCTTTTGATCGGGTACACGCGCGTACCTTGCTCCCCTGCTCTCAGCTATTTTAAAAGCAAAAATGCTTATTGTGTGTGTTCCTTAGAAGATACACTTATACTCTCGCTGACTTTTTTGTATGTCTTTTTAATAGCTATAATTATATATTACATTAAGTTATATATCTTTTATGGTTTAATCAGCGTAAGCCATTAAAGCGATCGGTTCAAATCACATTGACCAGTTTTTTTTTATTTAATTTTTATTAAATTACAGAAAAATTATTAGGAGAAGTTAAAGTTCCAAAAAAAAAAACAAAGTTATAAATATATTTGAAACTGTATCATTGAGCCTCAGTTGCAAACTGTAGAGATTTATATATCATTATAGTACCTACAAGTGTACTTAAACCAACTCAAAAATTACAGTATTTCAAACCAGTGGTCTTCACTGTCAAACCGTGGTTTATATTCTCTTGGCTGGTATTCGTAAAACTAAAAAAAAAATACAAAGCAGTCATGAGGACTGCCGACAGAAGTGTAAACTTAAAACAATAAACAAACCGTTGTTACTTTTGGATATTCAAATTAATTGTTTGATCTTAAATCAAAACTGTTTCACATAACAAATTTGTTTTATCACGTTAGTAAAATAACTAATAAATTACTATAAAATACGCACTACATAGAAGTAGTAGGTATTAAAAAAAAAATGATGTTTTTAATTTTTAGGTCATATTACTACTAAGACTCCGTTTTCTTCGTTATTCAAACTATATATCTATATGATAATAATAATATATTTTATACTATTTATTATTTATTTCACAGCTTGTTTAGCGCAATAAGATATACTAATCGGAACAGATATAGTGGCATCGTTAACACGTCCCGCGACTATGTCGATGACGACTTAAATGAATTTACTCTATCCAAACCTTCCTATAGAGGTTTGCACTTCAAAAATATTTTAAAAGAGGAAGAAAGAAGCTTTAAAAGTTAGTTATATCTACAAACGGAACTAAATAGTTTATGGCCCAACCTTTTCATATATCACGGGCCAATTATCCCATTAATGGTGGAAAGAGACCATAACTGGTAGAGTGGACACGGCGTATGAGTTGTGACCGTCGCATCGGTCCATTAGCGATTATTGTCCAACTTTTGTGTTAATAGACTGGCTTCTACAAAGATTTAACGTGCTTCTGGAAGCGCTATTATAAATCAATGCACTATTCATAATGCATACGTATAATGAATCTGAGGTTTATTTAAAGGAAACATCGTAAAATAACAAAAAAAACACTGCCTTTTAGGTTACTACCTTTAAGTTGAAAATATGTAGCTGAATCTTTGTCAATTACAAGCAGTTTTAATTGAGAGTTAGTCAAGAGGTTACTTATTGGATAAAAAAAATATGTATTTTCTGATATAATTCCAATTGTGTTTCTATTAATGTAAAACAAAAAAAAAATACCTTGACGCATTTCCTACTATATATTATACCATTTCCATTTCTTTATTTTCTTGATGACACAGCTCCTGTGAAAACTTGAACGAGCATCTTTTTTACATTACCTATGCATTATTTTATAAAAATATGACGTTTACACACGTACAAGGTTATACCAGAGTCGGAGAAACTGATAGGGATGGAGCTATATCAATAAACGTAACACGATAACAGACCCGATATTTTTTTACAAAATGTAAGAAACTAAACTACTGCCGGATACTTTTGTACAAATTTATTAACTAATATTATATTTCATTACAAGATGTTACACGTATTAATTCTTGATTGATAATTCCAACTTCTTCAAAAGTTTCGAAGCTGTTGTAAAATAAGTAGGTATAGGTAGGTACTCGACAATGAAACGAAATAATTATAACGACAGGTAATCTTTATTTATTTATTTTAATCAAAATCTGATGAATAAAATTTATGCGATCGATGGCATTACTTGTTTGGTCACAACATTACAACTATCAAATATAGAACTATCATCGAGGAATAAAAAAATGGAAATAGTATATGTATGGCCTCGATTTGATGCCCTCAATTACCCCAAATGAATCGACCTTTCACACCATCAAAAGTAAGCTTGTTGAGCTTAACTAATTGTTTAAACCTTATCTCATCATCTACCTTCCACTTGAGAACCATACGGCCTGGTTTACAAAGTCATTGCCGTACGTTAGCGCCAATCATGCAACGAACAAGGAGGTTCGCTGATTCATACCTTTGCCGTATAGTGCAGATGTGGAAATAGTTTTCCAGCTAGCGTGTTCCTTCATTCCTATGATAATTGGTCCTTCAAATGAGGAGTGAAGAGGCATTTTAGCAGGCGAGCAGGACATCGACGATTAGCGATGAAATTTGAATCGCCGACGGTGCCATTGTTTGTGGACTGTACCGTACTTTCCAACAGGTTCTGTACTGTCATTTTGCCAAGGTAGGTCAATTTAGGCCTTATGAAGGCATTTAATAACCCTAAAACATTACCATCACCGTACCAGTTCGGAAAAATTCCAGACAACGAAGAAATCCGGCAAGAAACACGATCGGGTTTATAAATGTTCTTTTTACTGTACTGTACTAGTAATGTTTAATTATAGTTATTAATTGCGTTGTTTTTAGTAGTGGGAGTCGTTTTTAGACATCATTATCATTGACCTTTGATCTAACCTTTGATAGTAAACGTATTGTTTTAATCAGTACTTATATCAACTATAGATTTATATAAATTGGAAATGAAGCTACATCCAGTATTTTTAATTCAGTGTTACAGAGAACAGAGCCTGCCAAATTCTTTGTGTACTTATTTGCGCTGTTCATTATTTATTACTTTCGTATCGACTATACTCTGTCGGGTTGTTTGCTTTTTAGACTCTCTTTGTTTCTCATTTTCTTTTCAGACCTTTTTATCTCCCACTATTGGACAACAAAATTCTGATCTTTCGAGTGTAAGGGGATTCAAAGTGGTAAGACTTGAGATACTCAATGCAACTTCACCTGCCCGTGGTGCATGCTGAGTAACGGAAGACAAAATAACGTCGACTGAGTCGTAGCCACAAAACATATGGTGAAAAAAAAAGCTATAGTGATCACCCGATACAAAGTCATGATTGTTTATCTTTCGGTGGTAGCTACTGTTGTTAGATCGAACTGTGCTTACTATTAAAGCACAGTTCCGTCAATTTACTGTGATATTATAGAAGAAAATTACTCAATAATATGAACAATAGGTTTTTTTTTCAAAAAAGAACCTAAAAATACATTATAAAAATTAAGCCTACACACAGCGCTGGTTTTCAATCTGCCCCATACTTTCATAAAACGTTGACTGAATTACGTGCAAAAAGCAGTTCGGCTCGTCACATGATATCTTCTCATTCTTTCTTTCTTCTTCTTATATACAAAAATCTATGTTTTTCTATCTCTATTTTCCCTATGGACTCCAAAACGGCTGGAGCTATTTTTTAGAATCAACTGTAAAAATAGTAAATATCACTTTCAAAAATCGTAAAAAAGGATTTCAGAAAAGGTAATTTGATCAATTCTCTACCGATTCTAATCAAATAATCTAGACGGGAAAAAAACATCATTCCATAATTGATACCAAATTCTAAGCTGATTTTGATGAAATTATGTTAATGTAAATTATAAGTCATATCTCAATAGATAGAGTGTATGAATTGTCAGTAATTTGAGTAAAAATAAAATTAAGGGATGAAAATAAATACTGCGTAATAAACGCGTGCGGAGCCGCGGGCACACCGCTAGTTGTTCATAAATTTGAATTATTACATTTTCAAACCAACAATTTTTTTAAATACACCTTAATAAATCTATCTCGCTCACACTCTAGTAGTTTTTAGAGGAAGTAGTGCCGCCAATTACCATGCAGTATAATGTCGGATGCGCACTTTAAATCATGCTAATGGAATATGAAACAAGTATTTCTGTTTCGAATTACTCGTCTTTACACAGAAAGAAGAAGCTTGATCACCCATGCGAGTATGACGTAGTCGACAAATATTTTAGACTAATCTTCTTGAGAATTAAACAAACTCCCAAAGTTGTTGAGGAGCCATTAAGGTGGTGGAACTGCCGTTCCATGCGTCTTACTTACCGTCGCTCGTTTTAACTCATGCACAGATTTATAAGTTTTGTGCACCTAGCATGCCATTGATGGTGGAGTGTTCAGTATAGGATATTTATCAGAAAAAAATTATATTAAATTTTTTTTTATCAGAGATGATATAATTCTCTTATTTAGTTTAAATAAAAAAAAAAAAAAGATTTCAATTAAGCCCAATTGCCAAAAATGATTACCCACTGTAGACCATCTTGGAGCAGAAATGTTAGGAGCCCCAATCTCATATAACGGGATCAGGAAATGGAGAAAAAGAAGATAACGTAGAATTGTTAATTGCAGATCTTTATTAAACATATGGATGCCAATCAGAAGACTGTCGCGAAGATGACTGGAAAGAGCCAGATGTATTTTATAATTCCTGTATTCTAGTAATGTTCATTTATTTTTTACCATTGTAATTCGAAAAAGCGCATTTTATTCATCGATAACAGTGAATAAAATACTGTTTTACTCACACGAGAATAAAAACGTTTTAAATTTTATTACAAGCACGAATTGTGATAGAAGTGAAACTTTTTGAAATAAAATCATTGACGGATTTATTGCTATGTGTATGGTGGTCGCGAATTTATCATATCTATCTTAACGTTTTTTTTTCTTTAATTTTTAGTGTTCAATGAAATGTTACTTTTCTTTGTAAAAACTGTTTACCCGTATTTTCAAGGCAAAAATATATTTTTCTTTCTTTCTTTCTTTCTTAATTTTTCGCAGTCAATGGTAAAAAGTAGAGTAAATAACTTGTGAAAAAAATATTTAATCTCGGGCCTAGTATCCCTCGAATTAAATTCCCTCTTTTTTAACTCGTTGTATAATCTACTATTATAGAACATTAAATTATTTTAAACAATATAAAAAAACTTAGTAGAATATTAAATTATTTTTATGATTGATGGCTAACTTTATCTTGTCGCACTAGACGACAATCGGGATATATTTTTGGATTTAATTTTGTTTTGTGTAAGTATGCATAACCTGTGCATGCGTACTTAAAGTATACACAATTTTTGAAGTGAAAAATTTTTTTGCCGCGTGTAGCGGTTTTTGTAGGGGAAAATCTTATAGGTTCACGTAACCTTCGCGTCACAGATGACTTCGACATGCTCGTGACGTATTGCGCTTGCGTCAGACTAGCGACGGGTAGTACAGCAGCCCGTGTACATGTATACGCGTATATACACTAATATATTGTATATGCTCGACTGTATCATATGCATGTTTGACTTTTTTAAATCTTGTGATTTCGCGTCACCGACATACTCTGCCATAATTCAGAATATAATTGATTTAAATAGACCTGCTTAGAAGAGTTTTAACTTGAGACCTTCCATGGCGTTGAGAAAGGAAAAAGCTTGATTAAATGTAATGACGATTTATACGTGGTGTTGTAATATGCACACTCGATGCATAAGGGTAGTTGTTGTTGGTGCATGCAATCGCCTTCCCAAAGCCGCTTTACATACCGTACTTTACCGGCGCTCACAATTAGTTACCGCGAAACGTCAGGTGAAACTACATGACAGAGAAACCGGTCGAGCTGTTATTGCAGGTAAATAAATTCTATAATAGCTTTAAATAACAAATTTTGATTAATTTCTTTAAACATACAATTATACTAGGACTGAGTATAAATATTAAAATAACTCAATACCTTTATGTTACATAATGTATGATCTAATATGATGTGATCTAAAGTACTAAAAGGGGACAGGAAGTGATAGTCAATTACCCGAAATTTAAGCAGTCACTAGAATTATTTAATAATATTATATTTGTACATATATCTCGCTTACTCTTTAGTATCGATACATTAGTGCGAGTACTGCTGACAACTTCTTTTTGTATAGTAGCACGGCATAGTGAAGTCATTGTGTCTGATGGTAAGCACAGTACAATCAAAAAACAACGGCGACGGAGAGATCGAAAAATCCATTGCTAGCTGCTGTCATCTCATCCCGAAATGTGACGCACCTTAACGAAACACTATCACTGACTTTTTTTTCATTACTCAGACAACGCTCTATAAATCCAAAATTAGCCGTTTATCTCGATGTATATTATTTACAGCCAGTATCTGAACAGAATATACATAAATATTGAGTTTTAATTATTTATTCATTGTTATTATTATTTCTTAAATTATTTTACTTATATGTGTGACAAAAAAAAATTCTCTTTCTTTCCCTAAAGTAATATTATAAAACTTAAGAGGTTGATTGTTTGACAGTGCTAATCTCTAGAATTGTCTAGAACTACCTGCATTTTTACAATTCTTTATGGCATTTTATAACTTATTTAAAAAAAATGCAAGTTAAGCCACAGAAGCACTATATAAATAAAGCGCAACGACTCCATGCCACCTCTGTTGAACGTTCTCTTACGAAAGTCGTTAGTAACAAACTCAACACATTTATGTCACCTGATACAATGCCATTATAATTTTTAATCTCATTTCTTTGCGTTTACCCCCTGTTACCTGTACGTCTTACCTTGTCCATGGTCTTTGCTAACTTTATAATATCTTGTTTTGCATTTATTATTTAAAAGTCCTTTCTTTTAAAACTGCCTCGTTATACTAGTGATCATTAGCGCGACTACTATGAGCGAGGTTCTGGGTTCGAATCCCAGGTCGAGCAAAGTGTTATTGGGTTTTTCCTATGAAATTCTCAGTAGCAGCTCGGAGTTGGTTTCGTGCCCGATTAATGACAATAGGCTCGCCCCCTATTACAAGGGACCTAAAAACAAAATCAGCGAATTGTGGGTGTACAATTAGTACACCTTTGCCTAACCTTTCGGGGAATACAGGCGTGGTGGTATGTTATGTTTCTTTTAAATCTTGTTACTTTTAATATCAGTTTTATGAAATCTATCTCTATCTTAAAATTATATTAATTAATTAGTCCATAAGTTCAGTATGTACAAATTAAAATATTAACCTCCCGAATACATCTGTTCTTTATCAACTACCGATGCTGTTTTAGTAATGGGAATTGATATGAGAACTTTGACTTAAGAATAACTTATTAATCTCTAATATTTCTACTTTTGAATACATTTGTTTTTTAATTTACTAAATATTATTAAGTAATCTAAATATTTTCTATTTTTCATATTTACAATCACGTCTTGAATAAAGTTGACCTTTTGTTGATTTTGAAAATATCTATTAAAATTAATGTATAGAAAACTGAAATATTTAATTATGGTCCATACTTTCTCACTGTTTTTGGAAAAAGCCCTATAGAAATGACGTGTTACTTTTACCTCCTAATCCTTTATGTGGGGGTACATAGCGAAAAACCAGTTGTTCCAGTGTGTAATTTATTTATTATTTTCCACGGTATTTTTAAACAGTGCACTACAAAATTTTCCTAAAGAAACTCTAATAAAAGTATGTTAAAGGAGGTTAAAGAGCAGCTATTTCTAAAATTTAAGTATTATATTACGATCATGCTATTCAAATCTCTGGTCATTTTAGTCGGTCAGGTAAATAAATATCTTTTCCACAAGTAGCTTCGTAAAAATTAAACCAAGTTTTCACCTTGACAGTAATCAATTGACTTTATAAACAGTTGAAATGTGCCACTGGAAGTTGATTACGCCTTTGTCTTCTACATATGTCTACGACTTGTTTAATGTCTTTGAAAACTTGGAATAACATTGTAGGTATATTGTAATAATAGTTGTCATAGTGTTTGAGTATTATCGCAATGTATTAAAGTTTCGTCAGCCATTTATCATTTTAGGCTAAGTTGTCTTTTAAAACGAGAAGAAATTGTTGTCCAAGGCTCATCTATATATATATTAATCAATAAATAAATATTTATGAAATTTTTCTCATATTTCCAAGAATAATAATGTTTTTTTTTTTTCGTTCTTACCTTACTATTAGCCTGAGAGGCCCTATCGCGCTTAAGGCATTCAGTCGCGACAGCATGGGCAACAAGCGCGCAAGGGTGCCTATGTGGGCGGACCTCGGCTTGGGCTGTTATCACGATTGCAAAAAAGTCACGATCTGACTAATTACGAATCCGTAAAATTCGAGCTAAACTAACATAAAAATATAAGTACTGTCCCCAATGGTAAGCGTAGTATAATCCTAACACAACGGCCACCACCGAGAGATCGTAATCCATCGACGGTCGCCGCTTTTATGCTAACCTGCATTAAACTGGATATGCTCAGGTTGATCCCGAAACGCGACACACAAAATCGAGTCACTATGACGGACTTTTCACCACATGCATGGTGGTCGCGACCCGGTCGGGCAAAACAGCCCTACCACCACGCTATCGGCATTTCCTCGTTATTTGCTCAGCAGGGTGCACCACATGCAGGTGAGGTTGGCTTGGTTGGTTGAAGATGTAATTCGACACCCCTTACACACCAAATAACACGTAAAATAAGAAAAAAAAGCATTAGTTTTCGCAGAGTTCGCGTTAAATTATGAAATAATGTACGTCGTGCAGGTGTGCCCCGAGTTATTTTATTGTGTTCAACTTTTTCACTAGTACCAGGGTTCCCTGCGATGATAAGAAAAGATTTTTTTTTAAAGAGATATCAGATTCTACACTTAATCGTCGGCAGTCACTGCCATGTCATTAAATGATCCCGGAATGCTAGAAATTATAAGAAAGTCACTTTAACAAGTGAACGTATACATACGTATGCATATGTATTATATACTAGAGATAGCAGTGTTGGAAAAAATGTAAATCTAATTATCCGTAACATTTTTGAAAAATTTACAAGTTCAAATTGCTGCAAATCTCGTAAAAAGTGTGTTTTTTGTGCTTTTCTACTTACAGCAAAAGTGCAGTTTGTATTTTGCACCTGATATTACTTACAGCATTCTTGTGGTACGCAAATATGACGTAACTAAATTATAGCATTTTCTTTTTACTAAACATCCAACATTTTCTTAATTTAATACAATACATTGGTAACAGTATGTTTCTCAATAGCCCCTTACATCTCTTTATACGTCTGGAAATATGTATATCGAAATTAGCCATCTCCATAGAAATCAATAAATTACTTACGAAGTTCTTCAGTTCTTAAAATGAAAAGTCTAATGCTTTTCGTAATGGTTTTATTTGTAGTTAGTGAATATTATTTTAACTAAACTGTGTACAAAAATTCAGGTTCTGTCACTGTTAATTAGAAATTTTTAATTTTTTAGTCATTTAAAAACAGTTTTTTTGGCTCTGTTAAAAGGTTAGGTTTTGGCCACTTACACTAAATACGTTTTCTTGAGTCGATATGAGAAATTTACGCAGGCTGGCATAGCAGTGACGTGTGGCGATGGATTGTTGATCTTTTGGTGGTTACCATTTTAAAAAAAAAAAATACTGTGTTATATACCTTAGGCAAAGATCCATTATATGGTCTTACTACTGTAAAAAAACCCTTTCTTAAAAAAACTACCTGGCCCGGCAGATGTTGATCTTCTCTTTCCAATAGTCAATAGCTCGACCACAGCGCCATCTATCCCGATTGCTGTCTTCTAAAACCTTTTCCAGGACTATAACGAACGTAACAAAAGCAGAATTATTCATATCTATCGTAAAAATAGCAAATCATGATATCGAGTTTTTAAAAAAATCCGATAAAAAAGTAATTACAGTTTTTCCTGAATTTTAAGTTTTCCGAGCAACTTTTCAATTTTTTCCTTTAATAACCTTGTTCGGACAATTACTAACTTTCAAATTGGTCCAGCAGTTCTCAAGCGATGCGTTTTAAAACTTTCATTTTTATTTATACACACTAGCTTTGCTCGCGGCTTCGCTCACGTGGTCTACAGTTTGGCATTAGATGGGCAGATGCGCAAATTTTGTTCTCCCGCTCCCGATTATTTGAAAGACAAAAATACTTATTGTGTGTGTTCCTTAAAATATACATATATATAGGTCTTCTTAATATCTACTATTATGTAGTACATTAATTTGATATATCTCTTATAGTTTACTCAGGCGTAAGCCATTTAAGTGCCCAAATTGATTCACCATGACCAGTTTTTTTATTTGCTCGAAACCGTAATTATTTTTCTAAAATACGCCTTCTAAAAGTAACCTAAGTTACTACTTATAACATCAGCTATCTACAAGTGAATGTCCCGTCAAAATCGGTCCAACCGTTTCGGAGATTACTCAGAATAAACAGACAGACAGACAGATGAAAATTTTTAAAATGGTTTTTTTTTTAAGTTATCTTCGTTTATACTTTTATATGCGCTTAGTAAACAGCTATTATTTTGACATTACAAACAGATAATTTTATTAATTGTAAGTTTAAAAAAAAAGTTAAAAGTAAGTAAGTTTATCAAGTATAAAATAATATTCATACAGAACCTTATAAAATGTCCACCGTCGCTTAACCTCGCTTTTCATTTATGAATTTTCACACATTATTCTGCATTTTCCAAAGTAAGCTGTATACACTTTTGTCTATAAAGATTAAGGTTCATTATTTCTTTGCATTATAATCTTTTTTATCATTCAAGTAGGTATATACTGATATGTAAATTTGTAACACTTAATAATAATTTGAATAATGATTACACCTTACATATATATAACAATATAATTTTCAAAAAGGCAGTAGATTTAAAAAAAACTATAGGTATCTAATTTATTAAAGAAATATAAATATCTATGTAGCACAAATCAGACCGCCAAACCAATTGTCACCAACGAATCCTCCTCGCCAGACCTCACTAGCCTAATGGTTGTAAGAGCGACTGCTATGGTCGAGGTCCTAGGTTCGATTCCCAGGTCGAGCAAATTGTTATTAGGTTTTTCCTATGAAATTCTCAGTAGCAGCTCGGAGTTAGGTTTTGTGCCCGATTAATGGCAATAGTCAACATGGAACTTAAAAAAACATACTCGGCGAACTGTGGGTGTATATTAGTACACCTCTGCCTAACCCTTCGGGGAATACAGGCGTGATGGTATGTTATGTTATGTTATGTCTTAGACATCTGGGTCTTAGTTGATGGGTATAGGAAATGTTTTTAAGTAATTTTTATATTCTTATTAACGCGTACGAAGTTGAGGAAAATTGCTAGTGTTAAATAAATACAAAAGTAAATTTGCATCGTGAAAACACCTGAGTTTTAAAGGAAAACGGGGACGAATGGTACATACAGCAACACTAATTAAATATAGCTGAAAATATTTTAATAAGTTTACGGGACCGACGCGGCTACGGTTTAAAACAAATATTATGTCCTGCCGTACAGTGTACGTAAGCTCTGAATTTTAATAACATTACATTTGCTACGTTTTTAATTTTATAAAAGCACCGGTTCCTTTTGTTTAACTCGAAACCCCTTTTTGTCGCGCGAGTCTGGTTAGATGGGTTAGAAAATTGCTTAATGTGTTATCTGTGTGTATGTGTTTGTTACAGCAAAAGTTCGCAAAAGTATGTTACGATATTTTAACTTAGGTTTTCAAAGTAAAGAAGAAGAAGTAAAGTATAGCAAAGAGAATATTTTGAAATAAATGGTCACTTTTATGCTTCAAGCTGGGTAAATAAAATTGCTGATAGAAATAAATCTTGTTAACAATTTAATGAAACAGTTGAAAAGAAAGAAATGTGATGTTTAGATGGTTTGAGGCATCTAGAGAGGATGAATGAAAGAAGAATGACTAGACAGATTTACAAGAGGAACGTGAATGGGAGGCTTGGAAGAGGAAGGCCTAGACCGTAGACGAATGTTCCACGATCAAACTGAGGACGTTCTGAATAAAGTTCAGGTCAAGAATACTCTAAACTGACGAGCATGCATGAAAATATTGATGAATGTTGAAGAAGCGAAAGGACCATAGCAAGTAGAAGGATGTGGATTCTGCCTACCTTGCTGGAAAAGAGTGGTGGTGAATTGAAAGGCTAATTGGCTAGTCTTAAGCTGTTCACGTGTTGCGATCCAGTCGTTTACAGGTTCCTACCACTGTGCTTGATTACTCGATATGCACCAGCTGATATCAGAACACGACACGCCTAAGCCACTATGAAGTATATTTATATTGTCGTGATACATTCGGATATAATCGACGTATCCTCTACCCAGCAAAATTTTAAAAAAACCAGCTAGGTTCCTAACTGTAAATTCAAATCTTTGGTTATGAATCAGAAAAACTTTAAGGTTATTAAGGTTGATATAACTTGAAATATTGTTGCCTATTGATGTAAGATTTCACTGAATAATTATCAGATTGTCGTGTTGAAATCAAGTAATCGAAATTCTAAAAGCTGAGTAAGTCTTGACCAGTTCTTAAAATTTGTCATTAATAAGCTACGTTCACACAGCTTTATAGTTTGGGCATTATTTATGTTTAGCCGACTTCAACAAAAGACGAGAGATTCCATACTTAATTCGATTTTTTTTTAATGGTTATTGAGCCATAACTAGACCATAACCTATTTAGATGATTATTTTTTTGTTGATACCTCAGGGGTGGTTTCATTTAAATTTCATTGACATTGAACCTTCTAATTCGAAGATACACTGATAAATTCCTCATAATCTTTGAAGTTTGTTTTCTTGTTTGTTAAAAATTGTCTTGTCTATAATTCTGTCAAGTTTGGCGAACTGCCAATTACTTTGAAAACTTGTTGTTAAATATTTTGTTTTACAATAAGGACATGAGACCCTATATTATATTATCAGATAATAGGGTATTAAAGGTTCTTTTTATGTAGACTACTGTCTGCTGTGTATAATGTCTATAATCCGGATACACTAGTGTCAACTGGAAAAGGCGAATAAAAACAGTTAATATTTAATATAAACTGATGTTATATTTTGGTTCAAAACAACATTTAACTTTGCCAATTTTTGAAGGTTTAAATTCTTGCTTGGATCCAAGCGTTGAAGGAGGTGACTCTCGCAAAGGCAGCCGGGAAGCCTTGCTGGCAGCCGCGGGCTGATCCGAATGACGTTATACCGATCTATTGAACAAAATATATTTACATTACAAAAGACCAGAGACCAAAACACACAAACTTAACAAGAATGACACTATGGAACTTTATGGAGACTTAAACCGAATATTTATTGAAGAGTTATTTAATTTTATATTCATCAAACAAAGTGATCGTTCCCAGTCGTGATGAGTTTTTACTACGAAAGTGGCAAACAAGCATAGCGTCCGCCTGATAGTAAGCGGCTACCGTAGCCTATGGACGCTTGTAATACCATAGCACTAGCGCGTTGCCACCTTTGGATTCCCATGAAGCTCCATAGACGCTATTCACCGCAGAAACACAACTCCCCGAAGAAATTTATCTGTGCTCTACCTCTGTTTCAGTCATCCTTTTCCAAGGAGTTCTGGAAACCCTAAGTATACTTTAAGAAATTGGATCACTTGATGCTCTGCGAAATCCTACGGGTTTATTCATTCAGTAGGTATATTAGAATTATTAAACAAGGAATCGGCTATCAAGTCTTTTGATAATCTTGCTAAGAACTTTGTGGCAAATCTTAAGTCGTTCAACAGACTTTATTTACTGTGACTATATATACTCATAATCATCAAACCACTCATCTTTGTGCAATATTAATATGCATTAACGGGAAGAGAGGCGGATCATATACATTCGCATCACCTCTCTTTCCCAATATATTGTCTATACATAAGGTAACAGAGCGAAATAACAACAAATAAAAAAACAACTCAAACAAGGTTATTTGGCTGCGATCTTTTGTAGGTAAGTATTCCACCAGTTAGACTACCCAAGTAAATACAAATCTCCAAAGATATAGTGTAATTGAGTGACATACCAGCACACGCTGTCCGCCGCTGGTGATGGCAAGGGGACCACCAGAGTCGCCTGGGCAAGTGCTTCTGCCACCCGCTCCGCTCACACAGAGGGTGGAGGCGATGATGTTCCGAAGGACTGAGCACACACTGCATTTGTGATAACTGGCAGATTTACATGACTCAGAATTTGGTTGTTGCCAATTCCCACATCTGAAAATAAAATTCAAAAATTAACTACCCATTTTTATGAAACACATTTGGAAATAGTTGTAAGGAATACGCACTGTCACCAGTTCTACCAAAACCGGCAGCCGTGGCAGTAGTGCCAACGAACTGGTTGTTCGCCAGAGTTCCAAGAGGCAAGTTGATGCGGTTGATGTTATCTGGAATAAAAGAGAAACATAAATTAATTTATTAAAGTTTTATGAGATGACCAATAATTAATATTAGTAGTACTGACTTGTGAAGCCGACCCAGCCGACAACGATAATAGCGACATCGTTCTGAATGTTCCAAGGGTTCCAGCTGCCATGCATCTGTACGTTATTAGTGTTGATCCTGACTCCACCGGAGAACAGCTGGACAGAGCCGAGAACGACAGTGAACTGTCTCGCCTGGTTGCGTCCGTCCCACCAGCAGTGAGCCGCTGTCACCAGGCGCGTGTTGC
Source organism: Saturnia japonica (assembly GCA_033032175.1). Taxonomy (NCBI): domain Eukaryota; kingdom Metazoa; phylum Arthropoda; class Insecta; order Lepidoptera; family Saturniidae; genus Saturnia; species Saturnia japonica. The sequence continues at coordinate 15,209,158 of CM065324.1, read as the reverse complement.
TCAGCAGCGAGGATCCGCACACAGATGTTGCACCAGTTGTCAGAGTAATCACCAGCCCACCCTGGAAGTTAACGGTGTAAATACAACTTTAAAGAATTTTCTGATGTATCTTTGTATTTCAAGGTTCAATGTCAATGAAATTAAAATGGGACCACCTTTGAGGTATCCCATTTCCGACCAAAAAAGAATCATCCAATGCAGTTCAACCAAATAAGTTATGGCTGAACATCCATAAAAAATATACGTTCGAACCTTCTCTCTTTTTGAAGATGGTTAATAAAATGTAGACGAGGCATATTTATACCCTGATTAGAAATATTAATATTAGTGAGCCGGATAAAGTATTATCTAAAATGAGTTAAAGTAATTTAGACCTATTTTATAGTGTACACCACCAGCAAGGGGTCATTGTCGGCGAAAAAATATATTTGATGACCATGAAATATAAATGGGGGTCAACGATCGTGGATCATATTTAAGCTGGTCGTAACTTTAATTTCGGCTTTTCATGTACGGAATAATCATATTAATACTGATAGATACTGAAATAACACTTTGACATATTACCACCATCTATCTATCTACTTAAAATTTGGAAACGACCTATGAAGTAAATAAAACATAAACTTTCATGAAATGGCTGAAGAATTACGATAAAAATTAAATTACTTTTAGGTATACATTCTGTTATATGAAACTGTTTAAAAATTATCATAAACTAGTAGTTGTCGCAGCTCCACCCGTGTACGTTTTTAATTTCTCTGTGTATAAGATTTATTTCGTTAAATGTAAAAAAAAGACATGGAATTTTACTCGGTAAATTATAAATGTCAATGTATTTTTTGACAATTTATTTTATAAAATAAATACTAAATTTTAATTTGATTCGTTTTAATTTAATTTTTCTTAATTAATTTATAGAACGTGACATGTATTTTTAAACGCATACCTACCTACCTACACTTCGCTACATATAGAAATTCGTATTATTGAAAGTGATATCAGATGTCAAAAATACATTTGAAGTTCACGAATTTGTTCAAAATCAATATTAGGTAGGAAGGGGTCGACCCAAAATAAAAAAACATGACAAGTGGTCTAAGAGAGAAAAATGTTTGGGATTCTCTGGTGTACAGTGTAGAGGTGTTACCATGTGAGGGTGAGCTCCGAGTCCTGCGGCAGATCCGCCAGTGATTCTGCTTCCATCGAAGTCCAGAGCCTCTTCTGCCTGTTTGATGCGCGCTGCTTCTTGTATGCCCGCAGTCTCGTGGTAGAACCGCAGCGGCTCCTCGAGAGCAACTGCTACGGATGCGAGCGCGGCGAACAACACCAATGACTTCATATTGCAGCTGCTGGAATTTACTTCTGCTAATGGTATCCGGTATACAAAGTACCACCTTATATATCCAAAATTATATGTATTGTGGGTATATCTTATCATAATTACGATAGTATTAATTCCTTACCTATCTGTCAATAATGATGAATTGTTTAACATTCGTAATTAATTATGATCTTGTTAATTCCAGGTAAAAAGTAGTAATAGGGCTGGTACAGATTACAAAATAATACATTTTATTTACACGTTTTATCGCTAGTCAAATTTCTTTAATTTTGTCACTAACACTCTCACCGGTCATCAAAACTCTAAGGTACTTCTAACAGTCTTACAAATTTCAAATGTTGAATTTTAGTTAACGTTTAGCCTATAAAGGAAGGAAAAAATTAAAAATCTCAATATTCGAAGATCTTACCCTGACGTGAAACCCAAGTGCCCCGCCAAACTATAAGTACTATCGAAATGCCGCCTTAGTAAAAGTTACTCAATCTGATGAATATTTCCTAATAATCCAAAAACAATCTAAGATCTAGAGTAACTGGTGAGGAACCCAAAGTAAACCCAAACTGTAAAAGATATTGAAAAAATGCCGCTTTATTAAAAATAAATTTAGGGGAACATGAAGCCCCCGTTCAGATATATTATTTTCTAAACGCAACGTTAAAGCGTTCTGACGCGCGTTCGTATTAACAGGGCCTAGGGGTAAACATTAAGAGAAATAAACTCAATCAACATAAGAGGTCTTTTCTGCTTAGCAATATAATGAAATTCCAATTACTGATTTAGAAAATTCATAATAAACTACAAAAAGAAGTGAATTCCCAAAAAAACATGATTTAAAAAACGGGCCAAGTATCGATTGAGATATAAAATTACAAACATGTAACAAGAATATGTTAACCTTATTGTCTTGGCATTGATTAAAATGTTTTAGGCTCATATTTACAGTAGATTCTAAAGAATAGGATTTAACGTGTACAAGATAGGCCAGATTTTAACCAAAATTACTCGTTTTTTTATAACCACCCAGTTTCTTAGCAACCGTTTTCACTTGTGTCTCAAAGGAGCGCCCTGCCCTATATTGTGTTTTTTTTATCGTTATAGGTTTAGCATTATAGCCACAATCTCGATTGATCTTAAATGACAATGTGGCACAATACAGTAACACGCTAATCCTGGTGGACGACAGGCTTTCAAGTCCATCTCCCGGAACAAACCTATTGGTGCCCGGCGACAGATTTTGTACTTGAGGTAGTAGCTAGATAAACGGGAATTATAAAATGCTCTACCAGGTGATGCTATGGTTTCATCGTGATATTTTCTTTCATCGAAATCTCAGGCTTATTGTAGAGATTCGAACTCATGCGATGAGTGATCTAAATTAAATTGGATTCCAAGAAACTTGATATTTTATACCTTGGGATTAGACAAGCAGCCTAACAATTATTTATATATTAATACGTGAAGCAAAAGCTTTCTACCCTTTTTAAGCGTATTGCGTGCACGGAAGACGGTGAGATTTGGCATGGTTAAAGTTTATATTGAGAAGGAATGCAGAAAGATTATTTATCTATAATATATGTTACTAATATATTAAATTAATACTGCATATCCTAACCCGACCAGTGCCATTGAACTTAGACTCCCCAAAATATTGGCATTGTCACTCAATGAAAAGAGACAGCAAGTTATATGTATAACATTCATTGTTTATGTTCATACTGCAAATGTCAAACATAAAATAGTCATGATTAAAAAGTCGCTGGCCGAATTTCGATTATTGGGCAACCGCTAGTTCTTATTATTTGTTGATCCAGATTCATAGGCGTTCGGGGATCTCGTAAGCCCAAACTTTTCTTAAAAGAGGTTGCGTGCTAGAGCCGGTCGAACACCTTGAAGATATCGAAGTAGAAAAGTGAGGCTATAACAATTGGACGACAGAAGAGTTAGTACGTTTCCCTATTTCGAAACCGACTGAACATTTGCTATTTTCCAATTTGGAACAATACCAGAATGCTGTGAGAGACGGAACAAATGTGTCAGGATAGGAGCCCACTCAGTTGCACAGTTCTTGGGTACCCTTGATAGAACGATATTTGGGCCACTGGCTTTGTTACCATCTAGATTGCTGAGCTTTGTCCGGAAGTCCTTAGTGTGGATTACAATTTTCTGCAATGTTGTATCACTAGGGTGTGTTGTTGGTGGAACCCTATCGCATGCAACTATTTGTGGGTTGTGTGCAAATAGATTTGCAAAAACGTTCGCCTTTTCTTTTACTGAATAAGCTTCACGTATTTTTATTTCCATAGAATGGTGGGATATCTTATATTTTTCTGACTTTACAAAGCATGAAGTGTAAAGTTATTTTTTTTTTGTATTTAATTAAGTTTGCGTATTCGTTTGTCTGTTCTTATTTGGAGTTCATATTACTTTACTCTAAACAACATATGTTAAAAACTGTAGAATGATTTCCTCAAAGAAAGTAAGTCATGTTATCATATCCCTTATCTGCTCCTTTAATAAAGATATATAATATATATTACTAATAAAAGAATAATTTTTGTATCATGCTTATTTTATATTATTAGTATCAGGCCATCACCAGCTGCTGCTGCGGCCGTCTTCCGCTGTTTCATATCGCAAGTCAAACCTAACCTAGCCCAGCCACATCTTCCGTAATTTGATTATCTAGCTTACGGCTTCGATCAACTCTCCATTTTTATCATATCCCTGTCCCATAAATGCTTTTACTTTTACGTACGATAATAGTTTATTGTCATCCCATTTTCATACGCTGGCAAAATTTCAGCTCAATCGGAAACCGGGAACAAACAGACAGACACCGGGACAGGTGAAACTAAATAAAATATTGTAAAAACCAAACATATATAATTCACGATGAATTTTAATAATATCCGTTTGGTTAAGTCAGTAATTAGGAAATTCCGAAATATTATCGATATCGTTGATGCTCAATCAATCAATCAACACATATTATGTTGTACTTATCGCGTCGAAAATAGAGCAAGCGCGACCTGTGACGTCACATGCAATGGTTCTACATAAATTTAATATTGTTTTACGGTTAACATTTGAACAGGTAGTCAAATCGTACGCGAGTGGAGGACTTAAACAAAAGATTTTTTTTTGAAGCGCGTTTATTTTCTACCAAGTAATGTCTTAAGAATAATACAAATACTCTTAGAACTATTAAGCAATCACCAGACGCGTCTTACAGGATGCGCTTATCATAGCAACGTTGCGTCTGGCTTCATTAGAAAGCAGACCTCGAATTAGCAGTATCCATAGAAGGTGATTCTAGGTATACTGTGGCACTCAGCTTCACAGAAATAATAAATGCAGCATTTTCTCCAATCCAAAACTAGAATAATACTTTTAATACTAAATTATAACTATAAACAAATTATAAAGGTCTCAGGTAATCAGTACCGAATAAGTTTATAATCTGTTTATTTTTTTATAATAATAATTAATAGATAATTAAATGTTTGTTTTCATTACTTTATAAATAAAAATGCTAATCTGCAGGAATCGAACTGTACATACAACAGTGCGTACAAGTCTGGTCGTCACATCGCTAGGCTAATTTGACAACGGTCATAGTCGTTTAAATCAGAGCATGCATTAACCGCCTGCATATCTAATTCTATCGCAGTCCAATTCTTGTAGATGTATGCGTGTGTTTCTTTTTAGTGTCTGTCAGACGCTTTTTCCAATGTAGCTCCCGTAACGCGAAAAGGAACTTCGTTCCATAGAGGACTTGTTTGAAACATAAAGAATTTATATATTAGGTCTCTACCTATGAAATTGCCGTTTTGTATGAAAAAATTGAAACGAATTTTTTTCATGTATTTTTTATTTGTATTAATCAAAGTAATCACCCATGCAATCAATGCATCTTTGCCAGCGCAGTGGCAGTTTATTGATGCCCTTCTTAAAGAAATCAGCTGGACGGGAGGCAACAAATTCTTCAAAGGCATTTTGTACTGCCTCTCGGGTATTTAATTTTTTTTCCCGCCAACGAGTTATCCAAATTCTGGAAAAAGTAGTAGTCTGTAGGCGCAAGGTCTGGTGAGTAGGGCGTATGACGGAGAACTTCCAACCCCAGTTCTTGCAACTTGAAGACCGTCTGCTGTGCAGTATGAGGTCGCGCGTTGTCGTGCAGGAGCAGCGGAGACGAGCGATTGACCAATGCTGGTTGGAGATGTGCCAGCTTCTCCATCATTGTGTTCCGTTCTTCACAGTACACATCTGCAGTAATGTTCACCCCGTTTGGTAAGAAGCTGTGATGAATCACACCGGCGCTAGACCACCAAACAGTGACCATCACATTTCTAGGGGTAAGTTTTCGTTTAGGGCATTGTTTAGGTGCTGAACCAGGATCCAATCAACTTGCTGAGCACTTGCGGTTATCAAACAGAATCCATTTTTCATCGCAGGTAACAATGCGGTTCAAAATTCCTTCATTTGTGTGTCTGTTGAGCAGTGCAAGGCACGTCTCGACGCGTACTTCGCGCTGGCGATCATTGAGTTCGTGGGGCACCCATTTGTCAAGCTTTTTTACCTTGCCAATTTGACGCAAATGGACCAATATTGTTTTGACGCTAACGTCGAAAGCTGCTGCTAATTCAGACGTAGATTGTGTATCATCAGCTTCCACAATCGCCTTTAATTCGGTATTGTCGACCAAAGTCTTCGGATGACCGCGAGGTTCATTTTTCAGGTCGAAATTCCCAGAACGTAAGCGAGCAAACCAATAACAGGTGGTGCGTTGGTTTGTAGTGTTAGCTCCGTAAACGTCGTTGATGTTGCGTGCCGCTTGTGCCGCGTTGCTGCCACGACGGTACTCATATTCCATAATTACTCGAATTTTTAACGTATCCATGAAGCCAAAAAAGATTGAAATGCGATGAAAATGTAACACTAATCAATAAACAAATGACTACTTTTGGAAAAAGAATTCCATGTTTTTAAAATAAAATTAATTTTAAATTAGAACTCTTAGTCAAACAAAAATTATTTTGATTTGAAATGGCCAGTACTGCAGAACGGCAATTTCATAGGTAAAGACCTATTATTATAATAGTTTTATAATTAATAATGGGATTGATAGATAGTCTAAAGATAACAAAGTGATATGCAATGATCCGTCACTTCACACCTTTCAAGTATCAAACCGATTAAGCGATTACAATGATAACATTCGCATATCTCACTTTAAATATAGAATTAATAATAAATATTATATTCAAACTTAAAAAGATTAACGTAAATTAAATCCCTCAGTAGCATTATTCTCTGTTTATGATCGCAGCATATTTTAGGAAGACTTATAGATAAGTACAGAATTACATGTGTAGATAGATAGAATGAAGACTACCTGCAAACCACTTATTGAAGTGAAAACTTCTTTAGCCATGTTGTGATTTGAAAGTCAATGAAATGAAACGAAAAAGCGAAAGTTTATTTTTGCCACGCAATAACGAATTTTATACCTCACCAAAAAGGAACGAAACAAAAACTTTTTAGACAAAACTTATGACATTCTGTTAATTATTGATATTGTGTTAGGTTACCATGGATATTTCAAATGTGCAATAATTGAAAATGATATTGTGAATAATGATTGTGAGTACTTGTATGTACATTTTCATAAAGTTTAAATTAGTGTGTATTTCAAATTTACTGAATTTAAAAAAACATAGATCTGAAGGTTTCACTCCTACCACGTGTGAAGTGCACACATAATTTTTATTAAAGCCATCCTGTTAAACCATTGGGGTTTGTCTTAGCATGCCATGGCCTAAGGTTTTATTCAACGCGTTGCTGTTTGTAACATACGTATGTATAGTATTAAATCTAACGTTCAGTTAAAAGTTTATTATAATTTAATATACTTATACAATAGCGTTGATATAGTAATCTATAAGTTTGTATTTAATGTTTTTACTATTTATTGAATCCCTAACTTCCAGTGGTATTTTATTTATAGTGTTAGGTATTGTGAAAGATATTGTACGCCTCCCATAGAAGTTATTTTTACGTGGTATTTTTAATGATTTTGTTAATGCCTGTAGTGTATTAACTTCATATTTAACTGGTATTTGTATATCGGAATTCTCAAATTGTTCTATTAATAATAAGTACTCAGCGCGAACATGAACAGGTAATAAATAACCTTACAATATTGTAATAAACCGATATAGTTATCACAGTATGTGTTTTTTATATTGATTGGTACTATTAATGTTTAAAAACGAATTTACAAATTCTTTATCTTATCGAGGTAAGTTTTAAATGTGCGTCCATAGCTGGTTAGAGCATACGAAATAACAGATTCAACAAGAGCTGTATACATTTGCAAGAGAATTCTTTATGGCACATTGCGCTTTATAATGGAAAGTTTGACGAGTACGGCGCGCAACTTTATACATACAGATTCTACCCGATAACTCCAATTAAAGTTTGTTGAATAAAACAAGCCCCAATAGGGGCGCAATTACAGTTCGACACATTTTTATACAAACAGTCATGGCTATTGACATATGATATTACTTTTGATTTTGGTGAGTTCAATACAAGTCCCATGTCATGAGCCCATTTCGTCATAGAAGTGCTATAGCTTTTGTAAGGTCTTTGTTGGCTGACAGTATACAGGTATCATCTGCATATTGATAAAGTGAACAGTGCTTTATTATATTTTCTAAGTCATTGACGTAAGCCAAGTAATGCAGTGGACCAATCACAGACCCCTGTGTACCCTCTGTGATATTAACCGGCCTGCTTAAACTAGAGTCAATCTTGACGAGATAACTTCGGCTAGATAGATATTCTTTACACCAATCAAGTAATTTTCCTCTTATACCTGAGTTATTCAATGTTTTCATAGTGTATTGTGTCCAAGTGTGTCAAACGCCTTGCTAAAATCAATGAATATTAGTATCACATGCTGCTTGCAGTCTAAATAACTATTGACTTTACTGGAAATTTGGAAAGTAGTAATGATGTAAATTTTTTACGTTAAAAGCCGTAATGTACTTTAGATATGATATTATTGTTCAGATAAAATGCATGAATGCATGCAATTACATATATTTTTTCTATTACTTTATTTATGACTGGTAATATAGTTAGCGGTCTATAATTGACTAAATTATTATATTTACCATTTTTATGTATGAGTCTAACTATACCTGTTTTCAATTCAGTTGGATTTTTTCCTTGTTGAATACTGATGTTTATTATTTTCACTACTGCATTGACTATTTTGTCTCCTATCTTTTTTATATCTATGATTCTAATGGTACCGAAATCAGCTGATTTCTTAACATTTAAATTATTAATGATTTTACTTATTTTACCTTTTAAAGCAATTTTAAATAACAATGACTTTTGTATCATATAACTAGTTTCATCCAGCAATGGTCTGTCACACAAGGGCACAATACTTTTTACACTTGTTTCGAATTCCATTGCAAAGTCATTTGCAATGAATAATTCCCTACTATTTTCATTTAGAAAGGCATTAGTTACCACTTCATCTACTGACTTAACTATTTTACCGGTAAGTTTGTTTAATATTTGTTACAACTTTTTTAGACTATTTTTATTTTCAGCTGTTTCTTTTCTGTAATGGTTATTTCTCGTATTGTGTATTATTTTATTTAAGTTATTTCTTGGTTTATTATATTCTACTTTAAGTATTTTGTTATTTGTATCATTTTTCCATTTAATAAATAATTTATCTCTATTAGCACAACCTAGCCTAATTTTATTATTTATCCATTTTTGGCTATATCTTTTACTACAATTATTTATCTTTTTGTGTATTTGCATTCATTATAGCACTTCATAAAATTTTCTTTTATATAATTATATATAACATTGGCGCACTCAAACTCGTGTATAGTATTCCACTATGTATTTACCAATAGTGTATTTAGCTTTTTATTATCTATAGATAAAATATACTTTGGAGAATCAGTAAGTTTTCCCATAGATGGAAGCATGATAATCGTCATGCGATAGTCTTCCATGACAGTTCCCAGAGCTGCTGAATAAATCTTAGGTGAACGAGATCTCACGAATATATGATCTATACAACTTTTAGTCACAAACTCGCATATAATCTTAGATCACACAATCAACACAACATTCAGCCAATTTGTTTAAATAATAATTGTTTATATTACTAGTAGTTTTTAAGTATATGTTAATTTCTCCTAATACATTCAGATCACTTGTCTTAACATAATTAATATCTATTATATTAAACATTTCGGCAATAAATAAATGCTTACACTTTTTAGATGGTCTATGAACTGTACACAGATAAATAAAATTATTATGTTGTGTTATTAATTTTCTTAGTATGCACTCACAATGCCTTTTTTGTCGCTTATTAAAAAGAAAGAGTAGATTTAAGATCACAACAATCTTATTCAAAGAACCAGGAATTAATAACTTAATTTCTGCACACTTGTGCGAATAATTCAATTTTCAGATCATTAACCAATTTATTTGCACCTATGATATTATTTTTATATTATTTCTTTTTACCGATTCGAATTAAGTAGGAATTTTGTCTATAAGTACTACGGCTGGTAGGCACAGGTTAATTTTACTCAGCATCTCCGAACAGTCAATTATACCATTGAGTACGCACAAAAGATATGACATATCAGGTATTTCTCCCCATTTATACAGTATCTAGCATAAACTTTATCTAGTATAGTAACTATCATTATATAGTTTATGTATATACATTACCTTACTTTTATTGTGCATATTCAAAGTGCAACAGTTACCCCGAGAAAGTGGATGAAAAGATGTTTCTGTTGCTCTCCATTCCATTGAATTTACTTATGATATCCTGTTGTCATATTAGGATTTCTGAACCACCTTAACATTAAACAGATACCTGACGTATGATGGTATAAAATTCATCGACTCTCACTTCCTATTATACCTACTATATGCACAAAGCGTTACAGGCCTTCTAAGTATTCCTAACACACAAGTTACACAAGTGGAACGTTTCACAGTACCTATACTTTAAAAGGAGTCAGTTTAACTCGAATCGAATTTTAATTATTCATACTATAATGAATTTAAAAATAAAAATAATACATAGTTATTTCAAAATTTTAAGCTTACACTTCTGTCGGCAGTCCTCAAGACAGCCTATTTTTTTTTTCAAAAACCTGCGTGCAGACCTAGCACCTGGCCGCCAACTTTCTGTACTCCTTGTCTAACAGTAATACATTATACTTTGTCCACCATAAGAAGTCCTGCATGAAGTGTCCTTAAAACGTAAATTGTTAGGTCGTGCATATTACAACATAAAAAAATATGATACTGATAAACGTTATACAAACATTTCACACGACCAAATCTTAAACTACTTCCTCTATACAATGATTTAGCATGACTTTGCATGTGACTTAAAAAGTTAAAGAAGTTATAAATAGTAAAGAGGTAAAGATAAAGAATTTACCAAAATGATAAAAATCTTACGAATTTAAGCGGCAAAGCGCTAGTAAAATAAAAATTGTCGCGAAAGAGATACTAAATATCAAAAATTCACCCTCCACCCGTTCGAATATTACGATAGTTAATTAAGTCTCACCTCGGAAGTAAGATTGGGCGATCACGTAGCGAAGACTATTATCGCCTTCAGTTCTGAATTGACAATTTTTCCCTATAAAACGTTAATCACTCCGACCGAAAACCCATTTCTCACTCAATCAACTCCTCCGGTTCTTTATGACTTCCGTTCCTGCAACTCGTCCGCTTGAAGCGAATTTATTCGCATACACCGTCTAACTTTATTAAAAAGGGGTTGATATTGCAGCGCTGAAAACTCACGCGCGTCCCATTGAAGTTAGAATCAAAAATTTAAATTGCCAACATTCTTCACTCTTTCGCCGTCTTTATTGGAACTTTGGAATTGAGGTTGTTACATTTAAACGTGACGACCCGTTAATAACAGTAAGAGTGGATTAACTACATACAGAAATAGCGAAATATATCTAGCGGTCCAAATTCTGTAGTCGCGTTATGACTGCTTTTAATACTTTTACAAATTTTAACCTGTCACATTTTTAAGACAATGATTTATTACGCTAAAAACAATTTTTATTACGCTATTATATTTGTAGTAATATTCAAAACGAAAATAAATCTCAGCCGATTTTAACGAAATTTTGTAATCGCGAAGTGCAATGTCATTCCTTAATTGATAGTATATAGTTTAATAATATTTTGAGAAGCCACAATTATGAGTAAAAATAAAAATTACAAAATGACTTTTTAATAAACGCATACGGAGCCGCAGGTAAAGTTAATATATTATAAATGCGAAAGTACGTTTGGTTAAATATTTATCCATCAATCACATATAAACGCCTGTACGGATTCTAATTAAATTTTTCATTTAAGACGATTGTCATGGAATAGGACATAAATTATTTTTAAAACTGATTTATATTTTAAAAAACTTCCCGGTCGTCACTAGTGACCTATTTACACATAAATTGTAGACTACAAGAAAATTATCTCAAAAATATTTTTTATTAATTTTGCAAAACAAAAAAATATCAAATTATCCTTCATATCTCATCGTAACTACTTTCCCTATTTTATTATCCCGAACTATTTTATGACTATTGTTAGATCATCAATAAAGATACCGGAACACCTTCTACGCCCCTACAGACGCCTCGGGCATTGTATAAATCTGTTTTCCTTTGCGAAAATAGGAAAAAAATGGCCATTTAACCCTCTCCTCCCCTTTAACCCTACTTGACCGAATAAATTTATTTTTATATCATATTCTATACTTCGATAGACAGACAGACGGTTTTCGGTTTCGACGGTCCTTTTAAAGACGTATGACGCCAATTTTAAATCCAATGGTGATATCTAAATTTTTGGTTATTAGTCGATCTGCAGTTCTTTTAAAAACATTGGTATATCTTAAGATTAAAAATTTCGGCATTATTGATGCTTTTTATAAATTGGACGCAAAACACAAAACTTTTTATTAAACATTTTATTGTACAATTAGAACATGGACCTACAGTATTTATATTATCTGAAATTGAGATTTGCATTCACACAAATTCTACAAATTCATAACGTAGTGTTTCGACAGGTTTGGAAAACATCCCAGTCATCGAGTTGAAAGAAAAATATTAGAGCATACATTTCTAAATAATACAGCAAGTGTCCTACTTTTATAAGATACTCAAAATATTCTGAAAGAATATACAAACAAAAAGATTGACAAAATATTCGATATCACAAATCACAATAAAGCGCAATAAAATGGAATGGAACGCCAGTAGCAGAGTTTTCTTCTGAAACAATAAACTGGATATATGAAAATCACCTTATCGGACCTAAGGGATGACGGTACTATCGAATAAATATAGCAGATAAAAATATAGTTATTTTTTCCAAACGTCGAACAGAATAGAACGTTCCTCACACCGAATTGTAACACACGATAATAATATTTATTTATGTGAAACATCTAATGGCGCATTTGGACGTGAGTAGAAGGTTTCTGATGGGGGTTCGCAATGTATTATTGCAAAAAATAAAATAACGAAATAGTATGTATGTATTGATATTTTATTTTCATAAATTATTATCTGAATATTTTTTTATTTATTTTTCACATTTCATTATAAAAATACTTTTAAATTGAAATGCTTAATATCGGCCAGGCGTTTCAAGATGCCTTAAAAAGTGTTAAAAATCAGAATAGTAAAATGTTTTATTTACAAAAATAACTATTATTATGTAAAAGCTTTTTTATATATGACATACATTTGGGTTTTCAGGGTATTAACCGTGTTGCCCCGGCAGTGTAGGAAAATCACGAAAAACTTATTCCTTTGTGGTCTAACTGTGTGGTATCTCTAATCTTTGTCCGAGGATATTACACGAGCATTGTTTTAGATCAAATAGCAAATCAGATATAAATCTTAGTATTTGTTCTAATCAAACACTTTTTATACTGGACGCTGTATAATTTCCCTCACAATATACTGGACTTTACACTACGGTGCAAATTCAACCGAGCAAAGTGCGGATAGCCGGGGGCAAGTGGGTTAAAATGGTACATCTCGCAATAAAACACCCCTGCTGTCCATAAATATCCCAGTTCGGAAGTTGGTCTGTTAGCGGTCGGGTATTTTTTTTTTCTTTCCTCGACCGGGTCCACTTTTATTTATCGAGGATACACTCTCAATGGGGTATCTTTTATCACATAAATCTTTGTATGGCCGAGTATGATCTAATGTTTCTGATATGTTCATTTTTGCATCTAGCCTTTAATAGTTCTTCTGGTTTTAACGCCGCAAATAGCACTTACCGAGTGTCAATGGTTTTAAATCTTCCTAAAATTTTTCCAATATACAAAGAAATTACTTATATTTCCTATTTACTAAACTTAATTCTACAATAAATCATTTGATGTACAAGCTCTTCGACAATGGAACTCAAAGAAAAGCGAGATCTATACACATTTTTAAAAGACTACCATGTCGTCATTACCTCTCTCTGTTATGATACAAACTGGTTTTTTTTCGCTTCTCCTTTTTGCACATAATACGATACTGATACCATGATAAAACATTTGCGTGTGTGTGTCTGTGTTGTGTATTATTACTGTACCTTTTTTATGTTTGCAAACTTTATAATTTATTGTTTATTTAGTATATAATATGTGTCTGCTAATTCTATGTCCTATTATATTGTAAAATTTGTATGTTAGTGATATATGTGTTCGCCGCCACGAAATTTATTTTCATTTTTATTTGTTTATTTTTAAGGTTGCCTGAAAGAAATCGCTCTGAGCGATAAGGTCGCCTAAGTGTACATATAATTGAAATAGTTATAATATATGTATGTTTTTTTTTGTTGTGTGTGCAATAAAGTGTATTTTGTGTCTGTGTGTGTATTATTACTGTACCTTTTTTATGTTTGCAAACTTTATAATTTATTGTTTATTTAGTATATAATATGTGTCTGCTAATTCTATGTCCTATTAGATTGTAAAATTTGTATGTTAGTGATATATGTGTTCGCCGCCACGAAATTTATTTTCATTTTTATTTGTTTATTTTTAAGGTTGCCTGAAAGAAATCGCTCTGAGCGATAAGGTCGCCTAAGTGTACATATAATTGAAATAGTTATAATATATGTATGTTTTTTTTTGTTGTGTGTGCAATAAAGTGTATTTTGTGGGTGTGTGTGGGATCATCTGATAAGATGGTAGTTCCGTTGTCAGAACTATCTAGGGAGTTTTTGTGACATCTCAAAATGTATGATTTCCGCTTTATATTTATAATCAACTTCATTTATATACAACAACCAAACTTTATCACGCAAAATGCCACCAAAATTTATACATAACATAAGGTCATAAAACCTAAGTTAATGAATTAAAAATACAAACCACCACATGTCACTTCAAGATCAAACCAAAACATCCTTTATCTGTTAAGTAGGTTAATAGTGACAGTAAATACGCCTCTTCCCGTTGCACGAGGTCAGTTTTTTAATCAAGAGACGTCATTTACGTCTTTGTAAAAATCATTCATCGGACAGGCAGACACTTAGTACTACTAAATTTTAAACTACACAAAACTGCGTTTGAAATTAACCAAAATAATTGAATATTAATAGTATGGATGAAAGGTTGAAAGGCAAAAAATTTATTCGATTGTAAAAAAAAACAATGTATTATACTGGAGTAATCTAATCTAAGTGTCTATAGAAAAAAAAAAGAAATATCTATAAGTCATTAATGTACAAAAAATAGATTAATAATATAAATTGATTTGTGTTGGAGATAACAGGGATTATAAAAAAACTACAAAGTAAAAAAGGTCACGGTTTTCTTTACAACTCCAACCAGCCTGTGACTTTAAGTCTTGAGAAATTATATATATTTTTATTATCTCACTTTCATATGGTATTACGAGAATATGTTTCTAATTCAAGTTTCCTCACAATAATATTCTTCGCAACTCCTCTATATTCTTACTAATCAAATTAAAAATTAGGAATTTTATGATAATTAACAATAAATACATATGCTGAGAGTTGAACTAAGGTATGTCAATCAATGCCTTATCTGTCTTCACTTTTCAACCATCAAGACTAAATAAACGATATCAATATAAAAACGACATATAAAACCTTGAAGGGGTTGACGTCGGTTGCCCAGCCGATAGTCCGCGACTATTCGACCCGACACCATTCCGACCCCGATCATTGGGCGCACGTGGGCCCATAGACAAATTGACGGACGAACGTAAGTGAGGAATTGCCGAGTTAGTATCAAATCGTTTTTGAAATTGCCACGTTTTTCTATTGAATTGGATGGGAACATGAAATCTTCAGAGTTGTATTTCCTTTTTTTTTTGTTTTTGGACTACAATTTTACTTGATGCTAAGTGGCGCTATTGCTGCAGACGGTAACTCGCAAATTGATAGTAATTCCTAGCAAGTGTTTCTGTTTTTTTTAAATAGTAGCTCTGTAAATTGACGGTACTGTCCCTGATGGTAACTGCAGTAAAATCCAAACACAACGGCGACCACCGAGTGATCGTAATCCATCCGCAGACGTCGCTGTCATACCGGCCTATATAAATATCTCTACACGTTATGCTTGAAGGAACCTATGGCGTAAGAAAGAAGGAACACATTGGCAGGGACATGGCTCCATAGTTTCAAGGCACGATAGATTTTTAGAAGTTGCTTTTCATGCTCAACCGATTATGACGAAATTTTATAGTCGAGAAGTATATGGCTGTATGAATTGTCAATAATATGTCTAAAAATAAAATTAAGATATCAAAATAATTACTGCTTAATAAACGCGTGCGGAGACAGTAGGAACCCCTAGTATTTGTATAATAATACATAGTCCACGTATTAATTATTTATATACATAAGTTATGAAAAAAACTTATTCTCCACAAACAAATAAAGACATTGCAGCTAATATCGGAAACCCCAAGGGTAGTGGCCGGCGCGTGAAAAATACCCGACCGGCCATAAAAAAGTATCCGCTTAGGCATTGAAAGATTGAAAAGGGGGAATCACTTAACTCGCCCAATTTATGAGTAAATCTCGCCCGTGGGATTCCCGTGGACGGACTAACAATATTAGGAACTTACGAGAGGTTTGCTGATGGGGTTCTGAGGTAAGTGATCGGCTGGTAACCTCAAATCCCTTGTTGATAATACCTATATATTTTTCTGGGTGTTTATAAAAGGCAGACTATATTTGGTATTGCGTCTCGAATGAATATAACTTTTACAAATTTAAATTTTATGCGGCAATTATAAAGACTGTGATGATATGTTATAGACAATGACTAGGGCTAGAAAATTTCCGTTTTAAGAATAACGCGCATCATCAAAAGATAACATACGGAAGTCGCCGCGACCACGCGTCCACGCGTCTAACCGAAGTTGACACAATAAGCGCACGTCACAGCACGAGAACAATGCTCGCGTGTCGAGTGACAATGCTGCGCGATCACTGCGCTGTGACCTATGATATACAGCGTGTTGTCTTTTTAACCCTCGATACAAAAAAATGGGTGTTATATGTTAAACGTCATAGCTCCCAAACGACTTAACCCATTTTCATCTAGTTTTTTTTAAAAGTGACTTCATCGATAGGGTTCTTAGCTCTGATTTAAATCAGCTCATCAGCATCTTCATTCAATATCAGCTCTTTTTTAGTTGAGAAGTGGATGTGAGCGTCTTTCACAGGTATGAGCACGTCGAAATATAGTATTCTGTTACTTCAATGATATTAGAAGGCATAGTAACCTTGACCTGATGCTGTAGCATCATTCGGACTCTGCGGGATACCTAACTCCTCATCAACTTACAGCAGAGATATCGTGTTTGGGCTCAAAATAATGGTCTAAATTAGTTACTCGTGTAGGCAGTTTACTAAATTTTAAATTTTCCTTATATAGTTATAAAAAATAGTTAAATTTATCTATTTACTAACATGTTAACGTAATATTATTTGGCGTGTCAGAATACTTAAGCGAGACTTCACACGGTACATTCTTCTAATTAAAATTTGAAATTTACTTCAGGGTTAAACACTAAAATCGAACCTAATTTTACGTTTAAAAATAACTTGGAAAAAATCACGTTTTTTGTATAGAAACCCTCTTTAAGAGTAAGCTGCATGATTTTAGTTCAGATAAGGTTTTGGTGGAGTTGATATAATTGCATCGAAGTTACATTCAAACAATGGCACAAACCTTCTGCAGTCAGGGTGCAGTTTTAAGGACTACATGCTGGCTGTGTGATAGCACTTTTGTGATAGAGTTCTAACTCAGTTTTTAATTGCACGCTGACCGCCTTAGAACTAATTTAAAAAGTTAAAAACTAAGTTAGAACTGCATCACAATTGTGCAACTATCGTGGAGTGAGCGTGTAGTCATTAGAGCAGTTATATCAATTCCATTGAAACTGCATCCAAACTGCAATTATGCTAGCTTGTAGCCCAAATGCAGGTCGCTTAAAATGACTCCAAACTTATATTTTTAGTGTTTTTAATATTACTATCGAGATATCTTCCATAATAACACTTATTCTGTGAATTTTATAACCAACTTTCTAAACTCTTTTAATGTAAGACGGACAAGGTAGGTTTAGGAATAGTGTACGTTTTTTGAGGACCGAAACCTTAAAAAATCACCTCACATTTATTTATTACATTGTTTTAAAATAAATAATCAAATATCAGCAACCTGTATATGAAACGTCGTACAGAAGAAGCCACAATCTAAACGTCCATTCAATAAAAGTAGACCAAGCCAGCCTCCGTATCGGTCACCCATCGGTGACTGTCCCATTCAGGGCTTCATGCGTCCATACATTGAATGGGACAATAGTTCGTGACGCCTATTGGATTTCATCGTTACTCGCGCCTTTTGTTTCACAATACTTGGATATTTAATTAAACTATTTAATAATAGATCATAGCTGCGTTTAGAATGTTTTTTCAATTTCAAAAACCGGCCTCTAGACTAGACGTACACACACACGGTAAAACAAGTCAAACTGAAAAGGGCACAAATAACTTCTTTGGGAATTTCTTTCTAATAGGTCCTTCCCAAAGAAAATCGCTTCCAAATAACCTAGCGTTGTATTCCTGCAGTAAGTAGAGTTTTCAGAGCTCTTTGAACTACTGAGGTTTAAGATCGGCAACGAGCTAGTGATAACTATGGTACTAGAAACGTCTTTAAGCTACGGGAGTCGCTTACTATCAAGCGGGTCGTATGCTAGTTTGAAAAAAGTCTTAATATTACAAAGCACAAGAAATTGTTTGTTTGATCTCGCTAATGTTTGGAATTGAAATTTTTTTTGCATTATTTATGCTATTTATTGAGGACGGTTATAGATTAAACAACTTTACGCTATAGCTATAAGGAGTGGAGAAATAAACATTAACGTCAAGGAATCTGGCAGACTATAGGCAAATAAGAGGAACAAGACCAACGATAGACTATACGGGTGTGTTAGCGGCAGCGCGGTGTAGAGTTGCTCGAATAAATTTAAAATTTTTAAAATACATAACACAACATAATCTCTTAGCGCAGTGGTAGTAAGCCTAAAGAGCCGAGAGATCGCGGATTGTATTCCCTCACATGACTGACTTTTGTGTACCATAGAATAACATACCATAACACCTGTAATCCCCGAAGGGTTAGACAGAGGTGTAGATATTAATGTACACACACACAGTTCACCGGGTATGCTGTGTAGGATCCATGTAATAGGGAGCGAGCCTATTGCCATTAATCGGGCATAAAGCCAAACTCTGAGCTGCTACTGAGAATTTCATAGAAAAACCAAATAACACTTTACTAGGCCTAGGAGACTTAGTTAAATATGTGTGATGAGATTATCAGATGTATGTCGCCAGTACTCCTCAAGGCTTAGCGTGTTGCCCTGGGTCACATCGCCACTTAATAATAGAAGAGATTGTAGCAATAAGAAATTTAAAAAAAAAAACACAATTCGATCTCATTACGAATTCATATCGCAGAGGGAATTAAGAAAGGAAAATTAACATCAAGGACAAATAGCCCTTCGACTAGGCAGAGGGCTCATCAATAATAAATCAGCCATCTCGTCTGAGAATTACCCATCGTTTGGGGGTTAAACTGAGTTGTATAAAGAACGGAAAAAAACGTGTATTTTCCTTTAAAATCCTGAGGGAAATTTTTAAAGACGGTATCTACAAGGATATTGTGCTAATGGATATGATTTTGAGCGTACTAAAAGAGAAAAAATAAAATATTATTTTTGTTACATCATAGGTGAGGTCAACCGCGGTTAGCGATCTAAGCGACGGAGACCGCGCGATGATCCTTGGCCGCCATAAATGGGTCTGCAGGTGGCGAACTTGGGAATGTCCGTCACCGCGTATTGCAGATCTAAGATGGAGGTAGCGCACTGGTGTTCGTTTGCCCTCCGAGGCTCGTTGGAGGTTCCGATTTTCTCCGACCACGACGGACCCCCAGGGTAGAGCGACACCTGCATTTCCGCTCCCTGGCCAATTTGTGCGAGAAGGGCACCGTGGGTTTTTAGTCGGTAAGAATCTGATATATCCCTTCCTTGAGCGGCCTGGCTCGGGAGGAGGATCCAATTCAGGATATCTCCCCGTTAAAAAAAAGTATAATTTTCAGGGTGATGGGAATCAGTTTATAATGATTCTCGATCTTTTGGTGTGTCACGTTTCGCGTTCAGCCAATAATATATCCAGTTTCCAAGAGGCTTGCAGGCTGACACGACAGTTACAACTGGTGATGCTTTTGGATACTACAGTGCTTACTACCATTTATTACAATGCCCTCATATTATATAAACATATGAGTGAATATAATATACAATATAAATTACAGAACATTTTTTTTTTATAATATTGCATTTATGAAGTATTCATTTACAAATTTGAATATTTTCGTGAGAATTTATCATTTAGTGTTTTATAAACAGGTAAAGTTTTTAAGTTTGGATGTAGGAACTAATCTTTTTTTAAACATTTATCTATCTACAAGATCCTGATGATAAGCGGCTAGTGTAGCCCATGGACATTACCATGTTACCGACCTACCACGTGAAGCTCTGGAAACACTACTAATCGCCGAGATAACTAAGTTAATTGACCACAATCTTCTGTAGGATGAAGGTATTCCGCCAGGCAGACTTCTCAAAGTAAGCCCTACCCTAACCCTACCTCTCTTAAATAATTAATATATCAGAACATCGTTCTTAGTATTTATACAACAAACATGTCGAATTGAAAATGTAATAAATCCCCTACATAAGTAACCTATTCATTTAGACCATTTCAATGAGCCCAAATACGATATCTCTGGTGTAAGTTGGTGAGGAGTTAGGTATAATACATCAGGTCAATGTTTAATAATACCATTGAAGTAACAGAATAACAAATCTCGACTCGATCAGACCTGTGGAAGATGCTCACATCTATTTATCAGCTAGAAAAGAGCTGATAATCTTCATGAAACGGCTTAATAGATTTTCTTGAATCATAGGTAAGAATACTCTCGATGAAGTCAACTTTAAAAAAAAACGGTTCAAAATTGGTTCAACTGTTTATGAGCTACGATGCCACAGACAGATACACGGATAAACAGATACACAAATACACATGTTAAGCTTATAATAACCCTCTTTTTGTTTCGGGAATTAAAAATATCTATTACCATGTCGTATCCAGTACTAACATCACTTTAAATCCATAAACGGACCCTTGACGATGAATTAATGAAATATGAAATCGACTCGGGAAATTTAATTTATTTCCCACCCGTGGGCACGTGGGCAACGTTTCCTGATAACAACTGTATAAGACTCAACAGTGATTGGTTGATTGGATGTAAAGAAAAAAGTAATAAAATCGTTTTTAAGATGGTTTGTTTGGTGACCTTTGTCAGCGTGTTTTTAAAACCATGCCCTTCTTCAAGACCCAAATTAAATCAATGACAAATTTCATAACGACCGGTTCTAAGGTTTAACCGTGAAAAGGTGACAAACAGACAGACAGAACTATGTTGGCATTTTTAATATTAGAGTAGATAGAACCTTTTTTTTTAGACACGTATTTGAATTTTAGAGTTTTCCATAATGTGTTTTTATTCATTATAGGTTGTAGCGTTTTGTCAAAAACTCACCTGATGTTTAGCGATGATATAGTCAAAGATAGTAGCACGCTAAGCCTAGTGAGGAAACTTGCTCTCATGTGCATCTGCCGAAACACACCTATAGGTGTTTGGCAATAGAAAATAACTTATCAATATGTATAGTTTCATCACGATGCTTTTCTTCACTGAGAGCCTATGCTCATTGCAGTGATTCGAACCCAAGTCGATTTACGCGGCGCTGCGTTCTTATTAGCTTACCTTATTAGCCATCACTGTTCACATAATTTTCTTGAGTTTCTCTTCAAATGATCGTTTTACCACAGTTTTGCCCAATGTTTTGTAAAAACTTAGACAAGCTGGATTTTTTCAGAGGTCAGCACAATGTTAATACTAGAAGTAGAGATAAATTAGTCGTACCGTATTTTAGATTTAGTAAGACTAATAAAAGTTTTTTAGGTAATAGTGTTAGGTTCTATAATAAGATCCCGAAGCACATTACTGATTTACCTGACAACAAGTTCAAGGACCATGTCAAGCGGGCTTTACTGTCAAAAGGTTATTAAAGGGTGGATCATTATGTATCATATGTCTGGAAGTGACTCCCTCTCTGTGCATTAGCTAAATTATTATTATTGTACATGTTATATTAACATTTGTACAATTGATAAAAAAAGATAAACCCGATTGAGTTTCTTACCGGTTTTCTCGATGTCTGGGATATTTTCCGAACCGGCAGTAGTGTTTTGACGTTCATAAGTGCCTTCTTAGGGCTCCAATTGAATAAAGATTACTTTGATTACGATTTGATTTTCGATTTTGTTTAATAAAATTATGATTTGGAAAAAGATCCTAATACGTAAAGCCTAAAGAAAAGCTGTTCTGTTTTGTATAGGTATTTATAAAAATTATCAAAACACACCGATTTCTAAAAACGACCATTGTTGTTGTATTTATATTTACAAAAAAAAAAAACAAGATACAACAGACCTATCAGGAAATTCGTCGAGACGAAAAGATTTTAAAATGTTATAAAAAAGAAATACTTCAAAACTTTTAAAAATTTCCCGCGGCCACCCCCTCGACACCCCCGGGGACGTTTCCACCAATCTGTTGATTAGCCTCTTTTTTTCTGTTGCAACATTAAACACAGATTAATCCCCCGTCAATCCATTGCATCGAATGGGGCGGAAATTTACTTAGATCTAATGATGGTTCAACGAAGAATTTAAAGCCCGGAGGTAACGATGCGTGGCAAATACTTGTGCGTTTTTTTGAAAATAATAGAATGATTTTTTTAATCAGTTGATACTCAGATATACTATTAATTACTAAATTGTCAAATAATCAGAAAGATCATCTTGTTTAATTTATCTAGAATTCCGGAAATCACTTTTAACTTGTAACGGACACTCACAATTTCAATACTAGAAACCAATAAACAATAGTTTAATACCACATTGACTGAGTAATTTTTTTTATTTGATAAGAATTCTGTTAGCTTCTATAAGGCTTGCCGGAAAACAAGTTCAAAGACTATGTCAAGAAGGTTTTACTTTCAAAATGTTATTATAGGATGGATCATTACATGAATGATAGTGATGTCTGGAAGTGTTTTCTTCACTGAAAATTCCACTGAATTGTAAGCAATATTTATTCAGTTTTATTTTATAAAAACGATCGACTTTATATCCGACTTTTTTCGAAGACGTGTTTTCCGAACTGTTGGGTTGTTTTTTGATATTCTTAATTGTCTTCTCAAAACCTAAATTGGATAAAATCCTAAACGAAAATTATTTTCTGAATTAATTTGTTTCAATTTTCAGATTGCAATTTTGATATTTTGAAGCAATGATGGAGTACGGACATCGTGTCAATCGACGTAAGTTCGAATCCCTGCAATAAGCATGAGCTTTCGCTAAAGGAAAACATCGCGACAAAACCATAGCATATGGAAGGTTTTTTTTATAATGCCCACCTGGCTAGTAACCACTCTCGAGCTGAAAATCTGACGTCAAGTACCAAAATCAAAATTAAAAAAAAAATCTTTATTCATTTTAGGCCCTAAGAAGGCACTTGTGAACGTCAAAACATTATTGACGGTTCGGAAAATATCCCAGTCATCGAGAAAAACAGGTAAGAAACTCGATCGGGTTTATGTCTTTTTTCCAACTTTACAATAGTTTTAATATAAAACATTAATAATAATTTAGTGGATGCACAGAGAGGGAGTCACTTCCAGACTATCTTTCACCTAAAAGTGTGACCGGCAACTACACTTGAAAAGTAATAATTTCACAATGTTTATCGTGTTAACATCTTTGGCCACATCACCACTTAACATCAGACAGGATTGTAAAAGACTAAACCAAGACTTAAAAATACCCATTTTTATCTTATCTCTCGGAAATTACACTACCAACATGCAGATATATTTTCTTTTCGTTTCTCGCGTTTCAGGATTAGCTGCTCACAGGCATGCAGCAATGACCGGCGGTGGATGTAGGATCTATCGGTGGTCACCGTTGTTTTCAGATTATACTATGCTTACCATCTGCTTACCTCAAAAAATAGGTTCGTTTCAGACAGTAGCTATCGGTTCATTTGTTTTCTTGACAGTAGCCATTGGTCTTGAACTGGGTAATTTGTATTCTGTCCATTTTACCAATTTAATACAAAAATAAAAATACCCGTAACAAAATATTATGTCTAATTAAATCGACCGAGTTTAAATACCATAAAATTAGTCGAAACCAATTCGATCGAAAACAAGAACGTCTACGAAAATTCGTAGCAATACGACCCCGGTCCCAAGTGTCGACTGGTTTTTCGACGATATTTCTATTTTTATGCAAGTATTTTTTTAAACGTTAATTCGCGAGATGGATTTTAGGGTGGGGATAAGTGGGTGGAGGTGGGTTAGCGCATTGGGGTGGCTTTATTTGTACGGTTGTCATATTTCCCCGAATGCTTCACGTAAATATTAAGAGAGATGAGAGGAATGATCGTTTTCGGTAATGAAAAGTAATTTTGATGAGCTTCATTGGAAATTAAATTCTAAATTGATTATTTGTTTGTTTAGTTGTGTATGTTTTGTTTTAGAGTTCCGTTCCGTTCGCAGAAAAGTATATCTTGATTATTGTAATTTTTAAGAAAGTTATATGTAAGGTGTGCCTAAAGTTTAGTAAAAAAATCTAGCCGATATTCAACTGCCACTAAAACCTACATAGCGAATACTTGAAGGAATCGCAAGGGATTACTAATTGGATTTTGATAGGAAGCAAGTTCCAAAGCCGTGCTGCTGTTAAGGCGAAAGATCAGTCGCATATATTAGTATGATGACTTGGTATACTGAGAATTAAAGAATCAGAAGATTTTCGCTGTCTATTTTGCGTATCTGTGAGAGATTGAAATAGTGATATCAAATATTTAAGGGATTTAGGATTTTTCAATATGGAGAAAAGAAGACAATGTACTCTTACATTCCTACGTTGCCCAATAGGTAGCTATTTATATATATAATATATATATATATATATATATATATATATATATATATATATATATAATATATAGTTATATCCATAGTATACTTACAAATAATAATAATAAACCTATTAACATAGGTCCCTCCCATTGGAAACATGTTTTTTCAAGGTATTGTTTGCTCTTAAAACTCTGAAGTTTTTTTGCATTATCTTAAAAACGATATTATATATAAACATCAAAATTATTGATTTTTTTCCAAAAACATGCCAAGCTTAAATCGCACTCATTCTATGGCTTCAGAACTAAATTAAATAATTTTAATAAATATATTGTGTGCTAGAACGGTACTTTTCCAACGCGATTCTAATTCCCACTTTTTCATTAATTGTCGTGACGGCTATTTTGGTTTCTAATTCGGCTTCCGATCGAATTAACATACGTATGTATGCGATTTTCTTATTTTGCTAAAAAAATCTTTGACCCGACAACATCGACCGGCGATTGATTGCTGATTTCCACTGATTTTTATTGCACTATACATATGTTTGCTCACAGTGCCACCAATTTTCCGTGCAGCGGTATAAAAAAAAAATCATTTCATAACAATTATGATCTGAAAATAATTGCACAGATTCGAATTGATAACGCAAAAGTAATGGACATCCTCCCTCTTACGGCGCATTAACGTTAATCCTGAAACGAACGGCCGAACGGAATAAATCGAGCGCAAAGACGAACATAAAAATTAACAAAAAAAACAATAGAATTAACATAGAAAACATCTGCGCCTAAAATGACTACCGCGTCCCTTACCATTTGTCCGTAATTATATCAGTTTCGAAATTAATAGCGTAATAAAAAAAATATGTTTTCTTATCTTCGCAGCATAACGAAGTTATTTTAATAGCAGTGAAAATATAATCCTCAAATACATTTCCACTTTTTTTTGATAATAATCTAACTAACGTTACTTTTCCGTCACAAGATGTGCTCGTGGCTCTCAATTTTACCCTTTATTAAATGTCATTGAACCTCGTGGGTCAAAAACTCGAAAACAAACATATCTATTTCTTGTAAAGTAGCCGATGGTAAGAGACAGCCTCAGAAGGCCCATCAACCGCATTGATTCCTCAGCTCTCACTCCCTAAGGATATTCGTAAAAAGCAATAAACATTAAAAACAAAATGGCGTATCCACCCCACTTTGTGTTAGAGTTTTCCAATTACCTACTTAAGATTATCCCGAGATTCTATCTACTGTCCAACCTATACCTAAGTGGATGAATATTTATATATGAACTAAATATATTATGTAGTAGACTGCAATGTAATCGATAATGTTATCTCATATAACGGCCGTCAACAACGGCTGCCCCATATTTATTACCCTTGGCTATATTGGTTTCTTAAGAATATTAAATTGGTAGTGATGTGAACAGTCCGACTATCCAAGCTTAATGTTCATGTAGTCAAGCCCAAGCCGTAGACCACACCTTTTAAGAACTTTCAGTCAATAGTACCAACGCTAAGTTAATAGTATGAACACTACACAAGTAGGTTAATAGTATGTTTCCAATAATCACGCCTGTATAATATATATTTTAATTATTAGCCTAGTGGTCGGAAGCGCGACTGCTATGATCGAGGACCTGGGTTCGATTCCCAGGTCGAGCAAAATGTTATTGGGTTTTTCTATAAAATTCTTAGTAGCCGCTTGGGGTTTGGGTTTTTGCCCGATTAATAGCAATTGACTTGTCCCCTATTACATGGGACCTAAGCACATACCTGGCGAACTGTGGATGTACACTAGTACATCTCTGCCTAACCCTTCGGGGACAGAAGTGTGATGGTATGTTATGTTATGTTTTAATTTAAAAAAAATACACTATAGGCTTTAGCGTTTGATCACAATTACCTTCCGATTTTGGGTGATTATCTTGCTTAAGATAACACGCTAAACTTAGAGGAGACTGGCTCTCAAATCCATCTGCCGGAATACAAATATAGATTGCATGGCGAATGATTTTCAACTTGAGAGTTTCAGCTAGCTAGATAGGTATTCGAATATCCACTAGAACTTTTTATTTTAAGTCCTTTTTTCGATCGAATAAAAATCGAATGAGAAATCATACCAATAAATATTATTAAATCAAAATCAATTCAATCAAGTTCAATTTATATCTTAAGAGAGCTCTAATGTCAAAATGTAATCGGTAGTGTTATCTCTACTATATCTCAGAGACTCGGAATCCTGAACAGGGTGCGATGGTTTTTCACACCAGATCAGCTGTATCTTCTTTACAATGCATAAGTTCGGCTGTGTATGGAATACTGTTAGCATCTCTGAGTTGGATCCGCAAAATAGCTCCTTGAAGCTTTGGACTGATTGCAGAGACGGGCTGTTCGCAGTGTCAATGATGCAGACGTTACCAAATATATCGAGCCGTTTCAGCTGCGAAGGAACATCGCCTCACTGAGCGTGTTCTTGTTGAAGTGCTATTCAATATATTACTATACTCTCCCTTCCAGAACAGAACCACACGCGTTGGGCTTCGAAATCACAGTTTTACGGTAACCTCCATCTCGGCACGAACTAAAAAGTTCTATATGACTTATCTTTGTAGTACCGTGAAGATGTGCAATCTTCTCCCGGCCAGTGTGTTCCCTCCTTCTTACCAGATCGGGTCCTGTAAGCGTAACGTAAAGAGATATTTATGCAGGCTGGCATGACAGCGGCAGTACCGCCAAAATATTAAAAAAAAAGACACTTCCAACAAGTTCGGTAAACATCACAGTCATCGAGAAAAGCTGGCAAAAGACTCAGCTAGGTTTATCAATTATGATATTTCATTTAACCTAAGTAAGGCAATATATACAAAAAGAATTGTGAAAAATATACCAGCACTTTTGAAGGCAAATATACCTTAGAAATATGTTTGAAATTAAATTTGATGGCATCTGCCCAGTCTCCGTATCGCGTAGTATGCACACATTGCACCCTCCCCCAGGGCTTTGGGCACAATATTTTCCAATAACACAACATAATCGAGCTGGCGATCATTACTGTCTCTAGCTAACATAAATTAATACGAGTTCCCTTGGTACTCGCTACCGTTTATGATGTTTTCGGACACAGTTCAAAATCATACAGTAAGCTCTTTAGTTTAATTTTTTTTTTATACACAAAAAAAATTTGCGACTATTTTCCTTAAAATACTAAAGAAACTAATTGTAAAAATAGTTTTAATCTACTAAATAGCTGTACCCCACAGTTTCACCCGTGTTTTTATCCGATAAACACATAAACACAACGCTGCCAACGCACCCATGCAGCCTTTCATAATTGTTCTCACTGCCCGCAAGTACAAGTTATTTTATTTTTTATTATTTCATATAGTATTTTTTGTTCGTAACGATTAATATGCCATGCCTAAAAATAATGCTCATAGAACAATTTTTAATCGTTACCAAAAAAACAAAATCTCAAAACACTTTATTGTGAGTTATGTATAAGAGATAGGTATATGCCATGGCAGAATTTTTTTTAGATATACTAAGGACCAATATTTTTGTAGAGCATTGTATTTACGTATAGTCAATCATTAAGCCAGCGAACGTGGATAAAGCAGTTCGGGAAATCAATATTTAAGCCTAGCTCAGAATTTTAGGCTAATGTTAGATAGCGTATAATATTTCTCCTAAATCTGACAATCATACACAAAAATATTTTTTTGAATACGACTGTTTGTTCCAGAGATTGGCGTGTTTAAACAAACAAACAAGCAAAAAAACTTCCGCTTTATCATATTTATAGTACAGCTAAAGACATTGTTTAATGTCAAGAGAAGAATGAATAACTATTTATAGGGTTTGCAACAGATAATACTTCTGGTATTGGTAGCGTCCATATGCTGCGGTGACTTCTTAGTATCTGGCAGACCGCACGCTTCTTTGCTGCCGTAGTAGAATAAAAAAATGTAAATTAATAAAAGTCTAATCTCTATACCTCACCGAGATTTATTATACTATGGTGGTTTTAAAATTTTCATCAACAAACTAATACAACCTTTCGCTTTGTCATAACAATAGACAGTTCGTCTGTTCGTCAGTTGACAAATGGCAATTGAATGTAGATTACAATTTTACATCTATGTTCGACTTATTAGACACACAATTTAGATAACACTTTAAGGTCTTTGATAAAGACAAATAGCACAGGTTTTAGATCATGTAATGGCGTCTTGATTAACTACATCGGTTTTTTTTTTTTTTTTTTTTAGAACTGACTACACTGTTAACCTTAGGGGCCCTAAAGCCGCTGCGGCTTTTACAGCTTCACCGGACTTGGAGGTACATCGGAAAGCAATGATGGTTTAATAGTAGCTTGTACCTGCGGACAGCGCGGTATCGACGTGTGATCGAAACCCTGCAACGTGTCTGAGCTTTCTGTGAAGTAACACACCATTATGAAACCATATCATGGTGGTAGAGTATTTTCTAATGCTCGCTTGACTAGCTACCACCCTCAAGAAGAAAATCTGTCGCCGTGCAACTATATCCAATAAACGATTAAAAAGCTGTCTTTAACTATAATTCTGTATAGAAGAAAATTAACAGAGCACCTACTTTTTCTTCTCTTGCTTTTTCTATACATTTTTTTTTACCCACAACAGTGTAGTTGTCTTACTGGTTATTCTTAAACTGTGTCATCCGGAAGAAGGTTAATATGGGGCGTCGGACTCGTAAGTATTGATGTTCGTTGTCTGCTCGTCTTGATTATTGGTTCGGGATTCGATGCGTGTGTGAGTAAACACGCCATTCTTGTATGCGGTGAGGGTAATTGCCAGAAAAACATTCGCAGAGTTTACCCACCGTCACTGTCTATAGGTTTTTCGTTAAGTGAAGAAGTTTTGACAAGGAGGTTTAAAATTAATACGGCTTTGAACCTTCGGTCATGAAAGCATGACGAAACCATAGTGACGTGATAAGGCATTTCTTTCTTGCTTAGTTATCATGAAAAAATTGAAAATCTTTCTTTTTTTTTTAATTCTTTATAGATTTAGAGTTTGTCCATACATTTTTTTGCTAGTTAGGCAAAATGTCTGAACAGAACCTGACGATAAGTGGGGTACAGTATTTAAAGAATGGTGGACCGTTGGAAACACAAATTTCATTGGCAGTCGTCAATATCATATTAGGCTGCTGAAATGCTTCTTTATTTTTATTAATGGGTTTACAACATTGTTACATTGTTACATTGGCACATGCTAAATATTATAAAGATTGTTACGTAAATTACTATGATTACAATGTACAATTCATCAGTAAACGCAGCTTGGTTATTTATAAAACGAAGTAACTAATAAAACAGTGAATATATTTTAAAAGACATTTAAAATAACACATAAATTAGGCTTAAAATGAATATTAAAATATATCTCATACATGTAATTATTGTAAACTAAAGTGTAAGTAAGCTGGTTAAACGTTTAAATTTCATTAAATTAATACCAAATAATTAGAGGTTATTTAATTTATTGTACAACCTCACGTCTTAATTGTAGGACCCAAAATCAAAGGTAGGAGGAGGTAGGAGGGAACTTAGGCGGAAAAGTTCTCCACATCAGCACAGTACGGCAAAGGTAAGAATTTGCGGACTTCTTTGTTCGTACCATAAGGGTGCTACCGTGTAATTGTGACTACGTAGACTAGACCAGAACGGAACCTTTACAAGGTAATATTATATTATTAAACATTATTTTCTTGTATAGCTAACTTACTATGCGATAGGACATGACAATAATTGTTCGACTGAATTTCAACAAACATAACCTACCCTTAATAGTATGTTTAGATGTGTTTTTAGGTCCAATATAATAGATGGCGAGTCTATAATTCCTATAAATCAGGCACAAAGCGAAACTCCGAGCTGCTACTGAGAATTTTAATTTCACAAAAATCTCTTATAACACTTTTCTCGACCTGGAGGTTGAACTCAGGACTTCGAGTATAACAGAAGCGCTTAAGACCACTAAGCTAATGAAGCAGTTCTCCCTGTGTATAAATCTTTGTAACAGTGACGGCATTCAAAGGATTACAAAGAAAGGTAGGGCAAAGGAAAATATCATTGGAGATTTTATCTCTACTCGGGGCAGTTTGAATGGTGGAATAACCACCCACCCTAATGAAGACAGCAGCCAAATAGCCACATTGTATATTATATTCCTGTGATAAGTAGAATAATCAAAGCTCCTTAGGATAGGTGGAAGAGTTCAAGGTCAAAAAGGCGCTACTGATACCTAACGTTTGACAAGCGTCTATTGCTACGGTAGGCGCTTAAGTTAATATACGACCATAAAACCGGTCGTACGCTTGTTTACGTATATAAAAATCAAACGTTAAATTAAATACAATATTCTCTATCCGATATAACTAAGGATCCGTAGTATTCAATTAAAGCCGTGTATTTGGAAAGAGGAAATGCTCTGGCGTTCCATTCGTAGCGGGTAAATCCGGTCCGGATCCCGCGCTGCAGATCTGTTAATGTGTATAGAGGGATTAGTGTTTGGTTTTAGTATCAGCAGTGGACACAATATGCGGTAAGTAATACTTCTTTTTCACCCCCCTTTTTCCGAATAATCGTCTTTAATCAGCTGTACTATAACATTTTATAGGTCAAGAGATTGTTTGTTTGGACGCGCTAACCTCTATAACTAACTACCAGTAAGATTTGAAATTGGTTATTGTCTATATAACTTCACGGTACGACTCTAAGAGGCGAAGCAGTAACCATAAACATCAAGCGATCCGAAAAGTTATGTAAAGTTATAAGAAGTCAGAAGAACGAAAGGCTAGAATGTATTTAACACGGGTAATAATTAATTTATCCAGAAATTTCTTTGAACTTTGCCTGAAAAGAGATTAACGATTGTTTTATTTTTCGGTTAAAATGTCGGAGGTTACTTAATTTGAATGTATGTTTTTTTATGGATTTTCATCCATAACTGTTTTGTTTTTTTGGATAGGGGATACTTTAAGGGTGGTCCTTTTTTAAGTTTATTCGCATTGGACCTTCTGTTTTTTTTTTTTTAGATTGTGTTTTTTGAAGTCGGTTTAAAATGTTAAGGTTTAATTTAAATCTGAAGCTAATCGTGAAAAAGAAGAAAAATCAAAACGAGAAATGTTAGTAACTGAAACGATTAAATCAAAAACAACGACGACGACGACGAATTGTAGAAAAACGAAACAACCGTTAATCTCTTTTCAGGCGGAAATAGCAAAGAAATTTCTGATAAATTAATTACGATGGATCTCCATAAAGTAACGCCTAGGTCAATCAAATAAGGTTAATAAGAAGGTGTAATGAAGTGAAGAGTGTAACTTAGGATGACTTGCAAGTAAACCTTAAATTATAATTAAATTGTTAAACCAAATTTAAGATTCACAGCTGCATGCATTTTGACATAACTAAACTGAAATTATTTTTTTTGGTGCAAGCCACCCTTCGTAAATAATGGTAACTTTCTTTAAAACTCTGGATCGATTATTATTTAATAGAAAATTACTATACAAATTCCTAGAAAAAAAATGTAAATCTCATTTGTTTTATCACGAAAGATTTTTATTAACATCTTCAGATTTGCTAACATTAAAGAAACAATATTATAAAAGCAGTACTTTTATCATGTTAGTGTTTTGGTGTGAAATTTTCATTGAAAATTTCTTTAGGAGCGCTGAGCTGAACTTTTTGAGTATTAAATGAGACTGCGTCTGACTATGTAAAGTCTGCTCGGGTCGAGTCGAATGTGGTCTCGAGCTCACGCTCAGATATCACAAGATTGGAAGTGAGGCAATACCTTATTGATGTCTTAGCGGTAGCGTGTTCAAATTCCTGCAATGACCCGGAGCTTTTGGTGAAGGAAATAATCGTGATGATAGACCGACTGGCTAGCTACCACATTCAAGCTGAAAATCTTCTGCCAAGCATCAATGGATGTGTTCCAGCAGCTGCACTTAAGAGCCAGTCTACAATTAAGTTTAGCGGATTACCATCTTGCGACCCATCCTCGATTAAGGTCAGATGAGATTGTGGATGAAATAGATATACATTGATATTATCCATTAACTCATTTTATTGTAGCACTAAAAAGATACCGCACTGTATCTAACAACGGCGACCACAAAGAGATACAAAATGCATCGCCACTTATCACTGTCATGCCGTGTTTTTACTTAGTATAGTGTAGTCACATACAAGTTGGGTAACTTGTCAATGTAGTTTTCCGTATAACGGGTAACTAAAATACATTTCGACAAAGCAATTTTATGACACAAATTAGGAAGGTAAAAGCAGTGCTTGTACCTCGTAAATTTATGCTAAGATAGCTATTTAAAACCACGTCGGAATTTGAACCTGAAACTCTTGCAAGAATAGTGTGTAATAGTAGAAGATAAGTGTAACAGAATATATTTTTTAATAATGTTCCTAACAGTGTAGATTCAGCTTTAACGAATCCAGTTCGAAACGTACGAGTGGTACATTTTTCGTCTGCAGCTTATGGCTTTTAGATACACAGATGTTATATAGGAGTTTCTCATATGTATTAATATTATTTTATATTACACTAACTATTACTTTTATCTATCTATTATCATATCCTGACCCTAACGGGGTAAGCAATAAGGATAGCAAATCATTGTTACCTGTATATCCATTATCCACACCGTTACTGTTTGAAGCTTATCAACTTAAATTTAATTGATATCTTCTTTATCTGGTAAAGATCGTATCTTCTAGAATATACGAGCAGGTGACAATAAAATTCTAGTGTCTGTTTGTAATGTCAAAATAACAGCTTTTTACTAAATTATTCGATACTTAAAACAGAAAATTAATTTTAAAAAATGTTCCTTGTCTGTCTGTTTGTTCCTGGTAATCTTCTAAACAATTGGACCAATTGTAACGGGACTTTCATTGGTAGATAGTTGATGTTATAAGGAGTAACTTAGGCTAATTTTATTTTGGTGGCCCCCCGGGGCTGGTGCGCGCAGGCCTAGGCCGGAGGTGGTTGGTACGGCTAGTTAATGGATCGGAGCCGTGCCAACTACCTACAGACGAATCTAAACCACTCCGCCACTGCACAAGACCTATTTGTGCAATCAGTGGCGGAGTGGAGCATCAATGTCGCGGTGGCTGCGGAGCCGTACTGCGTCCCTGCCCAACCTTATTGGGTGGGAGACATTGACGGCTCCGTAGCAATTTACTGCACGGGGTCCCCCCCCTCCGTCAAGGAGAGGGGGTCAGGGTTCGTGGCGGCCGCCTGGGGAGGGTATGGGGTTGTAGGGGTTTACTTCTCCCCAAACCGGACCCTGAGGGAGTTCGAGGCGTTTCTCGACTCACTGGGGCCGGTGGTTAGGCGGCTGTCACCGCTCCCCGTTGTCCTGCTTGGCGATCTGAACGCCAAGTCGAGGGCATGGGGAGCGGTAGTCACGAACCCCCGAGGGGCAGTGGTGGAGGAGTGGGCAGTCCAGGTTGGGCTGTCCCTCCTCAACCGAGGGGCTGTGCACACGTGCGTGCGACAGAACGGAGGGTCGTGGTGGACGTCTCCTTCGCCACACCGTCTGTCGCACGCCGTGTGCAGGATTGGAGGGTGCTGGAGGAGGTGGAGACCTTCTCAGACCACCGGTATATCCGGTTTGGGGTCTCCACCTCCTCAGGGGAGCTGGCGCGCCGGGCTCGGGGGGAGGCTAACTTCCTCCGATGGGTGGTGAGCCGCCTCAATCGGCAGCTTGCTGAAGAGGCGGCAATAGTCCAGAGCTGGCGCGCGCCGGTTCTAGTGACGAAGAGATCGACGCGATCGCGGACCGTTTCCGTAGGGCCCTTACGGCGGTCTGTGATGGTCGATGCCGCGGGGCAACAACCGCCCGCAAAACAAGCGGGCGGTGTATTGGTGGTCCCCGGAGATTGCCGATCTTCGGGTGGCCTGCTCCGCGGGCGGCGGCAGCTTCAACGCTGCCGCCGGCGGCAAACACAAGTAGTGGGAGAGGAGGCCCGGCTGCTTGGCCACTACAGGGAAGCCAGGAAGTCCCTGCAGGTGGCCATAAGCCGGGCAAAGGTGAGCAGTGGGAGGAGCTCCTCAGGACTCTAGACAGGGACCCGTGGGGGCGCCCATACCGGGTGGCCCGTAAGAAGTTCCGGGGGCAGGCGCCCCCGTTAACGGAGTCCCTGGACTCAGAGGTCCTGGCGAGGGTCGTAGCCACGTTGCTGCCTGACCTCCGGAGCTCCTCCCGCCTCCCATGACTGATGGGAGTGCTGTTGCGGAGGAGCTATTACCACCCCCCCTGTCACCGAGGAGGAGATGGGGTCGGTGGTGGAGCGCCTCCGCAACAAGCGGAGGGCACCTGGTCCGGACGGAGTTCCGGGCCGGCTTCTAAGTGTGGCGTTGGACCAATGGGGGGAGAGCTTCGGGAGCTGTTCAACCGTTGTTTGTCAGCTGGACGGTTCCCGAAGCTCTGGAAGGTGGGGCGACTCTGCCTTCTGGCGAAGGAGGGGCGCCCCCGGGCTGCCCGTCATTGTACCGGCCCCTTGTGCTGCTGGACGCACGGGGAAGATGCTGGAGCGCATTCTGGCGTCTCGTGTCGTCCGGCACATGGAGGAAATTGGGCCGGTACTATCAGACCGGCAGTTTGGCTTCCGGAGGGGGCGTTCAACCTTGGACGCCCTCTCCACCCTGAAGGAGTGGTCTGCGGAGGGCCGAGGGGGAGGTAGGCTGTTGGCGGTGTCGATTGACATCGCCAACGCCTTCAACAGTCTGCCGCACGGTGTTATACGGGAGGCGCTCTGGTTTTTCGGGTGCCCTCGTACCTGCGGCGGCTGTTGGGGGACTACCTCCAGGACAGGGAGGTCGCCTTCGTGGACGGAAGGGGGGCTGTGGTCCAGCGTCGCGTTGGGTGTGGTGTTCCAAGGGGTCGGTTCTGGGGCCACTCCTGTGGAACATGGGCTACGACTGGGTGCTCCGCGTAGCGCTCCCTTCGGGGATTCGGGTGCTGTGCTACGCGGACGACACCCTGGTTGTAGCCCGGGGAGGAAGTTTTGAGGAGGTGGCGCGCCTGGCCACAGAGGGCCTGCCCTTGTGGTCAGGCGTATAAAGTCGTTGGGCCTTAGGGTGGGGCTGAGAAGACCGAGGCCCTTCTCTTCCATGGGCCTCGGTGTGGGCCGCCTCCTGGGGCCCACATATATGTAGAGGGTATAAGGGTCCGGGTTGGGGCCCAGATGAAATATCTGGGCCTCATCTTGGACGGTCGTTGGCGGTTCGAGTCCCATTTTAAGGGACTCGAACCGCGGATAGTGGGAGCGGCGGGGCTCTCGGCCGGCTTCTTCCAAATCGGGGGGACCGGGCGCGAGCTGTCGCCGCTTATTTTTGGAGTAGTGCGGGCATGGCTGTTACGGGGCACCGATCTGGTCGGATGCCCTTAGCGCCACGAATCGACGCGTGTTGCGTGCTACGCAGCGGGTGTGGCGCTGAGGGTCATTCGTGGGTACCGATCGGTGTCTGCAGGGGCGGCCTGTGCTCTTGCCGGCTCCCCGCCGTGGGAGCTGGAGGCGGAGGTGCTCGCCGCCGTGTATAAATTCACGGCGGCGAGGAGAAAGTTAGGGGAGCCTCCAGCTCCCATAGAGGTAGACAGGGTCCGGCGGGAGGCCCGGGAAGATGTTATCAGGAGGTGGGAGGAGGACCTGGTGGACGCGCGCTATGGGCGTTATACCATAGACGCCGTCCGCCCGGTCCTCCGGGAATGGCTAAGCAGGGAGCGCGGCTCCCTGACTTTCAGAATTGTGCAGGTACTGTCCGGACACGGTTGTTCGGATGGTACCTGCACAAGATAGCAAGAAGGGGCCTTCGCCTGTGTCCATGAGTGCGGGGCTGCAGAGGATACGGCGCAGCAACTCTTGGTGAGTGTGCTGCATGGGAGGAGCAGCGCCGCACTCTGGCCGCAGTCGTTGGAGAGGACCTCTCGCTGCCGAGTGTGGTGAGAGCCATGCTCGACAGCGAGAGGGCATGGACGGCAATGGCCTCCTTCTGCGAGGTGTCATATCGCAGAAGGAGGCCGCGGAGAGGGTTCGTGAAGGGGATCCCCTGAGCGGCCCTCTCCGACAAAGAAGAACGGGTGGCAGGAGGAGGCGATTCATTCGCCAACTCCCGCCACCCTAGCCGAGCCAGAGGAGACGGGTCGGGGGGCCCGTCTTCTCATTGCACAGGCTCGGCGGACGGAGGAGACGGCTAGGGTGTACTTAGCCGTCTCTTATTAGGCCAGGGCCCGGTTCAGCTGGGCCGGCCGCCGGGGCGGCGCGGCTGTATGCCAGCGCAGTGCCCGCGTCGCCCTACTATGGCGGCGGATGGTACACCGTGGAGTTTTAGTGAGTAGGAGTCTCACATAACCACTCGTCCCCCCGGGCGGGTGTGTACCCATAATGGGTTTCTCCACGTTAAAAAAAAAAAAAAGGCTAATTTTATTTTAGAAAAAGAATTAGGGATCTGCGCAAAAAAAACTGGTTGTCGTGAATCAATTCGAGCGCTTAAATGGCTTACGCTGAGTAAACCATAAGATATATATCAAATTAATGTACAACATAATTGTAGACATTAAAAAGTCCTACAAAAAAGATAAAGATAGTATATGTCAATCTTGTAAAGATCACCCACAATAAGCATTTTTATCTTTGAAACAAATCGCACGTGTCCCCCATCGACGGTGTTCTGTAGTCCATGCGAGCGCAGCCGCGGGCACAACTAGTTTAACATAAAAGTCCATCTTAAGCCGGGATTAAAACGTCAACTTTCGACTCAATAATGGTCCTACAATAATAATAGTCTCGGCGCAACATGTTTCCTTCTTCCACACTATTCTGTCAACTGTCACCTCAGTATTCACACCTTCCTCATCATATTCATTCCTTACACAATCCATCCACCTTCATGCTTAAGGATTCGTCTCCTTGTATGTATTCTACCGTTTGTACAGTGGGTTGTGTTCCGAGGAGTTGTTGGACATGATGTGAATGGCTACTTTCCGCCATCGCACCGCCCGCCATCGGCAGGGAGTTCATCCTCACAGTTTAGAACGTAAATGATCGCGGAATAGTGCGCTTTTAGAAGGAGTTTCCGGTCTCAGCATTTAGACTAGATGACGTCGAGATTGAGACGCCAAAATTTTAATACACCTTTTAATAGGAATTTTTGTAAATCGGACTATACAAATTTAAGTTCTAAACTGTTGGCATAAAGCTTACTTTTGAATGACAGATAAAATTTATCGACCATCGTATTTTTTTGGTTTTTGAACGATTATTGTTTTTTACGTCATATATGACGTACTTTCAAGTTTTGTACCGTTTTGTGTTTAAAGTGAGATATTTTCATTTTTCCATTTTGATGGTAAAATTGTTTAGGTTGGATTTGAAGCATCGATCCACAAATAAATAATTATTCGTCGAAAATTCATATACAAGTCCCAATATTTCTCAAAAACTATTTGTTTCCGCACTTTTTCCTTCACCGGTGGATATACTTCTCACCCTACCCCCTCTCCTCCATATTTTCACATACTCAAATTCAGCGGCATGTAATTTAAAGGCGAACCTGAGTTTCTTTATGAGTGGAGTGAACATGTTTTTAAAGGTTCGGCAACACGTATGTAATGCTTCCGTTATTGCAAGCGTCCATAGGCCGCATGCTTGTTTGCCACCGTCGTGTTAAACAAAAAAACATAACAATTCTCAATTCATTTTATACTGAATTTTTTTTATAAAATATTTTACTACGAATGCATTTATATTGAGAGGACAAATCCCGTGGTCCATTATTGATTTCTCACACGCAAACCGCACGGCGGCAACAGAAATATCTTGTAAACAGTATAATCTTATTTATCGCGAGGGGATGTCCGCGGTAAATGGGATTCGATGAGCAAAAGGAGCACTTAACGCTTTGATGTCCACCCTGCCTCGCCACCCCACCTTCAAGTGCTTTGAGCATAGTGTAGAAGAGGCAGCGATTCGCGATTTACGCATACACATTTAACAAAACTAGCAGTCGCCCAATGATCGAAATTCGACCAGCGACTTTTTAATCATAGACTATTTTCTGTTTGACATTTGCAGTATGAACCTAAACAATGAATATTATATCACTTGCTGTCACTTTTCATTGAGTGACAATGTCAATATTTTGAGAGGTCTAAGTTCAATGTTACTGGTCGTGTTAGGATTCGTAGTATTAATTTATTTTATTTAATAATATATGAACATTAGTAACAGATATTAAAGATAAATTTTAGCTTTCTGCACTGCCTCTCCATATAAACTTTAACCATGCCAAATCTCACAGACTTCCGTGCACGCAATACACTAAAAAAGTGTACGAAGTTTTCTTCTCACGTAATAATATTATTAAATCATAATGTTTAATAAGTAATAAAAATGCTTCTATGGCTTACAAATCTAAATATATATATAAAAGAAAACCGTGTATGACTGACAGACTAATGTATCGACGCAGAACTCAAACCACTCAACAGATTGGCCTAAAACTGGGCATTATAAGATAGTTATTATGACGTAGCCATCCGCTAAGAACGGATATTTAAAAAAACCGGGGTTTCTATCTAAAATTTTAATACGGGTAAAATCTTGGGTTGGAGCTAGTTAAATATATGTTAGCGCAAAGGCTCTGACTTCGATAAAAAAGTAACACAAGTTCTGGCCAAATGACTTTGTTATACTAAAACAGTTTTGTATAACGTGTTTACTTCGTTCAAATACACTCGACTACTGTCAGAGAAATTCACATAAATACGATCAACATCTGACGCAATGAACATTCTCACTTGAGCTATTAGATATTGAATACATCAGTTATTATGATTCAAAAGAATAATAAAGTTGGAGTCGCTTTGGTACATGTGTCGCCCAGGTTCATCGGCCGCCTTACTTGACGACAGACATATGAGACGGTAAACACAATACGCCCTGTCTGTGAAATTGACCAGACATAGTATACGCATACATATTTATGAACAATCTTAGTTTTTGCGTCAACCAAAAATACAGTTTTTGTAAGTATAAAAGCTGAATTTAACGTGAATATAATATTATTAGGAAACCGGTGTGTTTTCCATAATATGGATCCATAAAACAAATAACATATACACTTGTATGCGAGATTCAAATATTTATGTATGTCGTATAAATCAAAAGATATCGCAGCAAAATTCACAAAATCACATACCTGAATTTAAAACTGAATAGACTTCTTTCGAATTGGAATTTTATTTTATAATCGACAATAATTATAAAAAATGATACAAAATAGTTTCGTGACGTCATCGACATTGTAGTTGCGTACTTGGAACAAAGGCAATAGATATATCTATTGATAATTTTTATACCGTATCGTATATCTTATTCTTTTTTTTATTTTCCAGGTTTTAATTAGAATATAAATTTAAACGTTTCCGCACCTCTAATAAAGACGCTTCCTTATTATCATGTGTGTTCGTCCAGATATTTCTTTCTTTGATTATAAGCTCACCATTAGACTTATTTTTGCGCTAATATATGATTTAGAGGGCAACTAGAGCCGTGCGTTTTCTTAATAAGAATCTGTGGTGCTTATTACATTCGAAGGGGACAATTTTTGGTCTATTCACTGGCGATGACGTGAATTTTGACGTATAGATAACGCGCCTTTGTAACTAATAGCATTATTACCCGTACTGCGTTTTTTATTCCCACGGAGTGAATTGACAATTCGTGTGTTGCTAATTTATTGTGTTTTTAAAATAGTCATTGTAGCTCAATGCAATATCAGAGGCAATAACTTATATAATTTAAAATAATATTAAAAAAGTTGTAATTTTAACAGATAGCAAAGTGCACTTCAGCATCTAGTTCGATGTATCTCTGGCTACAGAGGGGCGTCAATAGCCTATACTATTTTAGACCACATTTATAAACAACAATTTGACAATTATTGTTTGATATTGCTTTGGATTCCGTCTCATATTGATATCAAGGGTAATGAAGAGG
Organism: Saturnia japonica; assembly: GCA_033032175.1. Taxonomy (NCBI): domain Eukaryota; kingdom Metazoa; phylum Arthropoda; class Insecta; order Lepidoptera; family Saturniidae; genus Saturnia; species Saturnia japonica. The sequence goes on along the minus strand of CM065324.1, from coordinate 15,168,002 downwards.
AATCAACTCAGGGTTTGATAAAGAAGGTTAAAGTCGATTATTGGGAAATCATAACAAAATTTAAGAAAAGTAATTACGAAAATTGGAATGAATATTTTGATGAAAGGAGTAAAGAAAACCCTTAGTTTAGTGAAAGTCATTTAAACCGACAATATCGACAATAAACTATTATAAAATGTACTTAAAACTGGCATTATTTTAAAATTATTGGTCACTCATGTTTTTATACCCAAGGTGCATAACCTTTGTTAAAAAAATATTTTTGTAAAATTTTCACTGAAAAATTAATTTCTCTTTTTTTTAAGTGCTATTGCTAGTCATACTATTTAATGCCTGTCTATAGGTATAGTTAGCGTATAATAATATAACAACATAAAACCGATGGAATTCATTCATTTGTGATCGTAGTGTACAAGAATGTAAAATAAGGTAGAAATTTGGAATCCTTTAAAAAAAAATCATATCTACCTAGGATATCTTTTTTTGGGTTTGTTTCTGAACGACCATAAGTTCTGCTATACGCCATTTCAAGGTTATCCATTGATTACTGGACATCCTGTATAAAAATAGCATTAAGACTTCGTTCGGGACACTATCCATCGGGAAGATTTGCGTATCTCATGCGAAAAACAGAGTCACCCAACTGTAGTGAATGTAGAATGATCGATGACGTGCATCATTAACTGATGGAGTGTCACAAAGATAGGATTGAAAGGGAGTCGCTGACGAATAGTATGAATTTAAACTGACAAAATATAAGTATTTTTCACAGCATTTTGGCAGAACCTTGTTCGGGTGAAGCCACGATGTTGTATGACTTGGTAGTGCTGTCTCATCAGCGATTGTCTTGATGTGATGGTAGTATGGATTGGATACAACGGGACTGATATATTGAGTAGAATTGACCATAATTTTTTTTTTAAAAACATTTGTTTATGAACCGATTTGGAATGATTCTTTTTTTGTAGGATAGGGGATACCTCAAGGGTGGTTCCATTTTAATTTCACTGGCATTGGACCTTCAACTTCGAAGATATACAAGGGAACTCCAGCTTAGATGCTGACTCGAGGCCCATTTGCTACACACACATGTATTTCATTAATTATTAAGTTTTCTTTTTTTTTTTTTTTTGTTTTGTTTTATGTTGTAACAAATAAATGTCCTTTCCATCTTTCTTTCTTTCAAAATCATTGAAGTTGTTTATCTTTTTTGTTAAAAATTGTGTTGTAACAAATCTTTACTAGACCACTTAGAAGATCATTGCAACTGGCAACTTGTATGTAATGTTTATGTAACATTCTCAAAGTAAACAATGAACACTACCATTGGAGATGCGCAAAGGATGCCTTGCCTAATAATAAAAAGAACACTGAAATTATTTATTAGTCTATACAATTTATATACTAATATCCAATGTTAAAATAATCGTTCACTAATGCAATAATTAAATTATTATTCATTTATATAAAATTACATGACATACCATCATGACTGTATACGCGAAATGTTAGGCGGAGGTGTACACCCACAGTTGGCGGGGTTTGTTTTTTGGTCCCATGTAATAGGGGCCGAGCCTATTGCCATTAATCGAACACAAAGCTAAACTCCGAGCTGCTAAAAATACAAAAACACTTTGCTCGGCCTGGGAATCGAACCCAGGACCTCGATCATAGCAGTCGCACTTAAGACCACTATGATAATAAAAAACACAATAAAATTAAATGATTAACCCCTGACGTGTTATAAGTGTCTGTCTGTGATATCGTAGACCATAAATGGCTGAATCGATTTTGAAAAGTGATTTGGTCGAGATTGTTCTTAGCTATGATTCAAGAAAATTTATCCAGCGGTTTAAAGATTATCAGCTCTGTTCTTGTTAATAAATAGATGTGAGCATCTTTCACAGGTCTGATTAAATCGAGATTTGGTATTCTGTTACTTCTATATTAGTAAAACCTTAACCTGATGCTGATTTGATTAGATGATGATTTCAATGAATAGGTTACTTATGTAAGGAGTTTATTAAATTATCAATTTACCTTGTTAAACTATTGAATTTAATAGTATCCTTTCTCATATTAATCGTTGACTAAACCAATTATATTATTATTTATTCACATAAAATATATGGAAAGAATTTTGCAATAAATTGGTGAAAGCAGTAAGTAGTTCAACAAAAATGTCGCTTGTATCTTGCTCAGTCTACGAGTGTTTATATTAAAAACGAAAACAAATAAACGATGTAAATAATTTATAAGGCGAAAGACATCGGACCCCGATCAAGGCAACATTCCGATCGCTTCCGCGGACTGCCGACACCTCCAAGGAATCGATGCCGGCGCTTAATTAAATTTTAATCAAATTATCCGACGTCTTCCGTGCCTTTGTTTATATTTTTAGAGGTGATACAACCAACTTTTCTACTCCTTATTTATTATTCTACTTCTTCTTCTTCTTCTTCTTATATATAAAAAATCAATGTTTGTATGTATGTTCTTTAAGGACTCAAAAACGGCACAGCAACGCGTGGCCGGGTTTGCTAGTAATATCATAAAACTCAAGATATTGTATTTTATTTGTTTAATTTAAACATTTCTATTTGTATTTTTTTGTATCCTATTTATTGAAGAAGGCCATAGGCAGTATAACTTCACCTTACAGCCCCAATATGAAATTACAATGTCCCTTAATGCACAAATAATTCAAATTGGTTTCAATGGATCTTTATTATATTTGTTTCTCAAAGTTGAAATACGTGTATTTTTAAATATACATAGAATTAAATAATTATTAAAAGTTAAGCGTTCTGGTCGCAATCTCACTTGATCTTAAGTGATGATGTGTCACAAGATGATAGCTTGCTAAGCCTAGTATGTTGACTTTGCATGACTGGCTTTAGAGCATGCTGAATTATTTCTGACGAATTATCCATTAATTTAAAGACACTTGTACTTGCGTTGTAAGAATCGTTTATTGAGACCATAGACATAGAATATATCGACATCGACACAGTATTAATTTACAGAGTACTAGTGATGTGAATACACGTAACATAGTGGAAGACTGGCTCTCAAGTGCAGCTGCCGGAACACAAAATTGGTGTTTGGCGACAGATTTTCAACTTGAGGGTGGTAGCTAGCTAGGTGGGTATTAGAAAAAGTCGATGTTTTCCTTCACCAAAAGCTCAGGATCATTGCAAGGATTCAAACTCACGTCGATCGACACGAAGTCCGTACACGCTACCAACTGAGCCATCATTGCTTCAGAACATATTTATTTTGATATTCACTTTAAGATTCATTCTTGTTTCTTCTTGTAATTCTTCAAATATAAAGACCTCAGTGACCTCATAGTCGGGAATAAAGGCAGAGCCTTTATTTAAACTAAACAAGTGTGATGGAAGCCACAACACAGAGGCTATAACCGAAAAAGAAAAAAGTTAAAAAGTTGTAAATAACAACTCCATATAGATCCGTAAGAGAAGCCAAGTTGCAATCGAGAAATTCCCTTGAATCCGATGCCAGTCACTCCCGACACATGTTGAGACCTGCCATCGATTTACATTTGATTTGGGGAACGTATACCGTGTAAACATTATTCGAGATTATATCGCCAATAGCGCCTTTTGCATATGCAAAATAATCAAATAGGTACACTAAAGAAAAAACGGCATATACATTAATCTTCATGTGAAAGGGAAAATCGATTGTAAAATTTAACAATATTTGAAACACTGATTATGATTGTAATTACTATGTAATTTGAAGACGTCATACAAGTTTTTCAATGGTAAACGGGACGAAGAGAGCCAACGTGTTAAGAGCTGTTCAATCTAATTCCCTCCTCTCCCTTCCACAACAGTACCATACGCGTGGGCTTCGGAGTCACAGTTTTACGGTAAACTCCATCTCGGCACGGACTAAGAAGTTCTCTAAATAACGTGAAGAGATATTTTATGCAAGCTGGCATCAAAGCGGCAACCGTCGATGGAGTTGGATCTCTCGGTTGTCGCCGTTGTGTTTGGAATGTGCTGTACTTACCATCAGGGTCTGTACCGTCAATGTGCCAAGCTATTATAATTTAAAAAATACGTGTACATAGCTGTATGTGATTTCAAAATAACGGTTATTATCTGTAGGAACTATGATTATAAAACTTTGTGTCAAAAGTTACCCGCATGACTCTGTAATACAACAAAGTTGATTGTAGGAAATAAAATACGTTAAATACAACACTAATCGACCCCTAGTCAAATCTTTCGAGCAATTTATAACTTGAAACTCTCGAAACCACGAAAAACTGCAAAGCGCACTTTACGTCCCAAAATTCCAAACGGTTCTTAAAGAATGCAAGCAAACTTCAGAAAAATGTTTAACTCGCTCCAGAATGGACTTTGAGCGATGGGATTTAGGGTTATTATTTGCTTGACATCCCACATTCCTTGCATCAGGCGGTTCAATTAATTCCTCCGCATTCATACCTAACGTTTTCAATACATAACTCAAAGACTCGTGAGTGTAAGGGACTTTATAATAACTTGGTGAAAACTTTCGTACATTTCTAAGTTGAGATTTTGCTTTATGTTTGCTTTCCTATGTTTTTCATGTTTGATTCGTATGTTTGGAAGTAGCGACGGTTGATTTTATTTTGTTTTGATCAGAAACTACAAAAAGTCTTTGTTTGGACTGGTATATTTTATACCAGCAGTATTCAAAATATATATCTATGTATACTAAAGAACAATTATTTTTAGTATTTGGTTACGGTGACAATAAAGTTAAGGGTTCATGCCAAGACGGTTTTACTATCAAAAATAGGATGAATCATTGTGTGAATGATAGTATTACTTTCTCTGTGTGCATCCACTAAACGTGTGACGTTGGTCCGCTCATGAAGTTTCGTAGAAATTATTGACTACGTTTGAAGGAGCAAATTGCTGTTCTTTCTTGTCAATAGCGACGTGCAGGTAGTCATAAAATTTAACGAATGTATAATTTTTAGAACACAAAATGAAATCTAATACTATCGTCACATATAGGTTCGCTGGCCAGCACTAATACTACCTCCAGCAAACTCGCGTCAATGCTCAATGTAAAACAAAGCAGTTTCGACTTTACGTTGCTTCGAAAAAAAAACAACAATATATATTCCAAAATCCAGTCTACATTTCATGTTATATACATAGCTATAAATTTTTCTACATCGATCCAACATGAAATATTCATCTGTAATAGATGTGGATCCGCATTAAGGAGTTAGCCTGGGGCACTGCTTCTTTTTAAATGAAGAGGAAAATTTTAATTTCCTATCGCGTACCACCTCTAGTGATGGATCGTAATGATTACGAAATGTTTTTATCGATAATATTCCCAGTAAAATGCAATGACGATATCGATTTTAAAGTAGGTATTTATGATATTACTTATGATTTATTATAATTAGTATCTACTTGTGACATACTTGTACTTTGTACTTTTGGCGTGATAAATTATAAAGCACCAATTTATCTTTATGATAAGTTGTCTTGGGTATCCAGTCATAGATCTCATGGGCCTAGGAATTGCGTAATGCAGATTTCCACGCAATGGCATAGATATGTCGTTTTTAGAGGTAGTTTTTGTTACTCTGCGACAAAATGTTGGAGTAATATTTCACCGCCGATAAGGACCTTGAAATACTTTCACGAGCTTAGATTAATGTTGAAAAGGTTTCTTTGCGAGCATCAAAAGAACCAAGAAGATCATAAGCATAACACTAGTTTTTTAGTTTTTTATATTTCTTAATGTTTTGTTTCCTATAAAATAATTTTTAAACTTACTTGTCTTTTGTGTGCTCGTGGTTTCGTCGTTTTGGGTGTCCAAGCACCAATCCTTTTTGATTCGAGAATATTTTTAAGATTAAGTATTTAAGTTAGTACGTCCATCATTTGACGCCACCGAATGGCTCCAACGGGAGACCAGCGCTGGTTGTTTACAACCAACATGATGCTGAGCTGGAGCCGTTTTGTAGGAACTGGCAATTCATATTTGTTGTTGTAAATATTTTTTCGTTTTCTATGGTGTCAGATGTCATTCTTACAAATAAATCTTTTTTCTTTCTTTCTTTCTTTACTTAATAGTGTGGAATTTTTAGTGTTGTAATTTTTAATATAATTCATTTTTGAAGATTGGCGGACAAATAAATTTTTCGACTACTCAACTAAAACCATATATCTCTTTATTTAAAGTTCTATAGGCAAACATAAACAAAATGCCAGGGCTCAATAACTGCTTATGTAGAATTTGATACCCGTGAACACTTCATATTATTATAACAAAACTCATTGTGGCGATTAATTCATTGACGCGTTTGACACTATTAATAGAATTATTTTCATTGAAAAGTCACGGCTACAATTTCCAAAATATTTTTAAGTTTATGTCCATATGATATCACCAAGTAATGTCATAAGTGTTATTGTTTTTGATTTGACACAACCTTGACTATAAAATACCAATGGTCATACCAAAAGTAATATTTCAACAAGTTGACCTCAATCGACGCTGACATATGATCCTTTACGAACGCTTATTAAATGCTAAGGTATAAACAATGAGCAAATTCGACATCAATGTAAATTAATCGAATAAAAACAAGACGATATAGTTCATGACACAATACGGCGATGATGTCATTTGAATCACTGATTTGAACCGATAACTGTTGATTGACCACGAACGAAAGCTAAGAGTGAAGCAGTCCGATGTTTAAAGAATTCGTTATAACCTTTCCGTGGATGCACGATGGTTAGTCAATAAAGCAAATTTTCTGGTAATTTTCAAACATCTGAATAGATTATGATTAAAAAATTATGTTTTTCGAGCGTATGTAAACATGTAGGTCCAACTAATATTGGAGTCCCGTTGGATTAGATTTTAACTACTCATATAAAATCTAGTATGCATATAAACAAAATTACAGCTACAGAAGAAACTGCTAATATTAAATTATTCAAATCATCGCTACATCTTGGATATACAGTGTTGTTGCTCGATAAATAAATCTGCTTCATATTCAATATCCAAGTCGAAACATTTTTGAATGGAGAAATAAGTACTAAATTATAAATTCCGCCAAATTCGATAACATCCGTTCGGAGAATAACGGACAAGAAAATAAACTCAGGCGGATGTCATTTGTTCATAAAAACATCAGTAAAATATCTAGAAATTATTCTTAAATTACGTGCTATTGGAGTTAATTTTTATTTTTAATGTTTGCTATCATCTATATACTAATTTAGTATGTTATATAGTAAGTTCTAAAAACTGTACAAAGCTTTCTTTATTACCTCGAACTTATTTTCAGTTAAATTTATAACTTGATATATTTCATTTCAAGGTTCTACACATTTCGCAGTCACAGATCATAAGTTTTTCTTTATGCTCATGGGAGGTGATGATAAAAATATATTTTTCGGTAATTAATTATAATATCAAATGCAGGAAATCAGGTGGAATATGTGCCCGTTTGCTACTTCACAACATAAAAATGAGAATATGTACCTACGTCACATAAATTTAATACCATTTAAAGTAATCATGAGGAAAAATGAATAAAATATTCGATGTTGCCCGCCGCGCTGCGTATACACGTTAAATACCATTATTCATTAAATTAAATAATAACAATTTAACGTAACACTGTATGTACATATATGATATGTTATGAATTGGTTGCTAGTTGATAAGTTAGGTCGGACCAATTATACAATATTTTGTGGTTGGGTATTACTAATTATTATAACAAATTCCCTTTACGTCATTGTATCCATATAAATTAAACTATACATTCAGATCATTCAAAATATTATAATATCACAATTGTGTAATAATAAATCAACAATCTATACAAATACAAGTCATATTAAGCCCACAGGATAATCCTCAAAATTTGGTGCCGAATTTCTAAAATTTTGCATAGGAGCACGGTGCATTGCAGAAGATTTTGTAAATACATCAACATCATCTTATGCATTAAAGTGGGAGGTTGAAACTACCAAGCAGAAATACCGAAACGTGCTCTTATGTAGTTTGAATTTCTACGCGGGTCAGAACAACGATCCGTGTACATAATATAACTATCAATCAATAATTCATAGTTTGTGATTTCTGGACTGAGAATCAATTAATGCAAGCCATCATTGCAGACTTCATCGATCTTAACAAAGAGGTTCTAAAGTGGCTGAGAGAGCATTAGATCTAGAGTTACGAACTACTAACCAAAAACCATGAACTGTGCATTTATTAGAAACACCGATTAGGCTCGATCAATTCTGTTATGCCCTCCATCAAGAATTCAAGTATTAGCATTTAAACGCAGTATCCGACTTCTCATTTAAACCCTCGATGGAGTGAAGAATGACAAAACATTTGCCTGCGCTTCGCAGGGCTGAGTTTTCTAAGTAATTCAAATAAACTCACCACTGTCGGCGTCGACGATGACGGGAGGAGCTCCACAATTCACATGTAACAGTCAAGAAATATGAGAGACAATGTCTAGTTAACAGTCGGACAAATCGTCATCTCCCCACACCAATTCTTCTCGTGGCGAGATTATAAGTTTATACAATATCACAATATAACAAACGGCAGCAACAAGATGATTTCTGCCTAACCCGTTGCCCAACACAGTTCAAACAAACAATTACAAGAGGTTTTATGAAGTTATAAAAACAGCGTAGATACGCGTAACTCAAACCGATACGTTGTCTATCAAGACAATTAGGAGTTTCCGTTTGGATAATACCTCGTCCCGTGGTCGCCTATTGAATCTGATGAGTTGCGTATTTTGAGTATCTCTTCCTTCCTCGCAGCTCACCACATTGTACTTTGTCACTTTACTCAAAATAATCGAGATTTTTTTATAGGTTTCGTAAATTTTATGATTACTACAGTGCAATCCAGGAATAGTGTCTACCGAGTGAACGCAGTTATTAATAACTACCATTCTTGGGCTTAACTGAAAAAGTAACTTGATATACGCTGGCTGATTTCGAAAAATGATAGACCAAAGCGAGTCATGAAGGTGATGTTCTATCATTTAAATAATTACATCACTACTACACCCACGTACAGTAGCGATAATTTTTTTACTATTTACTTAGGAACAAAATTCAAATGCCAGTTTGCTACAAATCGGCCCCAGCTCAAAATAATGCCGGTTGTTTGTAACCAGTTGATCCTCCGTTGGAGCCGTTCTGTGACGTCATATGACGGACAATACGACTGATAATACCTATTAACTGATAGGAACAAATGGGTGAAAATTTGTCCGTTAAACCAGATTGTTATTGTTCATAAATTTGATCAACACAGAGAGGACAAGCAAATGTAGTAAATCCATCGCCACGTATAGATTGGCACTGAATTGATTGACCAGTATTGCACGCATCAATTTGTGCATTAATACATGTCACATATCTTAACCGTATTGTCATCTTTTTATTGATGATCGACGTGTTAATTGTGTTCTACTAGCTTGTTACCTACTGTCCTACCTACCTAACGTACTCTACTACCTAGAACCAGGTAACGCGGACTCAAATTACAGTGCAAGTTCCCATGTGCATTATCGGAAATCGCTGACCATGTGAAATGAACACTTCGTGGGACTATGAAACGATGACAAAAGGACAATCTCGCTCTATCGCTTGAGCTTGGAGGTTCACACCCTAGTTTAAGTTCTATATTGTAATCAATTTATTTTATTATAAGTTTTTGTAAAGGACTAAAAATTGCCTTTCTTTTAAAAACCTCCTACGGACGGTCAACTACGTAATTAGCTCGTAAATAGACATTTTATTATTTATTCTTTGTTATTATGTCACCCTGTGATAATGTGATTTATGTTATACAGAAAAACCCGTTTAAGCGATTCAAGTATGCACGTTGCCTTTCAGGATTAGCCGGTGTAGGTATATCCAGTTTGTATTTACGCAGACGCGCATGACAATGGAGAGAAGTTAGTCGCCACTATTGCTGTTCATATAATCGGCTACAGTTTCGTGGCTTTGCCTTACTACAGTACAAAAATATCTTGAGGGTAATAACAATAAGATTTCAAGACAAGGAAATAGCACTGGCTTTGCTTTTTTATTGTCTACTGTTAGCCGTAAGGACCCTAAAATATCGAGTATCAGATGGCTTTTACAGCATTAACGGGTTTGAGGGCGAGCGCTGAAGGCACTAAGCTTCGAAAGCGTGGCAACATGCTCAAGAGTGCCAAAGTGGCCGAGGCTCGGCTTGGACTGTTGCCGACACTGGTTTTGTAAAATTCGATCCATAGTTGGATAACCGTAGACACATGGGCATCATAGAACAGTTGCTGAAACGAGTTTTGGATAAGGAATCGTACTAAAAGGAAAGATAAGAAACCATACTGAAAGCACGACTCTAATTAAACTACATTATCGTTGATCCCATTTACTATTAAGGTCGGCAATGTTAACACGCAAAATTCGGAACGGATACTTCATTTTTCATCGAAAAATATTCTTTAGGTAGGTACCTGTCAAAAGATATTGACCTTTATAATTTTAGCTTGTCAATTTAGTACTGTAAATGCTCTGCCAGCATGTAAAGAAACTTTACTAAAATATCATTTACATTGAATATTATCGATAAATAGACAAAAGATTCGTTCACATCACTATCCTAACCTCCGTCGTTAAAAATATTGCTGTTTGAACGTGGAGTTCGCTTAGCGTTTTAATAAATTTGGAAAATTAAAGATTCATATCTGATTCCCTTCACTAGTTAATGCGCCCGTCTCGCACCGAGAAATGTTTATGCTGAGACGAGATGTGTGTTTGAAACAAAAAAAAAAAAAACAATCATCCGAATGAGGATAGAAATGTACTACCATTTTTTACATATGGAAATGTTCCCACAAGTGAATAACATGTAATATTTTCCTAAGTTATTAATTTTTTGTTCAATTATACCTAGATACTCGATTGTATAATAGTTATTTATATATATTAATGGCTCAATCTGTCCTTTAATGGTCAGGAACTAGTTGTAAGACCTATCATAGTACTTGGGTGGATGGTAGAAATCAGGATCCTGGTACAAGCACCCGGTTTTAGGATTTTGTATCATGTGCCAGGTAAGTAATTTTATTTGAAACATGACACATTATACAGTATTATTATAATTATGTAAATGCAGTACTTTAAATTAAATTAAAATAGTAATAACTAACCGGAACAAGACATAATAATATTATAATTTGACAAAAGAAAATTTTAAAAAAAACCTGATATTTTAAAATTAATATAAATAAAATTATCTCTTGACTACACTTAAATAGAATAAAATTAATGAGAACAACAAAAAATAAATAAATATAAAATGAAAATAATGATTAATTTTAAAACATGTCTATGACTCAAGTATTATATATGCTGGTACACAAGATTATCAACTTTCAATATTTATCAAGGTCCCTGCAGTTGTTTCGTACACCGAGCAGCTTTAAAAAGTGTTCAGAATGTAGAAATACAGAATAAGGCCGCAGAAATTTGCAACTTTTAGCGACTTCGGTGCTAGGATTATTGGGCCACTATCTACCATTCCCAATACGAGATCAGTTGACTTAAATCCATTAATGAAGCGCACTGGTAGGAATCTGTTCCAAACTGGGTCGTGACCACCATACATATGGTGATAAATAGCCACAGTGACTCTCTTTTGGGTTGTCGCGTTTCCTGAACTGGCATCATGTATTCAGTAGATAGATGGCTTATCGATCTCTGGATTCTATCGTTTATCGGCATAGTGCTACCACTTTGCCTTAAAATTGTTTAATACCTATATGATACAAGTGTTATATAAATTACTTCTTATGATTATGTGACTGTCCTTTTCAGGTCCATAATACAGTAAAAAAAGTTCCCATTTTATAATGTACTAGCTGACCCTCACTTTTTGACCCGTTATAAATGCTAACTATTCACCGCGCCGCTGACAACGCACCCGTGTATCACACCGTTGGTCTTACTTGTCTACAGCTTATCAGTTTGCTTAACGTTAATGGTTACTATTACGCTACTTAGGGTCACATCGTGATGTTATATAGCCTATAATGTACTTAAATAAATAGGCTTTAATATTCTATAATAATTTTTCGAATCGGACTTGTAGTTTCAGAGATTATCGCGTTCAAACAGAATAAAAAAAACGAGTTAGTAACATCTGACTTAAAATAGTTTACATATATAGGTAAATTAGTTTATTTAACAGCATACACAACCCTTTAAGTTTCTCTTTCTCGTCACACACACGCATAGTCAGTTGGCTGACAGTACCATCCTCTAGGAAAATGGGTTCGTACCACACGACAGCCAAATTTTCCATCACGCACGCTCTTTGGTCAAATCAAAAATAATGCTTGCTTCCTGTTACACACTTCCGCCTTTTTTCACGAAATCACTCCCAAGGATTGCAGGAAGGCGATAGGAAAGATGTTACACATAAAAAACAATGAATCTCTTGAGTTTTATTTATAAGTAAATATTTTTCATATATAACATACATTAATATCATATCTTATAGAATGTTTCTAATCTCAGTGTGGCTCTTGGCATAGACCTCCTCTAGCAACTTCCATTGTGGCCTGTAGTAATTTTTATATCATCCTCCCATCTTAGACTCTGGCGTACCACTCTGAAACTGCCTTGCACCATTTGATATGATGCGTGATAAGTTGTGATAACGAATTAAAATGGTGCAAGGCAGTTTATTGATTAAACCAAACTCTATTCTCCGTTGTACAGATAATTAAAATACATTTATTTTTATGGTTCCGTAAGTGTAATTCTGATGTTATAAAACCGTCCTATTGTAATTTTTTTTTTTAATATTAAACATTTTAAAGATATCGAAATAATTCATAATTGAAGTCACACAAATTTCTTAATTAACTATCGTAAAGAAGTTTTTTCAGTAAATAAAATTATTAAAGCTTTATTAATAAACTTATCGATTATTATTAAAATAATTACTATTATATTGTCAATTACTGGCTGTGCCCGTGGCTTCGATCACTTGGACCCGTACGTACCTTGCTCCCCCACTCTCGGCTATTTTAAAGACAAAAATGCTTATTGTGAGTGTTGCATAAGATAGACGTATACTCTCCCAGACTTTTTTGTAGGTCTTTTTAATGACTACAATCTATCCATTTGTCTATCTTAAGTTACTCCAAAACATAAGCTATCTTCTGGTGGAAGTTCCGTCAAAATTGGTCAAACTGTTTCGGAGATTAGGTACCTGGAACAAATAGACAGACAGACAAACGTTTTAAAAATGGGTTTTTTGTTATACGTGTCGTATATACTGTCATATGTATTTAGAAAAAAAATGTTATTTTGACATTAAAACAGACAGTTCAATTTTATTAATTGTATAGATGATTGTGTTATGTATATTTATGGACACATTAATCACTTGTCGTATTTGTACCTTTTAAAATTATAAATCATAGTTCCTACGTGTGAGTGCGGTCTTGACAAGAGATCCGTGGATCATTAATTTTAGGCATTGCATATTAATCCTTACGAACAAAAGTTACTTCTTCATAAAGACAGTTTTATGAAGTTAAATTTTGCCCTTTAAATCATCTTATTTATATACATCGTTTAGGAGATAATTAAAAATTAAAATAATTTGTATTTGCAGGAAGAACAAATATGATAGACTACAGGGGTGCGTTGGCGGTGCGGTGTTTGTTGGATAAAATTAACACGGCTGAAACCGTGGGACACAGTTAGTATCAAATATATGATGTACTTTTTAATGTTTATAATCTCGGTATTCAGGGATTTGAACTCACGTCGATACCTAAGCGGTGTCTATATGACTGAGCAGAGCCATCTTTGACTCCAATGTTTAACTCATACGGAACCTGGTGTTTATAAATAGAACACTCTTACCCGGGAATCGAACCGCAACATCCGAATTGCCGGCTCCACTTGATATTTATTTTTAATTAGGAAAAAAGCAACGTTCTAAGACGTCTCGAATAATTATTTCTGAGCTTATCTAAGGGATGATTTATGCAAACCACCCCGTGGTTAGTCCTCGTTCGTTCTTTTTTTTTATTCAATTATCACAGCGATGGCTCCGGGGGTGTTTTTTGATTAATTAATTAATAAATCATTTGTCATTATTTTATTTCGTGTCATTTTGAAATTATTTTTATGTTTCTGTGCGTTCTAAATGAGTTTGCTTTCTTTGTGTATCATTATTTTACAGTTTTACTAGCTTCTGCCCGCATCTTTCATCTACCTAGACTTCAAAGTTGGGTACAGAGAGAAGAAAAAAAATTCTTATGTGTTAATCCAAGTTATAAAATATCTGTGTGCCAAATTTCATTCAAATCTGTTGAGCCGATTTTGCGTGATTTAGTAACAAATATCTAAACATTCCCATTTACATTTAAAAATCTTCTAGAGTAGTTGGTTCGATTCCCGTTTATAGTTGCAGTATATAATTTTTACAAAATATTTAGTTACTATACTATAACATACTAGATAAGTCGATAAACACACGTGGTGCAAAAACTCGACCGAACCGTTAATTAAAACGACAAAACAAAATAACCGTTGGCTTCACTTGCAGTCAAAATTTCAACTATTCCAATGCGAGAATTAATTAAACACTACCCGATTGCACAGATATATACATACTGGATGTGGTATAAAAATCATTTTATCAAGTTTATGGATAATTTAAAAAGAAGTGATAAGAAGTTAGCTAACATTACAAGTATTTATTATTTATATTATTGGATTGTCGTTGCTAATTAAAAGATGTTTGACTTTGGTTACAAATAGCAATAAGCTTTAATTACCAATGAATATCAGGCGGATTGCATGTCTGTATGTAACATTATCTATGCAATTATCTGTCTGTCTGTTTGCTCCGGGTAATCTCCGAAACGGTTGGACATTTTATCACGGGACTTTCACTAGTAGGTAGCTGATTTTCTAGGGAGTAACTTAGGTTACTTTTATTTTAGAAA
Source organism: Saturnia japonica (assembly GCA_033032175.1). NCBI lineage: Eukaryota > Metazoa > Arthropoda > Insecta > Lepidoptera > Saturniidae > Saturnia > Saturnia japonica. The sequence goes on along the minus strand of CM065324.1, from coordinate 15,152,935 downwards.
ATGAATTAGGGTTCCGAACAAATAAAAAAACTGGTCATGGTGAATCAATTCGTGCGCTTAAATGGCTTGCTCTGAGTATAACATACATATATAGTAAATTAATGTAATGGGTATTAAAAAGACCTTCAAAAAAGTCTAATCTTCTAAGGAACACTCACAATAAGCATTTTTGTTTTTAAAATAGCTGGGAGCGAAGGAGCAAGATTTGCGCGGGCATTCTGTAGTCCACGAAAGCAAAGCCACGAGCACAGCTAGTTTTTTATATTAAAAAATTGCACGTACATGTCTCTTTCTTCTTTTATCTATATTATAAATGTTCAAACCTAAATGTGAGGCGTCTTTGAAATTTCACTCTCAATTCTCGTCTAATCATCGAATCGCCGCCTAAGAAGTTTCACTCCAAAAACCTCGGAAAGTTTTATTGCCTCTCAATCTATCAAAGAACGAACCTCGCGCAATCGACGCAAAAAGTACTACATTAACGAGGGAACAAAAAAGAAAGAAATCACATCCAGTGTGTAACTGATCTTTGTTTTGTAGTGTAGACGGCGCGCGCCATAAATTGAGCCCGCGTGTCAATTGCACGCGGCGGCCGATAGTTGCGGTCGCGGCGGGCTCGCTCGCAACGCGTTCTCGTGTGTACACACCGATACATCACATACATTATTTTGTTTTTATTTTCAACTACCTTTTAACAGCTACTTCTCTCGTCTTGGAACGACGTTTTAAATTATATTTATCCCATTATTGATTATTTTTATCTAAGTAGACGAATTAAAGCCGTAAAAATTTCAAAGTTTATAAGCAATGGAAAATTAATGAAAACACGGTCATAGTACTATAAACAATACTATTATACCTACCTCATAATAGTACCTTGGCTTTCACATATTCTTGAAAAAGGCGATGAGCGTTTAGCTACAATCTCACTTAATGTAAAGTGACGATATGACCCATGTTGATTGTCTCTCAAGTGCAGCTACCAGAACACACCTATTGGTGTTTAGTCATAGATTTCCAACTTGAGGGTGGTAGTTTGCAAAGCGGGCATTAGAAAAAGCCCTACGACCATACTATAGTTTCATCACGATGTTTTCATAGTAAACTAATTTATCAAAATACTCATATAATATATGTTGCCTAAAAATTCACAAGCATGCAAAGACACTCCAAGCGTACCTACTGGATGGGATATGAGTTATACAAAATTATAGATTATTTATTTGGTTACAAATATTATAGAAACTCAATTAATGCATGTTTGTTTGTTTAAATTGGATAAAAGTAAAATAATTTGTATGTTTCCCAAAGAGAAATAATCTTATATATTAATAAAAATCTCGTGTCGTGGGTATTTGTGGTCGCACTTCTCCGAAACAGCTGGACCGATTTTTATCATTTAAAAAAAATGTAAATATTAGTATGTATAATAATGATTAGTTTTTGATAATATATTTGTTTTTTTTTTTATTTGGCATCAAAAAATACATATAACCTTAAATTTTCTCCTAATTTTTTAATCGATATTTTAGTTAGTATTTTAAAATTTATTTTTATCTTCGGTGCGTTACTGATGCGAGTATTCCACAAAAATACTGTTTTTAAATATCTAGGCTAGCGAAGCCGCGGGCAACACCTAGTAATATATAGAATGTATTATGGATTAAAAAACTATACACGATGTTTGTAATCATATCTTAGATAATTGATAATAGAAGATATATTTGTTTACAAGGTCAATAGGTACTAAAATGAACGATATTATCACAAAAATATAATTTAGTAAAAATATATATATTGAATTTTCAATATAAATGTCACAGCCTCGGTAGCGCAGTAGGCAGCGCGTAAGTCTCATAATCTTAAGGTCGTGAGTTCGATCCTCACCCGGGGCAAAAACCTTTTTAATTTTTATTTTTCACCAAACATTTTTAATACTGATCGAATTGTTGAAAATGGTTGAAATTCGATCAGACATAACTTTTTCAGAATTATATTGAAGCTGTTTACTAGCGTATATACAGTATAAAAACAAAATAGGTAGTAATATTTTATGTCTCAAAATCTCGATTCTTTTAAATAGCCAATAAACCATAGGCTCACCTGGTAATTGAACCCTGTATACGTATGCCTTTCAAAGTGACTTCCTCCACATTTTGCGACAGATCCGAACACAAACGTAGAGATCTGTGATGTAGGGGCCACTTACAATAGTAACTACTTCAAGGAAGCTCTTTCATGTTTTAACTGTATATGAATTATCTATACCATTTACCTTGCATATCTGCGTTAATTCTTCATGAAAATTAATTGCTCAAAAATAATTTTAAAGATTATATTATCCGTGAATGAAGACCTATAGACAAATAGTTACATAGTTAAACTGTGGCGTCAGGAATGCCATCTATTGATAACTAATGAAAATATATTCAAGGCGCCATCTAGTAATAATCTATTTACTAACGTGAAAGCTCTTAGTTATTAAATAGATTGTTTACATTACTTAGATTGTTTAATTGTCTCTAAATTAATAGATGTGTCAACAAAATCGAACCACCAAACAATATAAAAATGCTTACCTAAAACTTCTTTTACATTATTAGTACCTGGTGCTCGCCGTCTTCTGCTGTTTCTTATGGCAAGTCAAACCTAACCTAACTATAACCCAGCAACATCTTCCGTGAATAGATATCTAATTTAGGGATTTGATCAAATCCATAAATCATGAATTGTTCGTCTCCAGCGTAAGATTTGATCACATGTTCTCCGTTTTTACACGACTACGAAAAAGCAGGGTTATGTTTTTACACGACTACGAAAAAGCAGGGTTATGTTTTTACCCGACTGCGAAAAAGCAGGGTTATGTTTTTCGAGCGTAACTATGTATCTATTTCTTTGGCACGTTCTGTAGCCTAAACTGCTTGATGGATTTTAGCATACGAGGTGTCGTTAGATTTGTCTTGATTGTAGGAGTGACATAGGCTATGTAATATTTAATTACAACGTCTGGTAATCAAATAAAAAGCAAAAATAGAAAAATATTTTTTTTAATGTTTTTGTTGCAGTTAGGTTTTTCCCCTTTTTAATAATTTTGTTCGTTATTATCTAGAGACCGTTTTCATTAATATAATGACAAAAATATTTGTTGATAATAGATATTATAATTAGGCGATACATAGGTGTGACAGAAAATTTTGTTGCCTTTATCAATTTTATCACTAAAGTTTACTTTACGCTAAGCAAAGCGGATGAGTAATAAATAGGATAATAAGTACATCATAGTATACGCGGTAATAGATGACCTAAAATGTAACACAAATATTGTCTATTAAGATTTGAAAGATTTGATGTAAGACTTCATTGCCATAACAAGTTACGTTGATGACTATCGATTTCATACAGCTTGCAACACTTTCGGATGTATTTCACTTGGTAAAACATATCTGTATATCGGAGGCACTTTTAACTTTATTCACGTAGGTCAGTGGTCTGAAGAGTTTTTATGAATGGGTGTGAAAATCTGAGTAAATTTTTAGTTTTTGATTGTGTGAAAGTTAATGGGAAGCCTTTTTTTATTAAATTATTATTAATTAATTAAACAATGGGCTTAGAATAGTATACATTTTACTTGGTAAAAGCATATTTAAATTTCATCACTGGTTTTTTATTATTTCAGAAACTCTCAATGATTACAAGATTGCTGCCTCTATTCTGTATGCTGACTGCTCAAATAAAGACTAATATTGGTTACTGTCGCCGACGATTTAAGGAATAATGCTTGCTTTGTCGGTTTTTTAATACAAGCGTCCATAGGTCACGGTAGCCGCTTACCATCAGACGAATCTTATGATGGTTCGATAACACTGATGATTTATAAAAAAAATGCTGAATGAAGCTGACGAAGAAAAAACATTATCAAACAGAACGGACCCACGTACGAAGCGTCAATAAAGAATCATGTCTTGACCACATGATCAGGTCACTGATGCATTTTCTATTAATAGAGGAGGAGGTAGTAGATACTCAGACCCGTCATACTGATCAGTGGACAAATTATTGACCGTTTGTCTAAATATAGCGGTGATCGTTTCGCTCCGGATTGCTTTCTCAATGGGACCAATCGATTCAATCGTGGTACGTACTGGATCACGAGTGTTGTAATTGTACGACTGGTATGAAATCACGGTTCGCAGTGATCTATCAGGTCACGTGGCTCTCGTGTGTTCATTTGCTACGTGGGATCCAACAGGCCAAGCGGTATTTTTAAACCTTTTGAGTAAAAAAGCGGGGGTCCTTTCGTCGAAAGCGGGACATAATAAAAAACGTGAATAATCCGTAGTGTTTTTTTAACTATATTTCCTTTTACTTGAATTTCTAATTTTACAGTGATGATAGACAGTCATAGAAAATTAATTTTAATGAAAATACTAATGACTTTTTATCAAACAAACATGTACGTAAACAGCGTCCTAATATGCAGGCTATCGTTAACACCCTAAATAAAACCAGTGGGCCTTTTATTTGCGCTAACCCCCGAGGCCATAATGGCTTTTGCAATTGATGCCAGTTTTTTCAAATCCATTTGGCTGTATGCGTCTTTGCGCCTTTATTTATTATCTATGGAATACTAGCCCGCCAACCGTTTAAAAAAACCCGCTCTTCGCAAATTTTGTAATCATTGATTTGACTAGTATTGTGCAGTAATATTCATTTTCTGACATTGTTTTATTCATTTCCTCGTAAATCTGATGAAGAATATTGAATGGTACACGGGTGTTACGGGAATTATGAGTATCAACTCATTAAAACCCAATTCTTCGCCCTCGGTCTTCTAATAGACTCTCTTTCGTAGTTTCTTATTTAACGCCCTCAAGATACAATGCACTATATAATAGAGGAATCTATATATTAATACGTGAAGCAAACGCTTTCGGTACCTTTTTAAGCGTATTGCCTGCACGTAAGACTGTGAGTTTTGTCATGGTTCGAGTTTATATGGAGAAGGAGTGCAGAAAGCTACAATGTATATATAATATCTGTTACTAATATATTAAATTAAATTAATTAATACTGCGAACCCTAAGCAGATCAGTGCCATTGAACTTAGACCCCCAAAATATTGACATTGTCACTCAACGAAAAGTGACAGCAAGTGATGTAGATAATACTCATTGTTTAGGTGTATGAATACTGTAAATATCAAACAGAAAATAGTCTATGATCAAAAAGTCACTGGTGGAATTTCGACTTTAGGGCGATCGCTAGTATAATATAAATAACTAATACTCATCCATGTTATTTCGTTAACTTATTTTTATATTTTATTCACGCTTCACCATCGTCTAACCCCGAAAAGTGAGACTGGGCTAGTCCCGCGCGAGACATGACATAAATTTTTCGTGTAAAAATCGGGACATCTGGCAACGCTGTCCAGTTGGGACTTCACCACGATAACTGTAACTGTTACCGCCTTTGTACCAGACTATTCGTATACTTCTTCTAAACCTTACATGGCAGGTATATTGGATTGTTTTTATGATTATACTGATATTACTTAGATTTTTTGAAGTGAAAACTTCTTTTAGCGCGGTACACATATTTTTATGTGGGATAAAATCTCTACCTGACACGTTACGACGCAGCTGTATGTGTGCATACATGCATGTACATATAGCCGCGAATGCGTTTTCATAAAAGAATATTATTTATTAGTTTCTATAATTAAATACATTCATAATAAAATGCAATTCATAAATACTGGTACATCTAAAATTGTCTAATGCGCAAAATATGTTTTCACTTCTGTTGCAATGCAATAATATTGATAGGTTGACGTTATCAATCTCACCTGATCTTACATAATGATATGGCCAAATAGTGGAAGACTAGCTCTCAAGTGCTGCTACCGGAACACACACCTATAGGTCCTTGGCGATAGGTTTAACTTGAGGGTGGTAGCTAGCCAGGCGAACATAAGAAAATCTCTTATCATAATGCTATGTTTCATCACAATGTTTCCCTTTACCGAAAACTCAGGCTCCTTGCAGTGATTCGAACTAACATCAATCGACGCGATGTACATATACACTACAACTGGGCTATCATTGCGTGATAGTCATTATTGCTTAATATTATAAACGTAACAATGTACAAAACTAACTTGTAATTCGGACAAAATCGAGGTCATTAGTTAGTTCATTTAATAAGTTATCTAAACAACCATTAATCATAATCTAAACATGTTCTGAACAGTATAAAAATTTAAACTACGAAAAACGACGACCAATTGTTTAGAGAAATAGGTCGCGGGAATAGAAAAATATTTCTCACATCAATTTAAACTAATATCGGCAAGTGTACGTCATCAATTGATTTACAACTGAATAATTCGATTGGCCACTATATAGCGTGAACAAACTCGTTCATGTAAACAACGATGGCGCTACTATTAACTAGCGATTGTAGACAGAGAAGGAAACAGACGAACAGATCGTGGCAACCTGACTGCGAAAAAGGATGGTTATGTTTTCGAGCGTGATTCGAATGTAATCGAGCTTGTAAGTATGTATGTGTATTTCTTTGGCACACTCTGTAGCCAAAATATTTTTAACATACGAGGTGTCTTAATTGTGGGAGTGACATAGGCTATATAATATTTGAATGAGCTGTCTGAGAATCAAATAAAAAGCAAAAATTTGAATAATATTTTTGAGTCGTTTTATTTTTTTAACGCAGTTGTTTTCTTTTTAAAATTTTGCTCATATATTAGTAGTATAATTTTATTCAGTTTTTTTTTTTAATTTAACATTGTCTACACATAAACAAAATATTGTTCAATGTCAGATGTACAATTAAAGTTAAAAGTTACCTTATTCTCGTTTGAAGAAAACACTACAATGTTAACAATCCAGCCTCAACCGTGTTAACAATTATGCTGCTTTTAACACCAAAATTCCACAGTCCTTTCTCTTGTCATTCGTAATGAAAGAGTACCTAAGTAATATCCCTAACTCTTTTAGTTGTTCCCTCTACGCTGGCAGCAAATTAATGTTTAGTTCCAAAAAAATCCGTTGCTAAAATTATATTGTCGGAGACGACTTGGGATCGAGACTCGCGAGATATCACCATGAGAACTTTTTTTAATTGACGTTTTAATAGTTATTTGCCTTTTAATTAATGTTCGTTTGTTGGTTGTGAAGAATTGTGCGAAATTTCAATAGGGTATTGAGCCAAAGTAAATTCTTTAGCTAAAACACTGAAATCTTTATTTTAGACAACTAAGGTTGCAAACGAGCATACTGCCTATATTCCAGATTTGATCACGCATAGAAACTCTGAGCATATACCGTTCCATTACTCTTTGAGTTACCTTGAGCTCTCTTATGAGGTCCATTAACACACCCACCGCCGTGACCTCCCTCTCTTCGTTCCTCGGTGTGAAACTATTGAGTCTGGCAGCCGCCCGCACGATACAGGTGGCACTGCACTTGCAATCACTTATCACCCACACACACAATATGTTCATACATACGTGCACACCACATAGGTACATAGGTTTTATATGGAACCTTTTCTATATTTTTACGCTAGTTAGTGTAGACCATATTTCAGATCACTGAATACGTATACACATGTTCCTTCCTTCATGAGTTTAGCTCGAATTTTACGGATAGGGAATTAGTCAGATCGCGACTTCTTTGCAATCGCAGCAACAGCCCAAGCCGAGGTCCGGCCACTTTGGCACTCTTGCGCGCTTGCTGCCCACGCTTTCGTAGCTAAGTGCCCTAAGCGCTCGCCCCCAAGTCCGGTGAAGCTGTAAAAGCCATCAGCGGCTCTGTTTTAAGATAGGGCCCCTCAGACTAACAGTAAGGTCAGATGGAAAAAAAAACCATAATTAGCGATTACCGGTGACAGACCTAAATTAAATTCTTAAAAATATTTATTTATCGTGCAATCTCACCCATAAGTCACAGTTCGCCGAGAGATAACAGAACCGTTTTAATTTTAAAACATTTGGTAAAAGTTATAGATTTATGGTCGCCGTTGACTTTTAATTACTAAGTTTTTTAAATAATCGTCGAACTTGGTATCGTAAATACGGGGGAGCGAACGCTCCATTGATTCCTGTTTCTATTTAAAACCTCTCTTTGATAATTGAAGCGCAGATGGTTCCCTAGTTGTGTGTCCTAATACCGTGTCGATCGACGTAGGTTCGAATGCTAAAATATGCCTGATCGCCCTATGGTAATTATGGTGGTAAGATATTTTCTAGCTACCACAGGTTGTGAATCTCTCTTAAAAGTGTTTTACTTTAGCTTGGTACGATGTTAAATTGTCACTTAGCATCGGATGAAACTGTAGTCAGTCAAATCTATCTATACTAATATAATAATGCGGAGAAGTCTTTTTTATTTATTTGTTTGTTTAAGCACGCTAATCTCTGGAACTACCAGTCGGATTCAAAAAATTTGTTTTGTATATGATTAAATACAAAATATTATATGTATTCCAGTCTCTCAAGGAATAGTATAGGCTATTTAAGATTAGGCTACAACTCTCAGATAGCTATAAATATTGATTTTTGTTACGTAAGTCGGAAGTCTAGGCCCTCCCGAATTGCTTCAACCGCGTGCGCTGGCGTAATCGTTAATGATACGGAAATACAATGTTCTACAATAATATTGGTCCTTAGTATAACTCAAAATAAGTTAGCCATAGCATACGCCTATCTCTTATACATAAACTACAATAAAGTATTTTGTGACGAAGATTTATTGAAAATTAATAAGTGATTTATATACAATATTTTTAGACATGCCATATTAATCCTTACAATTAAAAGTTACTTCATCATAAAGACAATTTTATGAAGTTAAATTTTGCTCTTCAGACTATGCTATTTGTACTCATAATTTAGGAGATAAAAAAAAAATTAAAAAAAATTGTACTTGCGGGATGTGCGAACAGATATGATAAGTCACATGGGTGAATCCGTGGAGCATAGCTAATTTTTTAACATGGATTTTTTTTTTTTTTTAATCATATGTAACATCAAGTGATGATTTAATAAAAGTAAAAAATAAGCATCTTAAATCGTTAACAAGCTAAACTCAGAAAAGGCATCTTAAGAGATCTATATGGAAAATTATTTTTACTTGGGACAGACCGACTGATCAAATACAGTTTCCAATGTTCTTTAGGAAAGGGGGGTTCAAGATCGGCTATGTTCTAGTGACACCAATTGTATTACAATCGTCCATTGCCTGCCATTTGCTAAACTGCCTCATTAGCCTAGTGGTCCGTAGTCCGATTGCTATGCTCGAGTCTTGGGTTCGATTTCCAGGGCGATCAAAGTGTTATTGGGTTTTTCTATGAAATTCGCAGTATTAGCTCGGAGTTTGACTTTGTGCTTGATTAATGGCAATTGGCTCGCAACCTATTACATGGGACCTAAAAAACATACCTGGCGAATTGTGGGTGTACATTAGTGCACCTCTGCCTAAGCTTTCGGGGGTACAGGCGTGATGGTATGTTATATTAATATGTAATTGGCTTCGTTAGGCGCTTAACATCAGGGGGTTGTATGCTTATTTACCACATTAGATGTAGAAAAAAAATTGTTCAAAAATATACGCTGGTTCATCTCATAAGGCGACGTAGTAAATAGTATATACAGAGTGTATTTAATCTAATTAATCTAAGATATGATTAGTTATTATGTCTTTTTTAAAAGAATGATGGCTCAATTATTAGCGTGTTCGGATTCCGTGTCTCTGGACGTGAGTTCGAATCCTTGCAATAAGACTAAGCTTTCGGTGAAGAAAAGTGGTTGGTTACTTTCTAACGCCCGACTGGCTAACTACCACCCTCAAGTTGAAAAATCTATCGCCAAGCACCTATAGGTTTGTTCCGGCTGCTGGACTTGAGAGCCAGTTTCCTCACTAGGCATGTCACCGTCTTGTACCACATCGTCACTTAACATCAGATACGATTGTGGTCGTAACGTTAAAAATGTAAACGATAAAAAAAATCCTTATAACATTAACTTAAAAACGGTTACGTTCCGAATTCACCCCGGCATAACTTTTTTTTCCTTATTTATAGCCTGCGGAGATAAACCACTCGCGTTGGATCGTCGGTTCGGTTCCCGGCTGTTATCTTTCGAAGTTTCCTGTCCCCAAGTATTAATTAGGGAGAGGAAATGAAATGATCAAAAAAAAAAATTTTTTTTTTTCTCTTCGAAAAGCTTTTGTCTATATTTCTGTTTTGATTCTATTTAATTCTAATAAATCATTTTCACAGACGTTTTCGAAACAACATAATTTAAAACTTTTAGTATTGACTGTAAATATTGCATTTAACAGTTTTAATGTTTTTTTAATTATTATTAATCGACTGCGAAAATGGAAGGTAATGTTTTTCGAGCATATGAAAATACCTATGTATGTCTATTTCTTTGGAATGCTATATAACCTAAACGGCTCGATGGATTTTAGCATACGATGTGTTTTAAGATTCGTCTTAATTGTGGAAGCGACATAGGTTATTTAATATTTAAGTACGACGTCTGGGAATCAAATGAAAAGGAAAAATAGAAACATAATTTTTTAAGTCGTGTTTTTTTAATAACCAAATTTAAATAATTTATCCCAAAATTTATTAGCAGCATCCGCCTGCAACATATCAATAGCAGTTCAACACGTGTCATCGATTGTGGTTTTTTATCGTCTCATCTGCAACATATTTTTTAATTGATTTATTATTTTAATTTATTTATTTTATAAATATTATTCGTATTGTTTTTTATATATAGGTATACTTACTTTTTATATTATTATTTAAAATTTACCATATCATAACATACCATCATGCTTGTACCTATCCCCGAAGGGTTAAGCCGAGTTGTACTAATGTACACCCACAGTTTGCCGGGTATGTTTTGTATATGCGTGGCTTTAATTTTAGAGCTTACGATTTTTCAAGGAGTTTACACCCATATCAAACCTTTATCTTTTTTTTTTAAAATCACGTTTAACCTGATTAAATCCGTGATTCAAAAGACATAAAAAATCTACACTTTTTCCCTCCATTCAATTCACTTTTCAAGTATTAAAAATCCATTATTATTATTCATAAGAATACCTATGTTATTGAGGGTTACATTGATTTTGTAATAAAAACACAGTTCATCAAATAAATATGTGGAAATTACAAGTTATACCAGATAAAAAAAAACATTAGACATAAATAAAACAATCTTCGGACTTTTCTTGTTATAACTCCTAATAACTTAGAACAGCAATTGGTCCAAATAACACTATTTAAAAACAAGTATTCATTGCATTATAATAAATAATAAGCTATTAACAATGAGCTATGCGCAATGGCAATATATTTTACTAGCGACATCTAACGAAAAGTTAATATATGTGAAACATAATTATTCTAATGTAATATTAGACCAATAATTTTATTAGTGTATATCTATTCAATCATTTCTATCTGACAAACATAGATGGCAGTGCTTTGGTAACTCAGAAACTCTGTCAAAATTAATTTTAGTGACATCTATTGAAACTATATCAAATAGTTTTTAAAAACGATTCAACATCGATAAATTTCATACGTAAATAACAGGTGGCGCTTTAATCAAATCATGCGACTAGGAGGGATTTCCCTTTAAATTCTACCTAATTTTAGAGAATGTACACTTCTTAAATTCAATTACATTGCATGCACATAAGTTATGTATATATACGCAACTAAGGGGTAATAATGTTATAAGGCATCTGCGTGATAACTTACTCAGTATATGTATTTACAACCACGACGGTAGCGAGCATTATAAAATATTTTTTATTAGCTTCTGATAATCCAAGTGATTCGTTATTTAATATCATCAACATTAATATGCAAATATTTTATAATGCTCGCTACCATCGTGGTTGAAATTACACTGTTAAACTCTATACCTGAGAGCATGTTCGTCTCTTTTAAAAATATTTTAGCAACAGGGCCGGATCTAGGAAAGGACAAGAAAGCATACCCCGTAGCTTCCAGAACCAAAAAGAAAACATGTTCACGAAACATTTTTCTTAAATCATCTCAAAGTATATTCATAATTATTGTTAGCAGATCCGACAAATTTTAACAGCTGTCATGTTAAACAGATTGCTAGGTAATAGATGGCGCCTCTTACATGTTAGTTGAGTATATTTTCTATTTTAAAGAAATACCATATTTTAATCAATTTTATAAACACATGATTTATTTAATGAAAACATTATTATTATTTATCATAATGTATTAAAGATACCTACAAGTGGCTTACTTCTACTATAATTATTCGCCTTCCTTTAGGCCATGTATCTTCTCCTGTTTTCCACGTGAAAATACATCTCCTTGACCACTCTCTGCGTGAGTGAGGGGTCTTGATGAGGGATCTGTGAACTATCTTGGTCCCTATATGATTTTCGTCGTTGTAATATTCCTCATGCTACTAATGTCAATACATTACTTATATATTATATTTATTAAACTTTTAATGAATTAATTAGTGTCTATAATATAAAATTGTAATGTGTTCTTTGTTCGTGTCTATATATTAATAATGCTTTCTATTTATATGTTTAACTTATACAATTTTATATTATCCCTGTAGATCCCCTATCGAAATATTATTTATGTATACCGAATATTCAACAACTAAATTGTAAAACGTGTCTTGCATTTGTTATTAGCCAAATTGCCTACATAGGCAGAAGCTGTAATAATAAAAAAAAAAAAAAAAAAAAAACTTTTTTTGCCAATTGCGGGGAATATCGGTTATTTTTAAACGATGTTTGTTTAATATATTTTTATTATAAAATAGCAGTGCCCCACGGTTTCACCCATATTAAAAGCAAATTTTTAGGCATTTTTTTATAGTTTATGTAAAACTATCGACATTTCAATGAGGAATACATTAATTTTTGAAATTATAATATACCTTACGTTACACGCTGATACTGTAGATTTTTAATGGTGAACGAATTTATAAAGTCGGTGCGGTACTGTTTCGGTTTATCCATTACAAACAAAAATCTAATCTTTCCTGTTCATTAAATTGGTATAGATTAACGTAGATATGACTTTGCCAGGAAAAAAAAACACCTTTGAGAAAATAATATAAATGCATATTTTAGGGCCTCCATTTCATTTATCCAGTGCATTCTACGTTTAAATCCGATCCTGGCTACCACAGCATACCATACGTCACATTGTCACCAATATACCCACGTAAAAGAAAAACGATCAATTTCGCAAACATAATCTCTTATTAAAACAGAATAATCTTAATACAAGATTTCCTCCAAACTTGTTTATATTCAAATGTAAGGTTCTCTTTTTTTGTTATTTGTGCATTTTCGTATCTTATCTTAGATTGTCTAGGTTTTTCGTACAGTCAAGCGCCTGATATGAGAAAATTTGTTTGTAAAAAAGAAACTACATCGTGTTTATTTTAAATATACAACAAATTCAAACAGTTCTGCCAAAGCTGTTGTTGCCAATTCTTGTTATATCTAACAAAAATACATTTGACGTTAAATTATCTCCGGGATATTAAAACGATCAATACATTTAAAATGCATTTATTTTGTCGTTTCGTTGTAATTTTAAATCAACCCGTATATACGTTTGATTGACATGAATAATCTCGATATATCGAACATTATGATATCTGTATCGTCTGTCACATAATTTAAATAAATGGCATCACAAAACGTGAAAAATATTCGTTTCAGAAAACATTATCGAAAATCATTGATTATTTGTTTTCCACTACATATATGGGTAGTTGTTTCATATTTAAAAAAAACCGTTTATCAGCCTATATACAATGTTTTCGTTTAGTCTGATATAAATACATATTAAAGGCCGAATGTGGTTTATAGCGAAGGCGAACTTCGTTTCAGTTTCGTTTGTACCATTAATGAAACGTTTTTTCTTTTAATCTTACTGCAAAAAAGGAGAGTTATTTTATGGCCGGAGCTGGTCCGATGACTTTCATTTGTCCACCAGTAGTCTAAAGAATAAAGGTGGATAGATGAAATCTACCTGATGGACTCATTTGAGCAAAGAAAGACTGAAGGATTGTGTTAGGAATAACATGTTGTGCCGACTTTAAAGTACTTAACTTTAGACAAGATCAAAAACAAGAAGACAAACCCAATAAGTTTTTTTTTTCGCGTGGCTACAACTACATTGGTCGACCATAATCTCATATGATGTTAAGTGAAATTGCAGGATATAGTACGCTAAACCTAGGAAAGAATAGAAGAAAAACAGTTGACTTTCTTTACCTGACTGCGAAAAAGGAGGGCTATATTTTGCGAGCGTATTTATTATGTATGTCTATTTCTTTGGCACTCTCTGTAGCCTAAACGGCTTGATGGACTTTAGCATACGACGTGTCGTTAGATTCGTCTTAATTGTGGGAGTGACATAGGCTATATATTTAAGTACGACATCCGGGAATCAAATAAAAAGCAAGTGTTTTGTTGCATTCTGGCTTTTTGTTTCCTTTTTAATAATCAGTTAACTGCTTTATTTCATAGTTTCTTGCACCACATTGTAAATAAAATTCGGAGTTAGTATGAAGATATCTTACATTGTCTATCTCGCTCACACTTTACTAAAATTAGGGGTTACTAGGCGAATAATGGCGTTATAACTCTGTATTTCAAGTGAAACAAGCCCTTGAATTCATGGCAAAATTTTTACTCACTTTACGAGTCGAGTGGGATAATAAAAATCATTGATATAAAGAGTTACTAGTTTATCATTTTTTCGCTCGTTTTTTTTTTTGTAATACAACAATGGTGACAAACAAGCATACGGCTCGCCTGATGGTAAGCGGCTACCGTAGCTTATGGATGCTTGTAATATCTACCATAGATATCACTAGCGCGTTGCTGACCTGGAACTCCCTACCCTAAAGAACTCTGGAAATCCTACTCGCCGCAGGTACATAACACTAGATTATTTGGCTGCGATCTTCTGTAGGGTGGAGGTATTCCACCAGTCGGACTGCCCCATTAGCCTAGTGGTCGTAAGAGCGACTGCTATGATCGAGTTCCTGGTTCGATTCCCAGGTCGAGCAAAGTGTTATTGGGTTTTTCTATGAAATTCTCAGTGGCAGCTCGGAGTTTGGATTTGGTCCCGATTAATGGCAATAGGCTCGCCCCCTATTACATGAGACCTAAAAACATACTCGGCGAACTATGGGTGTACATTAGTACACCTCTGCCTAACCCTTCGAGGACACAGTGATGGTATGTATGTATGGACTGCCCCAAGTAAAGAGAAATGTCTAAAGAAATTAACTCTTTTGGTTGGGAAAGTTTTAAATAATTATTACCAAAATATGAATAAACATTTATTTCAAATGTATCAAAAATTATACATTATTCCAATTTTCCCTGTACAAGATCTTGTAAAAGCGAAACAAAAATCAACTTTAAAGTTATGTTTAAAACATCCTTTGCCATGGTAACGTATATATACATAAATGTGTACACAATAAGTTTTAATACATAACCAAGTTTTTACAATAACTTTTCAAAGGCTGACCATAAAAATATAGGTAGGTAATTAAAAGTTGCTATGTGTTGTACAAATCCAAAAAACTTCAATATTATACACATGACGATATAATATAGTTTTATGAATAAAATAACAAACAAGGTTCGTTGACTTATTACGTATCCCCTGCTATTTCTTTATTGTGTTAATATTAGAAACAGATTCTGAAAGACAACTAGACCGGCAGCCAAAAGATGAACTTACGGGAAGATATCGTTCAATTGAAAAGACATCGGCCGTTTTTTAATAACCCATCTATCTGTTGTTTCAGTAACTAAAGATAGACAAATATAAACTTCTGTTCTTACTTTTTTTTTCAATGACCTATCAATGGATAGTTTTTCGTATCTACATAACATATAGTTTGAATAGATAAGAGGGAAGCCGATATCTGTCTTAAAGATAGTACTTCTTACAAAAATGTAGTAATCAGGGATGGTAAACTCAGATATGTAATAACATTTTCAATAGAAAACGGCCCTAAAAGAATCGTCAAAATCAAAATCAAATCCACTTTTAGAAATCGTAAAAAATACTCAACCAATTTTGAAGAAATTTTATATACGGGAAGTATAATATGTTATTCATCAATTGACAGGTTATATAATTTGAAAATATTATGAGTGAGAATAAAATTACGGGACGAAAAAAATTTAATAAAGACGATTAAACCAGTCAAGGATTCAGACATAGAATCTTAGACAAATAATTTAATTTGGTCTAAACTTTGATTACATTTTTTTTTATGTTTTATTAAATAATAATTCCTTCTTCCGCAGATTATGTAATTATAAAAACTATTAGTTACCTACTTACAAATAAAATAAAATTATATTTACATTTTTTACTATATATGTACACATAAAATTTATTAAACTATTAAATTACAGATTCGAGAAATACCGTTAACTTACAGAGAAGCTGAGAACTATGTCTCATTTCGTTACACATTTATGTCACAAATGGGACAATGTTACTACATATTTTGTTTACAGTAAAATACAAATTACAGTAATATATAATAATTATCGCTAAGACTTTTTACTGTCAATTAAAAAAGGTAAAATTTTAATTCACTCATTATTATTGCATCACAGAAGATTCAAAATTAAATATATCGTTACCTTAAAATAAATTATAGAAATAAACCATTTTTAGGTGTAATGTGGCTAAAATAACAAGGCTGAAGTTAAATGCAACGTTTTCAACGCATATAGGACGGAAAATAGGTACGTAATTTCAGATAGAAAAAGATAAAAATATGCTATAGACAGAGAAAGATAAATTAGCGCGATATGCTAAACACAAAAGTACGCGACTGCAAATACAAGGAACAAAGTCGAGTACCTATATTAATTAAACAAGTTAAGTTATTGGTTAATTAATAATTAATTGATTATTTTTTTGATCCAAGCAAATATTTTGCATATTATTAAAGAATTTAAACAATTTAAATATCAGCTGATAAGTTAGTTAATATAGGTGGCGCCTCCTACATATTACTTGAGTATATTTTCATTATCAATGCCGTCAACAGATGGCAACAGATGCCATCGACATTTTTTATCGAGAAATTTAATTAGGTATAAACTATTTGTCTATATGACGTTTAAAAATAAGTATTAAAAACAATGTTTGAATCTTTAAATTTCATGAAGAATTAAGGGAGGTATAATATTGCCCCAAACTTCTTTTTTTCTCTCTAGTGATTTTACAGTGAGTATTATTACAAATTTTTCACATCTCTATCGTTAATATCAAAGAAGTGCTGAGTTAGTCGTGTCCTTTTTTTGTATTTTCTCTTACTTCTACCACCGAATGGGACGGCTTATATGGAAAATCTTGTCATTTTTTTTTATAGTCTCACATAACTAGAATCACTTGTAGTGGCATCATGATTTCGTGTTACTGTTCTGCCTGGAATACGCGTTACTGTTGGTCGGCCGTAAGAAACTCGGACCCATTCCTGTGGGGGACAGCGGCGGCGTTGGAGGCATCAAGTTCGTTGCCGGATGGTACACTTTTGCCGACATTGTCATTTCATCTGTAAATGACAAAAAAATATTACATTTTTGGAACTTAGTTCCAAAACGCAGCTTGCGGTAAGAGTTATAAAAATCGTCACAATGCATAGGGAAAAAACGTCAAGTTCCCTCCATGCGACTTTCTCTCTTTCTCTCTCTCTCTCTCTCTATTTCTCTGTCTCTTTATATTATTTAAACAAGTGTGAGCATGCGTGCGAGTATCGAGATTCGAGCAGACGAGCATCGTGCGCGGCTAGTTGTATAACTCTTCCTCAAGCGGCCGCCAAATTGCAAAACATTATATTTCAGACAGGGCTCGTCAGGGTGGTTCCAAAATTATATTTCAACATAAAATATTATTTATTTACAACGTTCATACAATAAACAAAGTAAAGTATTAATTCATAACATCTAGACTTAACTGATCCAAGCGAATATTTCGCACGTTATATAATATAATATATATATATATAATGTAACTAACAGTTGTCATATAAGTTAAAACTGATTGTTAATAGATGGCGCCTTGAATATATTTTCATTAGCATTCACATATTGATTCCTGATGAGAATTAAGTAATATATGTATGACATGCCAACAAGCGTAGAAATGTGTATTTTCCTCCCAACATTGTGATATAAAGATAACATTACCATTACATTATTACATTATATTATTCATTCTGGTTTTCCCACAACGGTTTCCTTCACCGTCAGACGACAGTATTCTAAATAATTGAATGTGAGGAAACTTTTAAAATTTCCTTGTACGTACCTAAATAATACTGAGCCTCAAACCTGCGGACGTCGGACCGATATCCCAAATGATTTAACCATTTGGCCACCACAAAAATATTTATAAAGTATATTGTACAGTGTTTTAAGCATTTATATGATTTCAAGATAGACTGTGGAAGTGAAGTTGCTCACGCACTTACTTCACTCTAATATTGTATTTATTACTAGCTGTGCCCGCGGCTTCGCTCACGTGGACTACAGAATAACTGCGCGAATCTTCCTATCCCGCTCTCGGCTATTTTAAAGACAAAAATGCTTATTGTGGATGTTCCTTAGAAGATAGACATATACTCTCGCGGACTTTTTTGTAGATCATTTTAATGTCTACAATTATTTCGTACATTAATTTGATATATCTCTTATGGTTTACTCAGCGTGAGCCATTTAAGCGCCTGAATTGATTCACCATGACCAGTTTTTATTTATTTGTGCGGAATCCTAATATTTTTTCTAAAATAAAAGTAGACTATGTTACTCCCTATAATATCAGCTATCTACCAGTGAAAGTCCGGTCAAAATAGGTACAATTTTTCCAAGATTACCTGGAGCAAACAGACAGACAGACAAAGAATTCAAAAATGTTTTTTTTTTTTTTTTTTTTGTTATAGTTATCGTATATACTTTCATGTGTATTTAGTAAAAAGCTATTATTTTATTATTTGTATAGATTAGGCACAATGGGAAACAGGATTACTTTCTCAAAAATATTTTTTGTGTCTATGAAATTCAATGATAACTCAGGATACAAAATACCCGTTCCGAAGCTATACCTTTCCGAAGACCACATTAACATGAACTTTCACTTGTCACATGCATTAAATTTTTATCATAGAACTTGTATTGTCTTAACAACATGATATAGTTTATCGTGTGTAATACAGAATAGCATTATGGCAAAATGCTTTTACGAAAAATCTTTCATTTTTGGCCCTAGCAAAAGTAGTATACTGAGTTACCTTCAGGTATATTACCAGAAAACACGTAGATAGGTATTTACGCCGTAAGTAGGTTAGATGGGCGAGAAGTAGCCCTTTTTTAAGGGTCTTTTATGAGAAAAAACTAAAAGCAAAATTTATTTTTTCCAAAAAAAAAAATCGTTATTTCTCTCTCTAAGTATTTTATTTGATTGACCCTTGTATAAACTAAACGTTCATCTAATTTCCTCTTGAGATAGAATCAATGTGACTTTTGCAATTAATTTGCGATATAACTTTAAAATTTGACAATCATAATATCATTATCTAGGAAAACCTTACTATCTTTCACTTATCTATACAAATTTATTTTTTCCTCTCTAAATAACACATTTACTTACTGTTAGAATAGGATCTGTTGTATGTCTGCTTTGTGTCCTTTGTAGCCGGCATTTTGGATTCTGTAATAACGTGAAGAACAAAATATAAATCAAAATATTCTAATAATCGATATGCCCCACACAGTTTAACCATCCAACCACCAAAGTGCCCGTGAGGCCTGGCCTATTGTTGTAATAACTTCCCGTAATTACCTATAGCTAGATTCCTTGACCTTCATGATTAATCCTACGCTCCGTAAAGACGTAACGAGAAATCAATATTAATAAATTTGTAGTTCTGTCTGTACATTTAATATTTTTCGAAAAACTCACGATATGCAGCTTACATAAACGATATTAATTACGAATATGCCATTAAAACAAAGTTTGTCTTTCTGTTTTGTATGTCCGGATTTAACTCAAAAACGGCTTGACCGATTGTTATGAAATTTTGTATACGGAAAGTTTATATTATTGGTCAATTAATAAAATATAAGAAACTTCAATATTACTTATAGAAAACCGGAAAAAATTATATTTTCGTTAGTTCATGACCGATTTTGATGAAATTTTGTACACATGAAGTCATTCCATGAATAATGAGCTGCAACAATTTTCAATAAAACTTTCAAGAATCGAACAAGAAAAGAATTTCCAAAAGTTTAAAATCTCATTTATCGTTAGCTTATTTTAATGAAATTTTGTACACGGGAAGTGTAAGAAATTACATGACAATTGTCAATATTACTTCTAGAAATCGTAAAAAAGAAGTAAAAAAAAATTAAAATTTTAAAGACGGGAGCATACATTATACTATAATTGAGAGGCTATAAGAATCATTTTTAACCAATTTTGATGAAAATTTTACACGGGAAATACATGCCATTCCTGAATTGATACGGCATGTGAATTGTCAACTATATAAATAAAAATAATATTACGAGATGTTAATAACTACTGCGTGCACTAAATGCACTAAATATGCAATTAAAAGAAAAGTTCCATAAAGATTATTTGTACGATTAGTTTTTCGTGAAAGAAAATTCTTTATTGTTTATTTAAACTGGAGTATAAAAAAGCAATATTAGCTCAGCTACGAGTCAAGTCAACCTTAAAAAATGTATTTTAACGTCAATTCAGAATACGACCAATTTAAAAAGACAGTTTACCAAGAAAGGGGAGGGCAGTTTGTCGCCCACCTCGTCCACGTAACCCGTACCAATGGTCCTAAATTAACGTCATCCGACTCGGGGGGTCTAATCGACCATTTTTTTCCCGCCTGATTACGAAGGAAGGCTAATATTGACCCCCCTCTCATTGGGCTCAAACAAATGTTAACCCTTTATTCGCGCTTTCCCCTTTTGGAAAAAAGCCCATAAAATATATCTAATTAAAAAATATCCCCGCTCGAGGCCCGAAGCTTATAAAGAATGTCAATTAGGAGACGTTTTTTTTTTCTTTTTGATTATATACTATGTTTTTTCTTCTTGTCGTTTCGCGGCCGGCGAAGGGTTAAGATCTCGAAATTAGTATCGGCATGAAATATTGAGTAATTTAATATTTCCAAGTCCCTCTGTGAGAGTTTGATATACCTTTTGTTGTTTTTTTTTTTGTTAATCAGTATAAATGTTTTATGAAGGGATGCCACGATTTAAAATTTATTGTCTATGATAGATAAGTGAAGTTTTTCTGGGGTGTATATTGTGAAAGCCCTGTTAAATTTATTACTGCTTTATGTGCATTACGTTTTGGAATCAGGTGGTCCATATACCTACAGTTTCTATTTAAGCTAGCCATACTGTTGAAATAAAAGGCACAATTTCAATAGTAGGAATAAACATAATAGTCATCTCATCTTTTATAATTAGTATTTTTAGATAATTGTGATTTACCGGATAATAAGTTCAAGAATGTTTTCATATTTAATATTATTTTTAAAATATTAAGAATTTTTTTCTATGCAATTTTTTTTGTCAAATGGGTTAATATAAGGTGATCTATTACGTGAATGACGATGATGTCTTGCAGTGATTCGAGCCAATCGAGTGTCTTGCCGATTCTTCTCGATGGCTACGACGTTTTCCAAAACACTAATTATAGTGTGTTGACATTCATAAATGCCTTCTTAGAACCTAAACTGAATAAAACATTTTTAATTTTGATTTTGACTGTATAGAATCCAAAAGTAATACAACAGCTTAAGCAAGGAATCCAACATAGACCAACATAGATATTTGGCCAAAGTTAGAAATGCTACAGAGATAATGTTTTGAAACACATGTGTAGTGGCTAAGTACCTAAGTTATTCATCTATATGCTCTTAATTTTATGTATATTTATAAAACAATATACACTACTGATTTTTCCTATGTCAGAGCAACATTTAAATAAGGCAAAACTTAGATTCTATTTTAAGCATGTTTTGTATTTTTAATTTTAATGAAGTGTGTTATGTCTTGTTGGTTGGTACCTTAATAAAATAAAAATGAAATAAAACATTCTAGATTTTGATGAAGTACTCTATATATAATATTTAATGTATTTAATTCGGAAAAAGTCCCGAGCTCAAATTAGTGCGGTTGGAAATACATATATGAGTAATTGAATGGTACACTTAACTTTAGATTCTCGGTTGAGTTCCGGTTAAGCGTATGGTTTCACATTCAAACGCGTCTAATCAAGTGAGATCCGTTCTTGGATTTTATTTTTTCTTCGTGCACTAATTCAATCCGTGACACGAAAATATCGCTAGGATTAGTCACCAGTGAAAAAAGTCGCCGGAAGACAGGCATCGGGTAAGGTTGAGTGACAGATTAAATATAGGGGCCAGTATAGTTTTTTTTGTAAATAAAACTAACCTAATCAATCAATAAGAATCAATAAGAATTACATTTACTTACATAAGTTTTTATAGGTACTTAATACTTTATAATAACGTGCTAAAATTTATTTTAATTTTGAAAATTATATGTTACCTTACAACTATAATGAGCTAATTTCTTTTCTCTTTCATACCAATACCACACGCATTCGACTCCGGAGTCACAACTTTACGTAAACTCCACATCATTACGAACAAAGAATTTTTGCCACGTATTTACCATATTGTGAAGCTGTGTATTGTGAACCGTTTCCTACACGCAATTGTGTCTTCCTTTCTCCCAGGAGGCACAAACAAACATGTATTTAAGTATTCTTAGTTAGCTCGTGTTTGTACAGATAGGGCACTTAATTGCAACTAAGGGAACTTTATTACCCAAGCCGAGATTTGGCCACGTTGGCACCCTTGAGCATGTTACCACACTTTCGCGGTTGAGTGCTCGCCTCCAAGCCTCGGTGAAGCTGCAAAAGCCGTCTGAGGCTCCAGGGACCCTACAGCTAACAGTATAGTCAGATAAAAAAAAAGCGAGTATGTTCCTACAAAATGGGGTCCTTGAAACAAATTGTGAAGAAACATTTGAGCAGGCAGGCATGACAGCGACAACTGACGATCCGGCATAATGCCTTCACTTTATCATAGTATAACAAAAATAAGAAATATAATAATATTATTAAAAGGATTAATAGGCTTCTAAAATTGCCTATTTACACAGCTGACACTGATACAGGAAAATAATTTAACAAATAAAAAAAAACTTTATAGGCTTAGGGTGCATAGCCAAAGTCCATCTTATATTATAATTACATGACCCGCGCAACTTCGTCTGCGTCAGGTAATGGAAGCTCTCAAAGGAATTAATTTTCCCCGTTTTCGCAACATTTTCCATTTATACTCTTCTCCTATTGTTCATAGCGTGATGTTATATAGCATATAACCTTGCTCGATAAATGGACTATCCAACACTAAAATATTTTTTCCATTCGAACTAGTATTTTCTGAGATTAGCGCGTTCAACCAAACAAACAAACTCTTCAGCTTTATAATATTAGTATAAATTTATTGAAAAAAAATTAAACAGTACAGTTTTGGTGGGGGAAGCCCTAATTACCAAAACATTAGGAAATTATAATTTCATCATTGCGTTACGTTTTTCATATTATGATTATGATGTATAGTTTGTTATCGGGCATTACGGTACCCTAAAAACTTCGACGAATCCAAGCGTACCCGTGAAATATGTTTATTAAATCCCACTCGAGCTAAATAAGTTCATTTAGGCGGGTATACAGAAAAAAAATTTTTTTTCGACTTTTTCGCAAATTAGAAAACATTCTCACCGATTTGTATGGCTTAGTACGGAGGTAATTAGTGATTGTCAGTGCCAAGGCAGGGGGGCGCGGGCCCCAATCGCCGAATTAAATTATGTTTTTTTTTTTTTTAAACTAATGAGGGTGAATTGAATTTGTTGAAAAATGTTTGGATTAAGCAGATGGATGTGTTTCGTTGGATTTATTATCACGTTTTGTACAATTAATTCTATATTACACAAAAAATACTATTCCAAGATAGGCACAGAGTTAAAGACAATTTTATTAATGCAATAATGGTTTAGTGGTAGCGTGTACGGAATTGACGTGAGTTCGAATCCCTGTAATGAGCCGAGTTTTCGGTGATGAAACCATAGTATTGTGGTAGGGTTTTTTCTAATGCCCGTCTGGCTAGCTACCACCTTCAAGTCGAAAATCTGTCACAAAATACCTATAGGCGTATCTTGACAGGTGCACTTGAGAGCAAGTCCTTCACTAGGTTTAGTGAGTAGCCATCTTGGACCACGTCGTCACTTAACATTACTTTAGATTGTGGCCATAACGCTAAAAATTCTTAAAATGGGTTTTTTGTTATAATAATCGTATATACTTTCATATGTATTTAGTAAAAAGCTGTTATTTTGACATTACAAACAGACACTTCAATTTTATTAATTGTATAGATTTCTAAAAGTATCATTGACAACTTTTCAATTCTGTCTACAAAATTTCATCAAAATCAGTTAAAATTTAAATTCTGGTAAGCAAACATACAGACGGAAAATTTTTTTTTTTTTTAATGGCTTATTCATTATCAGTGTCCTTTTTACAGGATGTCTATCAGGAAATTCGAAAAGAAATAAAAAAGACATTTATTAAGATAGGTACAGATTGTTTACTATTCTAAGTTCATATTTTAATGACGGTTTTTGGAATGAATAACCATATTACAACAAGACAAAACCCGCATCAAAGTAAATTCGATAATAAATTGAGTGGTCCAACCCCTCGATATGAGATATTAATAATGTAGGAATAACATCATCTTTATCTTGGAATACTTTGTATCTTCTCTGTGATACATCATCCTACTGATTACCTCTACATAAGGGTCCTTACATATTATCGACGTTATTCCATATAAGTAACGTTTTTATACTATATTAACAAAATCAGTTTTACAGGAGTAGTATTTGAGACAAATTAAGAGAGGTAGACGAGAGAGAAACTCTGGAAATTTCTCTCTACTTGGGGAAGAAGGACTGGTGGAATACCTGCACCTTGCGGAAGATTGAAGCCAAATGCCGCTGTTATACCGAACTGCATTCATTTACCTGGATTAGCGATCGCCCTAAGGTCGAAATTTGACCAGCGACTTTTTGATAATAGACTATTATCTGTATCTATACTAATGTACACCCACAGTTCGCCGAATATGTTTTTAGGTCCCATGTAATAGGAGGCGAGCCTACACAAAACCAAACTCCGAGCTGCTACTGAGAATTTCATAGAAAAACCCAGTAACACTTTGCTCGACCTGGGAATCGAACCCAGGACCTCGATCACAGCAGTCACGCTTACGACCACTAGGCTAACGTGGCAGCTATTGCCGAGGCTGTTTGACATTTACATTATTAATCACTCTTCGTTAAGTAACAATGTTATTATTTTGGTGGGTCGAAGTTCAATGGCACTAGTCGTTTTGGGATTCTCAGTATTAATTTATTTAATTTAATATTAACAGATATTATAGATAAATTTTAGCTTTCTGCACTCCTTCTCCATATAATCATAACCATGCCAAATCTCACAGTCTTCCGTGCACGCAATACGCTTAAAAGGGTACCGAAAGCTTTTGCTTCACGTATTAATATATAGATATGCACAGGCTGTACCCGAAACGCGACACGCAAAAGCGAGTCACTATGACGGACTTTGTGTTTTGTTCCTATGGTGAGAAGGGTTGGAGCTCCAAGGAGAGGGGGGTTTAAAGTCCGCCGGGGCGACGCGGTAGTATGCTACCTGCAGGTCCCATGTCGTCCTATTACGGCGGCGGACGGTGCACCGAGAAGTTTTAGTGAGTAGGAGTCTCACATAACCCGTGGCCATGGGCGGGCGTGAACGCATGACGGATTTCTCCACGTTAAAAAAAAAATGGGGGGTTTAATGCGCTAAAGATACCTTTGGTGTTAGAAGCGTCTATTGATTTAATTGGACCGTACATTTGTTTGCTACATTAGTTGTTATTAATGCAAACTAGATCCTATCAACAGTCATCCCTTCATCTTCGATTGCTTGAATTAGGATATTTTCTTCTTTCTCCTTCTTTTTAGCCCATCTTTTCAGCCTTCTCTAATCTAATCCATTCTTCGCTGTTTAGTGCCACCTATAACCATTTCAAACTAGACGCTATTAAAATGTCGTTTTCGTCATTTGTAATCTTCTGACTCCTATCCAGTCTTTCCGTGGTTTCCACTCAACAAACCCTTTACACCAAAAGTCTTGGTTATGAGCTATGTTTTCAAGCGACTCCTAGATCAGCTTTCTAGTTTGTTTGAAAGTACCTACCGGTAACTTTAGATCGTGATAAATTTTAATATTTTCAATTAAATGCATGCCTTATTATGGTTTATACAACATTGAATTCAACATAATTATCATATGTTCGTCATTTGATGAATCTTCGGTTAGTATGAACCTAGTTCACGCACACGCAATTTACGAAACAAAATATTAAAAGACATAATTATTTTCCTCTTGTAACAAATTCTGTAGAGCATAAACAGTAAAATCAAGGCCCGGTATGCGTACTTCCTAACAGTGTACATTTATTAACCAATTTTTCCCTTGAACGGTTCAGTCTTAATGCTTACGTTATAACGATAAGCTAAAGCGATACTGTATTGATGACAAAACTTTCAGTACAGAACGTCTAAAGTGCTTACATGCCTAACGAAAATAACCCTTATTTGTGTGACTCGAAGGACCATTCGTCCTTGTAGACGTATTAATAAACTTCGATACTTTCAAACGTAGTCATCATATTTTGATATATTTTTCTTCCCAATCCACCGCTAGGGAAAACATGTTTGAAATTGAGTCTTATGTGCCAGTGCTATGTTATAAATTAGTTTTAGATAAAAATATATTTTAGGCCTTTTTCAATTTTGATATTGATGTCTTTAACGATGTCTGAACAGATTTATTTCATGGAAAAAGGAAAAAGCACACACAAGGGAGGGATATTTGTAAAATTGATTATGTTTGACGTCTTTTCATATCCTTTGAAAGGCTGGAGTGGAAAACGATAGATTTTAATTGAAGGCTCGAGTTACGATCGCTTTGATATCGTCTCGCTTTTAAGCGATTACAAGGATTTTCAATACACAAAGATGTATTTTGTGCTTTGATTTTTGTCTACGGATAATCCTTTGAAATGAATATCTACCTTAAAAATTAGCTGTAACTATATAAAATTAACTTAATAAATATACAACTAACTATTTAGTAATTAACTACTTAGTCTAAATCACGGTACGACTAATTTATCTCTATTTTTAGTATTAACATTGTGCTGATCTTTGACAAAATCTAACTTGACTAAGTTTTTACTAATATACATAATTTATCTCTATCGGTGTATCAGTATGTCTGCTGTGGTGCTTTATGTGTTAACTGTTGGTTATCATAGCACAAGGTATGTTTTTTGGAATCAAACTACCATGTGGCAGTTTATTTTAAAGATAATATTTTTATCAATTATTGTGAAGTATTGACCACACTGATGATGACGACGATGATGGTAATTGCGGTAATGATAGGACGTTTGCTATCAAGTATTGTTGCTGGAACACACCGACAGGTGCGGTCCAATCTTGATAAATTTTCAAATTTACTGACGATGTGTGAACACTAAAATACATTACTCATTGTTGAATTCGAACAAATAACATTGACGTTGTGTCGAATACGATCCTACTGAGCCATCATCGATTCAAGTAATAATATATAAATCCGGAAAAATAAAAATCGAGAACCACGACTCCGACAGGAACGAAGCGTTGATGTGTATTCCAGTTTTAGTTTGTACAAGATAGAAACTGTATTGGAGTGACGTATCACACTGAATACACGTTGAGTAGAAAGTTCGTTATAGTTTGAATTCTCTATACAATAATTGATAGCATAGTATGGACGCGATCAGAAATTAAATCATTTTTCAATATCCGCATTGTTATATCAGAAACTATTATAATAATTAAGAGCCTACTAAGTTCGCACAACCGATACCGCCCTTACCAGACATCAAGCGAACTAATTTGACGAATATAAAAATATAAGACATAAAAAAAAAACATAATATGGACATAACCAAAGGCATTATCCTTGAAAACAATTATAAAGTCGTTCTAGTTTTTAAGGTGGACATAAGAAATTATGATTTTATCTATTTTATATAGGTATAATCAGTCCGAGATGCAGCTGTTTCTATCGCACTCTTTTTGAATCGTTAGGGCATCACGCGACAACAATAGATCTCTGTTAAACGTATTGTTTAAATCTTTGCTGACGGCGTTTCCTATTCCTATTAATCACTTCAGTAATTCAATACATTGTGAATGGAAGTACGAGAGTAATTTTCTTGTGAACTAGTGGAATGCACTCGTGCATAAGACCGAATAAAAAAATGATAATGCGATTTCTACCTATTTCAATAATGTATGAATTTATATAGAAAATTATACGGCGTTCGTTAATCACTTCTATTTGTTACAGATATACTGATTGAATCATGATTTAATGATTGCATTATCACATCCAATGCCTTCATTATAACTGATATTGACAGATAAAGGTGATAACATTTATGACTAGCTTTTGTTTATTGCTTTGCCCTAGTGGAAATTTAAAAATGGTTGTCAATACAGGATGCATTCTTATCTGTAATTTGGAAAGCCTTGAAGATAAGGAGATGCAACAAAGGCTTCGGCTGAGGACGAAAGTTTGCAGATCTGTGTGTTTTCATAAAGGTTTTTATGACACGTCTAAATGCGATAAGTGGCTCTGTGGTCAAATTAGTGGCTAGTGGAAAATACAGTATGTCTGTGGGGCTAGTCAATTAGTTAGTTAAGTTAAATAGATAAATAAAAAGTTTGAAAATGGTGGTGTAATTACAGACTTATGGACAGAAACTTTAATCTTCCTAATATATGTTGAAGTAGATTAACTCGTATCTTTAATAATGTTAAAGCGAAAAGTATTTGATAACAATCCATTAAATTGCTGTCGCTTGGAAATATTTAATTTTCGTGGTTTTAAAATTTACAGACATTTATTATGAATCGACGTATCTTGATCCGGTGGTTATTGACTTTGATTTTGAAAAACGAGCAAATATCTATGTAGTTATGGCCCACTGTTTCACCTATTTTAAATTTTTTCAACCAACTCTCCACTACCGTAACTCTATCGTTATTCTCTGTTCCTGTACTTGCCTAACGCTTGCCAAAGTGCTTGACGTTTATGGATGCTACTCTACTCTTTAGGCTCATAGTCTTAATTTATATAGCCTATAAACTTTCTCAATAAAAAAACTATAAAATTAAAAAAAAAAAATCAAATTCTGTGTAGCAGTTACAGAGATTACCGCGTTCAAACAAACAATCTCTTGAGCTTTATTATATTAAAGATACATATTATATGTGTACATCCGTAGTGATAAAATTTTAATTTTAATTTAACGTGATAATTTGATATGAAAGTGTATAGTGTATATCTTGCTACTTTACCAAACAATAATGTGAGTTTAATTTTTTAAGTCCTCTGTGAAATCTGACAAAGTAAATTAGGCATTGTTTAAAAGTAAACCGGGTTATTTAAATTTCTAAAAAGTGAGTTTAATTAGCCTTGAACAGCACAATAAAAGTGTTTTTATATCGAGAGCTTATTTGAATAATATATTGTTTTTTCTCAAATCACTAACCAGTACTTTTAATTCGATTGCACGGATTTTTATTATTTTTTATTCTACATAGGTTTAGCCTTATGGCCACAATCTCGCGTAATGTTGAGTGACGATGTGGCCTAAGATGGTGATCTGCTAAACCTAGTGGGGGAACTGGTTCTCAAATGGAGCTGCCGGGGCTCACCTATAGGTTTTTAGAGGCAAATTTCAAACTTGATAGTGGTATTTAGCCAGGCTCGCTTTGGAAATTACTATACCATCAATGCCATGGTTTCATCACGATGTTTTCCTTCACCGAAAGCTCAGACTCATTGCAGGGATTGAAACTCACGTCGATCGACGAGGTGCCGGTACACGCTACGACAGTCGCAATCATTAATGAAATAAATTTAATCATTTCTGTATTCCCTTTTCCACAATCGGTAAGTGGATACGTGATTACTTTGAATTTAGCTAGAGACCTTCTCTGCTAGAGATTATGGTAAAAAAAAACAATAGCTTATCCCCTCTATTCTTAACACGGTTGGTGCATTGTTGAAAGCGGTACACGCAACTAGTGCATCTATCTGAATGTTTACCCACCTACAATCAGCTGCTAGGGTTGCCAAAACTATTTACCTATTTTATTTATTGATTAGGTACGTTTACTTCTATTTGTGGGTAGTTATTGCAGCTTTGCCAATCCAACTCACCTCATGCATTACAATGAAGTACACACACTAACAATAAGCGTTTTTGTCTTTACAATAACCGGAAGCGGGGAGTAGGTAATACGATTCGCGCGTGTGTCTGATCGACGGCTTTCTCTACTCCACGCGAGCAATTCTTTACCATTGTTATGAAGTGAATTTAATTCTTCTAAAAACTAGTCGACAACCCTACCGTAGACAGACGCCTCGCTTATCAAACTCTTTACATAGCGAGATTGTGTCAACCATTATTATATTATGAATTCATATTAACAAATATTTAATACACAATATTTTACTAGAAAATAGAAGGGGTAGTACAATCCATTTGACAAAACTACAATTATTGACCATGTGTATGGTAATTTCACTGTTTGGACCCGTCTGCTTTACCAGGTATTGTAAATTAATATTTATTTTATTTCATACTAGCCGGGCCTCGCGAATTTTGTATACACATGACTGTTTCATACATTTATGATAAATACTTGCCAATAAATTGCCAGATTACTTGACCACTGTTCCGCTCCTAATAATTGTAGCCTGGTGTTAGATAGACCATTACCTTGCTCAGTAAATAGGTTATAAAACACAAAACAAATATTTGAAAACTGAATATTAGTTCCAGTGATTAACGCGTTCAAACAGCCAAACAAAAAAATCAATCCTTTGGACCTCTGTTATTGGTATAGATTTCCTGTGTCATAAGGACAATACTGTTCTCATCAATTTAACAACTTCTGTGAGTCCCGTCAACCGAGTGAGGAACGTCAAAACACTACCACCGGTTCGGAAAACATCACTGACATCAAGATGGACTGGTAAGAAACTCGATCGGGTTTACCTTTTTTTTCAATTGTACAAGTGTTTATTATACATATTAGATACAATAATAATAATTTAGTGAATGCACAGAGAGGGAGTCACTCCCAGCCATCATTATCGTTCACATAATGATCCACCCTTTAATAACTAGAACCTAACACTATTACATAAAAAAACTTTTATTACTCTTATTCGTCTAAAAAGAGGGATGTTATAAGTTTAACGTGTGTATCTGTGTGTCTGTCTGTCTGTGGCATAGGACCTATTTTGATCTACTTTCTTTGTTTTGATCGAGAGTGTTGTTAGCTATGCTTCAAAAAAATCTATTCAGCTGTTTTAAGATTATCAGCTCTCTTCTAGTTAATAAATAAATGTGAGCATCTTCCACAGGTCTGATTGAGTTGAGATTTGGTATTCTGTTACTTCAATGATCCTTGAAAACCTTGAACTGAAGCTTCAGCGTCATCTGCTTTATGTAGAATACCTACCTCCGCACCAACTTACAGCAGAGATATCATGTTTGGGATCATTGAAATGGTCCCTATGAATATGTTAGTCTATGTCAGAGCTTAATAAATTTGTAATTTACCTTGTTTTTTAAGAATAAAACTACTGCCACGCTGTCACGCTGAAAGCACACATACCTATTTATAATTCATCCGCCAATTCGTATGTTTGAATAAATTATTTAAATTTAATAACTTTTATGCATGATTATAGTTTATATTACGTATATGATAAAGCTGAAATTTACTAAACATTAGCTGTATTACTATATATTAGACGTAAATTAATTCAACAGGTAAGAAATATTGCATAATTATAAAATCACCAGCGTAACATACCTAGATTGTCTAACCTGTTCGTTGAGATATTTTGTTGCCATTTGTTCAGCGTGTTTTCCTTAACCGATTCCTATATAAAAAAACCTATGTTGCGAAATTTGGAATGTCATATTTACATAGCTACAAGAGTTTATATAGTTTTAGTTTATCAGGTAATATTACAAGACATTTTTTAACAAAAAGATAATCAACTTTAATTTTTTTGAAAAGTTCCCTTATGTATCTTTGACCACCCTTGAGGTATCCCTTATCTAACAAAAAAAGAGTCATCTAAATCGGTTCATATACATAGAAGTTAAGTATTGAGTAACCTCCCGTCTTTTGTTGAAGTCAGTTCAAAATAATAGGCTGTTGATACTTTTCTTTACTATTCTAAAGTAATAAAAGTTAATTTCGACATGCGTCGAGCAATTATACATATTAAATTTGAGACATCAACCAGTTTCATTTGGGGTTTTCAATTTATTTTTGGTCCTACATTATGGTTTTTTTCATTGTTACAAAGTAAAGTTTAAACATCTGCCAGTGTTAAAAAATCCATTCCAAAATTTTCTTCTATGCTTTTACTTACCTATTGATTTATTTATTCAACGTTATCGCACTTTACTAAAGTGGTGACTATGTGGTGGTGATATAATATAAATCAGAATAATTCTAAATGAATTAAAAATAGAAACGCTATTTATCATCAATTAAAATTCCGCCGCAAACTAGAAAATGATAAATAATTTAGGCAAAAGATAATTCAATTTAAAATTAGACAAACTGTGGCTTGTAATTGTTGATATTAGAAACCAGTGTAAAAAAAAACACATTCGGTCTTATTATGCCAGGTAAATATGCCAAGAAAACGCTAATGAAGAGATAAAAATTTACTACAGAATATACAATTAGAAACGCTTAGGGTACAAACAAACAAACAAACGTACAAACATTGAAATCATATTAATTTGTATATAGGTAAATGTACAAAGACAGAGTTCCGTAGATCCCTTATGGTTAATTAGATGACAATGAACTCGCAAGTTAGTGATTCACCAAGTAAACAAAGCGGTGTTCAATTCTAAGAATAATACAGAAGCCAAACTGTAGTGATATTCGAAGGAATGTAAGTCATGAAGTCATGATTGAACGGTTAAACATCAGTAGACATTCTATGTGTAATTTGTTTTGGAATAAAACTTAAATTAATAACAAAATGTATTTATTTTATATATTTAAATAAATTTAAAATACTCAATACAACCTTTCAACATAGATACAGTCCCACACACGCTCACAAAATCACACACACACGAACACACAAACATATAATACATGGACACTCGACACTGACACCTCGCGGCTGAGTGCCCTCTGCGCTCGCCCCCAAGTCCGGTGAAGCTGTAAAAGCCGCAGCGGCTTTAGGGCCCCTAAGGCTAACAGTGTAGTCAGTTCTAAAAAAAAAAAAAAAAAAACACACTGACACATACAGTCATCGGGACACCATCAATTGCTTAAATAATCAATAATCAATTATTTTTTCTTTTATTATTGTTTTAGTGTTTTTTTTGTATCAATACTATTGATAGTAATGTGAACGACATCCATGATTATATATATATATATATCTATTTTGTAGGCAAACCGACTGCTAAGATACAGGCAACCCTAGTTTGGCAGTCAGGAGCTCATAAAAGTGTTATGATTAAAAAAAAAAGTGTTTCTAAATGTATAATCAGTTGTACTTTGCAATAATTAATTATGTTTATTATTATTAAAAAAATAGATATCCCTTTTTTCGGTTCTCATAGTTTCGCTATGTCTGCAGAGATTCTTATTATTAGAAAGCTGTAATGTAATGTATGTATGTATGCATATTAATCACGCGCACAAAGCGGTAAAATAAAATCTTGAAAAATAAAAACGTTTAAGGTGCCTCCCTTACACGTAAAATGGGATTTTTTTTAGCCTTTACCCTCATGCGGGTATGTTAAAATCATTTTTCGATTCAGGGTTTCGTTTACGAGATATTAAGCTCCAAAGTGCAAATTTTCTTTCGGAGTGAAGTGTGGGGACACGCAGCTAAATGGTTGTACTTGGGTTAAATAAAAAAAATCATGGTAATAAGTATAGATAATGAAGTTAAACAAAAACTATAAGAAGTAAGTAGGTTATAGAAGTTTAACGAGGAATAGTCAATTAACATATAATATAATATATGTATACTAAAATAAGTAATTTCGTACAAATTCTATTCAGAATTACTTAAAGCTCTTTCTCTTGTCTGCTTATTGTAACGGGCTACTACAGGCCGGACACGTATTTTTTTATTACTACGTTTTTATGAAAAGCACGCCTTGCTTACAAACTTGCCCACAAACGCAAGCGGTATGCATAAATTTTTACCGTAGACAACAGTGGTGTTTTGACTTTCGTCATAATCAAATTAACGTCTCACGGTGATAGATAACAACGGAATAAAAACGATTATAGCATTATCTAGTGATCACCTGACTAGCTATTGCCTTCAATTATACAATCTATAGCCAAACGCCTATCGATGTTTTCTAAGAGCTACAATTATGAGGAAACGCGGTCTGGAAAACGATCGAAGAATTATTTTAACATAATTTATATTGCCGTCGCGCTACGCCCGAACGACTGAATAGAGCGCAAGAGGAACAACTGCAACCCGAACTCATTATATCTACGTTAAATAGACAAAATCATAATTTGATATTATCCTGTCCCTTCCTCCAAATCAGGACTATATTTATTTGCCTTTTTTTCAAGAATATCGTAAGAACTTTGGCTACGCTTATATGTATTTCAATTATTTATAACATTCGTCAAAAATGCGATATATCTGGGCAATTTTAATAATTGTAGAAGGCCATTATAGTCCTACTTCGTATAATAATTAAATGTAAACAAATAAAAGATAGGAATACGACAGACGATAGTGGTAGATATAATTTGTTTGGACTAAACGTTACCCTTTCCTCTTAAAAGCCCCCTGTCTAGATTAACGAGTGTAGTTTTGAGACCCCTTCATCGTTTTGAAAGTGTATATTTTTTTATCTAACGTTGTTAAAAAACCATTTAGTAAATATTCATCAATTAAAAATCAATTATATTGCGGTTTTGTCTGATATATCAAATAAGTTCAAGAGCGTCAGATGTCCTAGACACGATTGATTTGTAAATACTTTGTCCTATTATAATTTATATATAAACAATAAATATTTCTGGGTCAAGTTTGCTTGCTTATTTGACTTCCTGTGTTGTAAACGAATCATCATAAATTATATTATTAAAATATCTATTTGTGATTATCACTAGATAAAAGGATATCTAACTAAAAAGGGGGATGAAAGTTTATATGAAGATATAAAGAAGATAGATTTATGAAAATAAGTATTTGGCCATTCAGTAAGAAAGTAAAAAATATGGGTACATAACGGGAAAAAGTGCTAGTTTAATATAATCTACCAATATCTTCATTAGACTAGTCTTCCAAGAAAATTGGAAGTCAAGAAAAATTGTGCCACACAAGAGAATTTTAGGGAAAGAAAAACGAACTTGAATGATTTTGAAGAGTTCTCTGGTGTATCTTCGAAGTTAAAGGTCTATAGTGCCAATTAAATTAAAATGATTAATTGAATGAGAAATTGAAATTATTAATGATTAAACTCAAAAACTACTAGACCGATATTAAAAATTCTTCCACCAATATAAAGCTACAGTACCAGCGAGTAACATAGGCTATATTATAATTTGAAAAATTAATTTATTCCTCATTAAAATGTCGAAGTTTTATACAAAGTATAAAAAATTGCCTACACGGGTGCTTTGGCGATTTTTGTCGTATAAAATGGAAACGGGTGAAATTGTGGAATCCAACTAGTATTCCATATAAATCATTGATGAATAGTATATATAGTCTTGTTACTTGATTTTTATTTTCTACATAAATCATGAAATTTATATTGAGAAAACGCATTGGTAAAAAATATCCGTTTTTCTAAAAATGCAAGCCAGCCAAGAGCATGCCCCTTAACCGTCGTTTCAAGGATTTAGAATAATGACCTCAGCCTCTGACAAATCAACTACCAAGTTCAACGACCTACACCTATAATAGTATATATTCGAAGAATGCGTAGATCAAACCCGTTAATATAAATCCGCTATGTTTTTTTATGTCACTATGTCGAGTTGAAGGCGTCTAAGAAATTGACTAATTATATGTAGCTGACTGAATAATGTCCGTTAGTACTCAATCATTATTAACCGACTTCCAAAAAAGTTGGTTCTTTCACTAGTGTGTTATATGTGTGTCATTGTTCGAAATTAGATTTTACTTGAATTAGTATTCTTTTGTGAATCACTAGGTTATTTTATACCTTAGAATAGTAACATTACATAGGTAATGTATATTGACTCGTAGCCAATATTATTTATTTAATACAATTATTATTAATGATTTGTATGTATATTTAATTAATTATGACTGGGACAAAAGTACAAATGGATTATTTCCTCATATTCGCAATGAGGAATAACACGCACTATATACTCACTATATAAATTTACACTAATATCATCAAAAGATAAAGTTTAATAAAAAAAATTGTTTAAGTGAATGTACGCACGAAAAAAAGTCAACACTTCTTTGGTGTGACAAAACCAAAATCACTCCAATAATTTTATCCTTGTATCAACGTTATGTTTAAATTAGACATTAATAAATAATAATCTTAAATTAATTTTACTGACTTTTGGAAGTGAAATTTTCTATAAACCGTTGTAATTTGAAACTCTATGAAATCAAAAAGCGGCACTAACAAGACAATTCATTTATTTTGAGGATTTCCCTTATGTATGTTCGAAGTTTAAGATCCAATGTTAATGAAATTAAAATGGGACCGCCCTTGAGGTATCCCTATACAACAAAAATGGAACCTCCAAATCGGTTCATAAACAAAGAAGTTATGGTTGAACATTCATTATAAAAATACATTCGAATTAAGTAACCTCTTTTGTTGAAGTCGATTAAAAAGTGTTCAATAATGCTTAATTAAATAGATTTTATTGAATTTGTAAGCATATTTCTAGAGGATGGTACCTAATCTCTGTATTCTCTGGTCCACAATCTAAAGCACGGCAGTTGTCGTACCAAAAACGTCGAAATGATAAGTACTTATTTCTGATCTAGAGGAACTATATTTTGAATTCTTAGATTGTTGTAATACGATCATTATCGTACGGTTATGAACCCTGGCAGTAGTACCAAGCTGGAACTACTTATCAAACTTTGTAGTGTATCAATGTTCACACTTCCGTACTTGCTTACAGCCTGCCAGATTGCTTGACGTTCATGGTTATTACTTCGCTCCTTAGGGTCACAGCGTGAAGTTATATAGCCTATAATATTCCCCAATAAATAGGGTACAAAATGCAAAAAGAATTTTTAAAATCTGACTGGTGGTTCCAAAGATACGCGTTCAAAGAACAAATAAAAAAAATCTCTTGAGATTTGTAATGGTATAGATTTAGTCGTGAGTGAGTAGTTGCTAGTATGAAATACAATACAAACATATTTTCAATGAATCACATTTTAAAGTTCAAAATTAAATGAATATTTGTTCTATTTTGCAATTTTTATAACGTCAAAGTATTGATATGGTTTGGTGAGAGTATTTCGTTGTAGAAAGTTGAACTTTCACTGGTATTCAGGTAACAGATATAGCTGAAGGTAATGCATGCTACCTGTCTTTGTTCTTCACTAAACATTCCAACGGCCCATCGTAATTTGACCTTCCCGGAATTCAAACTAAAATTTCCGACTAAGTAATTAATGAATCACTTTTTAAACGGATTTAGAAAGTGTTGTAATTATGTGATTCATCAAACGACAGAGTCGGATCTTTTCTGATCGGTAATTTCAATATTTTTTATAGTTATAAAAACACATACAATTGACCTAGATACGTCATTATTTAAATCTATTCTGTATTAAAGTGGCGTATATTTTTTTTAATGTCGTCACCAAAGTTTTTCCAGTATAATTTTTTTATTTTCAAGTGATTAATTTGAGCCAATTTCCAAGTATTTTCATCCTAGTGAAATCATATTAAAGTGAAAAAAGTAGGGTGCTACTATAGTAGAACTTATGGAGTTTTTATGGCATCTCAGAATGTGTACTTATAATTTATATTAATAATCCACTTCACTTATATACAAAAACCAAATTATATCACGGAGAACGCCAACAATATTACATAATATAGGGTCAAAACCCTACGTTAATGAATTTAAAATAAAAGCCACTACACGACACTAAAAAACTTTAATAACTAAATGGACCTACAAAAGTAATAATTCGACCACAGTACGATGTATCGAGTTTTGGAGCAGTGTAAAAACCTTATCTATGAGAAAACATTTAGAAAGTTTGATCTACTATCTTTCGTGGCCAAATAGTGTTTGAGCTTATCAATTGCTAGTCATTTGCGCTACAGGCGTGCCTGGCAGGCAAATCTGATAGTGCATGGCATGATTCTGGTAAAGATTTACCTTTTTTTATTTATAATAGCTCGGCACATTGAGGGTACTGTTCCTGTTGGTAAGCACAGTACAATCCAAACCAACGGCGACCACCGACAGATCTAAATCCATCAGCGGTCGCCGCTGTCAAGCCGGCCTGCATAAATACCTCTTCACGTTACGCTTAAAGGATCCGATGTCGTAAGAACGAGGGAACACACTGGCTTCTGGCAAGTCATAGAGAACTTTTTAGTTCGTGTCGAGATGGAGGTTACTCTAAAACTGTGACTCCGAAGCCTTGAGCGTGTGGTTCTGTTGTGGAAGGGGGAGAGGATTGGATAGGACCTGTTGATGGATGCCCGCTGCAAATGCTCAAATCCAACGAATCGGGCACCCTAAAAACAAATCCGAACATCCAACTATTAATGTGTGCGTAGAAACAGATATGCACGTCATATCGCACCTCGCGTATTATTTTTTACTTAATTAGGGGTTTCACTTTATTTATTAGATATTCAAGAGCTCAGCTTTATAGGTGTACCACCCAAAATGAACGAAAGAATGAAATAAATTATATTTTAATTAATAATACAGGTTATATAATGTATAAATAATAATATAACGTTGTATTTATAAAACCATTATTTGGATCTGATTAAAATAAAGTCGTATTTCTTAAGTTAGGAAACATCAGAAATGTAAAAAAATACCATATTTTAATCAGTATAATTCTTACATAAGGCTTTGCAATGACCCCAATGATTTCAAAGATACACTAGCAGCACGCACTGCACTCGATTCTGCGAAACAAGCAACTAAGACAATTTGTTGAATCGATAAACATTATTCGGGCCACGTACAAAATTCGCATTGCACATTGGTACTTAGAAACCGCATTCTTTTGCATCCATTCCATACTGTATTTGTTTAATAAATACCTTCGTATCTTTGTATAAACAACATGTGATTGAATATGTATACATTTTAATACAATCTCTTTTGTCTTGGTCTTAATTCTTTTATTGCTGTTTGTAATTTATATAACATTTTTCACAACTTCATTGTTTCTGTAATCACCAGAAATAAAATGCTCGTTCTTTGGTTAATAAGTTTATGGTGTTTCGTTTTTGTATGAATGCATGTTATCCAGAATCAAAATCAAAAATACTATATTTAATTTAGGCCCTAAGAAGTCACATACGAATGTCAACACATTACCACCGACTCGGAAGACATCCCATCGCAGTAATCGAAAACAGCCGGAACAAACTTGTTCGGGCTTGTCAAAATCTTTTAGTGTAGTACCAGGCAGCTCGTGTTCCACTGTTGGGCAAAGGCCTCTTCCTAAGGTAAGGCAAGTGCATAAACACCACGCCAAACCATGACGTATTGAAACATCGACAAATGAACAGTTCTATATTTTTCTCTCATGCAGTGGTACTACAAGATCATTTATCAAGCGTTCAGGTTTCTTCACGATGTTTTCTTTCACCGACAGCTGATAGTTTTACCTATTTAAATTAGTAAATGTACGCGAATTCCGAAAAATTCGTTGCTATCGACATTCCGACATCGAATTGATATTCCGTCGGTTTCAACCACTAGACAACCACGTCTTTGTGTGACTTTGAATATTATAGTAAGATTTTTAACTATTTTAGAGTTGATTATAGTTATTCTAATTTTTTTTGGATGTTTATAGAAGGAGTCACTTCCAGACATCACTATCATTTACATAATGATTCCTATAATAATACCCTTTCGACGATAAAACTTGCAAATAACTGACAAATTGGTCATGTGCTTTGTAAGTTTATTGTATAACCTAAAACAATTAAATTTATTTAATTAAAGTAACTTTTATTTGTTTTACTAAATCTAAAAATGTGTCTATCGTGAACAAGAAATAATACAGCTCGATAAATATAGGTTTATGGGAGTCTGTGTTTATAGTGTCCAATGCTTTTCAACTACGGATTCTTAAAGATATTTTTCTTTACCAAACTAGAATCAATTTAACTGCCCATGCAACTTAACTCAAGTACCTGAGTACATCACAACAAATGCATTTAGGGTAAAAACCACAGTGAAATGCCATCTGCAACATCCGTACTTAGCCGAAGAAATTAAACTGTCAGAATATGGATGAGTACAGTCTATCTGCTCCTACTTGGCTTAAGGTTACATGGTGATAGGGCATATATATATTATATTACGTGAAGTAAAAGCTTTCGGTACCTTTTTAAGCGTATTGCGTGCACGGAAGACTGTGAGTTTTGGCTTGGTTAAAGTTTATATGGAGAAGGAGTGCAGAAAGATAAAATGTATCTATAATATCTATTACTAATACATATATTACATTAAATAAATTAATACTGCGAATTCTAGTCCGACAAGTGCCATTGAACTTAGACCCCCCAAAATGTTGAAATTGTTACTCAACGAAAAATGACAGCAAGTGATGTAGATAATACTTATTGTTTATGAATACTGCAAATGTCAAACAGAAAATAGTCTATGATCAAAAAGTCGCTGGTCGAATTTCGAGCTTTTAGCGATCGCTATATAGTTTATATAATGCTTGAATGGATACTTACTACCCTCAAGTTGAAAATCTGTCTGCAAACATCTATGGGTTAGTTCCGGTGCACTACTATGCTTAGCGTGTTACCATTTTGGGCCACAACGTCAATCAACAAAAATTCAAAGAAAATAAGATAACCTGGACCGTGTAGCTATCTGTGGTCGTCGACATAGAGGCGTTAAAGGAATAAAATGGAGGCAATTAGTGGCCTTTTACAAAGCCCACATAAACGCATACAAAGCTCATTGTTTCTAAGAACGAGTGGCGCATAGACAGTAGTACCACGATTTAACAATCGTAAAACGCTGTTCGAATATTATCGATTATAATGTATATTAATTCAGTTGCTTGTTCGATGTATTTATAAATAGGGCTGGGCAAAACATAATTACTAAATAGTAATTAGTGAACATGATAATCGTCTCACTGGTGTAAGACCTGCCATAGCAACACGTTTAGGTTTGTCGCGGTCCGGGATCTGCCGTTGTATACACAGTAATTAAGATTCACATACAACATTAAACTGTATACAAACAAACGCGCACACCACACAAGTACATAGGTTCTGTAAGGGACCCTTTTTTTTTTTTCTAGTTAGACAAAAAATTAACACTTCCCAGGAGGCAGAGATATATATATATATATAGTTAGTTATCTCGAATTTTACGGATAGGGTATTTTGCATACCAGGCAACAGCCCTAGCCGAGGTTCGGGCGGTTTTCAAGGTTGGTTGTATTGAACGCTCCCCCCAAGCTCGGTGAAGCTGTAAAAGCCGTCTGAGGCTTCAGGGCTCTTATGTCTAAAACAGTATGGTTAGTTTGATAAAAAGCGTAATTAAGCGGTACAGATGTATCTGGACACGACTGATCAGCGACCACCATACAAATTTTGATAAGCTCGTTTTGATTTGTCACGTTTGAGTGTATGTCGAGATTGGAGGTTAGGATTAACAGCGACGACCGGCAATTGATTACCAATTGGCAATGGATAATGATCGTTGTTGTTTTTGGATTGTATTATGTCTATAATTACGCAGTGTTGCCACTTTTAATAATAATAATGATTATCACCATCATTTATTGTTAAAACAAGTTACACATGAATATAGTTACGTACACAATTTGGCAATGGGACAGACTCAGCTGATGCTATGTGACGCGGACACCACACAGAGCTGGTTTTCATTCTGCCCCACATACATATACAGTCAATATGCGCAATCTATGGGGGAGGCCTATGTTCAGCAGTGGACGTCCTGCGGCTGAAATGATGATGATGATGATGATGCGCAATCAGCAGCTCGGCTCGGCTCGGATCGTCACGTGGTATTACAATTTTATTAATTTAAAGAAAAGTTAAAGTCAAATAGTATAAATATAATAATTTTGCCTGGCTATTATAAAATATATACCTATATATTTATATTTAAAACATGGATTTGTAAATTTTGTGTTGGTTTGACTGTTTTTTTTAATAAAATCCAAACTTCGAAAAGCATCTTTATTTTTATTAAATTCATATTTTAATTTAAAAAAAAACATTGTATTTTAAAAAGTACAAAGAGAGTGAAATGTCTGTATAAAGTTTCTGTTATATTATTAACAGTTAAAAAATACATATTTGTATTTTGAATACGCATTGAAAATACCAACCAACCCTGTTTATAGGTGCAGTGCTATTGATTTATCTGTCAAATTATTTGGGTCATTGAAATATATTGCAAATAAAATTTATCTTGGTGGGAAATATATACGTAATTTGAAACCCAGATAGTATTGTTTGTTGAAATGGTTGGGTAATGTCCACTGACGTAACTACTTAAATTATGGTTGTCCAGTCGAAATTTTCAAACAGTACGCAGATAATAAAGAATTCGTATATTGTTACAAACAATATTGTTAAAATAATTTAGGCAAAAGGCCTAAACTGAAATCATTGAAGTATTATGCACTAGAGAGCTATTATGAATTAAAATTGTGCTCCAAATGATATAGCGGGGCTCGGGACACGCGCGCATTAATTCATAGAAATGCCATTTCTTTGACTTTTACTTATGTTTCTCGACTTTTTTAAGTGCACATTAAGGAATGATTATTTATGAAGTAAAATTTAGCACACAGACATGTAATCGGAACAACTGACCGGCACAGACTGAGTAAGTATGAGTGTATGCACCTCAACGTGAGTTTCAAACAATCAGGTTGAGGTGTCGTTTCTAGTACATAACACCTCAATGAATGAGTTGGTTCAATTGCGTTCATAAAGATTTAAAAACCGAAGATGTTGTATGTGGATTTTATTGAGGAATACAATAATTAGTGATGAGCTATTATGAGATATACTAATCCAATCATTCGATTATGAAGATGTCTCGAGATTTAACTAATTTGTTAAGATCAGTAACTATCTAGCTTTGACATTACTCGTCAAATTCGTCGGTATACAAGTTCTTATAAAGAACTTCTCCGTTTACGACTGAACGAGAATTTGTAATACTATTCGATTATGAAAATTAGTTGTTACTAAATTCAGTAATAACTAATCTACATTAGTAATAAGTAATTTACGACTCGAAGGAGTGGAACAGTAACTATGAAAGTCAAGCAATCAGGCAAGTATGAGAATTGTGAACATCGATAGGTTATAGCAGACAGTCCAACTCATTTGTGCGCGTGGCCCTATGTGTGAGTAAAGCGTTTATAGATACAGTGACTACGTGTGCGTGTCAAGAGGTACAGTTAAGTACACAAAAGAATTCTATTAGCTATTTTACTTATATTATGTCCAACTAACTGAGCTCAATTAGGTAAATGCATGATTAATGAACATAAATTATTTCGTATCACTACCACTAGAAATACCAAATAATTAACTTTCTATTAATGTTATTATTTCTGTCACGTTCTGTTCAATGTTATGTAAAGTAATATATATTATTAAATTTCCTATAGGATTTGATAGACGAAGGAATTTTGTACCATATTGTTAAGTATTTTTTCTGATACTCATTGCTGAATATCTGTATTTTTTAAATTTGAATTTAGCGTTTTAATCTTTTGATCATTTTAGTACGACGGATTATACTGGTTACGAGAAATATTTATTCTCCGCGACGAACCTGATATTTTTATTATCGACTGTACCCGTAGAACAAAGCGGTAAAAATACATGTTGATCGAAAGATGACTGCCGCGTCACTGACATACAAATGATACAAATAAAAACTGGATGTTTATTTGCTTACGCACACATATGGCCTCGCGTAAAGATGTGGTGTATATCAAAATAGCGAGGATTTTTTTACATATAGATTTTTATTTTACACGGAAGCAGTTAATAAATTCGTGTTCTAAGAGATAATAAATCGAAAGTGAAATTTATTAACGATCTTTCTACAGACACGTTTACATTTTTAAAATGTTATTCAACTTCAGAACACCTATAGGACTCACACCGTTTCAGGATATCGATTAAAGAGAATCAAATTATTTTATCTAAAATCGTTAAAGTGGGAGTAATACTCGCTCACGTAGGTTTTCATTCCATGTGAATGTATGGAAGTGACTCCCTCTCTGTGCACCCACTAAATTATTATTAATGTTTTGTATTAACACTATTGTAAAGTTGAA
Organism: Saturnia japonica; assembly: GCA_033032175.1. NCBI lineage: Eukaryota > Metazoa > Arthropoda > Insecta > Lepidoptera > Saturniidae > Saturnia > Saturnia japonica. The sequence goes on along the minus strand of CM065324.1, from coordinate 15,107,941 downwards.
AAAAAAAACATAAACCTGATCGAGTTTCTTACCGGTTCTTCTCAGTGGCTGAAATATTTTCCAAACCGGCAATAGTATTTTGACGTATAAAGATTTTTTTAATATTTTCATTTTACGTAATGCATAAAATGTATTAGGTAAAACTCTATTTTTTTATCTGTAGCTTGATTCACACTTGGCCGGTTTTTATTAGGTACTAATTATTTTATTTACCTAAGGGTTTGTCCCCATAAGCTATACCGTTTATATAAGCTTATATTAAACTCGCTATGTATGGGTTATAATTTTACAACTAAATCTTTAACTACTTCCACTTAATCATTTAAGCTGATATGTACTTGGAGTATGTGTGTACCTTCTTAAGAATGCAATAATATAATATTATTGAGCTGGCTCGGATGCTGTGTAAGGCAACGCTTAATCAAAATAATATATCGTCGTCGTGTTTAGGTTTCTTGGATTCATCTCGATAAGTGCTATATTCTTAGGACGTGATCAGACTCAATAAAAGTTATTTAAAAAAAGAATAGATTATTTTAAGAGAATGAAAAACAATATAATACTTATCTTGTATAGAGACTTGGCTTAATTTAATTTTAATACTTACTACGATACAAAAGATCTAGCGGTCGACCAATTATCGAAATTAGACCAGCGACTTTTTAATCTTAGACTATTTTCTGTTTGACATTTTCAGTAGGAACCTAAACAATGAATATTATATCACTTGCAGACACTTTTAATTGAGTGACAATTTCAATATTCTGTTGGTCTAAGTTCAATGGCACTGGTCGGGCTAAGATTCGCAGTATTAATTTATTTAATTTACTATATTAGTAACAGATATTAAAGATAAATTTTAGCTTTATGCACTCCTTCTCCATATAAACTTTAACCTTGCCAAATCTCATAGACTTCCGTGCACGCAATACACTTAAAAAGGTGTCCGAAGTTTTCTTCTCTCGTATTAATATAATGATGACGGACAGACAGCGTAGAATTAGCAATAGGGTTTCCTAGAACTGTGCAATAACAGGTAAAAAAGAATTTTGTTACAGAGAAATAACTCCTCCAGTAATCTGTTCCAAAATAACAGCCTGTTATATGATGCTTTATGTGCTTTTTCTATTACTATAACTGAAAAGAATAAATAGCTTCATACAAATCATATTTGTTTAGATCTCTCTTAAACAAAATAAAGACCTATAAAGATTGAATAGAGAAGAGTATGTTCTAAACTGAAACAGTTAACTTTTGTGTCACCTACCACTATGGGGAACAGCTACAGATAAAAGTTCCAAGCTGTTATTTGTAAATACCTGTTATTTTAAACTGTTGTAAAAATACGTCCCAATCCTAGTTCCTTTAAACGAAGCCCTAAAAATCTAAGATGGTTTTATATGTGTAGGTGCGTTACCTGCGCTCTGTTTTGGCATTACTTGTGGCTATTAATAATTAATTATTTTAACTGCTCATTATGTGTGAAATCATGTCATAAACTCCTATAATTAAGATTGAAATTGTTATAGTGTAAAACTTGTTGGTGTTTTTATTATAAATAAATATTAAAGTCAGGTAATTGCCTAACATTCTCTTAGTCAGGTATTATCTAGTGTCGCGGTTGCACGTCATTATAACTCAAAATATCTATTCATTTCCTTCTAACAACAAAAATAACATATAATGTCTTTCATATTCTTTCCTCTTTTGCGTATTATATATAAAATCATTATTTATAGTTTGTGTGTATAGTATTTTTTCGCTGTTTTTTAGTGCACCGATGTTGGTATATGGCAAGTCTATAAATAAAATGTCATTGCTAAAAATACCATAATTTTTCATGTTAAGCAATATTACTTACTTAGGTACCTATTTAAAAATCTTCTTCAATGTTTATATTTAATATTTCATCGTACATTACCAGTTGCGGTGGCATAATGTTGATAATGATAAGCTATCAGTTATCAACACTCAGAAACGACAGTGTTGTTCTATATTTATATACACATTTCAAGATGGCCGTGTTTATATACTCGCAAATAGCGTACAGGGGTAGGCATTTGGTATTAATTTTAAGTTCGCTGTAAGTTAGTCTGATAGTCGGTATTGTCAGATAATTTTAATAACTTTAGAAGGCTCCTAGTTTTTATAATCATTAGAAATATTTGCTCTAGCACAGAAATAGACCAGAAAAATAAGTTTTTATAGACAATCGTCGTTCGAATACCATCGTTTCCTCTTAAGAGGTGTCAAAGAAATATCGCCATGAATGTTTAAGCCAAGTTTACAATGATATGCGCAAACGCATAACATGTTTATGCAGCAATATGTTTAACAACTGTGAACAAAGTGAGTTATATGTACTAATATTTATTACAAAGTTCAAGGGATTGTTTGTTTATTTGAAAGCGCTAATCTCTGGAACAACAAACCAAATTTGAAAAGTTATTTTTGAATTTTGTAGCCAATTTATTGGCAAAGGTTATAGGCTTTGTTTCTAAGGAGCGGGGCAGTAACCATGGACGTCAAACAATCTGGCAAGTACAGGAAGTGATCAACAAGATTCATGGGTGCGTTAGCGGCGCGATGGAGAGTTGGTAGAAGAAAATCAACACGGGAGAAACCGTGGGGCACAGCTAGCGTTTGTGTAGTGAACAGAGCGTTGGAGATTCTATTAACCTTTTGTAATGGTAATGAGTGACCTTCCTTTATTTTAACTACGACTCCTCCTGAATGGTGAAAGTGGAGAATTATTTTCGTATATTCAAAAAGTTCAAGCTTAACTCACATATGTGTGTATTAAGAATAAATTTACAAAGACGTGGCAATAGTAAAATCAATTTTTTTTATATATGATAATACCTATATCACCGTCCTTATGTGGATGCCTAGCAATTATGTGAATTTATGAAACTTTTTTTCTATTTAAACTAAAACAAATAGCTTATTTTCCTTTTAACATATATACCAAGGTTGAATGATATCAAAAACTTGTTATATAAGTAATAAAAACATAAGAAAAAAAACTCAACTCGAGACGGATAATTAATTTTTACATAAGTTGCCTTTTAAAACAATACATTTCGTTCGCAACATTTTCATTATTAACTGAATGAAAAACAAAAAAGTTTACAAACAATAAAACAATTATGAACAATAAAATAATTGTAAACGAGAACAAAATCTCCCCCGCGTTGTACTTTATAAGCAAATAAAACAAAAAGAAAACTTACAGAATCAAAGAAACACGAACTCAATCCAAGTAAAGAAAAACTTTCAACAGAACACTTGCTGTTTTTCACTTATATTTAAAAATAATAAAGAAAAAAGTAATAATATTAAAAAGTTCGAATTGTCAAAATTCAAAATTCGAACGCCAATATTGTCGACGATTCGACGTGCGGTTACCAACTGAATGGCCATTTAGCGAGATATAAGTACGTACACTTTTACACAGTTGTAATTGTTAATTAATTTTAATGTAAACCTTATATTTATTAAGATAGAGTTCAAACTGAACGGAATTTACGTTTCAAGTGCTTTGTCAAACCATGCAAACGCGTTCAAGTATTGAGGTCAGTGACGTCTTTTTTCTGCGGCCAGATAATTTCACTGAAGCGAGCTAGAAAGATGTCTGCATCGATACGTTAGAACGAGACGGTAGATGGACGAGACCATAGTGCTTAGTCTGTGGTTATACCGTTCTGATATCGTTGTCAATTAAAATTGAACCAAAAAGTTTCATATATAACACATTTTCCTAAATTTTTCTACATAGGCCAATAGATATACATAGTATAAAATAAAGTCGCTTCCCGCTATCTGTCCCTATGTACCCTTAGATCTTTTAAACCATGCAACGAATTTTAATGCAGTTTTTACGAAAGTTTTTATGTAAACAATACATTTCTCAATTAAGTTTTTGTACAGTACAGTAAATTCAATTATTTATAATCAAGTCGTCAAAATATGATTTTGCTGACTAAATCTACATGACATTCATCAAAATAATGTTCTAAAGAATTGTAGTCCTTCAAAAATCCTAGAGAAGATTCCGCAATGGCATATATCTATTTCCTAAGGTTGACTTACAGTAACCATTTGTATATTCAACATAATAAATAAAAATATTACGTTATTTGCTAAGCTATTTTCTCCGATTCAGTATTAATCTTTATGCTGATAAGTTTCTTAGTTAACTTGGGCAATTAATGTAGATAAAGATTGCCCTTTTCAGTTTTCCATTTAAATGAATACCGTAGAAGATATCGCAAATTCAATATTATTCGCGACCAAAAAAATCCTGCCTAAAAAACCTATGATTAATTTCGTGACGCGAGCTAAGCGCACTATTCGTAACTATGAAGTATTAGGCAAAAATGTACGTGTACTTTACACTTTCGCCGGGTACGTTTTAGGTCCCACGTAATACGGGGCGAGCCTATTGCCTTTAATCGGGCACAAAGCCAAACTCCAAGCTGCTACAGAGATATTTGTAGTTAAACCCAATAATACTATGCTCGACCTGAGAATCGAACCCAGGACCTCGATCATAACAGTCGCGTTTATGACGACTTGGCTAATTAGGCAGTTCTGAAGTTATGAACAGTTAATATTTAAAGCGATAAACTCTAAATCAGGCTTTTTTAAACATAAAATACACCACTTTGTAAATTGTACCTGTGCAAATTTTTTGCTAAAAATTGTCTTGTCTATTTCATAATATGTTCATACTTAAACTTTTGACAACAATCACTAATTTTAGATTAAGTAATCGATTATTGTGATTATTTCCCATTTTGTATTGAAAATAATATCACTCGTGATTGGCTTGGTCTCGTTGTATATTAGATACAATACCTACCGACTCTATAGGATAAGTTTTATTTTCTTCAGTTCTAAATTATAAATAAAAAACAAAATGCACAAAGTGATCAAACGTAGTACAAAACAAAGTTTGTTTTACAATTAATAAACAAAGTAATAAGGTAATGGTTTATAAATAAAAAATTAAACAAACAATTACCTACATTTTCTTAGCGTCGGATAATCCCTTAACAATGGGAGAGTTTATAATCAATTGTAATGACATCAAATTACATTATTATTAATTAATAACATTCCGTAAAATTGTTATGGGAATTATTAGTATATCCAGGAATTAATTAACAAATTTAAAAATGAAAGGAAAGAAAACAATAATACCACTTATTACTTTGAAAGTATAAATATTTGAACTTAATGTAAGCCAGCACATTCTAAAAGTTGTCAATCACGCAAATGTCTTAATATTAAGTCGGCATGCATCACGTTCTAAATTGCAAAGTTTTTTTTTCTTACTAGCGGTCGCCCAATGATCGAAGTTCGACCAGCGACTTTTTAATCGTAGACTATTTTCTGTTTCACATTTTTAGTATGAACCTAAACAATGAATATATATCACTTGCTGTCACTTTTCATTGAGTGACAATGTCAATACTTTGAGGGGTCTAAGTTCAATGGCACTAGTCGTTTTAGGATTCTCAGTATTAATTTATTTTATTTAAATATATTAGTAACAGATATTATAGATAAATTTTAGCTTTCTGCACTCCTTCCATACATAAACTTTAACCATGTCAAATCTCACAGACGTGCACGCAATACGCTTAAAAAGGGGTACAAAGTTTTTCTTCTTATTTAATGGCAACTTGTGTTATAAATAAAATTAGATATGCCAATATCAAGTAAATAGAATATTTTGTCTAATCTACAGATATCAATCAACACTTTATAAAGATGGTGGCTCTCTTGTTAAAATTTTGTGGTTTTGTGACAACTTAAAAGTCTAGCTTCTAGTTATTATTTATAATACACGAGTGCACAAGAATACAAATATAACACAAAAAATTTCATCAATATTGCATACCTAATCTAGGGTAATAATCACGATTTTATAAATTAAAATGAATAAACCACAGCATGACAGCAAGATCTTGCAAAAAACCCTGCAAATTTATAATTAATTATAAAATATTAAAATACATGTACAATATATTAAGCACGCATTTAAATATTAAAAAAAAACACGTGTTAAGCCTACATTTTATCACGTATTTATTACTCAACCATAAATACGTATTATATACGTATTGCGAAGTAATAAGAACTATATCCGTTGACGAGTTTTTGGTGGGATCTTGAAGTGACATGCTGCGGTTTTTATTGTATAATATTGGTGGCATTTTGCGTGATATAATTTGGTTTTTGTCCTTAAGTGAAGTGGATTATAAATATAAGATGAAAGCATTCATTCTGAGATCCCACAAAAACTTCTTAGAAAGTTCTAACAAGGGAGCTACCATCTTGTTGGGATACTGAATCGTCATAACACATGACACTTTATGTCACTCTATAATGGAAGTAGTGGTCTTCATTAAATAGAACTAGTTACCTAGTTAGGAAGAAGAAGAACTGTATTCTTTCACAATTCTGTCAATGTCACGTGAATAGCATATTTATATAATTATTCTTGTAATTTTCTAACATAGCTCTAACAATATGGCAGCTCTCTTGTTGAAACTGTGCATGGAGTTTTTGATGTGAAACATCTATAGGCGAGGGTAAACCTGATTGTTGGCGTGGCGATACAGGCCGTGGCGACGCATCGCCACGCTATATGATGGAATATATTATGAATTATGACATATACATGACATACATTATGAGGATATACATTATGAATATAATTGAGTTGGCGCGATTTCAAATAAATTGTGTATTTAATAAAAATGATTATTTATGTAATATACAGTCATTATTTTATGGAACAAATTTGTAATGCTTTATCTTTTCATTATGTCATATCTGATTGCTGTCCTAATCTGTTCTTTTATCCATATACCTTATACAAAAAATTTCGATATTTCACATGTGCCAGGCGTCCCGTGACGGATTTTTTATTACAAATTAAAATACATTTTTCTAGTTATTGTTTATAATGCACTTATGAAAAATTATATAACTTCATCATCTAAAACACCGCCAAATCACACAATATTGGGTCAAATATCATATTTTATCAATTAAAATAAAAAGTACCATAATATAACAGATTAAGATCCGGCTAAAAACGTTCATAACCCCTTAATATTACTAATGAATTCACGCGAGCATTGCATCTGGTTTGTCTTTGTCGTTCCCTTTGACTCTTTTGCCTGAGTCAGCGATAAGTTTTGTTATTTCTCGTGGAATTAGAGCTGGTGGTGTCGTCAATGGTGATGGACCAGTAGGCGGGTCCGGTGGTAGAAGATTGGTAGCATTATGGTAAACTGTAGCGTTGATTAATGGATCTGTGAATTTTACAGTTTTCAATAGTCTTTCTATGTAAAGGTTTTCTATTGTAGTTCGTGGAGCAGTATTAATATGTGCAATAGTACTTTTAAAATTTAAAGTAGTAATGGCTGAGCGTGTATGGACACCGCATAGTTCGACGTGGGTTCGAATCCTTGCAATGTGCCTCAGCTTTCAGAGAATGAAAGCACCGTGATGAGACCATAGGAAATTTTCTAATGTTCACCTGGCTAGCTACCATTCTCAGGTTGAAAATTTGTTGCCGGTAGCTTCACTTGAGGACCAATTCTAGGCTTAACGTGTCACCATGTTCAACATTGTAAAGCTACAGAGGCACCATATTTTGGTGAAAAGAAGGTTAAAACACATGTTTTGTTTATTAATAAAATTGGAATGTCTGTTTGTACAGTCCAAATAACAGTTTTTTACCTAATGCATATGAAAGTACATATGATAACTATAACAAAAAACACATTTTTAAATTTGTTGTCTGATTGTTCCGGGTAATCTCCGAAACGGTTTGACCGATTTTGACGGAACATTCACTTGTTATTTTAGAAAAAGAATTAGAGTTCTGCACAAATAAAAAAACTTGTCATGGTGGATTGATTAATTCGGGCGCTTAAATGGCTTACGCTAAGTAAACCATAATAGATAAAGCAAATTAATGTAAGTACTACATAATTGTTGATATTAAAAAAATCCTACAAAAAGTCAGTCTCTAATGGCTTCAGGGTCCATAAGGCTAACAGCATAGTAAGTTCGAAAAAAAAGGCAAACTATTCCACATCTGTATCCATATAGACTAGTCCTAGCAAAGTATTTCACTACAATTTTCATAACACAAATACCTAATTTCAAATTTCGCGCTCAAATGCCTCGCATTACGCGAAAGAGTGCGTATAAACATAATGTAGTCATTAACTTCTCTATGGTCGCGGGATCCCCGCTTTCTCTGAATATTCTCTTTGAAGAATTGGGAATTCCCTGTCCTTCGACTTTGTTCTATGGGGATTTCCTCGTTCGTTTCGTGTGTTCATTTGTTCCGTAATGTTAGTTCGGTCGGCTAGCAGTTTTGTTTTAACATTTATTGGAGATACATACATAATTTAACCCTACGTTAAAAATGCCGCCTGTCAAGAAAAAAGAGCGTAAAAGCGTCACTTTGGAATTGAAGATGAAAGTGTTAAGAAGAATGGAAAATGGAGGCAAAGCAACAATTGTTGGGAGAGATTTTGGCTGGGTGGTAATGCCACTGATGATTTCAAACTGAAACCTTTACTAGTGTACCATTCAGAAACACCCTGTGCAATGCGAGGCACAGACAAGACAAGTCTACCAGTTGTGCGGCGATCAAACAGAAAGACATGCGTTACACGGGAAATTTTTCAATAATGGTATTCTAATAGTTTTTGCCCATCAGTCAAATCATACTGTGACAGAAATGGGCTTGAACCTAAAGTTATATTACTCTTAGACAATGCCCCAGGAGATCCAACCTAACTTGATACGCCCAGAGACTTAAAAGTGTACGTAAAGTTCCTTCCACCAAACACTACGTCAATATTACAACCTATGGACCAGGGAGCAATAGCAAACTTCAAAGCTTATTACCATCGCCGCACTTTTAGCCAACTAATTCATGAAACTGACGGGGAAGGAAGACAGTCTATGCGAGAGTGGTGGAAGTCGTACAACATTATAAAGTCTATTCACAACATAGAAGAGGCTTGGAAGGAAGTTAAAATGAGTTGTATGAATGGGGTGTGGCGTAATATTTGGCCAGATGTAGTGGAAGCACCTAAAAGAATTGTCCAGATGCAGAGACAAGTGCTTGAAGACATTGCTGCAATGATTGAGGGGTCTGAACTTGAAGATGTCACGGTAGAAAATCTCGTAGAAATTGTAGCAACGCACGACGATCCTATCAGCAATGAAGATCTGATCGAGTTACAGAATAATCCTACCTACGATGAGGAAGAACAAGTAGAAGAGAAAGTTTTATCTTTAGGGGAAATACAAAATGCACTTTCAAAAATGTATTCAGGTTTGGACATATTGCAGAGTATAGACAATAATGATGACCGTGTCTTGACCGTGTGTCAAACAATTAAAAACAGTGTTGGGTGTTATGAACGTATTTTACAAGAACGTAAACAAAACGCTACCCAAAAGACAAGAGATGTATTTTTCCGTAAAAAATAAGACTATGTATTGCATAAAGTGTTCTTAGAATTAAAGTGATTGATTAAAATGATTTGTATTTTTTTGTATTAATTTTTGACTATGTTTAATCATAAACCTCGATATACGCGAATTTCAGTTAACGCGATTTTTTTCGGAACGTATCCCTCGCGTAAAGCGGGGTATTACTGTATTTACAATCTCAATATATGCAATAAATAATACATTTATAATCCAAAGTTACAAGTAAGTATGTTCAGTTAAAAAAACAGTCTTCCTTAAAATTGATTAATTTTTAAACGATTAATCAAATGGTTGTTGTTTATCGGTCAAAAAAAGAAACGATATAATATTACTTACTTGGAAATTGTTTTCGATGTAGAGAACCGTTTAGCTTGTCCATGGCTGTTAGGTTTTATTTAAAACTGAAAGAACCTTTTAATTACTAAACACTTGTTGTACAAGTTCTTTTTGAGAGAATATTAAACCTTTTTAGTTATTTTTTTTTAAATTAAGTCTATCAGATATTTAATTTCATATATCTAAAATTTAACACGACGATAAGTGTTGTTTGAACTGATTTGAAGTAAAAAATGCCAACTGCCGAGTACAGGATATGACTCGGTTTTATTATTAGTACCTAATATACGTGCGTTCAGTCATATACACTCAAACTCGGGGAAATCCCACGTTATCACTAGAAAATTGTTGTCTTGACGACGTAACAATCTTTATTACTGTTTTAATTATTATTTTCAAATATTTTTCATTATTCAGAAGAAAAAACAATTTTTACTCTAGATACTAAAAATAGTTTCAGCCAATAAATTAACATACCATCACGCTATAATCATGAAGGTTAAGCAGAAGTATAATAAATGTACACTCACAGTTCGCCGAGTATGTTTTAGGTCCCATGTAATAGTGGGCGAGCCTATTGTCATTAACCGAGCACAAAGCCAAACTCCGAGCTGCTACTGAGAATTTCATAGAAAAACAATAACACTTTGCTCTACCTTGAAATCGAACACAAATTGAGTCTGAAGAATATTATAAATACCTAGAGATAAGAATAGACAGGAGAAGACAAACTGGAGACGGAGACATAACTTATCAATAGAATTGTATTGCTGTGAAACTTATGTATTGTTCAAGTTTATCTAAGTTTCTAATGTCCGAAGTGTTCACTTGGACGGTAGTCGCAGAACCAGTGGGCTGTTTCAGACAGTTAGCCGTATAAGTTACTATCATATGCCTTCTAAATGCATCCATCTTAACTCTAGAATGCGAGGCATTCGTAGAAGGCCGAAATCTGAAGCCTAAATGTACCCGTTGTATTTATTAGAGTTCCGTACCTAAAATGTTAATATTCGTGTTTCTCGAATACAACTTGAGATATGAAGTTGAAATTAATATCAAATAAGTTCTAAGGCATCCTCAAATCGATGTTGACTCCTCATAAGCTAGCGGACGCTCGCTTTTAATCAGTTCCAAATGTAAGTAGTAAATAAATTATTTACGGTGGGTTCCCGAACAGTAACGCGTTCGTCATTAAAAGGTATCAAACATTGAAATACTACTAATATACTAAAACTGTTGTATATATAAATAAAAATAAAATGCTGTTCGTTAGTAAGTGCACACATGAACCGATTTGAATATGACTTTCTTAAAATGTTAGTATTCATCCAAACAAGGTTTTCAGGGAAAGAACATTTTGAAAAAGTTACCCTGAATATTGGAATTTTTTGGAAAAACTGTAATTGCTTCTTTCTATTGGTTTTTGTTATAAAAACAAAACTCTTGATTCGAACGATGGAAATAACACGCATAATTTTTGTTTTGTTTATTATTTTCCTAGGAAAAAATCTGCTGCAAACTAGTTTCAAATCAAAGTCTTTGTAGAGATAGTGAGGCGTGTGTGAGGCAAGCGGGGAGTGGAAGGAGAAGGAAAGGGGCAGAGGAGGGGAAGGGAAGATTTATTTATTTATTTATTTGGCGCGCCAACAGAGCCACAACATATGATACATGATTATATTTTAGTCATACGAACACATCTCAATAATTATGTAGTACTCCACTTACAGGCGAGCACAGCATGCAACAATTTTCGAGCCTTAATATTGATTAAATATCGTACTATGTTAACAAACTTGATAAAAATAATAACAATAATTAAAAACAAACAATAATAATACCAAATAATGTTAATAATATAAATACTCAATCATGTCATAATTGGAGAATTTTAAAGATATAGGATTTAAGAGAGGTCAAAGAACTGAAGAATATGTCAAGACTTTGGTCGTAAATTTCATTAAATGTCTTCGATATGCGATATAGGAGACTGCATACCTAAGTTAGTACGTATGAAGTTACAAGCGAAAGGAACATAAGTGCAAGATCTAGAATTTGGACGTGGTACCTTAAGTGAAATTCTCTGTAAAATATCCGGACTGTCAACCAAGTCATTCAGTATTTTATACAAAAATATTATTTCAAACATAGACCGTCTGGCTTGAAGAGAAAGACAGTTTAACTTTTTTAAACGCTCCTCGTAACTATTATTGCATGGGACCATATGGTGCTGAGCACAGATTTGTCGAAAGAATCGTTTTTGAACCCGTTCTATATTATTTACATGTACTGCGTAAATAGGATTCCAAACTATGCAATTAAATTCCAGCTGACTTCTTACAAGAGCGTTATAAATAATCATTTTTGAAGTCACGCATCTGAAATCCTTAAAATTTCGAGAAATAAATCCAAGCATTCTAAACGCCTTATTTCCAACGGAATCCACATGACTAACAAAACGCAGTTCCGAATCCATTACTACACCAAGGTCGCGAATTACACTAAATTCTTTCAAAATAGATCCATTTAATTCGTATGATGTTTTTATTTTATTTTTCCGCTTACGACTAAACTGGATATGACTACATTTTGAAATATTTAAATACATGTTGATGATACATTTAAGATGAGTGGAATATTATTTTTTCTAATTATTAATGTTCATTAATAAGGGCGGAGAATCAAGATTAGCTTTTGAATAATGTAATAACTGAGCGAAAGTTTGAAAGTAGGTAATATAGATTAACTAAATATAAAAAAAACAAGTCTTCTTTCAAATTCTTTAGTTAATAATCTTAGAGTATCCTTAAGATTTTACAAAGGAAAACTGCAACGTGAATGAATTTCCCAAGAATATATTAATGTAGATGTATGACGTAACCGGTTTGTAATTGTTGGATTTTTACACAATTTTCCACTGGGAAATCACCACGTGAGATCTTTGCGAGGTACGTACATACCTACCAGGTTCGAAGTTTAGAGGTTTCACCTTTCGTACCTTCTTCTTAACCTTATCCTACGTAAGTAGGGTTGGCAGAACATGATTTCTTCTTTCGCTCTACTCTATCAAATATCATCTCAGTATTCACACCTTTTATACGCATATCATTCTTCACACAATCCACCCATACCTTCTTCGGTCTTCCTCTACTCCTGTATCCATCCACCTTCATACTTGACATTCTCTTAGTTATATAACTTTTAGCCCTCCTCATGACATGCCCATACCATACTAGTCTATAACCCCTCAACTTTGTTGTATTCACCTTTTGTAAATATATCTTATAAATCAGGCCAAGCATGATTTAATGCATTTATGCATATATATTTTAAAGTAAATAATTTTATTATTATCAGGTATTATATACACGTATAATTTTTTACTAAGTTTTTGTCTATTAAAAGCTGTGCCCGTGATTTCTCTCGCGTTAAATTTCCACTCCTTAAATGGTTATTGCATCTTGAAGCTTTTAGTATGCAGCCAATTTTTTTATTAAATACCATTTAACTATGTTATGGTTTAATTTATGTTTCCATCCCCAAATACTCAAGTTTCTTCTAGGATAGGAATCCATGACGATAAACAGCGTGTACGAATGCTACGTCTGAACAATCATCCCTTCATAGATACAGTAGGTAACTATATTTGACCATTTTAATTACCTATACTAGCGGTCGCCCTATGATCGAAATTCGACCTGCGATTTTTTAAACATAGACTATTCTCTGTTTGACATTTGCAGTAGGTATCAACTTAAATAATGAATTAATATGTCACTTGCTGTCACTTTTCATTGAGTGACGATGTCAATATTTTGAGGGGTATAAGTTCAATGGCACTGGTCCGTTTAGGATTCGCAGTATTAATTTATTTAATTTAATATATTAGTAACAGATATTATACATACATAAATCACGCCTATTTCCCAACGGGGTAGGCAGAGACCACGTCCTTCGGTGGAAGGCTACGATCCTGGCTTACCTCTTTCGCTCCTTCGAAATTCATTAATCTTTTCATGCATGCTCGTCGATTTAGAGTACTCTTGACCTTACCTTTCTTCAGAACGTCTCCGATTTAATCGATAAATGATCGTCTAGGCCTTCCTCTTCCAACGATTCCTTTCACACTCGCATCATAAATTTGTTTAGTCATTCTTCTTTCATTCATCCTCTCAACATGCCCAAACCATGTAAGCATCCCTTTCTCAATCCATGTGACTATATCTTCTTCCACACCACAAAGCTCTTTTATCACATTATTTCTTATCCTGTCACTCAATTTCACTCCTAACATACCTCTTAGCGCTCTCATTTCTACTGCATTATAGATACATTTAAACTTTCTGCACTCCTTCTCCATATAAACTTTAACCATGCCAAATCTCACAGTCTTCCGTGCACGCGATACGCTTAAAAAGGGGTAGAAAGTTTTTGCTTCATGTATTAATATAATGATTTCTAACGGTCTTCTAAATGGTCCAGTATTTACATGCAAATTATGCACCAAGCGCCTAAAAAAAACTTAAAGCAATTTGTCGCATTTATGAGAAAATAGTATTTTTACGAGAAATTACAAAAAACAATTAAAATGCTAATTATTATAAAAGATTTAATTATTTTTTTAATCATATTTTGAGTTGCGTTGAGTAGGGTTTCCAGAACTATTTAAGGTAGGCAACGCAATAGTGATGCCTGTATAGGTATAATGTATATGTACCTGTATAATGGTATCATTACAAGCGCCTGTAGGCCGTATGCTTGTTTGCCACCTTAGTAGTAATAAAAAAATGTCGTGTAATAGCTATCAAAGATATACCTCCCGTACTTTTGTAACTTCTTGTAGAATTTTTTTTTTTTTAATTTATTAGAATAAATCTTTACAATAAAAATTTTCGCGTCTTTAGATTTGAAATTTATACTAGCTTCTCGAGGAGATAATTATGTTTATTTTTCTTATTTAAATGCTCCCTGGATTTTAGTTTAATGTGCTGAAAGAAAATGCAATATAAATTTATATATTGAATTGCAGCGTGCGGTATTGTTATGATTGGTCAAGCAATAATTTAATTTATATATTTATTTCTTGCATTAGTCTTTTACCTAATAAAGTATATATTTCGGTTACGTTCATATATTTTATAATATATGTATAATTTTAATGAAATAGGTTGTATGACAGAATAAATAACCTATATTTCTTTTTCTGTCATAATTAAAATTATTTTAGTAAAAATTTAATAAGAAAAAAAAATAGTTGGTTGAGAGAAAAAGAAAATGGTACGATAGGCTTTGAATAACAAAAGACTGATTTTTTTCTTAAAAGATTGAGAAGTTAATATAAATAGTTTATTATTACGTATTTTGTTTGGTAAAGTGAATACAAACAAAATCAAGACAAAAGTATCAAGAATAAAGCTCGGAAGTCTCAATCTGAGTTTTTAATAATTCAAATTTTTTAATCTATTTTCATGGAAACAATAACAACACCTTGAGAGAATTATTGTTCCTGCTTCGAGCTTGCACTCTGCTGAAGATGCAGGCCGACGCAGCCAAAGAGACAATTCCGTCTCTATTATCCACTACGACGATCACCCGAGTTGACGCGTCCAAGGCGGCGGTTCCTGACTTTAACCTACATTGCGCTGATCAACCTGGACGTCGTAGCTAAGGCGGTGGATTTTGATATATACCCATTAAACCAAACAATCTCGTGAAGTATTGAAGTGTCTTATAGGAGGACTATTAAGGATTTTTATTTTTCATAAAAATTATTTAGAAAGGTAACATATTTATTATTATTTTTATCTTATTGGAAGAACATTGGGGAACTATTATTATCGTAATGTATAAAGTAACATATACAATCACAATAAATGTTCCTGAAATGTATAATATTTTTCATTTATCCTAATTTAATTTCATATACTCTTTTGGCTCTTATAATTCTTCGAAATTCCAATTAATAATCGTATAAGTATAAGGTGTCCAGAAAGGGTATCGGGTATTTGTTTTCGCGCCATATTCGAAACGGGGCGTCTAAAGGGTGCGGGAAGGGGTTCATGGCGTCCGCCATTTTGTGGAGTTTTAGTCACGATGGAACAGTACTCGGGGACGCATCGCGCATTTTGCGTACGAGCGTATTATCGTAATGGTGATTCAATAGTGACTGCTCAACGTCTCTATCGTGCGGAATATCGTACACACCACGCGCCAAGTGACGATAGCATTAGGAAATGGATCAGGATGTTCGAGAATACAGGTGCAACAGTTAAAATTCAAAACTCTGGTCGTCCTCGTTCAGTTCGCGATGAAGAAACAATTGAAGAAGTTGAGGCGTCGGTTCGTCAAAATCCGTCTTTATCCATCCGAAAGCGAAGCCAAGCGTTGAACATCAAAAAATCGTCTTTACATTCGATTTTAAAGAAAGACTTACATCTAAAAGCCTATAAAATTCAATTGGTTCAAGAATTGAAGGATACGGACTATGCTAATCGACTGAATTTTGCGAACGAAATTCTGCAGCGATTTAACAACTTTAACAACATACTGTTCAGTGACGAAGCAAATTTTCACCTGAATGGTCATGTTAATAAGCAGAATTGTCGGTACTGGGCAGTGGAGAATCCGAGACGAAAGCATGAACGATCCCTGCATAGCCCAAAGGTCGTTGTTTGGGCCGCTATGTCTGCTAAAGGCATAATTGGTCCTTATTTTCATGAAGATCAACGAGGCCGAGCAATTAATGTGAATAGTGACCGTTATTGCGATATGTTGCGAAATTTTTTGGTCCCAGAGTTGCAGGAGTTTGCAGGTTTCAACTCAAGAACGTGGTTCCAGCAAGATGGGGTTACTTGCCATACCTCAAATGACTCAATGGAAGTTGTTAACGAATTATTCCCTAATAAAGTCATTTCGCGAAGGGGTAACATCAACTGGCCTCCCAGAAGCCCCGACCTTAGCCCGTTTGACTATTTTGCATGGGGATACCTTAAAAGTAAGGTTTATCAAAACAATCCGACGAATCTAACCCAGTTAAAGCAAAACATCAGGTCAGAAATGGCAGTAATATCGATAGCTATGTGTCAACGTGTCATCGCCAATCTTCGTTTCCGTTTAGAAGATTGCCAGCAACGTAACGGTAATCATTTGGATAACATCATCTTTTCCAAATAATTCTCCAATTCATATGCTAATAATAAACAATAAACTTTTTTGTTGCATACAAATAATTTTCGTTTCATTGAACTTACAAATACCCGATACCTTTCTGGACACCTTGTATAAGACGCGACAAACTAAAAAAGTGTCTCTATCATGGGTCTATCATCATGTGCGTGGTGGTGGAGACACAGCCGAGTTTAGACGTCTACCATAACATGATCCTTAATGCCCACTGAATTCGCAGTCTTTCTTTGTAATATGACTAGCGTTTTTCCCGTAGCTTCGCTCGTATCTTAGTTGTGTTATGAACCATCTTTTTTTTTCTAACTGAATAGCTAAATACCAATTATCATTTGATATCTATCTTCAAAAATGACGGATTTTCATAGAAAAATTTAATTCTATTTTTCACCACCTTAGCGATTGAATTCCCAAAAATCCTTTCTTAGTGATCACCTACTGTGTAAAAGGAATGTTTGTGGTCCTAACCCCAAGTCGTTAGGACTGTGCGTTGATATGTCAGTTAGTTAATATTTTATTTAGATAAATCTATATATTAATACGTGAAGCAAATTGTTTCTACCCCTTTTTAAGCGTATTGCGTGCACGGAAGATTGTGCGATTTGGCGTTGTTAAAGTTTATATGGACAAGGAGTGCAGAAAGCAAAAATGTATCTATAATATCTGTTACTAATATATTAAATTAAATTAATTAATACTGCGAATCCTAAACCGACCAGTGCCATTGAACTTAGACTCCCCAAAATATTGACATTGTCAAAAGTGACAGCAAGTGATGTAGATAATACGCATTGTTTATGAATACTGTAAATGTCAAACAGAAAATAGCCTATGATCAAAAAGTCGCTGGTCGAATTTCGATGTTAGGGCGATCGCTAGTATTAGTAAAGATGCGATTCTTTAGTTTCTCCAAGAATAATCATCTATCTATTACTCTATTATCGAAATGTCACGTACTCGACCAATTTAACGCCCAATTTGTTGAACGAAAGGGGTTGAAAAACGGTAGATCGGTTCGTTCGGACGCGCCCCAATTTACAAGTAGGCGGAGGGAAAAAATACGTTTAACAACACCTTAATTAACGTCTTTAGTAGAACGAGGTAAGTAGAGAAGATGCTATTTTTAAGTTTTACTTTGGTACTTTTTAGTATCCTAAGATGCTTGTTAACCGATGATCACATATCAAATTCAGGATAGTAGGATCTTTTCCTTTACCGAAATTCCAAGTTATATAGAATTAAATTTTAAGTCAGTCGCTACGAAGTTCAAACACAATTTCTGATTATAAGTCACTGACAACGATAACTCAGCCATTATTACAAAAAAAATTGTATTTAATTTTATATTTCTTTAAACTAACTTGGGATTAGCCACCAAATTCATTTGCTTTAGAATCGATACAGTGTGAAAAAGGTTATAAGCGCTTTTGTATTTTAATTGGACAAAAATGAGGGTAGTTACATCTCAAAGAGCTCAAATGATTTTTATGCTAATAAACTTCGTCCGATTCATTTAGCGCTCGATCAGTTGACGTGTACGGACGCAATAATGGCTAGAATATTTTTATTATATAAAAAAGATAAAATTATGCAACTTTCTTTTATTAACTAAGTACTTAGGTTACAGCTGCCTAAATTCAAACCCCCTAGTCACCAATTGGCCATTTTTTATTCATTATTATTATTAAGCTATGTGTACATTAAAGATTTTTTAAAATTTAAATATTTGTCTATCTGTAGCTAAACATAATATGACATTAGTACTAACTTTTGACTGGTGGCCCGCCGGCAAACGTGCAGTCAATCTGAATAAATCAAAGCCTCAATCAATCAATCGCCCTTGTGCTAGGCGGACGTAATAAAATATATATATATTCGCTTCTTCATACGATGGGCATGTTTAAGATGTTGACAAATACGCCAAATTTTTGTACAAATACATCGATATGACATGGCTTGTAGTATCGCTAGGAGAGATTCCCGATTCTACTTTTATTTATTATTTTATACGATATATTCACGACGGACGATATAATCGAGGGTAGTGCATCCACACATCAAACGGAAAGGTGTCGACTATAAAAACGCCACAAACAGACGTGCGCAGGATTTATATAGCCGTTAAATTGCTATGGTGTTTCACACTGAAGGTGCGTGACGTAAATGTATTTGTATTTCTTTTGGCTACAATTTGTTCTTGTTAATTTTATTTTTATATAAAGTTTTCTAAACAGCAATTATTATTCTTACATGTGTACATTCGACTTCTAATTATATATTATGACATTTAATCTATATATTAATACGCGAGGAGAAAACTTTGCGTATTGTGAGCACGGATGACTCTAAGATTTGGAATGGTTAAAGTTTATATTGAGAAGGTGTAGAGAAAGCTAAAATTGATATGTTATATGTGTTACAAACATACTGTGAGTACTAGACCAACCTGTGCTATTGAACTTAGACCTCCTAAAACATTGAAATTGTCACTCAGTGAAAAGTGACATGAAAAAAAATATAAATATTGTTATAAAAAAATATTGTTAAAAATATTGTTTGTTTATGTTCATACTATAAATGTAAAACAGATAATAGACTGTAATCATAAAGGCACTAGTCGAATTTTGACCATCGGGCGACCGCCCTCTCGTAAATATTATATAGCTTTTACTATTTAAGTTTCAATGACAGCCATTATGCAGAGAACTAGACGAAAACTTTGTTTATTCTCTTTTATTTCAAGAAATCCATCACATTTTACTATTGGATATGAAAATAGAATATATCAAATTATATTGTACACTTTAATAAGGTCGATTAAAACAATATAAATCAAACCACTTACATACTGCTTGCATTGTGATAATCGCTGCGTAATTTTCGTTTCGTGTGAAACTCACTTATCAGTCCCGGCAACAATGAATACGTCGAATTTATAGAAAGCATAAAATTGCTAAGTGAAGTCAGCAATATGCCGTTTTTGATGACATGTTATAGGATATTATTACCCACAATAAAATCCTCCCTCCATCCTTTTACTATTTCATTATGTACGTTACAAGGTCGTTCAATTTTTTCAGCCTTACTTACATTTAATTGGGGGATATTTTGCCATAAACAATTCTTTTGCAAATGTACATAGCTCTTTTTGAATCTGTTATTTCGTATGGTCTAACCAGCTATGGATGCACATTTAAAAGTTACTTCGATAAGATAAATAATCTGCAAATTCGTTAATCTACAAATACTGTGATTCAAATATTGTAAGGTATTACCTGTTCATGTTCGCTCTGAGTACTTGTTATTATAGAGCAATTTGAGAATTCCGAAATACAAATACAAGTTAAATATGAAGTTAATACACGACAGGCATTAGCAAAATCATTAAGAATACCACGTAAAAATAACTTCTATGGCGGCGTACAATATCTTTCACAATACCTAACACTATAAATAAAATACCACTGGACGTTAGGGATTCAATAAATAGTAAAAACATTAAATACAAACTTAAAAATTACTACATCAATTCTATTGTATAAGTATATTAAATCATAATAAACTTATAACTGAACTTTAGATTTAATACTATACATACATACGTATGTTACAAACAGCAACGCGTTGAATAAAACCTCCGGACATGGCATGCAAGACAAACCCTTAGAGATTTAATAGGATGCCTTAAAAAGTTGTAAATGTTTTTTTTTTTGTGAAATAAATAAATGTACTGTTTTTCCATACAAGTACTGATTCTACTTAAAGTACTATTTAATATAATTAGCTTATATGTAACTTACTTTGTTAATATGGGTCAAAACTTGTAACCGAGTTTTAAAACTGTTATCTCAAACCGATTGAGTTGAAATTTTGCATACACTTTTAATTTCGACGACATTGCAGTGACGTCATTATAAATCCAATATGACGGACTCCAAAATGACTACTAAATTAATTACTTATTATAAGTTTATTCTGTTCTACTTAGATTGAATTATTATATTATTTAGTGTCTTTATTTTTTAGCATAATAATATAAAATTGTAAACATGTCCTTTGTTCGTGTCTATATAGTTAGTTATGCTTTCTATTTTATATTACACATATTTTATATTATTTATACAGATATTTTTTTATGAATGCTTTGTTTTGTTTTTTGATTATTCTATAGTACAACGAAAATTTGGCAACTAAACTCTAATAAGTGTATTTGCATGTTATTAGAAGTGAGGACTTTTTTATCTATGACCTGTTTATTTTACTATAAATTTAATTAATATAATTTAACCGTATAACTGTAATTATTTATTTTTTCCTATAAGGTGAATTTTATTCTTAAAATGAAATGTTTTTTTTTTTGTAATAACTTTTTTAGTGCACTGACAACTAACGGTACTAATAATAAATTTAAAAAATAATACTTAAAGGGTGTTAAATATGAAAGCAGACGAATATATTTTAGTAGTAAAGGAAGACCGAAGTCCGTATGGATGGATTGTGTGAGAATTGAAACGTATTAAAGGTGTGAATACTGAAATTACAGCTGATAGAGAGTAGTCGAAGAGGAAAACATTTTGTGCCAACTTTACTTAAGTGGGATAAGAGCAAGAAAAAGAAGAAGAAGAAGCCAGATTTTTGGTATAACATTTTTAAAAATAAATTTTAGTATTTTGGCCACAATCACGCTTAATCTGTTATGTGACAAAGTGCCTCAGGATGGTAGCACACTAAACTTAGTGAAGGGACTGGCTCTAAAGTGGCAGCTGCCGGAACACACCTATGGGTGCTAACTTGAGCGTGGTAGCTAGCCATGTGGTTACAACAAAAAATGTCCTCACACCATGCTATGGTTTCATCACGATGTTTTTTCCTTCAGTCTCATTGGAAGGGTACGAACCCATGTCGTTTTGGCGAAAACTTTAATAAAAAAAGATATTTTATAAAAAAAACTGTTACATAATTAACACGATCTACTTGCCCACTCAAATAGGCGTGAATAACGAAATCATTACCCCAATTCTCTCGTTCATTAAACATCAAGAGAGAAAGTTGTCAGGGTCCCCGAAAGCGGGGGTAGTGATAAAAATTTTACTGTCCCCTATTTTCCGGCCGTAAAGTGTGGTCAATCTTATACGTAAGTGAGGTGGGGGTGTCCCGTTTTTATGTTTCTCATAACTTGACCACCGTGCTTCCGTAAAGGTGGACGTCCTATTGCACACAAATTGTTCGTGTATTATTTTTTATTTTCGTCTATAACAATTTTATATTTGATAAATGAAAGTATGACGGCAATGGAGTTGATTATAATATATAGCTTCTAGCTAGTTTATTTATTTATGAAAAATGGATTGGGCTAGTGGCCAATACACTATATTTCATTCATATTTATAGAATCAAAACATTTTTCAGTGTATTTGCCTTTTAAGGCACCTACCGCATTACTTCATTTGTGAACTTACTGAACTCATATAATTTTTGATATTTCATGTCATAAATCAATCTTGGAGTCGGTAATGATAATTAAAAAAGCCAAAATGTTCAATAAAATTATTAAAACGTGTACTCCGTAAATACACACATAAAAAAATTTAATGTCAAAATAAATAAAGCATGCCTTACCCAAATCTATTAAAAAATCCTATCATTATGGCCTCAGCGAGATAAATCCGATAAGCACAATCAGGGTGGTTGACGGCTTAGCTATTCTGCCCTTCTATGAGCACGCTGTACACGTCAGAAGACCATTAACTTAAGTATAGGAAAAAATGGCCACCGTTGGTCAGTCTTTGACACAATCACGCTTAGCATCCAATATCAAGTTTTTGTGTGTGAGACTCACGCACCAAAAATGCTCAGTGGCTTTTATGCATCTGTGTCTGGACTGCGGGAATCTGTACATACGTAGCCTCAGCAAGTGTGATCCTACCCAAGGGCTCCACTGCAGTTCAAGGCAATCAGATGACCTCCGCAGAACCTCAGGAGGCGAGCGAGCACGAGTCTCGGGGCCTACGCATACTTGATAACGAACAATTCTTAACAAACTAAATTATTAAAAAGTAAACAAAAAACCAGAGTGCAACAAAAATACTTGACTAAAATTTTTTGAAATCTATTTTTGCTTTTTATTTAATTCCTGCCTTACTTAAACACTATATTCTCTATGTCACTCCCACAATTAAGACGAATCTAACGACACCTCATCTATATAATAATACGTGAACCAAAACTTTCTACCCATTTTTAAGCGTATTGCGTGCACAGAAGACTGTGAGATTCGGCATGGTTAAAGTTTATACGGAGAAGGAGTTCAGAAAGCTAAAATTTATCTATAATATATGTTACTAATATATTCAATTAAATAAATTATAACTGCTATTGAACTGAGACCCCCCAAAATATTGACATTGTCACTCAAAGAAAAATTACAACAGCAATAGTGATGATGTAGATAATACTCATTGTTTATGAATACTGTGAATGTTAAATAGAAAATAGTCTATGATCACAAAGTCGCTGGTCGAATTTCGACCTTAAACGATCGCTAGTATTTTTAATTCTATGTGGTCTTAAATTCATTTTTTATAAATAGATCATTCTTTATTTTCTTTTCGCCCATAAATAATAGAATTTTAATTGTCTAATACCCATTTTCAAACTTAACTTACGGTGTAACATAATCAGGGAAACGGATTTCATAATCCGTACAAAACAAAACACGGATCGTAAAACGTTGATTAAAGCCACGGCATCACGGGCACCGATATAGCAGTGTCTCGCGGTTTCGCTCGTAAAAATCCGTCACGATCCGCCGCAGTAAAGCGCACATATCCGCCGCCCTTACTTGCGGATGTCTTAGACGTGACCAAGCGTTGTCATTGCGCGTAGATCTATATTTTATTAGATCTGACAGATTTTTTAAACATGCTGGGTCAGTCTCGTTGACTTGTCTAAACTATCATTAAAAAATTCAGCTCGAGTGGAAACCAAATGGATATCTCAGCAGAAGGAAGGAAGGTTTGAATACCATATCGATCGAAATAGGTTCGAATCCCTTCACTGAGCCTGTGCTTTCGGAAAGAAAACGTCATAATGGAACTGAAGCATGGTGATAGTGCATTTTCTAATATCTCTTAAGTTATCTCATAAGTTGAAACTCTGTCGCTAAGCAGCTTTAGTTGTGTTCAGGCAGCTGCACTAGAGTACCAGTCTTATTAAGTTCAGCGCGTTACCAACGTCGATTGCAACTTAGCATCAGGTGAGATTGTGAAAAACTTTTAAATATACATATTATGTAGAATAAAAAGGTAAATAGGGTATGTTTGATAATCCTGTTACAGTGACTGTCTTTTGGTTTGTCGCAATACGGGATTAACCAGTGTATCCAATTGCCGAAGGCTTGAAGGCCAGTATGGATAGATAATCTCTCGGTGGTCGTTATTGTTTTTGCTTACCATTACACACAGTTCCGTCTCTTTATATGCTTTTATAAAGGTGAAATAAATCAACACTTGTAATCATTTACGTTTTAATAAATAGACGCGTATACTCTCACTAAAAGACAAGTCACGGTGAAGCTGTAAAAGCAGTCTGATGCTCCAGAGCCCCTTATGTCTAACAGTAACTGTCGGAAAAAAAATCTGACTAAAAGCAATTTGAAAACGTTACATATTTTATTATCAACATATTGAAACGAAAGAGATAAGATATCACAGCGTAAGTCGGAAACTTTGTTGTCAAAAAGGGATAAAAGTTTCTTCGTGCTCACACCGGTATCAAGTCGAAAGTGACCTGAGGGTAATTGCCGCTCATTTACGATGTCGTTTATAGAGCGTCAATGCCGTATTTATTTATAAAATATCATAGCTAGTAAGTTTGAATCACTAGAAATGTTATTTCTAAACGTACTTAAGTCTATGAATCGGCTTTTACGCGTGCCTAGGTAAATACAGAAGGTATAAAAGTGACGAATGTGGGATAGAGTTTGAAGGGACATATATACACATGGAGTTATAGAGCGTGTGGAATCACTGACGTACGTGGCCTGAATTATAAGATACGTGGACATTTATTATAAACACACGCAATGAGATGTATTTATATTCGTAAATTGTGAGGCTAACTTTATCATAGAGTTAGAAATGATGAAGAATTTCGTAGGATGAATGATACAGCAGTTGAAAATTTTACCTCTAATTTTTTAATATAGGTCTAGCGGTCTAGGTCTACAATGGTAGCAACCTAAGCCTAGTGAGGCAAGTGACTCTCAAATGCTGGTACCGGAACACACCTAAAGATTGTTGACAGAGTTTTAACTTGACGTCGGTAGCTGGGCAGCAGGGCTGAATATACCCAACTACCATACTATGGTTTCAGCACGTAATTTTTTTGTTACGTTACGTTTGTATATACAATAAATTCAAATAAAGTTTTGTACAGTAGAGAAAATCCAATGTTTTGTAATCAAGTCTTCAATAAATCGATTCTCGGGTGTTTACAGGGCTGACGTTGGTTAAACCTTAAGAGACACAACGAAATAAGGGGGGCGAACAAGTAATACTTAACGCAATTATGGGGGGTTTTCTATTACGTTACAAGAGCGGGGAGGGGGTTCGAACAACGCGTTACGTAACATTGTTATTTTTTTTTTATTTTAAATAAAAAACAAGGCAATTAATATTTCCCAAAATCGCAACCCTTTTTGTTTATGTTTTACGTGGAATCCCTCGATTGTTTTTACGTCATTTTTATTTTGTTCTTCCAAGTTGGCAACACATATACACCACTTTGTAAATTACCCGTGCTAAGCTGGGGCGGGTCGCAAGTCTTACATAACATAGAAATTAAACTATTAAGTGTATCCTTAATAATTTATTTAATTAAAAAAAAATGGTTTAATTGTAAAAATAATTAACGCCGCATTTTAATGTTGCTGTCCATCACTTTAGCCGAAAGACGCGACAAACGTAAAGTATTCAAATAAATGTGTAGAAAATGTGAAATTTAAAAATAAATCTTGTTGTTAATGTGAAAAAAGAAAACCCTTGAAACATTTAACATGTAAACATATATTATATCAAACGCAAAACGTTGAGCATCGACAAGATCAGACATGTTTATCTCGAAAAAGGCATCAATAACACGAAGAGCCCTCCTGTACCCACAACCGCCTAAACACATTTCCCATTACAAGAGGATGGCAAAAAAGATCACATCTGATATACATCAAGTATTGAACATTAGCCGTGTGGTTGTTTGGTTTGTGAGAACACACGGGCCAGTTTTTCAAGCGCGTACGCTGCGGTTTTACTTTATTCAGATTTTTTTTAAATTTTTGATTACTTGTCGACGTAGCCAAAGCTAAAACGGCACGACCAGCGATGATTCGGACACATTTTTTTCCCTCATATAATAAAGGCAAATGCAATTATTGCAATCAATAATACACAAGTTACAAACGTTACTTCAATTCTTGCTATTAGTGTGGTCTTCATATAGAAAGACATACAAAGTGACTGTAAGGACTTATTCATTTTGCTTTTATTATTACAAAATGTATTGAGATGCTATATTAAAAAATAGATGCAGTTAATTTTTTCATACGTTTAATAACAGACTAATTCAATAAACTTATGAACTTTACTTGACTATTTGGCTTTTAAAAATGTACAAAGTGACTGTAAGGGCTTTCTAATTATGCTTGTATCAATTTAGAAAAGTGTAATTGTTTATGTATAATAATTTTGGTTTTAATATTTACAAATATACGCACTACCTTACCGGCAAACTTTTCTGTGTTTTTTTTTTCATACTATAAACTAATGGAGAAGGCTCCAGATCATAAGCTATCTTTATCTTAAACTTAATTTCGATCGGTTCTAACATAGATCAGTAAAACAAGGAGTTCTTAGGTTTAGTCGTGAAAACAAAACAAACAAAGTTACTTTCTCATCTATAATTTTAGCGTGGATACATAATCAAATAATCTTCTCCAATTTTATTTCACTTGTATGCAACAGTTCGGAACCGAATATTATTATGTATATTTAAAACGACAAGAAAAAGCTCAGTACACAAATGCAAACACAAAAAAAACTTATTATTCAGGAGTTAAGTTTCAAAATTACTTAGCCACGTTTGAGAATAAGCCGTTGTAACGACATCGGTATCGAAAAGAAATTGTAAAATAAAAATCAAACGTAATTTGTGCCGTCAGGTCTCAATTTGCGTGTGTAGCCGCGGAGTGTCGCTAGCCCGCGGCCCCCGCGGTTGAGGGATGGATATATGTAAATTAAATCTTTCCCTTTATATCGTGTATCGTTTGCCCTTAAGTGAGATTGAATTGGTTGACAAAGATGTCTTATTTTTTATTGGAATGTTATTAAATGTTTATAAGTATTCGTAGGGAGTATGTTTTTGTTGCTTAAATTATTGTTATGATTTGTGACGTTAATCAAATTATGTTATTAAATTAACTACAATTTTAATCGATGTAACCTCGACGTTAGGTAGTAGGAATTAGGCGTATTTATCGGAACATATACAAAGAAAACAGGTGTCACTGAGTAACAGCTCGTGTAACTGTAACTACTCACTAAGTACCTCTAAAACGTACGTTATTACGTACCTGTTCCAGAGAGTGTTACTGTTTCAATTTGGAAAATGTTTTTCTGTGTTCTAGCGTAAAGATGTTTATTATAAAATCATTGATTGATGGTTTGGTGGATTGTGAGATTGATTAATAGATTGTTTGATAGCTTGATTGATGGATTGGTTGATGGATTGATTGACATGTATTGATTGATGAATTAATTGGGGGATTGATGGATTTATTGATTTGACAGATTGATTTATTGAGTTATACGTTATTTTATTATGCGTTAGGACGATAGTGCATACAATTTCGAGCTGCCGATCTATTCTTAAGTATGGTTACAAGTGTTACCACATATTACTTGACAGTCTGTTATTTTGAAACAGGTTACTGGAACTGTTATTTTTTTCTGGAACTGGAACAGCTAATAACAAGTATAACAGGTATCTTATTTTACCTGTTATAGCTCACCCCTGTTATATAGTAGAGATGTATCTTCGCCATCAATGTCTTAAGACCATAGAGTAATATTTAGCTTTGGGTTCATCAATGCCATTATTTGTTTGTTTTACATTGTAAGTTCATATAATTATTTTTGCGTCTTTGAAAGTTTAAAAAATTATTAAGTTATCATGTTTTGAAAGAAGAGTGTAAGAAAAAGGAGGAATCTCTAAACAATTCGTACGTAAGGTACAAGGTTAAAGCTCTCTATAAAATGTAAATTAATCAATTTGGTTTGGATACAACATCTTTACAAGGGTAGCTAATAATGTACCTACAGCTTGGTGGTGAAAGTCGATGTAACCACATATCAAAATTATCATAGTTATCTTAAGACTTAAAAGAGAGGTAGGGTACGGATAAATTTATTTGGAGATTCATCTTTACTTTTAACAACCCGAGTGGTGGAATACCTCCGCCCTACAGAGGATTGCAGCTAAATACACTTGTGTTGTGTTCCTGCGGTTAGTAGGGTTTCCCGAACTCTAGAGTAGACGTGTTCAACATCGACAATGCGCTGGTGATATATGGTATTATAAGATTCCAAAGGCGACGGCAGCCGCATACAAACAGGCAAGCCGTGTGTAATAATAATAATAATAAACTTAACCTGTACATTTAATCGAGATTATATAAAAACGTAGTAAATACTAGCAGTCATAAGTCATGCAAACCACATCTCGACCGAAAGAAACATCAATCATAGATTAGGCAAACAAAAAGGTAAAGCGCGTGACGGATGCGGGAAATCGGCTGGCAAATGTGAAATGATATATTCCGGTGGAGTTATAACAAATTCAATATAAATAGTTGAGCGGCCCTCCTCGGTACCATCAAAAATCCCTCTCCTCGACTACATTTATCTGTATTACGGGGTTGGCAGAGTTCATACAATATAACATGAACAAAATTATTTAAAGTAATATAATTACTAGCGGTCGCTCAATGGTCGACATTCGACCAGCGACTTTTAAATCATAGACTATATTGCCTGTTTGATATTTGCAGTATATACCGACCCGACCGATATTAAAAAAAACACATACATATCTAGAATTTTCAAAACTATGACAGTCGTGGAATTGGGTCAACTGTGCTACGACCAGATTTGTACGCACTATTGTATATACAGTACGAGTGATCGGGTAGTTTCATTTTTGAATGAACTTAAGTAATTAATAAAAAAATATTTATTTAACTTTATAACAACAAGTCAGTTTTTAACAAAATAGAAAAACTATTTTCAATGTTTTTGTGAAGATTCTCGTGTATCTTCGAAGTTGAAGGTCCAATGCCAATAAAATTAAAATGGTGGTCCTCTGAGGTATTTCCTTTCTGACAAAAAAAGGAATCATTTATAACGGTACAAAAATAAAGAAGTTATGGCTGATAATCCATGAGAAAATGTACATTAATTATATAATTAATTAGTTAAAGATAGTTAGTTTAAAAAAAAACATTACATAAATAAGTGCATTCATAGAAAAGTAATACGGGATTTCTTATCGAAATATTTGGTTCACTATTTACGAAAACCGTTCACAATTTGAAAGAAGCAAATCAATGTCACGAATGATACATGCTACGGCGAAGCAACCGTCGCGTCGTTCGCCTACATACAATATATTATATTATATGTATACTAAGCAAGTATATTATATAATATTTACATTTCAAGTATAATAGACGAAGTAAATGGGTTTGCAAGCGGAAATGTAAATTGTACATTAGCTTACATTAGTTCACTTTAAAAGGGTTCAACTGTTTAATTTATATTCTTTTCTAGACTTAAAGTACTATCTCTGGTACTCTCTCTAAATCAGATGAGATTGTGGTTGACATGGCTTTCACCAGAATTACATCAAGGGGTGTATCAACATTTGCAGATTACTTTCTTCTATATAAATATAATGAAAGAGGTTAAGCAGTGCGCGCGCATCACGCAAAAGCTACTGGATAGAATTTGATAATTTTTTTTAAAGTGAAAACTCCTTTAGACGCGTTGAGCGATTTTTGGCAGGGGGAAAACTGATGGGTTCGCGTCACCGATAACCTCGACATGCTCGTGACGTATTGCGCTTGCGCCAGACTATCGAAACGTAGTATAACGGCCTGTGTACATTTATACGCATATATACACTAATACATTGTATATACTCGAATGTATCATATGCGTGTTTGATTTTTTGGATGGGTAAAAACTTGTGATTCGCGTCACCGACATGCTGTAATAGCAGTTTACAAAGTATGATAGTTAAATAGGTAATTGAACTTTAATTGATTTTGAAATTCAAAAAGAACACAGTCATTCCATTGTTTTGAGTTTTCACTTCTGTCGGCAGTCCTTATGACTGTCTTTTTTTTTATTTTGTTTTTTTTTTTATTTTAGGTACAGTAAAAGGTCCTCCTTATTCGCGCTTCCTTCATTCGCGTTTTCAATATTCGCGGATTAAAAAAATGCGACCCAATTCCTATATTCGTGGCTAAAGATTTCTTTATTCGCGGATCTAATCGGTACATTGACTGCTTTGACTGAAAACATAGCTGAAAATTCATAGCCCATTAAAAAAGAGGCTTCAAAAAGCACGGGAAATGTGACATTTAATTTGTAAAAATCTTAGTGAAGGTTTAACAAAGGCAACTGAGCTTTGTGATTTCTTTATGAAAATTGATTCGTTTATTGAACGAAGTCTTATTTTAAGAGGCAAATTGCTAATGCCAGTGCTAAATATCAGTGTGAATTGAGGATATAAACTGCCAAGAAATTAATCAACTTGGTCAAAAACTACAATTTAAGTCATTTTTATATACTTGTTTATTATTTTGTCACCTAGGAAAGTATCCCCTATAATCCCATATAAATTACCATTCCATATTCATGGTTTCTGTATTCGCGGCATATTTACGGAACATATTCCTCGCGAATATAGAGCTTTTACTGTACTTTGTCCTTATCTAAAAAAATATACCGATATCTTCTTAAACAATATTTCTGTAGTCAACGCGAGCGGAACCGCAACCACAGCTAGTTTAACCAATAAAATATAATTTATAGTTAAAATAACCTAGGTGCGTTAAGAAGTTATTCAAACAGTAATTAATAATAATAAAAAAAAAATCAATGCATATTTTCTTTCCCGACCGCGACATGGGGGTGCAAGTGCACCCCCTAACACTGTGCTGCCGGCGTCCATGATTGTTTGTCTTCTTTTTCTTGATCTTATCCAACGCTAAGTACCTACGGTCGACACAATAGAATTTCCTAAACTTATCATTTCTTACACAAACCACCAATACCTACTTCAGTCTTTCTTTACTCACAGAAGTTCAACCGGTGACTTCATCCATAAACCTTTATACTTTACAGTATTTATATGACTTTCAATTTTCTTTGAACTTCTGTACTTGTATGCTTTCTCTGATACACAGTTAAAAATTTTTATAAAACCGATCGAGTTTCTTACTGTTTCTTCTCGATAACTGAAATGTTCTTCAAACCGGTGGTAGTATTTTAACGTCATAAGTATGTTCTCAGGCTTCAAATTATATACACTGGAAAACCCCTAATATGGCGTATCCGTCAGTCATGATCATTTTATTATTATAAATAGCGATCGCCCCATGATCGAAATTCGACCAATGACTTTTTAATCATAGACAATTTTCTGTTTGACATTTGCAGTATGAACCTAAACAATGAATATTATATCATTTGCTGTCACTTTTCATTGAGTGTCAATGTCAAAATTTTCGGGAGTCTAAGTTCAATGGCACTGATCGGGTTAGAATTTGCAGTATTCATTTATTTTATTTAATATATTAGTAACAGATATTATAGATACATTTTATCTTTCTGCACTTCTTCTCCATATAAACATTAACCATTCCAAATCTCACAGTCTTCCGTGCACGCAATACGCTTAAAAAGTGTATCATACTAAATCATTCATATTAACATTGAAAAAAAAAAAAACGATAAAATTCAGAATAACGTTTAAAACTTCCATTTTACTAGAGATCGTGAATTTCCTCAACGGATGTAGGTAGTCGGAGTTCGGAATTCAAATTCGAAAAATACGCTCCTTTCCGCTTCCGGCGTTTGATTCCTCCCGCGATACGACGTTTCCTCTACAGCCATATTTGTGTATTTTATTCACGTTAATGTCTTTGTATTGATTATCTACTTGACAAGTTTTTTTTATTAATTTAGTATCGAATGCCGTGTATTATGATTAGATTTACCAATCGTAAACACACATATGCAACCACACATAATTGCAAAACACAGTTAATTTTCTTACTTGTTTCTATTTAAAATGATATGCCTTTTTATTATTGTGTCTTTGGTGATCTTTTTTACCTGACTGCGAAAAAGGAGGGTTATGTTTTTCGAACGTATGTATGTTTATATATCTATTTCTTTGGCATGCCCTGTAGCCTAAACGGCTTGATGGATTTTAACATAGAGGTGTCGTTTGATTCTTCTTAATTGTGGGAGTGACATAAGTTATATAGTATTTAGGTAAGATGTTTGGCAATCAAATAAAAAGCAAAAAAGAAAAAAAATTGTTGTGTTTTTGTTTCCCTGTTATGGTTATGGTGAATCAATTAGGGCGCTTAAACTACTTACACTGATACACTGAGTAAGCCTTAATAGATATATCAAATTAATGTGTTACATAATTGTAGATATAAAAAAACCTACAAAACCGTCAGCAGGAGCACATGTGTATCTAAGCATCACTAATAATAAGCATATAACCGGAGCGGGGGTAGCGTGTGCCCGATCGACGGCATTATGTAGTCCACGCAAGTGAAGTTAGTAATATTATATTATAAAGAACAGATTTTACGCAAATACGATACAAAATTGTAACACGTCTGAAACCATGGGATATTGCTAGTAATATATGTCTATAAAGCGCAATAGTTTGAAAAGTGGTAAGTATAATATTTTTTTTTTTTTTTTTAAAAAGTATAAAACTGTTCACCTAAACTAGAATACCCCAAAGAAGACGATCGCAGTCCGCGAGGCTCGCGCAACGAAACATCGAGTTTAAAAATTGGAAAATTATAACACATAAATCTGAGTTGAGAACGTTTCTCCGTTTGTGAAGCGAGGGGTAACACTATTTGCTAAATATGCTAATGCAGTGAACGTTAGGAAATAAGGAATCGAGAAGAATACAAAGGAAGATGTTGTCTTTTCGGGAAAATAAGCAAAATAAGTAAGCATATTGTATATTGGAAGGAGGAATGCTTGGATGGTTTGGGCATGTAAAGAGGTGAATGGGAGCGTTGGAAGTGGAAGTACTAGACGAAGGGTTGAATCAAGAGTACTTTAAATCGACGAGCATGCATGAAAAGATTATTGAACGTTGGAGGAGGGGGAATGTATGCTGGGAAGAACAGAGAAATCGGCAAAGAAATTTGTTTGCCTCACCTTTCTTTGAACCATAGACTCGTAGACTCCTAGAAAAAATAAGACTAATTTTGAAGCGTTAGTATAAGGGTAATTAAGTAAATTAATCTATCTAATTTAATATTTACTTCTACATCGTACAATAACCTATCTATCTTTTGTTTCAGTTACTAAAGATAGACAAATGTAAACTTTGTCCTTACTTTATGTTCAATTACCTATCGATGGATAGTTTTTTTTATCTGCATAATCTATATGCATATCATATAGCTTGAATAGATAAGAGGGAAGCCGATATCTGTCTTAAGTTATAGATATTACTTATTACAAATAAGTACCTACTAATCGGGAACAGTAAACTCAGATATGTTATTTAAAACTGTCGTTAGTGAATATTAAACAAAAAAACACCGGGTGATCCCGAAACACGATAAACCAAAAGAAAGTCACTGTGAAAACGTTTATTTTATTACTATGTGTATGGTGGTCGTGAACCTTACCAATCGCTTTTAATCTATCCATGTATTAACATGTAACTTTTAAATAAATTTAATTTAAATAAAAAAAGAACTCGGCTCCACATTGCCAATATTGGCACCAAAGCGTCACTACGCGAACGAATGGGCTGACCCGTTGCATTAGATGCTTTAAATCAAAAATATATTTAATGAATTCACATCGGTGGCAAAAATCACGCTCTTTGCACGAGGGGCAAAAATGTTTGGAGCTATTTTTGAATTATTACGCCAATCGTAAACCCTTCTTGCGTGCGTACGTAAGTACATACAACATTTTTTCTTCTATTTATATTGCATTGTAACAAGAACTTTAACAATATTCATATGGCTTGGGTCGTGGGGGCGCACGTGCTGACGTCATAAGGCAGTATTTAGAAAGAAAGAAAGAAAGATTTATTTTGTAGCAAATTAAACATTTGAAAGTATAGACAATTTAAAAATATTTTACTATTACTTACATTAACAAAAATTATATGCCAGTTGCTACAAAACGGCAACAACTCAGCATAATGCTGGTTGTAAGTAACCAGCACGTTGGTCTTCCGTTGGGGCCGTTTAGTGACGCCACAAGACGGACATACTGTTCTAGAAATACTAGAGAGTAAAAGTAAAAACGTGAATCTTACGATATAAAAAAAGATAAAAAATAGTAGTGTATATTTTTATTCGCTTTCTATAAAGAAAAACATAAATTAACAAGGCAAATATTCCCAAATGAAGCAGGAGATCAAAAACCCATTAATTATAATTGAAACCTCTTATGCAATAACACTATCTTACCAAAAAGGACTTTAATAAGGAATGATCATATTGAACAGTGGTAGCGTGTACGGACATCGCGTCGAGCGACGTGAGTTCCCATGTCTTTTAATTAAACTTTTTTTAAATGAATTCCATTTTAAAATTTCCATTTATTTTTCCATGTTTCCTTACAATCGCGTATTATAAAAAAAATTACACATAGTTTCACAGATTACTTTATAAAATTGATATTGGAAACTATAAGCATGTCAGATTTAATTAATATATTGTTTAACATAAAAAATTTCAGATCTATAATTGGAGCTGATATAAGAATTTTATAATAACTAAGCTGATTTCTATCTGTTGGTGTTCCTATTAAAATAAATAAATAAATCCTTGCAACGAGTCTGAGCTATCGGTGAAGGAATATATTATCTTGATTAACCCATAGTATTGTGATAGGGCATTTTCTAATGACCATCTGGTTAGCTATTATTAAGTTGAAAATTTGTTGCCAAGTACCTATAAGTGTGTTCTGGCAGGTACTTCCACTAGACTTAGTGTACTGCCTTGGGCCACATTGTCACTTGGGCTCAGGTAGGTATTTTAAGGTAACTACAAACGGTACTTTAATTTCCAGTTTGCTGGGTGGTGAACATGGTATCCAACAAGATCGCGACCACCATATACTAAGTGTAACACGCACCGTAGAGGCACGTTTTTGAGGGTCGCTTTTAAAGATCTGCTTGTGCATAATCAGTTTCGTTTTATTCAAGCTGGATTGACAGCAGTGACTGCCTATGAACTGTTTTTATTATCTCTCGAGGATCGTCACCATTTTTGAATTGTGCTGTGTTTACTATTAGGCAAAGTTTCGTCATTTTACTGTATACAAATAAAAACTATTCAAGAAATTAAAACTAATTGAAACTTCATAGTTAGAGGATTGAGTTTCCAATA
The DNA here is from genome assembly GCA_033032175.1 of Saturnia japonica. Taxonomy (NCBI): domain Eukaryota; kingdom Metazoa; phylum Arthropoda; class Insecta; order Lepidoptera; family Saturniidae; genus Saturnia; species Saturnia japonica. The sequence goes on along the minus strand of CM065324.1, from coordinate 15,072,150 downwards.
TTGTTTATTGAATTTGGTTATTTTATTAGAAACGATATCGAAAGTTGTGTGTATTTTTTATTATTTGTCCTAGAAATTCTATTAACTGGACAGAAAAAACTAAAAAAATAATAAAAAAGAAATTCCTTTTAAGACTGTTTATAGCATCACTACCTGTTTTTTTCCATCCAATCTAACGCTACTTAACTGCATGATAATATAACTCATTGTGGTATTAATCTCGCTAGCATACAAAATAAAAACATGTAACAAAGTATATAGTTGATCGGAAAAAAACAGGCGTCATTACAAAAACATAAAGAAAGAATACATAACCACAAGAAAACATCTGAAATCAATTTCCAATAGCCACCCCATTTCCACCCTTACGAGCAACGCCTTGAAACTTATTATTAAATGTTGCATATTAAAATTTATTCCCAACAAACCCCTATTGATGTCTAAATTTTTATTGGAAACGTAAAGGGAGAAATACCATTTTGCCTGTAATCGTCTGTGCCTTATGGTTTGTGAATTTTATAGTCTGTGGGATATAACATAACATTGTTTATGATTTTCTGAATTCGAAATAAATTTTACAAATTATCTAATACTAACTGAACCCGCGCCTTCACTCGCGTGGACTACACAAAAATGTTTTTACCAAGATAAAAAGTATTCCATTTGTTAATCAAGATTTTAAACTATCTGTATGCTGAATTTCATTCAAAACAGTTAAGCTGTTTTTGCTTCATTGTGTAACAAACATCCAAACTTTCGCTTTTATAATATTAGCAGAATATCTGCAAACGGTTTAGTTGCAAGATAAAAAATTATAACTAAAATCATCCCCTATTGTATCGTCTTGAGGGATGATTTTTTTAAAACGCAGAATACTTTTAGGTACTTCTTATTTAAAGCATTATTATGTAGTTTCAAATATCTAACTTGAAACATTATGGGTTTTCCATACATATCCTCAACCCATATTTTATCTTTTTTTTTTTAATGCAGTACAGGTATTCGCTTGGCCTCGATCTTACCTGATGGTAAGTAAAGATGAGGCCGAAGATGTATCGCGCTGACCTTTTAAATGCTTATTCACTCTTTGCTTGAAGACTCCCACAACAACAACAGACATCAAACAACTTCAAGCGACAACAGATATGGGTATGTCCTTCTCTAAGCTACAATCTGTCTCCATACCAAAATCATATTAGCATAATAGAATATCAGAGCATAATACACATGTTGGCATTAAAATAATGAAGATATATTAAGAATATAAAATGACCTCACTCGAATCGATCATTTTAACAATGATAATTAAGTTTAACCTTTTGTGGGCATCACGAAACATAAAATTTCAAATTCCTGTCGTATGCGTGTAGTATATTATAAAAGTATAGATGTCCAGGTAAAGCCAGTGCTTGCAGTTGGACAATAGTGGCTGATGCCCAACACATTCCCCTATCGGATCACCGAGCGTATTGCACTGACACTGTTCCCGCAAACTTCATTACGAGTCAAACTCGAGCATTAGTCCGACTGCTAACGGAATAAAAAAGCGGAGACATTTATAATCTCAAAAAATCTCTTACTTAACACCGTACACGCGATAGATGTAAAACTTCTTAAAAAAGGAGACCCGTATAAGTACCGTGTGTTAGATAAAAAATGTATAGTTGTTTTTCTCCTACTCCCTGTGTTATATCTTCTTTCTCTTTCATGTAACAGAATGTGCCTAAACGTGACGCGTCCTAGAATTTCCCTCTCAATTCTAGTCCAGACATGATAAGACGTGTCACTTTAAAAATATTTTTAATTGCATGTTTAACATAATAACACGATTAATATGTGGCAAAAGTTGCCTAAAAGCAAGGAACGATGATTTGTGCCTATTAATACAGGTGATCACCTAAAGGTGGTGTAGAGCAGTAGCGGCGACAAAGAAATTATTAAGAGCAATAAAAAACAAAACAATTTGTACTTATTTAGACCAAAGGCAGCTAACGAAGCGGCTTAACACAAGTTGTAACTTAACAGCGGACTAGCAATGGAGAAAAGCATAGACATGTGAATCGACATGTGAAGAAAATATAAAATACATGTTGACACTTGTTGGCAACCCAACAATACAATTTTTTGTAATCTTGCAACATTGTACAATCAATTCTCTCTTCCGCTTGGACTCGCCATCGTGGTGATTGAGAGTGAATTGTCGTGGAACTTTTATTTATCCTTTTTGAAGTATCAGCTACCTAAAGCTAATACAGTCCACACATTAATTTGTTTGCAGCGGAAAGAAGAATAAAGTCTCAAGTGAAGTCACGTTGTCGCAGTAGCAGTCGTGCGATAATGTTTATACCGCCATCTCTGTGTGGTAAGAGGTAATTCTCATTCTAAGTGACACAATGTTTTAGTAATTATTACTCTTATTCAGTACATAGTTTCTTACCGGATTTTCTCGATGTCGGCAGTAGTGTTTTCACGTTCATAAGTGCCTTCTTGAGGCCTAAATTGAATAAAGGTTTTTATTTTTATTTTAACACGCTATTCGTTACAAGTCAGACCGCGCGCTTACCAGCAACATGTCGCAGCGAGTTGCCGCGTCCACACGTTTGCTAATTGTTAATTAATCTGCTGCCTAACGCCTTTATTGGTGATAGTGATAGGTTATATATGATTTGAAGCGTCAATTTGTTCCTTTTTATTTCTCCCGTGTTTATTATAGTTACACTTAGAATCGCCCGTGATTTCTTATAAAGCGTTTTTATACTGTAATATAGTCTACAAAACTAAAAGTTGGAATCAAATTATTTTGGTTGTAAATGTATTATAGTCAATCTCGCGAGGAATAGTAAAGGTTATATAACGTTAGGCTTCAACTCTCAGCTAGCCTTAAATATTTATTTTAATTAAGTAAGTCGGAAATAGAAGCCCTCCTGAACTGCTGTATCCGCGTGCGCTGGCGTAATGATTAATGATACATAAATACAATGTTCTACAAAAATATTGGTCCTTAGATATATTTAAAAAAATCCACGTTAGCATATGCCTATCTCTTATAAATAAGCCTTTAATAAGGTATTTTGTGACAAGCATTTGTTGAAAATTAAAAAGGGATTTATGAGCATTATTTTAGGCATGGCATATTAATTCTTACGATCAATAATTACTTCATCATAAAGACAATTTTATGAGATTAAATTTTGATCTTTATAATATGTTATTTGGACACATAGTTTAGCAGATAATTAAAAATTAAAATAATTTGTGGTTACGGGAAGAAAAAGTATTATGATAGAGTTAAATACGCACTAGGCGTTGGCGGCGCGGTGTTTGTCGGATAAAATTAACACGAGCAAAACCATGGAGCACAATTAGTAACTAGAATATAGCACTCAAAGATAGTACAGCTAACCATTAAATATTTTTTAGAATTCGAATTAATGGTTCCGGAGATTACCTCTTACAAATATTTTTCTGAAACTTTTGATCTTTATGATATCTAGTAAGTTTTGATATACACTAGTATCTGAATACAAAGTTCAAATATATAACACGTTTGCCACAAATGTATCTCCCTAACTATCTTGTAAAACGTATAGCATAATAATATATTTTGTCATGTACATAAATAGTCCATATGAATTACCGATATTGTATTTCTACGTACATTAATCGAGAAGTGAAAATCTAACCCCAAAATGCGACGTAGCACCGCGTCAATCGCTTCAAATGGCCCGATCGACCATTTTTTATTTTAAACCCGACAGCGACAGCTCGACTGTTCGGGAGCACCGATCGGCTTCGATCAAATACACCGTGACAAATTTCACATTCGTTTGCCTGACATTGTTTTATTGTCGTCTTAAGGGTTGGGAAGTTGTTAAAAAACGTTTTGTTGTCGTTGGGTTTTGTAGATATATAAATATATCTGTTTAAAAGTCGAATATCTTTATTATGCACACATAAATGAATGTCTTTGTTTGTTTGACATACGTTGCGAAACCATTTATCCGATCGCGATGTAATTTTTGCAAGTTGTTGCGAGAATTTGCTATATATTAATATAGATTTTAGACGTTTAAAACCTATTGTAATATATAATTATGGAGTATAAAATAAAAAACCATTGAAAACAAAAAAACAAAAAAACAAAAAAACTTAATATAAAGTTTCTTTTTCCCGGCTACAAAAAAGCAAAGTTATGTTTTTGAGTGTATGTATGTATGTCTATTTTTTTTTGCATGCTCCACAGCCAAAAAGGCTTGATGGATTTCAGCTTATAAGGTGGAAGTTTAGGTTACGAGGAGGAAAAATAAAAGATTAAAGATTCGTCTGAATTTTAGGAGTGAGATAGGCGATTTATTATTTAGGTACGACACCTGGAAATAAAATAAAAAGCAAAAATAGAAAAAGATTAGACAAGTACTTTGTTGCAGTTAGGATTTCTGTTTTCTTTTTTAACCGAATACAAAAATGACGGAGGTTACTCGATTCGAATGTATTTTTTTTTTATGGAAGTTCAGCCATAAATAACTTCTTTGTTTATGAACCGATTATGATTCTTTTTGTTGGATAGGCAATAGGTACCTCAAAGGTGGTCCTATTATAACTTCATTGGAATTGAACCGTCAACTTCGGAGATACACCAGGAAACTCTTCAAAATCATTGAAGTTGCATTTATTTTTTAATAAAAATTGTATAAAATTTTTGTCTGTCTGTCTGTTTGTTCCGAGTAATCTTCGAACCAGTTGGACCGATTTTGACGTGACTCTCACTAGAAGATAGCTGATTTTATAGGAAATAACTTAGGCTACTTTCATTTTAGAAAAATAATTAGGGTTCCGCACAAATAAAAAAATACTGGTCATTTGAATCAATTCGAGAGCTTAAATGGCTTACGCTGCGTAAACCAAAAGAGATATAGCAAATTAATGTAAGAAATAATTATAGACATTAAACAGACCTACAAAAAAGTCAGCGAGAGTATACGTCTATTTTCTACGGAACACCCACAATAAGCATTTTTGTCTTTAAAATAGCCGGGAGCGGGGGAACAAGATTCGCGTGGGCACAGCTAGTTAATAATGTAGCTTATTTCTTTGACTATGACGCTTTTCCCACTGGGATTCGATACCTACCATTATAGTAGATCCTTTTTTTGTAGAATATTTAAAAAAAACTTCAACGGCATCGATTACTTTTAGTGCCTAAATAGGCTGATGACCATACGTTGTGCCGGTCCTCCTTTCGAAACCTTCAAAAAAGCAAATCGTTACACAAACGATAATTTTATTTTAAAAAAAAAGAATTCACACTTCAAAACCCTTACAATGTTCCAATGTTCACGCACTCATATGATATATTCCCGATTATTGAGACGCGTGAAGTCATGATTTATTGGAGTGAGTATTACCGCGAGCCGATTTTGATCCAGTGATAAATACGGTGCGAATGTGCCGGTCTTACCGACCCGTCTTCGACGTTGCGGGAATTTTTAAAAAGCACATGAGGCTTTACTATTAACTTTTTATCGCTGGTTAAAAATATTGAACCAAAGTTTTTTTTCTGTTTAATTTACTTGAATGTCTACGAATTTACTATATAGGATATAATTACGATAAATTATAATAAATAAATAATTCCGTAATAAGTTACGTTTACAGTAGGAAATTATGTTCTCTTTGCCCAAAGTAAATATGAGATATAAATCGGATGTAAATATTTATAAGAACAATTAATTAGTGTTTTAGAAAATTTAAAAATTTAAACAAGAAATTTTTTTTTATTTTTTTTTGTTTTGAGTGTACCTACATATATGTATATAAGATTCAAAACATCGTAATAAGTCATGAAACAAAAATTACGAATGAAAAGAGAATATTATTTGTATTTATTTTGAAATACAGTCAACAATAAAAAACTATCACTGTATACATAAAAAATATAGTTTTTGTAATATACTTAAAAATGATATAGTTATTTTAATATTCATATTTGTTTTTTGAATATTTTTTCATATAAATTAAAACTCACAAAAATTAAAAAAGAAAAAAAAGCGAATGTGCGCGACCCTGCCAGGATTCGAACCTGGAATCTTCTGATCCGTAGTCAGACGCGTTATCCGTTGCGCCACAGGGCCTGATGGAATATGTTTCAAATTTCTCTATTAAATTCTGATATAGACTGAGAAAATTATTGGCATTTATTCAAATATTTTATTGATGTATACAACTAATGTTTAAGAATTTAACTTTTAAAACTAATCATTACAATGTATCTTATTATTTTTAGCATATAATGCTTAGATATTCCCTTCTACAAACTATAACATTATTATATTCCACTCGGGCCATGCTTTTACATTATTTTTTAATCATTTTATATTTAACTAGCTGTACCCGCGGCTTCGCTCGCGTGGACTACAGAACGCCGCACCGTGTCGGTTGAGCGTACACGCGAAACGTACAACCTCCTCTCCGACTTACGGCGATTACCTGCCGGTTAATTTTAAAAACAAAAAATTTGTATTAATTGATTCTTAGAAGATAGCCTTACTATTGCTGACTTTTTGTAGGTCTTTTTAATATCTACAATTGTGTACTACAATAATTCACCTAATTGATTCAACATTATTGTCGCTGCTTAATTCGTATGTTAGCTTTATCTTACAAAATATAAACTATATCATAGCTTTAAAGTTTAAAACGTAAAGCATAAAGCATGTAAGTAATTTCCGAGTGAAAAGAACATAAACGGAGAGACAGACAGACAGAGAGACGTTGAGTTTTATTTAAAGACATAGAAAGTTTTAGCTTATTATATATATATAATAGCTTTAGACTACATCGTTACATAATGTCAGTTATGGTTGGTCAAAGAGCAAAAGTTACTTTCTAAAATAAACGAAGTTTTTTGCCGACAGTACCAACTCTATTGAAGCGTATGTACAGACAGCATAACACCGAATGATAAACGATTGTTTCCGAACTAACGTCGTTAGTGGCCTGTGTTTTTTCCATTTGGTATTTTGAGGGGATGTTGATGTCATTGTATTTTCATGACGCTTTTCATACGTGTGATAGATAGAATGGCTAGAGCGTTAAATTGAATCAGATGAGAATTAATAAAATATTAGCGGGGTCGCCCGATGATCGAAATTCGACCAGCGACTTTTTAATCATAGACTATTATCTGTTTTATATTTGCAGTATGAACCTAAACAATGAATATTGTATCACTTGCTGTCACTTTTCATTGAGTGACAATGTCAATATTTTGGGGGTCTAAGTTCAATGACACTGGTCGGTTGAGAAATCGTAGTATTAATTTATTTATTTTAATATATCAGTAACAGATATTGCATGCAAAATGTGTGAGTTTTATTTGTTTTAGCTAAAAGTTTTGTTCATTAATCTCATAGCCTATCAATTGAAGAATGACATAAAATTACCGTGTACATATTTTCATAAAAATCGATCAAGTCGTTTTTGAGTTAAATTCAGACATAGGTAACATAGGCTAATAAATTATTATTAGGAAATAAAAAAAATATTATATGTATAGACAGAACTATATATTTTTTAACACAGGTATCTATCTAGATAGATGGATTTGATGAACAAAATATTTATTATATAAGTATAGGCAGACTTGCTACAATGTGAATCGACGACTTAATAAAAGGATCGGTCACTATGGCGATCATTGTGGGAGGTTTATATTCAGCGGTGGTCGTTTTTCGGCTGAGGCGATGGTAACGATGATTAACATATATGGACGATATTAAATCTGAAAAAAAGTTTCAGTGTTTGGCAGCAATCTCATCTTATGTTAAATTATGTGGCCCAATATAGCAACACGATAAGTCTAGTGGAGGACGGGCTCTCGTGTGCAGCTGCCGAAAGATTTCAGATTGGTAGCTAGCCGGGCGGGTTTTAGAAAACACCCTACTACCTTGCTATGGTTTCATAGCGATGTTTTCCTTCACCGCAAAACTCTGGCTCGTTGCAGGGATTCGAACTTGCGTCGACCGACTACGGTCAATTAGCTGTAATTGTGTTTTACATAGCCCATCAATTGAGGATATGTAGGTACACTGTGTACAACTCATCAAAATCGGTTAAGAATGGATACAAATTTATGTTTTTGTATTTATGATTTCCAAAAGTATCATTGACAACTTTTATAGCATTTCAATTCTGTCTACAAAATTTCATGAAAAACAGTTAAAATTTAAATGCTGGTATACAAACAGACAGACAGACAATTCTTTTATGTCATATTCGTTATCAGTGTCTTTTGTATAGGATGTCTATCAGAAAATCGAACTCACGTCGATCGATGCGGAGTCCGTGCACGACACTAAGCCATCATTTACCTTACTACTACTACTACTACTAGTACTTACTACCTAGAGAAGATGTGGCATTTCATTCAATAGAAACTACCTTCTATACTTTTAACTTTAAGTTATTTACCATCAATGGCTGGCGTATCAATTTTGGAGTAGCAGTCAGTGGAGACTCAGAGCTGGATGATAAAACTGTGAGGTAGGCTGTCTATGAGAAGGAATGACGGTCTGGTTAAGGTAGCGGGGAGAACTTAGATGAGGGATGCCTTCGACAGATAACAGAATAAAAGTAGACAGAAAAAGAAGAAGAAAAAAAATTCTGGTTCTTTAGTTTCTGTTTTCTTCGGTTACGGTCTTTACTAAAAATTCTTTCAAATTTGTCTGTGGAACTGTCTACCGACCAGATGTTTTCTTCTTCCTTGTACATAGAGTTTTTCAGACATTTAAGAATGACAGCGTCGACTAGCGATGGATTGTAGATTATCCAGGTGGTCGCCACTGTTGTTAAATTGTACTCTTCCTACCATCAAGTACAGGTTCGTCTCCTTGTCGTGGTAGGAAAAGAAAACTATTTGCCTTCAGTTGATTCATCACCCCCCATTATTAACGTTCATTCGACATCATAATACCGCTGACTAATGACGTGCGACATTCACGAAATACGTAAAAGGGAATAAACAAATTCGGCTCACAAAAAAGAAATACGGCCGCATCCCTCGCTGATGAGTCTAATTTTTTTTCCCAACTGATATTAAGTCATGTTTAAGACGGTCCGTCATTACCCTTAATAGTAATAGATATTTTATTTTGTCGCGTTTCGCTTTCGGGGTATTTACACAATACTCCTGGGTTAGTATTCACGTGCTGTTCGATATTTAACGTTCGATAAAATATCCTCAGTTTCGTGATCATAAAATGTATTAATAAATAAAATACATTGTAGCATTTTAACAAAACTAGGAATGTAAATAATTTCCTTTATAAAGTCCTATGTAATTGGTTTTGTTTTTGAGAAGAGAATTAGCTTTTTACATTTAGGAATCCTACTGTACTGTAACGTACATAACGTTGCAGCGTAATCGAAAGTAATACTCATGTCACCATAAAAAATAACTTACTAAGTTTGCAAGTACTTAACAAGTAACAAGTTTTCATTTAACAAGTATACAATACTACAATTACATAGTTTTCATTAGTTTTCATTATACGTAATGTAATTTTCTTAAGTACAACTACAGTTAATAATCAGATTAATTTATCTAACTTTAAGTTTTCTATCAATATGTACAAAATGGTAGTAAGCCTTACTATTGAGCTGTGAGGTCACGGGTTCGATTCTCGTACATGAATGACTTTTGTCTCATAAACACTATTTTTAGTTGTTTGTAAATATCTATACTTGAATGTATACCAGCTGTTTGGTTATCATAATACAAGCTTTGCTTAGTTTGGAATTAAATGGCCATGTATGAAGTTGTGTCCCTATGTTATTTTATTTAATATATCGAATATCACAATTCGACTTATTATCACAGCGTGCGTGATTATCAAACCGGGACGTATCTAGAATCGGAACCCTGATACATTTGCCGCTCGTTAATAGGTTTTCCCTTCATAAAGGGAATGTAACCTATTTATTATGAGGTTGATATTAAAAATCCGGGAGATCCGCAACGTTATCCGCGGGAATGTCTACTGTTTGATGCCCTCATCTTTGTGTTGATTTTATGGATGCTGTCACGGCCTGTTTAGCTATGTTAATAGCGGCGAAAAGAACCATTTTCATATTTAAAATATATTCTGACCGCTTTTGGTTGATGTCGAAGAATTCATAATAAGATTTTTTCCAATTTCAAGGTGTCATTTTTTTTTTTCTTTTAAGCTATTACTGTTGATTTTCTGTGTTAACTAAATAACAACTTTGTTTATAAGTGATAAATCCATTATTCATTTAAAAATAATATTAAAAAAAGACGATTAACAATTATTAAAAATATCTTTAAAGCCCAGACGGGCAACGATTATTATTTAATTATATTATCCATTCCATCAACGAAATTTTAACTTAACATTGGCAAAATTGCCTACATAGTCAGAGAGACAAAATGAAAAAAAAAACGAGATTTTAATAATGACATTCACAACAAAATTAATATAGTATAAGATATATTGTTTTTCTATAATGTACTCGTATAAAGATATAATAGTATCTGGGCGACCGAGTTGTGCTCGGTGTCTAAGAAGAAAAAAAAGAAAAACACTTATCTAGATAAACTTTAAATGCAACAAAAAACATTATCTAAATGCAAAGTTTAATCGAAATCGTAGGAGCCGTTTCCGAGAAACCAATTATATATATATATATATACATAATTCAATTATTATGATAAGATTTGTTAATATAGTATACTAATTTTTTCATTTAAAGACTTATTAGATAATAACCAACCTATTTTTTCATTTACTATACATATTATAAAACGTAACGTCTCTCTGTCTGTCTGTCCGTTTATGTTCTTTTCACCCGAAAACCACATAAACAACAATATAGGTACATAGTTTTTGTTTGAATGTAAAGCTGTGTTATTTGGACAGGTTCTCTAATATATTTTGTTAGTTCAAATTCGCGTTATTGCTACCTATGGTATTAAATCGTCCATAGGCTTACCGCTTACCACCAGGCGGGCCGTATGCTTATTTGCCACTTTTGTAATATAAAAACAGTGATAAATGAACATTCTTCTTTATGAAGGGGATATACTTTGTTGATATACCTACTAAACTCTTATAACGTGTAAAACTTAGATCATTATTGGGGTCTGTTGTTGTCTACATCCTGATCCACCAGAAAAACACGAAACAAAGTTCTGTGACCCTTACTAACGTGCCGTAACTCACTTAATTTCTAAGATGTCGCATTGCGTTTCAAATATCATCATCGGAGTAACTCGAAAATGACTTTTTCATAATTACCACTACCGCTGCCCTTCATAGTATCTCCTTTCTAGGTACTTCTACTTTGTTCATAGACCGATTTTAATGATTTTTTTTTTTTTGTTAAATAGGGGATACGTTAAGAGTGGTCCCATTTTAATTTCATTGGCATTGGACCTTCAACTTCAAAATCATTGAATTTGGTTTTCCTTTTTGTTAAAAATTATCTTGTTTTTGTATTATTCAGTACTAATAATAATAATAATCAATTTATTAAGAAATAAAATATTAAAAATTAATTTATTTGTACTTTTCCGTGTAAATACGACTGTACTTAATATTACTAATAAATACCTCTAAATTCTAACACAACTAACTTATTTTTTACTCTAATCGTAATATCTGCTATAAGGTCAAATAAGTTTTACCTCAAACGCGAGTAACGGTTATCGCACAAAAATACAGGGGTATTCGAAAAGTTCTAACGGCACGGTTTCATTCATTTCGATATTTTAAAATATAATTGAAGATATAATTATAATTAGATAATATAATTATATTAGATATAATTTAAGATATAATTTCGAAAGACCTTTAGTTAGGGACGTGAATGTCCCTCATGATCTGTTACATTATTTATAGAGAAAACTTTCTTATGGTTTTCCGTTAAATGGTGAAATATTTCATACATTAACGTTTAGTGGATGAGCTGTGAAATCTAAGCTCGGAATGTTCTCCTAGATTTGGCGCCGCAAAAAGCACTTGTAAGCAATAATGTATTTAAGTCTTCGTAGTATTTTTAAATATTCAAAGTGGATTCAACAAAGGCCCAAAAGTTGGTCCAAGGCATCTAAAAAGAATGTTCTTCACCGGAATTTCAGGTTCTCTGCAATATCACCAATGCTTAAAAAATAAATGAAGTTGTAGGGCACAGATAAATTTCTTTGAAGATTTCTCTCTACTTGGGGCAGTCCGACTGGAAGGATTCCACACTTCCACCCTACAGAAGAATAATCTTATGTTGTGTTCTTGTTGTGGGTTGGGTTACCAGAGTTACTTGGGGAAGAGCCAAGGGGGTTCAAAGACGGCACGCGCTAGTGATATCTATAGTATTACAAGCATCTGTAGCCTACTACGGTAGCTATTCAGCATCAGGCGGGTGGTGTGCCAGTTTGCTACCTTAGTTATATATTTAAAAAAAAAAAACATAAAAATCTTTGTAATTCATAATAACAGCGATCAAAATCACCCTTTGTTAAACGTAGAATTAAATCGGAATAAAGAAGCGATGCGAGCGAACTGTTTATTAAAATTGACAGGAATCAGGCGCACCTGCGAAGGGTTGATCCGGGGTGAATTGATTCATTTAGTTCAACGTGTAACACGTCATTATTGAAACGTTAAGGGTTAGTGGTATTTATCGTGATACAATATGATATAGTTTTTTTAATGCTACGTAAATATGTCCGGGTGTATTTTTTTTTGGA